>CM053028.1:262485059-263085059 GCA_028564925.1 Lithobates sylvaticus
CTGCAGTTGGAGGGTGTGAGGAGGCGACACTGTGACCAGTGATCTTTGACTTCTCCCGTGTTGTTCAGGTAGATCTCCACCTCATGTAAGGTTGCCTACCCCTGCGTTAGTGTATGGGAGTATGTTTTTCAGAACCACTCAGGGACAACATACACTGTCTTTCTTGTGGGGACATCTCTCATTGTTTAATCAGCAGTGCTTCCACAAAGACTAGGTTTGCATATAATGGGAAAATAGATTAACATTGTCCACATAAGTATCTATCACAATTTTTTAAGATGAGGTCTTGACAAACACTGGACCCAAGTTTGTTTGCATAGTCAACAATAACATGACCTTTTTGATGTATTTGACCTATGCCTCTTATAGTACTATGCTGCTATCTAGGGTTTATAGTCAGGAAGTCTTCCCTCATTAAAACTGACATAGGTAGGAAGTGAAAATAGGCTACACCAATGTGGGAAGTACTATCATTTTTCTAAATAAAAGGGCCAGCAACACGAGCTAAAAGGGGGCAACACTAAATACTGTGCCACAAGAGAGTAAAAGACTGCCAAGACCAATAACCCATTTGTTCCTGCAATTGCTTGAAATGCTTGGAATCCTGTTTGCTGTGGAAATTGTGGAACGGCTATAGCAGATACTAGGCAACTTTTTTTTTATATCCCTATTGCATACAGACATGCATACAGCATTTGATCAGAAGACTACTTGAAAACAGTTTTTCATAAAAATAGTTGAAGACAAAGTGATGAAGTCTGTTTTAAAGAAGCTTGAAATAAATTGCACAGTATGTACAGTAGGATGATTCAATACATTGTCACCTGAAGATGCAAACCCGGGATGGGTCTACAACCTGTCCAAACCCAAGAGCAAAAAATTAATATGCTGCACTTTGCCAGTCCATAGACTCGCTGTGGTGGCTACATAACTTTTTTTTTTTTTCAGGCTTCCTTGCCTTTATTTTTACCTGGTGATTCTGGAAGAGCAGCATTTTCACCCTAAGGGCCGGTTCACACAGGGGCGACACGACTTGCAGGCCGACTCTGTGAGGCGACCTGCACTCGACTTCAGCGGCGACTTGCCAAACGACTTCTTTATAGAAGTCAATGCAAGTCGCCCCCAAAGTAGTACAGGAACCTTTTTATAAGTCGAAGCGACTTGAGTCGCTCCTATTAGAACGGTTCCATTGTACAGAACGGAGCGCGACTTGTCAGGCGGCTAAGTTGTCTGACAAGTTGCCCCTGTGTGAACCGGCACTAAGGCAACACTACAGAACTTTTCCCCTTGCCACTTCTCCTTAAAGGGGAAGTTCACCTTAGTACACTTTTTTTTTTTTTCTAAATTCCAGCTCCCCTATGCACCAATATAGCATTCATGTACTTTTTTTTTAGCAAAAATATCAAAGCTTACCATTAACTCTAGAGTCACTTACTTTTCTTGTCTAAATCCATGTTTCCAGATATTTTCATTAGTAATGTCTTCTTCCTGATCAGACTTTAGGTCACGACTAAGGAAGGAGTTGATCAGCTGACCTCATTAGCGCACACCCTGCATCATCCACCCTCCTATTACCAGGTGCATGCATGTTTTTCAAATGAAATGCAATCAATCCGTAATTACCCTTCTCACTAAATACACAATCACATTGCATAGTGTATGGCCATCTCTATACAAGTACATAGGTGGGAGTGTACAGAAACACTCAGCTGTCGAGCTCCGTTCACAACTCTGCATAGCGGGAACTCACATTCCCACATGCGTTTTTTTTTTTTTTTTTTTTATTATTATTAGCAAGGGACAGAGGCGTTTTGGAGAATTTTCACTCATCACACATAGGGCAGCCCATCCACCTGAATGGGCTGCCCTACACACAGCAATCGCCCCAAAGAAGCTTCAGAACTTTTTGTTTAGAGCGGAGCTTGGTGCGTTATTTACTGTGATTTATTTATTTTTTATTTATTTTGTGCAGCGCATTTCTGAAATGCAAGGAAACGCACATATGTAAATGGAGCCCTGTTCTTGTGTTATCGCACCAATTTCACTTTCATGCCCCATTCACATCTAGCATAGTGGGAGTGAATGTTATGTCTCTTTTTTCCTGCGACACGTTTAGGGCAGCCTGTTGATTCAAATTGGCTGCACTACATGGTTAATGGGACATTTTGGCGTTATGTGGGATCTGTGTGTTTTACTTTGCAGCATTTGCACCTTGTTTTTTCACATGGCAAAATGTTTGCTTCTGTGTTTTGGTGTGCCATTAACCACTGAAAGCGCAACTAGTAATTTTAGGTGTATAAACATGGCCATACACTATGCAATCTGATTGTGTATAGTGAGAAAGGGGATCACTAATTGATTGCATTTCATTTAAAAAAACATGCACCTGGGAATGGGAGGGTGGATGATGCACTGTGTGTGCTAATGAGGTCAGCTGGTCAACACCTTCCTGTGTCATGACCTAAAGTCTGATCAGGAAGAAGACATTACTAATGGAAACGTTGGAAGCTTTGATATTTTTTTAAAAAAAAGTACATGAATGCTATATTGGTGCATAGGGGAGCTGGAATTTCGAAAACATTTTTTTCAAAGGTGAACTTACTCTTTAACATAGGGGTAGTTCTTTTGTTGTCCAAGGAGAACTAGGAATGATGGTGATGAGTGTAGCACAGGCAGAAAGCACAGGAACCGGCTCTCTGCTTCAGGTTATCAACTTACAAAATTTCTGGCAGAATCAACAGGTATTTTCTGTACTTAAAGCTGTAACATAAAGCATTTGATTATATATTTACCAGACCAAGAGAGCAAATAAGTTCATTGTTGGGGTTTATATACACTTAAACTGTTTCTGTATATGACAGAATGTTGACACCTCCTGTGTAAAATGAATTGCCCATTTGTGATAACATACACAACCTTCAGTAGTGCATGATTCATTTTGGATGGTATATTTCTCATTTATTTTTTCCAGTCTAAAACAGTGCCTATGTTTTTAAGTCTGCTACCTGAGTGATCTGTACTTTCTTTTCTCATCCTTTTTTCTAGTCTTGTTAAGAACATTGATGGCAGCTCATCTGAAGAAGACTCATCAGGCAGTGAAATGGAGTGGAGTAGTAACAAGTTGCTTCTAGCAAATCTTTCTATACCTCAGTTAGATGGCACAGCAGATGAGAACAGTGGTGGGTAGAATTTGTATAACTTGTTAGCTTTTTCCTTTCTTGAAATGTTTTAGTTAGGTAATGGTCAAAGTATATTCCCTTGCATCCTAAAGTGTAAGTTTTGTACAAAAGTTTGAGTTTGCAGGATAGTTTCTAATTTGCAAATTTAGCAAATTTAATCTAAATTGCTGGTATGCACATTTTTTTTTTGAGTGCACTTGGGGCTTATTACAGTGTAATGTTTGCAGTCAGAGCAGCTGCTATTTAAAATGGTTTCACACTCTATCTTCACACTCAATCCATGTTTAGGATCATTTCCACAAGCGGGGCCTTTCCTGAAGCTTTCTCTTTTGTGGTACCTCTAAAGCAGGGGTCTCAAACTGGCGGCCCTCCAGCTGTTGTCAAACTACAAGTCCCATCATACCTCTTCCTGTGGGAGTCATGCTTGTAACTATCAGCCTTGCAATGCCTCATGGGACTTGTAGTTTCACAACAGCTGGAGGGCCGTCAGTTTGAGATCCCTGCTCTAAAGAAAATGGTTTGGTGATCCAACATCTAAAAGGACATGGCACGCATTTCAATGGACAGTTAGAGGCAGCTGGATTGCTGCCACTAGACACAGCAGCACTCTGTTCTATGGCCGCATACCAACTGGCCATTCGGACAAAATTAGAGCCATGTATGGCATGCTTTGGTGTTGAGGCAGGATAGACATGACTGACAGTCATTGGAAAAGTGCATTTTTTTTTATGTATCTGCTTAAAAAACGTATTATACATAAACTCCTGTGCAATCTTCAAATCTACCTATACACCTATGTAATCTAATTTATACAGCTACTCGCACTATTATGTGTTCCCATATATGATGGGTAAAAAATGCTGTATCAAGAAAAGTGCAGTTATTACACTCCTTCAGTGCATAAAATTTGTAATATCCCCAAAATAATTAACAGATAAATTATCATTCAGGCTGGAAAATACGTGCAAACAAATGTCCATCTGTCACCAAATGTGTCAATAAATCTTATCACATCATCCACTACACTTAAAGTGGATGACCAAAGTGAAAATGATCTTCAAACAGTCCACTGAATGTGCTGTGTGTTCAATATTTGTGCACCACCTCAAGTGACCCTTGATCACACTGTGGAATCCCAGCGCTCCCTCCGACAGTGTATTGCTCTCACCTTCTCCTTAGACCTATAACAAATAGTGAGTTTACATCCACATGATTTAGCCTGTCTCAATGGATTCCCATATCCATCCACCTTCATTCAGAATACTCCCGCAGGTAAATGGTCTCTTAAATGGAGATGGCAATAATAGTGCTTTTTGCTAAAATGTACCTCTTTATTAAAATCACTAATAAAATGTCATTCCCATTGTATTGTGCACTATAGATATAAGCTCTCATTGCCGCTTTAAAGTGGTAGTAAAGACACTATGTTTATTTTTATCTATAGGTAACAGGACCTTAATGTGCTTCTTCTTGAGGCTATCCTTTGTTGCCTTGGCCATTTGTTTTGTGTCATTGTCATGCTGTAATACCCATCCACGACCCATTTTCAATGTCCTGGCTGTGGGAAGGAGGTTCTCACCCAAGATTTGATGGTACATTTTGATGCAGTGAAGTTGTCCTGTCCCTTTAGCAGAAAAACACCCCCAAAGCATATTGTTTTCACCTTGACGATTGGAATGGTGTTCTTGAGGTCATAGGCAGCATTTCACCTCCTCCAAACACAGTTGAGTTAATGCCAAAGAGCTTGATTTTGTTCTCATCTGAACACAACACTTTCACCCAGTTATCCTCTAAATCATTCAGATGTGCATTGGCAATCTTCAGACGGGTCTGTACATGTGCTTTTTTGAGCAGTGGGACCTTGCGGGCTCTGCAGGATTTCAGTCCTTTGCGGTGTAGTGTGTTACCAATTCTTTAGTTGGTTACTATGGTCCCAGCTGCCTTGAGATCATTGACAAGATTCTCCCGTGTAGTTCCGTTCTCTGTAGTACCGTTCTCATGATCATTGAAAATTCACGAGGTGAGACCTTGCATGGAGCCCCAGACCGAGGGGGATTGACGGTTTATTTTGTATTTCTTCCATTTACAAATAATCGCACCAACTGTTGTCACCCTCTCACCAAGCTGCTTGGCGATGGTCTTTTAGCCCATTCCAGCCTTGTGTAGGTCTACAATCTTGTCCCTGACATCCTTGGACAACTCTTTCTTCTTGGACATGGAGAGATTGGAACCTGATTTGCTTCTGTGAACAGGTGTCTTTTATACAGGTAACGAGCTGAAATAAGGAGCACTCCCTTTGAGAGTGCTCCTTATCCCAGCTCGTTGCCTGTATAGAAGACTCCTGGAAGCCAGAAATCTTGCTGATGGAGGATCAAATACTTATTTTACTCATTAAAATGCAAATCAATTTATCAATTTTTTTAATGCTTTTTTTGGATATTTTTGTTCTGTCTTTCACTGTTAAAATTAACCCTTCCATTAAAATTAGACTGATCATTTCTTTGTTAGTGTGCAAATGTACAAAATCAGCATGGGGATCAAATACTTTTTTCCCTTACTGAAAATATCTCCTAAACATGCACCGTTTAGGAGATATTGGCTTTAGCAGCAGCAGCCGATGATGTCACCAGCACATGCGCTCTGTAGGAACAGCATACCCATGCCATGCCTTTAGAGCTCTGTGCCGGGATTACCGCACACATGCATGGGAGTGATGTCATTGTGGTGCACCCATTCATGCGGCCGAAGCCGACAAACTCGGAAGGAAGACCGGGTGAAGATAGAAGCACTATGACCCATTTCAGTATACATTAGCACATGCGTACCACTAAAACATGCCCTTAAAATCTTTACATCCTTATTGGAAAACAAAGCAAAACTGGAAGTGACGGACACTTAAATTTCCTGTTACTGTTTTTTAAAGCTAATTTTATTCATTTCACCCAGAAAGCTTCATTTACATACATATGGTGATTGCTCTGTAGACTGCATATGTGAACTTGTGTAATTTTTATGTAACCAGTGCATTAAATACGTGACTTATGAGGGGAAGACCAAATTCCGAAAATATCACAAACTGCTTTAAAAGCACTTGTTGATTGTCTGTTGCTGTAATACTGTATCTCGCTTTATCTATTTGTAGACCATGGGTTATATGCCGTTACCTTGAGGTGATTAGATACTGGCAAATGCTTTGCTGGGCCCATCTCCCAGTATATCCGTATAATCCCGCCTACTTTGTGAGACATCAGTTTTTGCTAGTTTCCTTAGATGATGGACACCTCTTCTTGGATGTGAATTTCCTGCTATTTTTCGCAACATTTGTTTTATCTCCTTTGACACATCTATCAAGATCTTACTGCCTAATACTTTTATGGCTCAGTAGCAGCTTCCAGGTCATTGCCCTTGTGTATACTTTGGGAAACCATACCCAGACCCTGCAGTAGTTTAGCTGGTCTGTAATGTTTGCTTTGGTTGCTGGATCCTGCATTTGGTACTCACCTTGGCACTTTATGCAACCAAGTGTAGTTAGCCACAGGGTGGTCCATTCCAATAGTACTTAGACCTTTTTTGGGGTATGCCCACCAGCACGGGCTAAATGTGGACCCTGAACATGACCAAATAAGATAGGGTTTCCTTGCACTATTATACATACCAGTTCCTAAGTATACATGTCTTGATGGACCTGTAGCATACACTACATTCATATTCTACAAGACACACCACAATGCCATGCACTCAAGTGGTTTACAAGGCACTGGGTATTGGGGGGCTACACTTTTTTTGTTTTAGTTTTTTTTTTTTTTCATAATATTTATTATCCCACTATTTGGCCTTCTAGGTAACATTATTGTAGCATTTACCCATTTTACATTTTTGTCTGTTTCTTTTAAACTCACTACCAGAAGTTCTAAAGCTAATGATGTAGTGCTCATAAGACTCCTTACTATGCGCTTCCAGCCCTCATTTACTGCCGACAATGCAAGCTAATCATTTGCTGGCTGACCTTTTGCCGAATACCCCAGAAACACAGCTATTGGAACTCTGTTTACGGCTGGGTTATTGCAGTTTCTTCATGCCAGACAAGCTAAACCACCCAGTCCTCGTCAATTCTATCAATACACTGCAGGGGAAGACCCTCACTTAGCAATGGTAGATTACAGGTGCTTGGGAGCAGGAGCACATGGGACAAGTAGCAACACTGTTGCAGACCCTGAGGAAGCTCAAAGTTCCTCTCCGGGTGATAGCAGTTGCCCTGTTCTAGAGCATGGTCTAACACTGACTTCTCCAGCCCCCAGAATTAAGCTTCCTCACAGTTGTGCACCATTTTGGCTGTCTGATTAAAGCAGAATTCTCTGCTGCTATGTCTGGTCTATTCCAAAGTGTCTCCTCCCCAGACTATGTTCACGGGCTACAACCAGATTTGCCTAGAGCAGTTACAGTGGCAGAAAACAAAGGAGGTGCTGGCTTTTTTTTTTTAAAGAAATTGATTTGTAAATTGGGGTACAATAAACAAATAATGACTTTACATTTGGATTATCAAACATTAGAAAATAGGATTCCCAGCCGGGATCATGGTAATATACAGTAACTCTCGCATACAAAGACAAGAGATAGTAAACCAAGACAGATCTCAGTATATGAGCGTTTTATCTAACAATAATATCTATCTATGTGTAGAGCATGAATATAGCATAATAAGATGTTTACTAAAAAGGTAGAAATTAAAATATTAATCAGGGGTGGCGCCAGGATAAACTCTAAATAGTGATGGAGATTAGTCTGGTGGGCTGGAACAAGCATAACCAGATGTGATAGGGATATCAGGACCCCGGATAACCGAGATAGCAGCAGGATTAGATAGGAGCTAATTACTTGGCCTGGGGAGAAGTATGGGTAGGGTAAAGCTAGAATCTGTATACAGGCCGTAGGTTATGACTGACAATTATTATGGAGTTGTAAAGTACGGGTGAGAGGGGGGTGGGAGAGGGAAGGTAAGTTGGTTAAGATTGGCCAAGCTCTGACTGGTTAAGCAACCCTTTAAGGCAACAAGAAGTGGTCTGTCCCCACCGTGAACCCTGCCATTTTTGCCCTGAATGATCAATCTATTTCTATTGTTGATACCCCCTTTACGTATTCTGTGGATGGGCATTTAGAGACTATTTTTAAGTCATGCTTTGCTCTTGCAAGCCCTGCCCTACAGCTGCCCATAGCCAAGTTTTCTGTAGCCAAGACTAGACAAGCTGGGCTGGAGAAATTAATAGTGAGCTATCACGTTCTATATAGATAATCCCAATTTGTCTTCGAGATTGCAATTCTTCTTCTTGGCCTTCTATTCTCTGTAGGCCAAATGAAGAATGATCTGTCAGAATTGTATGGCTTCAAGCTTAGGCAACTGACTTGGTTTGGGAGAGATGCCTTTTGCACATGCCCTTTGATGGCGGGCGTCTCACAATGTGAATACATTGAGGCAGCTACGGAGGGAAAGGGAATTTTACCCCATTATCCACAATCCCCTAGGGAATGGGCATCCCCTGCCCTTTGTATTAGATCTGTTTGTACTCTCTAGGCTTTATTCTATAATGTGGGTCCTTCCTGTCAAGGCAGGACTTCAATTCTAAACAATCTCTGGAGACGAAGGGGGTAGTCTTTGGGTGTTTACACCAACCTAGAAAAGAGACTCCTTGGCCTTTTTTTTTTTTTTTCCCATTCTGCCTTTTTAGAGAGGTACACAATTCTTATTGCAATCCTCTTTTCCTTGCTCCAAACTGGCTATATACTCCCTGCTTTTGGGAAGGAAGATGGTATTACGAACTCCATTTTGGCCTTATTGTCACAATGGTGTCCTCCTGGGAAATAATACATTGACTTTCCAATCCTGCTACAAGAACCCCTGGCTCTTTAGACCTGCAAATCCTGTCAAACTCAGGATGTATTGGTCAAAATGAATGCAGCAGCCAGACTCTCACAAGGTCTCCTGCGGCCCATGCCACTAGATCTCTCGTGTAAGATTTTCTCCATTCTTGGCAAACACATCATTACTGGATATACCCTGCTTAGGTTCGAGTCCATGTAATTCTTACATACATACATACAGACCTGCAAATCCTGTCAAACTCAGGATGTATTGGTCAAAATGAATGCAGCAGCCAGACTCTCACAAGGTCTCCTGCGGCCCATGCCACTAGATCTCTCGTGTAAGATTTTCTCCATTCTTGGCAAACACATCATTACTGGATATACCCTGCTTAGGTTCGAGTCCATGTAATTCTTACATTCCAAACAAAAAATATTTTTTCTATATACCATGTTTTTGGCGCTAATTTATTGGGCCCTTTTTTCACTTCACTTCCCAGGGAGCCGTGGAGACTTGCTACAACAGGACTCCCTAGCCTGAATTCTTGCATTATTTATTTGCCTGACTGCTTCAACTCACAATACTCCCTAGCGACTTGGCCCCAGATCCTTATTGAGTTTCTCTCCTGACCTTTTATTGTTGGAGGGAGTATGAAGGCCTATTCTTGACATCCTCCTTCAGCACACCAATCTCGTTTATACTTAGTATTTTGCTCAGGAAAATGTTCTAGTTGACACTCCTCCACCTGTGATGCACTTTTTGTAAGAAAGGTTCTACTAGTTTGCTGATCAGAAACCTCATTCTGGTGGTTGTTCTGGTTCCTCATACTGCACTTCTGCCTGGCACTGCTCACAGCATAGGACTCAGTACCCTGTGGGTCCTTGTTTAGACCTCCTTTCTATTTCCTTAGCTTTTGCACTCCCTGTGCATTTCTTGCTGGAGGTGGTTCTCCCTTATTTCCTGCTGTGACTTTCAATGTCCCTCTGGGGCTTGTGCAGAGCTTCTTGACAAGTAGAGCCCTTCCTTTCTGTTCTAAAGGGCTGTGACTTTTTAAAATGTGACTTCCTTCTCTCTGTTACTCCTGGCAGTGATAGTTCTGCCCTGGTCCTCCCTTTCTTCTTTCTTTCTTTTGCTGTTTATGGACTGGGTATCCTGGAAACTTGTTCTTTTTGATTCACTGATGCCCTTCTTATCTTTTCAGAAATATCAAATCTTCACTTCCACGTCCTGTCAGACAGCACAAGATATAATCCTTAGAGGAAGGGGTCAAGCATTGTGTCTGCGGCTTATTGCAGCAGGTTCCCTTGGCACATGATCCATCTACTCTTTACTACTTTGCACGAAGGTGCCTCCTTTGGATTCCTCCTAACTCTTCTCCACCCAGCATGCGGGTCGTCTTGCCCCTTTTTATAGGGCTTCTGCCCCCAGGGATCCAGTCCCTGCCTGAGCCCCTTAAGGTAGTTTTTTTTTTTGGTCTATACATCATCTAGCATCAGTTCTTCTCACTTGTGCAGAGTCGCAACCTAATATTTTGTTCCTGGTACCTTCCAAACCTGTTTGCCCCACTGCCTATTGCTTTGCTAGCAAGGTGCTTCTGCTGTAAACTGTTTAGGTCAGTTGACCATTCATGTGCTTTCCTATGAGCCTGTTTATTTCCAAGGACGTCCCATGGTCCATGAACTCCTGTGTCCCTGTACTGTATGATAAAAATAATAGGAAATTTGACATGCGCGTAAATTCATATCTTGAAGTATAGTACAGGAGACCGCTCTCTCCCTTCTTTTTTCTCTGCGATCTGCTTATTTGCGGCGGGGGGGGGGGGGGGGGGGTTTACAGAGTGGGCAGGGTGTATGGATAAACTGGGGTGTGGACTCAGTGAAGCTTTTGCCAGTGTCCATTGATATAATTTATAGCACATGCATGAGACTAACACTTTGAACCGCATGGACTTATATATTATTATTTACATAATTATATATATGTACAACCAAACAAAATACAGTAACTAAACAAAACTTTATTGATGTACAAAACTGGGAATTTTAAAAACATTTAAAATTATCATAACATTTGCACCCTAGATAATTAAAGTGATTGTAACCCTAAAAAAAAAAAAAAAAAAAAATCGATCCTGTTCTTTTAAAGCATGAATAACCGCACAATGCTTGATGTCAGCGGAGGATTCTCAGCCCATCCTGTTGTAGTTCTCAGATCGGTGAAGGAGAGCTGCAGGTGGTCATGTGAGTGGCGCACATAGCTCCTTGTGCGAATGGGTGGTGGAGCCTCCTACTAATTATTTAAATAAAACAAATTATTAGTAAGTGTCCATAGAGTTCATAGAAAGTAATTCACATTTCTCCAGTTCTTAATTGGTGTAACACCTAGTGCTCTCCATAGGAAATAAGGGCAAATATATCCTCTTACCAGATTTTAAGACCTCTCTGGGTCTGTACTCGCATCAGAAAGTTTAACATCTCACTTCAGGTTTCTCAGCCGCCTTGTGGATATCACTGATGGGATTCACCATAGCTATAAATCCTTAGAAAACCTTAGACCAGCCATGCCATATATCAATGAGAAAAGAAAAAAACGAATTGCGCAGCGTCTACATTATTAAAAAAGGGGGTTTATTAAAAACTACTTACAAGAGCAATGTTAAAACAGGCATTAGGAAATCACAACAGCCGTCTAACACCCTCCACGGGCGTCACATCATCGCTGCTTCCTTGCTTAGCCTGACGTATGTTTCATCCAAATGGACTTCTTCTGTGAGGGAGTAAAGCCCTTTTTTTTTTTTTTTTAACCACACCGCGCCAAAGATGCTGCTAGCAGGACTTTTTTGACCGTCCTGCTAGCGCACCGCTGGAGTGAATGGGGCCGGATTTTTTCAGGCGGTGTACAGGCGCTATTTTTAGCGCTGTATCGCCTGAAAAACGCCCCAGTGTGAAAGGGGCCTTACTTGGCACTTAAACACCCTTCCCGCCCAGACCAATTTTCAGCTTTCGGTGCTCTCACACTTTGAATGACAATTACTCAGTCATGCAATACTGTACCCAAATTAATTCTTTGTCCTTTTTTTCCCACAACTAGAACTTTCTTTTGGTGGTATTTGATCACCTCTGGGTTTTTTATTTTTTGCACTATAAATGAAAAAAGACCGAAAATTTTGAAAAAAAAACGCATTTTTCTTTTGTTTCTGTGATACAATTTAGCAAATTATAAATTTTTCTTCATAAATTTTGGCCACAATTTATACTGCTACATATCTTTGGTAAAAATAACCCACATTAGTGAATATTATTTGGTCTTTGTGAAAGTTACAGACTCTACAAACTGTGGTGCGAATCATACAAAATTGATCACATCTGATGCACTGGTGACCCATCTCATTTCTTGTGACCCGAACAAGCCAGGAAAGTACAAATACCCCCCAAATGACCCCTTTTTTTGAAAGTAGACATTCCAAGGTATTTAGTAAGAGGCATAGTGGCCTTTTTGTCATTTTTTCCCACAATTCTTTGCAAAATGAATTATTTTTTTATTTTTAATTTTTTTCCACAAAATTGTCATTGTAATAGGTTATTTCTCTCACATGTACAAGGGGGATTTTGTATGGCGCGCATAGGAAATAGCTTTTACAATGCATATGGTGGATGACGGTGGGGGGGGGGGGTTTTGGTGAGGGGAAAAAACGGATAACGTATGTGTTAGTTCAAGAATTAGATATTAGTCCATGTACACATACTAAAATTTAAAACATATTTGCTGAGCATAAGAAGGCTGCCAGTCCATAAAAGCAAGAAGGAGCTCTGAAATGAAATAAAAAAAGGAGAGAGAGACGGCGCCCTCTAAGTGCAGCAAATTAAGATCAATTTAATATAAAAGAAGATTAAGAACACTCACACATTAAATGTGTCATAAAGGCATATCTGAGATTAGAGGATCTTCCGTATTTGGGTCCCGGATGAGGTGATGTCATCAAAGCTGAGTGTTAAGCAGTGATGTTGTTGCTGCAATCACTTCCGGGTACGGGTCACGTGGGCGGCGCTTCGGGGCATGCGTCAGATCAAAGCCTGACGAAGGGGCACGCATGCCCCGAAGCGCCGCCCACGTGACCCGTACCCGGAAGTGATTGCAGCAACAACATCACTGCTTAACACTCAGCTACCCACTGTCCGCACAGCCTGTTATCCAGCCATCCGGAGGCACCGAGAACCCACAGCGCCACCGGATCTCCACTGGATCACACAGGACGCTTACATCTGACAGCAGCTTTGATGACATCACCTCATCCGGGACCCAAATACGGAAGATCCTCTAATCTCAGATATGCCTTTATGACACATTTAATGTGTGAGTGTTCTTAATCTTCTTTTATATTAAATTGATCTTAATTTGCTGCACTTAGAGGGCGCCGTCTCTCTCTCCTTTTTTTATTTCTCTCACATGGCATGTGTATACCACAAATAACACCCCAAAATACATTCTGCTACTCCTCCTGAGTATTAAAATACCACATGTGTGGGACTTTTACACAGCCTGGCCACTTAGAGAGGCCCAAAATGCAGGGAGCGCCATCACGTGTTCTAGGAGCATAAACTACACATCTAACTTGTTGACTACCTATTACACTTTTGAAGGCCCTAGAGCACCAGGACAATGACACGTGGCACTGATACGTGATACCGATGTGGCACTGATGACAGATGGCACTAATACGGGGCACTGATGACGCGTGGCACTGATGACAGATGGCACCAATACGTGGCACTGATGACAGATGGCACCAATACGTGGCATTGATGACACGTGACACTGATAACAGATGGCACGTGACACTGATACGTGGCACTGATGACAGATGGCACTTATAGGTGGCACTGATGACAGGTGGCACTGATGACAGGTGGCACTGACACGTGACACTGATATGGCACTGATGACAGATGGCACTGATGTGGCAGTGGGGACGGGTGGCAGTGGGGACGGGTGGCAGTGGGGACAGATAGCACTTTATTTAAAAAATTTTCTATTTTACTTAAGGCGCCGCTGCAGCCGTTCATCTCTCCCTCCACACACACTATCTGTGTGAGGAGGGAGAGCGGCGCTGAGAGATGATCTCATATGTTTACATATGAGATCATCTCTCATTGGACACGCGGATCGCGCTTTAAACGGCCGCTGTGATTGGCTGTTTACAGCGATCTGTGACTGGCTGTGTCCGACGGACACGGCCAGCACAGAACTTCCCTGATGCGCGTTCTCAGGAGCGCGCATTAGGGAAGTAAACAGGAGGACGTCCGGGGACATCATCCCTGCAGGGAGCGTCCGCGCTGCAGCCGTCTTTCGGCTATAGCGTGGGCGCGAAGTGGTTAAGTCATACATAGTAATTTTATGCATAAGGATATAACAGCGCAACACATTTTTACTTAAATTTTGTTTTATTGCTGTGTACAATATTGTGAGTGCTGCTGCTGTTCACATATATATTTTTTGAATTTTTTTTCACAAGGGACTCACTGAGTGCAAATTTTTACTTTTCTATTTACTCCTACTAATTATACCTAATGATTGTGTAATTTGTATTTGGAATTGTTGGGAAGAACTATACTACCCCACCACCCTTAATTATCAAGGGTGCAAATGCTATGATTTTAAATGTTTTTGAAATTCCTTGTTTTGTGCATCAGTAAAGTTTTTTGTTTAATTATTGTATTTTGTTTGGTTGAGCCTATAAAGTCTATGAACTGTGGTTCAAAGTGTTAGTCTCGTGCATCTGGAATCTTTGGAAAGTGGTACAGGTATTTTATGAGGATTGACAATTGTCCACATTACTGCCCAGTGGCCCCTCGTTTATCTATTCTCATGTATAGCACATGGTCTATGAATTGATTCCTGTCTCCTGTACTGTACTCCAAGATATGGAATTTACAGGTATGTCAAAATTCCTATTTTTTTTCTCTAAAGTTTCGAACTATCAGGATAACATTTTAGTGTTGATGTTAAGGTAGAGAATATTGATTTGCAGTTTATTGTTTAACCTGTATATACTGTCTTTATCCATCTAACAATTCTGTTTTCATTTCAATTTAGACAACGCATTGAATAATGAAAGCACTCTAACCCACACTTCTGTCATTGCAAAGAGCAAGTTGTCAATTAAGCCCTCCATCTTTCACAAAGATGCTGCTTCATTGGAACCACAGTCTTCTGCCAAAACTGCATTCCAGTGTCAGCAAACAAGTGCCCTTTCATCTAATCATGTGCTGAAAAAAGAGGGTTTAATAGAAGAGCTTACCCAGTCACCTGTGGAAAAGGGAGCTGAACTTTCTGTCCATTCATTAACAAATGATAGCACTTACAGTCTGAAATATCCAGCACCTTTTAACAATACAGCTCATTCAGAAATTTTTCATAAAGAGGGAGACATGAATGAAATCGTCTCTATTTCAGCCAGTGACAAGAATGTCTATGAGGATGGAATCTCCTCAATGAATAGACATCTGCAGTGCAGGAAATTCACCAGCATTAGAAAAGATAAAGATGCCTCTTTCTTGCACATGAACCGGCACAGCACAGATGTAACATTAGATAGAACTTCACGAAATTTTACTGAGTTAAGCAACAGCAAAGCTAAAAGGACTACAGACACAAGTGACAAATGTAACGTTGCCCCAAACAACGTAATTCATACAGCCTTAAATGAAAATTGTGGTGACCGGAATCCATGCGTTGATGGCAGTAGAATCACTATTCACCCTGTGGATAGTGATTTTAATGAAGGAAGCCTTAATAAAATGAAGATACGATATGAAGAATTTCAGGAACACAAAGCAGAAGTTACCAGTATTAACCAGCAGACGACACATTACAAGTTTTTTCCCAGTGTTGTCCTGTCTAACTGTTTGAACCGACCGCAGAAGGCTACCCCAATGGCTTGTGTGCTTAAGCAGCCTAAAAAGCATTCACGGCTAAAGCTTGCTAAAAAATCAAAAGCTACAGTAAGTAAAGAATCAGCAAATGTAAAGAGAGAAGGGGACCACCAAGAATGTATAGGACTTGACAGACAAATCGATATTGGTCTAGAACAACATACAGTTAAAAATGAAGAAATGGACTGCCCAGATTCTCCGAGCACTACAAATGCAAATGACATGGACTTGGTTAAAGACAGCAGTTATGCCCCAGGTAATGCTTGTAGCAAAAGTCCTCCTGATGTTGACAGGGTACCATCTTGTGACATGGCTGTCATAATGGATGGTGGTGCACTTCAAGGGAACACATTTGAAGTGAGTAGTTATGAATGTCCATTTGAGGAGCGAAATGCTGATTCAGACCCATCTTTAGCACTTTATGGTAATAAATACACTTTAAGAACAAAACGGAAAGTCAATTTTGAAAGTGAAGATGGGGATTCAAACATGGCAGTAAATGACTTAAAAGCTAATCTACCTCAACCCACTGAAGCCAATGAATATGTGGCAACGTCTCAAAAATCACGCAAGCGCAGAAAGGTTTCTAAATTACCGCCAGTTATTATAAAATATATAATTATAAACCGGTTCAAAGGCAGGAAAAATATGAAAATTAAATTACAAAAAATAGATCACATTGAACAGCAAGTAACACTAACAGATGAGAAAATGAAATTCTATAATACAATGGCACCTTTAAAAGATTTCTGGCCAAAAGTGCCAGACTCTCCTGCAACCAAATACCCAATATATCCAGTCACACCAAAGAAAAACAGTAAAAAGAAAACTAAGCCAAAATCTGGCAAAAAGAAAACTGGGAAAGTTCCAAAGAGTGAGAGTAAGGTTCTAAAGCAATCCCTACCTCTGAGGAGAAAAAGGTATCATACTTTCCTTAAGCCCCCAATGCAATCATATATCAATGAAGCAAAGGATTGTGATACAGAGTACAAGGATGTCATGTCAAAACTTGGCTTTCTTACAGAACGAAGTCCTAGCCCAATAAATATGTCTCCTCCACGTTGTTGGTCACCTTCAGATCCAAAAGCTGAAGAAATTATAGTGAGTCAGGTTGAAGAGAGTCCTCTCTTTAAAACGTATCCCTTAAGTAGTGGTAAGAGAGAAAATGTTTCTTCAAAAAAAAGACCACGTAAGCCACAAACTACTAAGTCTAGAAATAAAATAGCAATAAGCTCTCAAGCAGCCAAACAAGGAAACAAAATCAACCAGAATGAGTTGAGCAAAGATGGAAAGAGACAGATGGGGAAACCTAGGCAAAAAAAAAGTGAAAAGGCTCCAAGAAAACACACAAAAATTAAAGACTGGGACAAAAGAGTGAATTGTGAAACTATGGCTTTAGCACCTCCATTACAAGAGCAACCAGTAACTCCTATAGATGAAGATAACTCAAACTCTTCCCAGCCATCAGAGATTTCTCCATCTGGATTTTCAACAGGACATGTTCATTCAACACAGTTGTCATCCTGCATCACACAGGAAGAATTGCCTGACAACAAACCCTTGCTCAGTTGCTCATCTTTGTCCACTGTTTCTCAGAGTTCTGCATTTCAAAATGAGTCCAAGTCTATATCAGTGCCTCTGCCACCAAATGCAAACACAGAGCCATTCAAAATAAATACCTTGGGATCACAATTCTCTAATGTATTTCAAGTAAAGGAATCAAATGCAGCTCAAAATGCAATTCCAAAATCGTTTAGTCGAACATCTCAGGTAATACAGAGTGCACAATTCATTCTGAATTGTTCTCCTTTTGTTCAAGAAGATCCCACAGAAGTGCAGAAAAGGCTTTTAGCATCCGTGGGGAAATTGCGAGACACCCAAAATGTTCCGGACACAATGCCTTTTGAGAAGTTGCAGTCAAAGCTTTTACCTTGCACAATGAACAGCCAGCAACCACTAACAAGTTTACAAGACTCAAATAAACAGAGCGATTCCAGTTCCTCAGAAAGTCAATTTTCAAAAAGTTCTTTGGTGACATCATTAAAAAGTCCCATAAAAATTCCTTGGAAAGAAAAAGGAGACTTGTTTGATGGAACAGAATTTACTTCTCAGAAACTGAGTCAGAACTTTTTACCGAATATTTTCTCTGGAACTAAAACCCTACAGAATTCTACCAAGACAGGATCTTCTCAAGGAATTTTGGATTTACAGTCTGGAATTGCTGTTTTAAAGGAATTACTCCACAAAAAGCAACAGAAAGTAACCTCAGAAATATCCCACAATAACCCTAAATGCAGTCCGTCTAAGCAAACAGAGCCAAAGTGCGTAAATATGAAATCTCTGTGTGCAACACCTAATAAAAAGTCAAGGACCCCACGAAGCACAAAATCGAAAGCAGTGAAGAATTTGAAAATGGACTTTGTTAAATATCAGAGTGACCATCAAATGAAAAGCTCAACCTCTGATGGCAGCCCAGGAATCTTTTCTGACCCCGATTTTGAAAGCTGCTATTCTCTTGAGGATAGTTTATCTCCTGAGCATGCCTACTTTGATATAAATTCTGTAGGGCTTTGCAGTTCATATGCAGGCAGTCAGTTTATTTCAGCAGACCAACATTTGCCGCAAAAGTTTCTGAGTGACCCTGTACCTAGTCAAGCTACAGATCAAGACTGTGTAAAACCTGAAAACCAAGAAACTGAGAAAAACGTCCAATCGTTGGACCGAAAATTGTTAATCAGACCTAGCTCTCTTAGTCCAGATTTGTTCGAAAAATCTTCTGTAGGTATAAAAATGAATAACCCCTTTAGCCATTGGAACAATGGATTTCCTACTCAGAAATTTCACAGTGCATCTTCAACAGCATTTACCCAGCAGTCAGAAACGTCAGATAGTATTAAACTTAAAATAAGTAAACCAGGACTACTGAAAGAGGCCTCATTCATTGCACCTCGGTCCGAATGGGTTCATACAGAAATGCATACCCAAATTAAAGAGTCAACGACGCAAATTAAAGAGTCAGTGCCTGATACCTGTAGTCAACCTAACTCTAATTCTTCTTTTACTGGACTTGCTTCCTCTCCTGAAATAGATTTTATTGATGGAGACTTAGACTTGTTTATTTCAAGACACAGTGATGGACTAATTGCAACTCCATATAGTTCACCAAGATCTATTTGTTCTCCCTCTCAGTCCAAGAATGGAAGTGCCACACCTCGACCAGTTCATATTTTAAAACCTTTGATGTCACCACCTAGCCGTGAAGAAATAATGGCAACTCTCCTTGACCATGATCTCATGGAAATACTTTACCAAGAACCATTTTTCAGCAATCCTTCTGATGCACCAGAGAAGCCAAAGTAAGCATGTAGCTACAGATATTAATTAAATGACAAGTAAATTGCTGCATGGTTACATCATATTTCAATGGGCAACATGGTCCTGTCTCAATTATGAGCCAATATGAGGGTGTACACAAGGATAGACTTTTGTCAGCTAGTTTTTCATAGGTTGCACAGTCTGTTTTATGTTAACTGACCCTTAAAGTGATTGTAAACGGTCACCTTGTAAAACAACCTATTCAGTTTAAAATGGAAATAAAAGGCAAAACATTTTTTAGCATTATAGATGGGGGGAAAGAAGGTATACAATTTTTTTTTTATTTTTGTAAGTGATCACATTCCTTCTGTTCTCAGCTGCATAAGAGTTGGAGGGGGGGGGGGGGGGGGGAGAGCAGCAGTACACTGAGCTTCCCAGTGACAGCATAGCTAGATAACTGGCCACATTCCTGTGTTCTTCTGCTTGCTGTGATCAAGGAAGTAATACAAAGAGAGCAGGATACTTTCTCATACTAGTACATGATACAACAGCCACATATGAGGAATATGAAAAGTTGCGGTAACAAAGGCTTTAAATTTGACACTGGTGATTCCACCAACGTGTTTTTTTTTTTTTTTTTGCTGAAGGTTTTTATCTTAATGCATGCTACATGCTCGCCCCAGACCCAATGCACGAGATCACGTACAGGTACGTGATTTCATGCAGGAGGGCCGTTGGGCAGTCCAGAAGAGGTTAAAGTGGTTGTAAGGGCTCAATGTTTTTTTAACCGTCATGCATTCTTTGCATGAAGATAAAAAATCTGTGTGCAGCAGCGCCCCTCTCGATCCAGAGATGTGCACAAGAGCAGCTGCTCTCCTGGGTTTCTTCCTCCTCTTAGCTAAGATGGCAGCGGGAGTCTTTGGTTCCCACTACTGTTGGTCACAGCCAGTGAGCCAATGAGGAGAAAGTTGGGGCGGGTCCAAGCAATGCATGGTGTCTGAATGGATACACAGAGCAACAGGTCAGGAGCCCCAAAGCAAGCTGCTTGTGCTTTGCACTTGGCAGGAGGGAAGGGCCAGGAGTTCTGGTGGGGGACCTGAGAAGAGGAGGATCGGGGCTGCTATGTGCAAAATCACTTCACAGAGCAGGTTAATATGTATTATTTTTTTTGTATAAACGGGAGCCTTTAACCACTTTAAGACTGTAATATATATACATACACTTTCTGGCTTTAAAGTGGTTTACCAGGATCATGGCTGAAGATATCAGCCATAGCCCCAGTTTCGTTTTTTACAGCCAGCGGCTGGCTTTTCCCAGGAAAGTTATTTGAGACGCTGGAACACTTTTATAAAAGTGTCAGGTGGGCCACGCGCCACTCGCCGGTGTCTTTCGGGTTTACCGTTTCACCTGTGAAACGATCTCCCGGTGCGGCTGGCTGCTCCCAGAGGTGATCAAAGAGTAGATCCTCTTTGATCACCTCTATGGCCTTGGAGGACCAGAGCGATATTGTGATGTCACATCCAGTCCCGGCTGAAAGTAAAATATATATAATATAAAATTTGCTTTAAAAAAAAAAAAAGACCCAATCTTTTGCTTTTAACCAGTTCAATACCCGCCCATAGTCATATGACGCCCACAAGGTGGATCTACCATCCTGGGTGGGCGTCATATGACGTCCTCGGATTCCCGGCCGCCTGGGGGGCGCGCGCGCGCCGCCGGCGGCGCGCGCGCCCGCGGCATCGCTCGGGACCCGGTGCGAGTGCCCGGCGGCCGCGATGTCTGCCGGGCACCCGCGATTGCCCGTTAAAACAACGGGACCGGGCGGGACCGTGGAGCTGTGTGTGTAAACACACAGCTCCACGTCCTGTCAGCGGGGAGGAGACCGATCATGTGATCCCAGTACAGAGGATCACATGATCGGTCTCCTCCCCTTAAGTCCCCTCCCCCTACAGTTAGAATCACTCCTATTAGGGACACACATTAACCCCTGCAGCGCCCTCTAGTGTTAACCCCTTCCCTGACAGTCACATTTACACAGTAATCATTGCAATTTTATAGCAACGATCGCTGTGTAAATGTGAATGGTTCCAAAAATGTGTCAAAAGTGTCCGAAGTGTCCGCCGCAATGTCGCAGTCACGAAAAAAAAATCGCAAAACGCCGCCATTACTAGTAAAAAAAAAAAAAAAAAAAAATTCAATAAATCTATCCCCTATTTTGTAGACGCTATAACTTTTGCGCAAACCGATCAATATACGCTTATTGCGATTTTTTTTACCAAAAATATGTAGAAGAATACGTATCGGCCTAAACTGAGGAAAAAAATAGTTTTTTTTAAAAAAAATGGGATATTTATTATAGCAAAAAGTAAAAAATATTGTGTTTTTTTTTTTCAAAATTGTCGCTCTTCTTTTGTTTATAGCGCAAAAAATAAAAACCGCAGGGGCGATCAAATACCACCAAAAGAAAGCTCTATTTGTGGGAAAAAAAGGACGTCAATTTTGTTTGGGTGTAACGTCGCACGACCGCGCAATTGTTAGTTAAAGCGACGCAGTGCCGAATCGCAAAAAGTGCTCTGGTAAGGAAGGGTGTTTAAAAGCCCTGTATTGAAGCGGTTAAAGGTAACGAGATTTTGGGGTCTTTTTGACCCCAGATCTCTCCATAAGGAGAACCTGTCATCCTTATTTCTATTACAAAGGATGTTTACATTCCTTGTAATAGAAATAAAAGGGACAGTGTAAAAATAAAATAAGAGAAAAAAAAATTAAAGCACAGCATCCTTCCATGCACTTGCGCAGAAGCAAACGCATATGTAAGTCACGCACGCAAATGTAAATTGTATTCGCATCACATGCGAGGTATCGCCGCGAACATTAGAGCAAAAGCAATAATTCTAGGGCAAATCTAAGCAGGTAACCTGCAAAGTTGTTTTTAAAGTGTCGCCAGTGTAGATTTTCAAGTATTCCACAAGCGTAGGCAATTTTAAAGCATGACATGTTGGGTATCTGTTTACTTGGTGTAACATCATCTTTCACATTTTCCCAAAAAATTGGGGTATATATTGTTTTGCAATATGTTTTGTTTTGATATTGCCTTGAGGCGATTCAGTTCGCATTTGCAGCGCTATACAAATCATTCATTCATTTGCAAAACCGCTGCTCAAATACCATGTGACAAAAAAAAAAATTTGCCATTGTATTCCCTAGGGTCTCTGCTAAAAAAAAAAATGTATAATGTTTAGGGGTTGAAATTCATTTTCTAGCAAAAAATACTGATTTAAAACGGGTAAACAAAAAGTGCCAGAAAAAGCCTGGTCTTAAAGTGGTTAACATCATTTTTAAGTCAGGGCCATATTACAGTACTACAGTTTTGTAGTCTTTTGTACAAAATGTTTTCATGCTTTTAGAGCAATATTTATAACAAACGTCTTCATTTTGCTTGCTTTTTCTACATAGGGAGGTGGGAGGAAAAATGTTAACAGTCGAGACAAAACTAGCACACGATCTTCCCGAGTTTGAAGGAGACTTTACAATGGAAGGTCTGAAGCTGTGGAAGACTGCTTTCTCTGCAATGACGCAAAACCCTAAGCCAATATCTCCTGGTCAATTTAATAGACAAGTCACTGAGCAAGAGACTAACAAGATAAATCCTGATGGTGATAAAAAGTTGGTGATCATGCCGTGTAAGAGTGCTCCTCCTCCTCAGAAAGTTCAGTTGTGGTTTCAGGCCAAAGAGCTTTATGAGTCTTCTAAGACATCAGACACCGCTCCATTAAACCAAGTTACAAATGGCAATAAGAAGATGACTGTAGTACCTAGAGGTTGTAACAGCTTGCCTCCAAAGGAAATTAATATTTTATTGGCACAGCCTGCTAGTTTAGAAGTTCAACCTGTTAGTGAAGAAAATGTAAAGATTTGTATAGCTAGCCCTCCACCTTCTATTCATGGTTCTGATGGGGAGGACGTAGAAGGGGGAAATGATGTGACTGCTGAAGGTGAAATTCAATCCCCAGAAGGGACTAATGTGAATGATGGATGTATTTCACCTAATTCCTCACCATTGACACCTTGGCAGAATCTTGATCAAAAGCCGTCTCCTAGAACTGACCATAACTGTGTAGATAAATATCCATCCTTCTCAATTGAAGAATGTGGGAGTGAAGACCGTGAAAAGAGTCTGAAAACTGTCAAAAGTGAAGTCCAAACGTTATCAACCACATCTCCTCCTCCGTTTAAACAAAAGAAGCACAAATCTAAACATGCGTGTTTTCACAGTACACCAGTGACAGAAAGAAGGATTGCATCTCCTGATGCGATACCACTTACTCCTGTGACCACCGGTATGTCGCCATATATTATTGTTTGTTAAACAAACATACTCGCTATGTGACAATGGTTTAAGCAGATTAGACTGCTGTTAGTAGAAATAAGTATGTGAAATGCTTGCCTTGTATCTTTTCGTATATTAGACACTTTGCACCAAGTAGTTGTTGGGTGCTATTCTACCTTTCCTAGTTCAGTCTTACTTTATTCAAGTTGTTGCATGCAAACGTAATGGTATAAAGCATAGAATACATATAGAGGTATTAGGATGCAAGTCTTCTAACACTGTTCAAGTATACATACTGAAAGTATTATATAAACACACAGCTTCCTATTGAAAGAGACGAGACATTAGGGATCGGGCATTGCTATTTTAGATCATTGAAGATAACGGCTAAGCTAGACTATTCAGTTGGTACCCTCTTAAGGAGACAAAATGGTAGGTGATATTATGCAGCTGACACGTTCATCTGTTAGTAAGAGGGTTATAATTGAGCAAATGAGGTTGCTGTCCCTTGGTAGAGAGGGAAGTGGTGGCGAAGGAAGAAAAGTGGTGGAGAAGGAAGCCATTGATGAAGGGAGTAAGAAAAAGGCGGTGAATGGAAGCAGAAAAAGGGGGGGTGGGTAATGTAATCACTTACCAGCCCCAAATGTCCAGCGCTGCCTTCACCGGAGCTGTTTCAGCTCCTTGCTTAGGATCTCTGGTGCTGTCATCCTAGATGTGCATGCGTGAGATCATGTGGCACTATCAGACTGGTCCCTCAGCCTTCTGGGATATATGACATGTCCCAGGAGGTTGCTGCTAGGGGGGAAGGGGATTCAAGCTGAAAAGTGGGAATGGGTACCTGTCAGAAAAACATACCTACTACCAGAAAAAACAAAAAGGTCCACTTTGAATGAAAGCTGTATCTTCACAATAGAGATGTCTCATAATTTAGAAGGTGTTACAGCATTTATAGGTCGTGGCATACATTATGAATTTGTTACAACCTATCGTAAGTCAAAACTGAGTTTTTTTTTTTTTGGGGGGGGGGGGTTCTTTTTAAACTGAAGGTAGCAGCACATAAAAATCATCATAGCCCACTCCTCTTCTGGGAGTGTCTAATTACTGTCTTTGCTGGCCAATTGCTTATGCCCCACACCTCAACCCCCTACATAGCCTATTATATAGCAGCCGGTGGAAGATCAAAGGGAATTAAGATAGTGTCACTTGACTACATGCTGAAATGTCACCCTGTGCTCAAAATACTTTTGTGAAAGTTACACTAAGACTTTGGGTACATTACTGGAGGCAAACCCAGACGCCAGTGTGAAAGGGGCCTAAGGCATATGTTGCTGAGAATTTACATCCTTTACAATGTATTCTGCTACTTTCTCTAATATTATACATTTCATTTTAGAAGTGCATTCCCAGAAAATGAGTCAGAGAAGAGGAGCAAACCCTGATAAACTGCGGAGAGTACTACTAACCACTCAGATGAAGGTAGGCGTTGATTGCCGTTTTCATACTGTTTGGTGGACATAATCTGTTATCTGTACCTCCTTTTTATATTATTTTGTTTGTGGACTTGAACTTAATCTTTAAACACACTATGGCTACTCTGAAACTAGGGCAGTGCAGTGCAGTATCCTGAAGCACACACAGTGGGGTGCCAACTTTCTCAGCACACTGCTAGGTATACTTTTTGTAACTTCCGACCTGTACAGGTTAGTACTTGACCTTGTTACCCAGCTTAGTGACACCTTCAGTGCATCACAGAACTTTGCTTCATTAGTAGACATGTGCATTAGTTTTCGTCCGAATGCATTTTCAACCGAATTTGGGGTATTTTCGTTATCGTTTTAACAAACGATAACGAATGTGCAGAATCCGAAAACCGAAAGATCCGACATAAACAAATGCTTTATTTTCCTTTTCGTTGCAACAGTTCGATATAGATAGGAGATTCGACCTGACGCTGACAATAGCGATCTGTGTCCATTGAACCTGTGGTCGAATGTGCCTAACCTCAGCTCTATTAGTTCAAGATTATTCTACATGGAGAGAAAAGATTTGACATAATAGAGCCAATAGCAAAAAAGGTTGAATGTGCCTAACCTAACTCTATTAGTCCAAGATTATGCGAGAGAAAAGATTCGACATGAAGATTCGACGAAGCAGTCGCCGTGAGCAGACATTTATGGTCAAATGCTCTGCCCATAGGCTATATAGAAGAATTCGAATGTTGGTTGACTAGTAATAATATTTAATAAATATAATTATTATAAGTGTCATACAACATTAGAATTCTACTATAGCTTGTAGGCGGAACATTCGACCGGAAATGTACGATTGGGGCATCGTACAGTTTAGCTGCTCCGTCGAATCTTCTTAGAACATTCGACAGACACCATAAGCCTTCAATGACAGATTCGACCTTAATTATTTCGGATTTTCGGACGAATGCATTTTTTAACGAAATAAAATAAATAAAAAACAAATTTTGGGAGCAACTAAATAAATGTATTTTTCGGACGAAAAACTAAATTCCAAAAAATGAAATATTTCAGTGTGCACATGTCTATTCATTAGTAACAATGGCGAGAGGCATGAGTCAGAATGACATAATTGCTTCATAGGCCATGATTTTTTAAAGATGTAGGTACCTAATAGGTGCAGCTGCAGGAATATAAACGCCCATTATTCTGAACCCACAAGCATTCACAGATTGGCCAAGGTGACTTAAGGAAATCTGTGAAGGTCTTCTGATTTTGCTTGAAAAGTTTAGCAAATGGTGTCCCTTTGAGGTATATTAGAAAAAAAATATTTTCCCCGCAGTTTTAGCATTCTTTAACAACTATTGGAAAACATATGGGCAGCTATTGCAAATTGTTTCCTGTGACATGTCCAATTTCCTGTAATTTAAAGCTATCTCACATGTTTATTGTGCATAGAATCAATTTGCAGCTTTGGGTAACGTGAAAAAGGAAACGTCTCAGATTGAGGGGCCTTCTCTGAATAACTCCTACGGCTTCAAAGTCGGTTCTCACAATCTTCAAGATGCAAAGGCCTTACACGAGGTATTGTATACATTTGAGATGTTGCACTCTGTATCTTGCATAATTATTATTATTATTATTATATAGCGCCAACAGTTTACGCAGCGCTTTACAGTATAAAAGGGAGACAATACAGTTATAATAAAATACAAGAGGATTAAGAGGTCCCTGCTCAGAAGAGCTTCCAATCTAATAGGGTGGGGCAGGTGGTACAAAAGGTTGTAACTGTGGGAAATGAGCTGATGGAAGTGGTAGGAGATTAGTTAGAGACATGATAGGCTTTCCTCAAGAGATGAGTTTTCAGGGATCGCCTGAAGGTAGCAAGAGTAGGGGATAGCCGGACAGGTTGAGGTAGCAAGTTCCAGAGGATGGGAGAGGCTCTGGAGAAATCCTGGAGACGAGCATTGGAGGAGGAGAAGAGAGAGCTTGAGAGTAGGAGGTCTTGAGAAGAGCGGAGAGGACGATTTGGGTGATATTTGGAGACAAGATTGGTGATGTAGCTCGGGCAGAGTTGTGAATGGCTTTGTATGTTGTGGTTAGTATTTTGAATTTAATTCGCTGGGTGATTGGGAGCCAGTGTAGGGATTGGAGGAGAGGGTTGGCAGACTCTGAGCGGTTGGTAAGGTGTATGTCTGGCAGCAACATTCATGATAGACTGAAGAGGGGATAGCCTATGGAGAGGCAGGCCAATGAGAAGGGAGTTGCAATACTCAAGGCGAGAGATAACAAGGGAGTGAATGAGGAGCTTGGTGGTTTAATTTGTTAAAAAGGGGCGAATTTTAGATGTTACGGTGGTGAATTCTACAAACTTTTGACAATGATTGGATTTGAGGCTGAAATGACAAGTCAGAGTCTAGGATTACACCTAGTACCCTGGCGTGAGGGGAGGGACTGATGGTTGCATTGTTGATTTTGATGGAAAAGTCATGGAGGGGGGCATGGGCGTGGGGGGAATATTAATAGCTCAGTTTTAGAGAGATTTCGTTTAAGGAAGTAGTGCGACATCCATGCCAATATATCGGTTAGTAAGCTAGTAATGCAAGAGGAGACTGAAGGAGTGAGGTGAGGAGTAGACAGATAGATTTGGGTGTCATCAGCGTATAAGTGGTATTGGAAGCCGTGGGCGGTTATCAAGTGACCAAGGGAGGAGGCGTAGATAGAGAAGAGGTCCAAGAACAGAGCCTTGGGGGACCCCCACAGAAAGGGGCAATGGAGAGGAGGAGACAGAGTTGTAGGTGACACTGAAGGAGAGCTGTGATAGGCAGAGAACCAGGATAGAGCAAAATTTCGGAGGCCAAGGGAATTGAGTTTATTGAGAAGGAGCGGGTGGTCAACAGGATCAAAGGCTGCAGAAAGGTCAAGTAGTAGGAGTATGGAGTACTGGCTGTTGGTTTTAGCAGTTAGTAAATCGTTGGTGGGTTTTAGTAAGGCAGTTTTCGTGAAGTGCCGCGAGAGAAAGCCAGACTGTAAGGGGTCAAGAAGATTATTCACTGAGGTAGGAGCCAAGACGGTTGTAGACTAAGCGTTCTAGAAGTTTAGAGGTGAATGGGAGCAATGAGATGGGTCTTAAGTTGTTCAGTTTGGTAGGGTCCAGTGAGGGCTTTTTAAGTATGGGAGTGATCTGCGCATGTTTTAGAGGGGAGGGGAAGGTGCCACTAGAGATGGAGAGATTGAAGGTGTGAGTGAGGGAGCATAGGATAGAAGAAGAGGGTGACCGTAGTAATTGTGAGGGAACAGGATCCAAGGGACAATTGGTTAGGTGGGCATCTGAAAAAAGTTTTGTAACCTCTTCAGTAGTAGCCAATTCAAAAGAGGAGAGTGTTGAATGTGCTGTTAGGCAAGGTATGTTGGGTGGGGAAGATGTACGCACAGTGGAGGTGTCCTCACGAATTGCATCAATCTTGTCTTTGAAGTGATTGGCAATCTCTTGGGCAGTGAGTGAGTTAGTGGGTAGAGGGGGTGGGAGACAAAGCAGAGAGTTAAAGGTTGAGAAGAGCCGATGGGGACTGGATGACAAGGAATTAATAAGAGAAACAAAGTAAGCTTGTTTTGCAGCATGGAGGCAGGAATTGTATTTTAGAAGGGCAGATTTATATAGGGTGAAGTCTTGCAGGCATTTGGTTTTACACCACAGTCGTTCAAGAGCACGGCAATGTCTCTTGGTGTCAGTTTGCCAGGGTTGTAACGATCGGGGCCTGAGGTCAGCAGGGCCGAATAGAAGGGTTAAAGTGGCAAAGGTTTCTACAAGTAATTGTTTGGAGGGATGGGTGGTTGGAGGCAAGGATACAGTGAAAGTAATGAGGTTGTGATCAGTGAGCCAAGTATATCATATTATATAATATACAGATTTTGTAGTTGTGGAGTTGTAAGTTAAATGATTAAAGGGGATTGTCTAAATGAACACAGGTGTGAGAATAATTACTTTTTATTGTGTTCAGCATGGGAGAGTCCACATTTAACACAGTCAATGTTGATGGGGTAATGCCTTCTGCAGTTCTATTTTGTTCTGCTGGTAGGGGGGGCACAAGGAGCCTTTCCGGCCGGCAGGACGCAATGATTACTGCTAGCAATCAGGAAGTCAGCTAGAAAGTAATTGTATGTAAAAAAAATTTGATAGGCTGGTTGTACCCAAGTCAATTGATGGATCGACTTTGGTACAATCAGCCTGCCCATAGATGGCTCAAATCTCAGCCGGTCCCTGCAGCAAAACCGGATGAATTTCGATCAGTGTATGGCCGGCTTTACTGAGGGAGTCTGTACAACAGTCTACAGGTTCATTAACATACACAAAACAGCTGTGGATTGTTTGACAGCTCAGCCCTTATCAGAGATCAACCTACTGAGAAGGGTTGATCATTAGGGAAAGGACTGCTATACGTACATATCTGGTTCTGTGAATGTCCATGACACCAGCTGTCAATTCTTAGGGGTTCATACTTGAAACAATTGTCAGCTCCTTCCTGGGTATGGAAGGAGTTTAATGCTGGTAATAGATGTGAAGTTTTATTGAGAATGACAGAATGGAGAGACATATGTTTTTTTTTTTTGCACTGTAGCCTGGTATTTTACTCAGTGCACACCCGTTTTACACGTATTTCCTTGTCTGAATAAGAGGAAAGGATAACTCAGAAATTTTCCACTAAGGTTTCTGACATCTGTTGTGAACTTTAGTTATGAGATCTTTCTCCTTCAGTTGCCATATATATGTGCAGTTTCTTCACCCAGTACAATGTATGTAGAATAAAGGATGGGTGGTAACTCCTGTGATAAATAGAAGAGTGAGAATTAAAAGTGAGTGGGAACTATAATTGGCTTATTGTTTGAAGACTTATTAGAAGGCCACCCCTTCTAGCCTGTAACTAAAAATTATGTTTTTAAAGTATTATCCTTTAAAGCAAAGCTGTATAATGGTTAACACAGTGAGAGAAAAAGTGTAGTTTTTAAAGCACAGAATCTTGGTAAGCAGGGTGACCTACCCAGAAGCAGGTATGGTTGCCTTCCAGAGCCAAGCTGCTTTTATGCATCTTTTTATAAGTGTTATTTTCACCGGGCAGTCCTGCTAGTATAACACTCCCTATTCTAGGTTGACGACACTCACTCGCTGTACTGTGTCGGTAGAGGAGCAGTGTTGTCACCCTAGGACAAGAAGCGTGTTAGATCTTATGGAACACCTTTGCCTCTCTGCATATTCCTATATTAGATCGGAGGTGTTCTGTAGTACACGCACAGCTGGGAACAATGCTAAGTAATAAGTCAGAAAATGCAGTGAACACAGGAATTTATCACAAGATTTCTGGCAGGATGAACAAGTATGGGCACTTATCAAACACATTTTTCTAAAACAATTTTAATATATTTAAAGAGCTTGTCAGGGCAAAATACATTACAAAAACATAAGCAGTACATTTCTGCAATGCATGCACATTTGCCTTTGTTTTTTCTTTTAAAAGACCATTCATGTACAAAAAAAAATACCTGTTGATCTGCCAGAAATGCACTTGCTCTTAATTTACTGTTGTGGACTGACAGAGCACTTTTTGTACTGAAATCACAAGAAATTGTGTCAGTCCTGCCTAGTTGCCTTTGTTAAACTACTCTAGTCTCTCCACTCTCCTCAGCACCACAACATAGAGAATAATTATTATACAGTAAACCCCCGCTATATTGCGGTTCAGTTATTGCGGTCCCGGTATATCGCGGTATTTTAATTAGGACCTGTTATTCTGATATTGTGGTAATATTTCACCATTTTTGCAGTTATGTTCTCTATTTTTTACTGTACTGTACAGTATACTGTACTGTTAAGACAATATTTTTGTGTTTTAAAAATCCTCTTGATCTCTCTCTCTATCTTTAATGTGTTTCTATTGCATAAAAGTGTGTTTAAAGACCTTTAAATGCTATTAAAAAATTAACAAAACATGCCTAGGGTGTATTTAAATAGGGTCTTTCTATTTCGCGGTTTTTCACTTTTCGCGGGTGGGTCCGGAACATAACCCCAGCGATGGAGGGGGGTTTACTGTATAGTCTAAAATCAGAACTAGGAAGGCTAAATTTGAGATAACACAAGGTGTGTACACAAAGTTTCTGGCATAAACCAATATAAAAAAAAACATTTCAATGGCATTTTTAATGTTTAAAAAGGGAGCATACTTTAGAAAATAGCAATTATTGGATAGCATTAGCAGTTTACTGATTGATTTTATGTACTCAATGAAAATAATTCTTGGAACAATAGTGTCAGAATTTATATCTTACTAATCTGAGTGTAACAGAGTATAATTTTGCTGGTTTATAATGCAGGTTCAGCACCTGACTATTATGTGCATGGAGCTCCATGCAAGAACGCGACGAGACTTGGAACCAGATCCTGAATTTGACCCAATTTGCGCTGTGTTTTACTGTCTATCTTCTGACTCCCCACTGCCCCAAAGTGACACAACACGGACTACTGGTGCAATCGTCATCAGTCAAGACTCTACTGCCAGTGAAGGTGCCGAATTTAGTTTTTTTTTTTTACACAGGCTGAAATCTTACTTTAAAGAAGTACATACTTGCTATAGTAATATCCGAGCCATTTGTATCCTAAATACTTTTTCTGTCTCTTGCTTCAGGTAGCAGAAGCCAGGCCCCGTTGTTCACCAGATCTGGCATCACAGGCTTCCAGATCGCATATGCTTCTGATGAAAAGGATCTGTTTGAAAAACTTTTAAGCCTGATCAGAAGGCAGGTTCTGTTCTATTATATAAAGGGAAAAAAATGTACATTGTTTGACGAGGATTGCATATCTTTTTTGTTGTACATATTTCCTGAACATAATTTTTAGTTTTTAATTTTTTTTTTTTTGTAAAACACCAAAGTATATAATTTTGTATGCAGTGCAGTTATTGTGTCATACATTGTCACTCATCCCTATGGCAGGTGCCATTTGCAGGAAAATGCACTAATGATATCGCAAGAAGGATTTGTTTAGCATACTTCATTCTCATCACCCTTAAACATAGAATGTAGCCCAAGGAAAATATTAAATAAAATCGCATACAAAGTGTGAAATTGGGGGGGATGTCTAACTCAGTGGTAGATGCCTTTTCAGTAAGTTCACAGCGAAACAGGAACTTTCGTTAAAGGGCATGGTAGCCCACTTTTATTAAAAGGAACAAAAAAAAGGAAACTTAATACATGCACTTGGATGCCCACACAGGGTTCTTCTCCCAAAAACAATAACAAGTTAAAAATGCCAAGCCACCTGGCTCTCTTCAGCAGTACTACCACTTGGGCTTTACGCTTCAGCCCTTTTGGCCATATAACAGGGTTCCTGTACAACTACTGTACCTCTTTTCAGCTTCCTTGCTGATCAGGCCTTCCACTTTAGGCTCTCATCTGTCTCCTTAGATGCACACAGCGTCTATCTAGAAAGCAGCCCCTCACTGCTCTGATCCTCAGACTTGGGTCTCTCTGGCTTTCATTGGTGCACACCTGCACTCTCTGGACTCCTGGAGACCTCCTGTCTCTCTGGGTGGAGCCCAGAACCCTAATCCTGACTCTGCTATAAGCCCAGGACCCACCTACTCAATCAACCAGCCAGACTCCTGGCTGTTCCCGAAAACCCGGTCCCAGGATTGGAGATTCCATCCCACCCAAAGCGCTATGGAATCTCCGGGCTCCAGGTCCCCAACTGGAGTTTACTAACGTTGGAGGAGGAAACTGATAAAGCTGATTTCTCCACATTAAATACCCCTGGAGCCCCTCAACCTGCCTATTTGAGAACCCTGGGCGACAATTACTAGGACAGGGAACTGTACTGTCACAAAAGGTAGAAGCATAGGTTTGAGCTTTACAGATTCAAAAAAAATATTTATAAGCAATACACTTGTTTGTTTTTTAATACAAAATAGATTTTATCTTCTATTGCATATACACAAATATACTTGGTCATTTGCAATATAGTACATTACATTGTGAAATGCAGAGTCAATGTAAAATAAAGAAAAATAACATATAAATGCACAATATTTGACACTTTGTATTAAGGGAGAAAAGGGTAGGTGAGGGGGCTGAGGCAGAACTAGAACAAAAAAAAAGGATTTTTTTTTTATTGTCAATCCATTACCTCTCGGGCATTCCAGCACATGGGTCGATTGATTGCATACAGGTATGATTACTGTTTTGGGTGGGAGGGGGGGGTCTTTTGTTTATGGACTACTAGTTTATTCATTTTACATTTGCAAATAATGCAGCAGGATTTGCAGTGAGTGACAGAATACGGAGTGTTACTACTGTAGAAAACATGCTACTCTGTTTTTAGTCGGATGGATGGTTGATTCCTTCCTTGTGTGGTTTTTTATTTTTGTAATAACTGGAACATTTAGTTTTAGATTGACTGATCCATATGTCTACATACTGTATATTAAAATGTTGTACATTAATTTCTGTTTTTGGTGTCGGTTTTCTCTCCATCAGGTATGATCCAGATATCCTTCTAGGATATGAAGTTCAAATGCACTCCTGGGGTTACCTCCTACAGAGGGCCTCAGCCCTCAATGTGGAGCTTTGCCAACAGATTTCAAGGATACCTGGTATGTTTGCACACTAATGAGGGGGGGAATAACACTTCTCAGATTCAGAATCTACATCTTACTGTGTTTCACCTAGGCGGCTTCTTTCACGATGTTCTTCTTTAATATTTGTTCTAATCCATTTTTATTTTATAGAAGACAAAAATGAGAATCGGTTTACTGCAGATAAGGATGAGTATGGTGCAGACACGATGAGCGAGATTAATGTAGTTGGCCGAATTGTATTGAATGTTTGGAGGATGATGAAAACAGAGGTACATACTTTAAAATAGATTCTGAATATACTAATGGGTTTATTCATTACACATTTGATGGCCAGTTCGCTCAACAGTTACCTAATATTCTTTAGGCAACATTCAACCTAGAAAAATTAGTGAACATTAACCCAGCAAAAAATTAGCTGATGTTTGGCATGCATTTGCATATTTGTGTGGGGCAACGGGGGTTATGGCAGTTCTTTAGAAAAAATGTAATACATTTTATACAGAAATCACAAGAAATTGTGTCAGTCCTGCCTAGTTGCCTTTGTTAAACTACTGAGTCTCTACACTCTCCTCACCACCACAACATAGAGCATTATTATTCTATAGTCCAAAAATTTAGAACTAGGAATGCTAAATCTGAGATAACACAAAGCTTGTACACATTTTATTTTATTTGTTAAAACGATATTTCATTTATTGTACAAGGCGTGTACACATTTTATTTTGTTTTTTAAAACGAGATTTCTTTTTTTTTACTTTTATTGCTATCACAAGGGGTTAATAAAATCCCTTTGTAATGGCATTGGGTAGTTAACAGATATTCTTTTTGGCGACATTAGGGATCTAATAGACCCCAATGTCTCCCCTGTCCTTCACACTATCTAACCGAGCACAGATCTGCTTGGTTAGATATGTCCCCTGGCCGTACCAGCCAAGAAATAGCGGATCTGAAACCAGAAGTGACGAAATCATTGCGGCTTCCTGTATTTTTGTTTACATGTGAGATCGAGGCATGGATATTAGAGTAAGTTACTCATTAAGGTGCCTTAGAGTAAGTTACTTATTTACCATTTTGCATTCATCATTATGCAAAAAGGCACAATTTAACATTTACAAATATTTGTAAGGCAGATCAATGACATGGGGATTCTACCTAATACACTAATACCTAGTTAAAACAACAAAAACATATGAAAGTTTATACTGCGCCTGTAATGAAGACCATTATATGTGGTCGTATAGACCAGAAATAAGAACACTGAGAGAGTAGTGTTAGTATGCTGCTTGATTTTATGGAGTGTAGGAAGCAAGCAAGTTTTTCTCCCTGTTATACAGATTATTCTGTAACCTCTGTGATACTAAAATAAAATGCATGTCCTTAAATGTATATAGCACTTTTTTTCAAAAAGAAAACTTTGCTCATACTGTATAACAATTAATAAAGCTGATTTAGATTAGTATTTGTTTTTTATTTTCATAAAAATATCCTGCCATTTTTAATTTTCAGGTGGCTCTAACTAATTACACTTTTGAAAATGTGGCCTTCCATATCCTTCACCAGAGGTTCCCTCTCTTTACCTTTCGAACGTTATCAGATTGGTTTGATCATAAATCAGATGTTTACAGGTAATGTTTGCATAAAACTGATAAAATCCACTTTTCAGTGTTTTTTTTATATTTTTTTATTTTTTTTTACAGTCTCCCCCCCCCCCCCCCCCCCCCCCCCCAGAAATAAAAATTTGTGAGTAACCATACAAAGTTTTTTTACTTCTAATAACGTAGATGTTGCTGTGATACTCATGCTTCTAGCTCAGACAATTGGCTTTGTGTAGGCAAGCAGTGACAGTTTTTTTGACTCCCCTATTGTACACAGGGTCTAACTTTCACTTCTGTGTCTGATACTTTGCCATATAATATCCAGTTGCCAACCGCCCTCTAGCAGCTTTACTGTGGCGCTTTGTGTCTGCTTTGTTTAGCCACAGCAGAAGCTGGTCAGCGGATGCCGGCCAATGGATGACCGCTGGCACCCGCCAGTCAGCGAGAAGACACACTGGACGAAGCTCTGCATATGTTAACAATGCAGAGCCCCCATCCTGTCAGCGGGGATGTGCTAGATTTTGTTTCGCTGCACAGCAGGAAATAAAATCCAGCACATCCCTTAGTTAAAGCAACACACTGTGCACACAAAAACACTGGTTAGGCACACATTTAACCCCTTTCAAGCCAGTGTCATTAGTACAGTGATAGTGTTTATTTTGGGTATTGGGGCATCAGGCTCGGTACTTTCAGCTGTTAGCAGGGAATGTAAAAAAATAAATGCTGACAATTATTGGTTGTTGAGGAACGGGGCCACCACGTCCTTAACAACCAGTCACATGTCCTCGGGATTTCCCTCCCCGACGCCTCCTCACCTCTTGTCAGCTGTCATCAGTCTCAGGGCAGCATGTTCATGGAAACTGCTTGCATTAAGGTGACCAGGCCCAGTTCCCCCCATCCCACTGTCCTGCCCCCCTCCTGCCCGGGTGCAGCTTTCACTTTCAGCTCTGCTCATCTTTCTGTCACAGTCCGGAGCAGGAGTGAGTCCTGTGTTTCCTTAGCAGCTGCACGGATCTGCATCCCCCCTCTCCAGCAAGCAGAGGCAGAGACACATGGCCAGCACCACTGCAGCAGGTCAGTGTGTGAGTAGATTCTCCCCCCGCCCCTTTCCTAAAAAATGAGGGCTCCCTGGGGAATAGAGAGCAGAATAAATATACAGTATATTCTGCAATGATGTGTCAAATACTAAATATCTAGTGTTAATAACATGAAACTGCCATAGAAAAATGAACTCCAATATCAATGAGTAAATATATCTTGGTGTGTTATAATCTGAAAATTAGCATCTATAGTGTCTCCATGTAATTCCAGCAAATAGGACTGTTTGCACTGGAGTTTTGGTTTCACCAACCAGTGGGAAGTTGGGATTCAAACAATATGTATTATGTATGAAATTTTGTTTATGCATGGACACTAATTTTCAGATTATTAACATGCCAAGATATATTTAGGCGGCGATATTGGAGTTCGCTTTTCTTTGACAGTAATTTTTGTTTTATGTTATTAACACTATATAGATAACTAAAATTTGACACAGCAGTGCAGCACATATATTTATACTTATTTTAGGTGGGGAATATACACTGGGTGTTTGCACCAGCTGAATGTATTCAATCATGTTTATTTAAGTGGCAATGCATACGTTTTTATTTTGTTTTATTTGAATAGAGAGCAGTAGCCAGGATTGTGACTCCCCTCCCCACTTTATCGCCCCTCTTTTCTTTTTTTTTCTCATCTAGCATATCTTCACCCCAGTCTCACCCAACTCCCCCCACCTCCCAAACCACCCCTTTACCTACTCTTCCATAGGTATCGGCTAGTACTTGAAGCGGTTCTCCACACACTAATTGTTTTAGTTTTTTATTGTCATGTTAAAAGTATTATGAGTCTAACAATAAACTCACTTTTTTGGTGTCCGTCCGGTATCCATGTCTGTTTTTTAAAAAAATCTGCACTTTTAAAATAACAGCAATGTCATTTTGCTTGTGGGCCTACAAGCAGTCACTTCCTTGTTCCCTTTCGTTATGGGAACCAGCATGCCTCACGTCCTTAAAATCTCGTGAGATTTCAGGTCGGATGTCCGCAAATCTCGCGAGATTTTGGGTCGGCTGTCTGCACTGACTCCTGGGATGAATGACACCAGATCCCAGAAGACAGAGTGGCATGACGAGGATCCCGCACAGACCCCGCCCACCCCCGCAGAGACAGAGGAATGGGTGCATAGACCGGCAGCAATACAAGGTTAAAAAAAAACGTCTATTTAGCACTCTTTGCCAGATTTGGAAGGCAATGAGATTTAGGAAAAAAAGTGTGTGCAGAACCGCTTTAAAAAAAAGTATTGGTACTTGTACTTGGTGTCAAAAAAATGCTATCTGTGCATCCCTAATTACTATGTAGAAGAAAAGAAAGAAAAAAACACGCTGTCTTAAATTGGTAATGGTAGCTGCCAGCACAACAGAAATTATGTGGTTAAATAAACAAATGAAAGGTGGTATAGTGCAGTGCTGATAATGATGGAACGAAAGTGAAATTCTACCAATCAAAATAAACTAATAAAGATTAGTAATGTGCAAATCATGTGTACATAGCAAAGTAGTAACTAATATGCAAACAATGATAGTGAGTTTACATAGACCAACAGTGCTTGTGCATATAAAAATATATAGTCCATAAAGTGATTTCAATAAATAAAATAACTGTGAATCCTTGTGAACTAGTTGTCTGTAGATAATCCACCACCATAAGGAGAGAGGCTCACCAGATGGGTTGAACCCAACTAGGCATATGCCTAATGAGTCAACAGAGCTTTTGGTGTAACACGCCCAGGGAGAGGTACAGCAAACACGGCTTCCAATATAAACCAATCAGGCAGGAATCCGTCACAATATTGACATCAAAGAGTATCCACCAGAGGTATGGTGACCGAAATTCACAACCGGTTCCTCCTGCGACAACGTACCCCGAATTAGTGGGTCCTACCCTAGTAATAGAATGAAAGATCCTGTGTCTCAACCATGAGAGCCAAACTCCTCTATGTGGGAGAACTGAAGGGATGTATAGATTAACTAGAATTTGAAGCTGAATGTATTCAATCATGTTTATTTAAGTGGCAAAGCATACGTTTTTATTTTGTTTTATTTGACTAGAGAGCAGTAGCCAGGATTGTGACTCACCTCCCTACGTTATCAGCCCTCCTTTTCTTCTCATCTAGCACATCTTCACCCCAGCCTCACCCAACTCCCCCCACCTCCCAAACCACCCCTTTACCTACTCTTCCATAGGTATCAGCTAGTACTAAAAAAAAAATGTATTGGTACTCGTACTCAGTGTCAAAAAAATGGTATCGGTGCATCCCTAATTACTAGTATAAAAATTCCAGTATATATCCCATAGTTTGTAGGCGCTATAACTTTTGTACAAACCGATCAATATACTCTTATTGGGATTTTGTTTTTACCAAAAATATGTAGCAGAATACATATTGATCTAAATTTATAAAGAAATTCGATTTTTTTTTTTTTTTTTTTTTTTTTTTACTTTTTTTTTCTTTTTTATTGGATATGTTTTTGCACATTGTTTTTTTTTTGTTTTTTTTAATTGTTGGTCTTTTTTTGTTTATAGTGCAAAAAATGGGGTGATCAAATCCTACCAAAAGAAAGCTCTATTTGTGGGGGGAAAAAAATGACACAAATTTCGTTGATGTACAGAGTTGCATAACCATGCAATTGTCCATTAAATTAACACAGTGCCATTTAGCAAAAAATAGCCTGGTCATGAAGGGGGCTAAATCTTTTGGAGGTCATGAGAATATAGTAGCATTGTTGATTTAAGGATTAGGAGTCTCACATTTCATATATGCCATGTATAAATTTTGACTGTAGACATTTGCTAAAAATGGAATATGTCCCGCTGAACTAAGGTGTACAATCCTTATAAATATTTTTCTTATACAAATCTTGATGTGTATGCAGATGGCGGATGACGGAGCATTACATGAGCAGGGTGCATGGGATTCTCCAGTTATTGGAACATTTGGACTTAATTGGAAGAACCAGTGAATTGGCAAGACTGTTTGGCATTCAGTTTTTTCATGTTTTAACCAGAGGATCACAGGTAAAATATGAGCCTTATTTTTATTTCATCTTGAAATATGAATGTCTTCTAAGGGATTCTATTTTTTTGCACCAACAGGATCATGGCAGAATAATTTATGATAGGAGCATCATTTATTTCCTTTTTACTTTAGTGCTGCAGGATGATGTGCTTTTAATAGTGCTTAGTAAGTGACAAAACAGCAGCACACTTATAGGTCAAAGCGCTATGTTTGTTAAAGTAGGTTTCCTATATGCTATAATGCATTGGGTTTCCTTTCTGCTAAGGTGGGTAATAAAATGCACAAATGGTGATAAGAATGTTACCATCAAGCATAGGAAAGTATTTTGAATCTGGGGATTCAGATAACAATCATCACGTGATAAAAAAAAGTGCATTGTTATGTTGTGTTAAAAAAATAAAGTTCATAGAAGAGGTGAGAAAATATGTAGCTTGTTACAGTATATGGTCAAAAATGGGCAAACAAAATACTAAACTGATTTGTTGTAACCCTTTTCATTTTTAATTATTACCGTAATTCTCACTGTACATGGGATGCAATTAAGAAAGGATGTAATAAATAGATGATAAACAGCAGGACTCACAACATTGTACACAGCAACATTCAAAAATATATAGAAAACATTGTTGCACTGTTTAAATAGGTGAAGCAACCTTCAAATATTATAAATGTTAGTCATAAAAACCAATAAAGTCCATAGTGATAAAGTGCAAAAGTCCTTAGAACAAGTGCAAAATCCAGTAATAAAACAGGCAAAATTGTCTCCTTACCAGATCCAAAGACCTATCAAGGTCTATACTCTCATCTGTGAGCTTTATTACCCCTCACATTAGGTGCAGATCAGCTTGATTTATTCAGCCTCTTAGCAGGGGATCGTTGGTGAAAACGAGCCAAAGATGTAGCCATAGGATATCCTCAGAAGCCGATTCACTCAGTGATCATAAGAAAAAAGGGTAACTCATTGCACATCATCCAGATTAAAAACAGGCAATTTATTCCAAAGCGACTTACAAGACTGTAATCGCATGCATTGGAAGTAAGTGCGGTGAGGTCAGTGGCTGGTGAGGCTAGTATCAGAGCCAGATACACACAGGTTACATACGCCGTGATCGTTAGCGCAAGAGCAATAATTCTAGCACTAGACCTCCTCTGTAACTCCAACCACATGGCGCCAGAATGGTTCCCCTGCGCAAATTGCCGTAGCTGTATGGCGGCGCTTTAAGGGGTATAGGGTCACGCGCCCATCATGTCACTGAGGAGCCGATGCGCATGCCGGGCACCCGTGATCGCTCGTGACAGAGCAGGAACGTGGATCTATGTGTGTCCACGTCCTGTCAGGGGAGAGGAGACAGATCGTGTGTTCCCTAGTATATAGTTCCATCCCCAGTTGGAACATGTTAAACCCCTTGATCGTCCCCTAGTGTTAACCCCTTCCCTGCCAGTGACATTTGTGCAGTAGCTATTTCAGTGGACATTTATAGCACTAATCACTGTAGAAATGTCAGTGCTTTCAAAAAAGTGTCGTGTCCGATCTGTCTGTCGCAATCTCGATAAAAATTGCAGCTCACCGCTATTAGTAAAAAAAAAAAAAAAAAAAATCAAATAATTTTTTGTAGGCGCTATAACTTTTGCTCAAACCAATTAATTTTTTTTTTTTTTTTTACCAAAAATATGTAGAAGATTACATATCGGCCTAAACTGAGGAAAACTTTTTATTTATTTATTTTTAATTTTGGGATATTTATTATAGCAAAAAGTAAAAGATATTTTTTTTTTTTTCTTCAACATTGTCACACTTTTTTTTTTGTTTATAGAGCAAAAAATAAAAACCACAGAGGTGATCAAATACCACCAAAAGAAAGCTCTATTTGTGAGGGAAAAAAAGGACATGAATTTTTGTTTAAAGCGACACAGTGCTGTATCGCAAAAAAATGGCCCTGTCAGGAAGGCGGTAAATTCTTCCAGGGCTGAAGTGTCTGAACATGTAATCTGTAAAAAAAAATTGAAGTACTGAAGTTTGGCGCAATTTTAAAGCGTGACATGTTTGGTATCTATTTACTTGGCATAACATCATCTTTCACATTATACAAAAAAATGTGTTTGAAAAATTGCTGCGCAAATACCGTATAAGTTGCGACCAACATTTTATTCCCTAGGGTGTCTGCTAAAATAATATACGGTATTCATCGGCATAAAATACAAATTTTTTCCCCCCTGAAAACAGAGGACAAAGATAGATTATTTGTAAGCTGTAAGTCTCATAGTAAATTGAAGCCCACAAAAATCTTGCAGTTTTTTCCGTCCCGTCCCCTATGATGTCGCAGTCCCGGAGGATGCTGGGACTGTGACATCATATGGGGGCGGGGTCACCATGTGACATGAGCATGTGACCCCGCTTCCTTGTCCCTATATAAGTCACAACACAGCGCGTCTATGCCATTCCGGCCAGAGACAGCGACGAGTCAACATCAGAAGAAGAAGATGGAGCAAAACGCGGCGACAGCGGCAAGAACAGAAGAGACCCCAGACGACAACGAAGAAGAAAGCCGGGCTCCTCTGCTCGTGAAAGAGCTAGGTAAAAGAGCAGAAGAGAGTGGAGGAGTCCGGCGAGAAGACCCCCCAAGACAGAAGAAGACCCCCGGAGCAGTGCAATAAAATATTTAAAAAAAATGTGTGTTTTTTTTATTTACACTTTTACACCTTGGGTGAATGGGTAGGGGTACATCGTACCCCATACTCATTCACATAGGGTGGGGGACCGGGATCTGGGGGCCCCCTTATTAAAGACCCCAACAACCAATGGCCAGGGTTGTCGGGAAGAGGCCCTTGTCCTTATCAACATGGGGACAAGGTGCCTTGTGGTGGGGGGTAGCAGGGCGCCCCCCTTCCCCAAAGCACCCACCCACCCCCATGTTGAGGGCATGCGGCCTGGTACGGTTCAGGAGGGGGGGGCGCTCGCTCGTCCCCACCCCCTTTCCTGACCGGCCGGGCTGCGTGCTCGGATAAGGGTCTGGTATGGATTTTGGGGGGGACCCCCACGCAGTTTTTTCGGCGTAGGGGGTTGCCCTTAAAATCTATACCAGACCTAAGGGCCTGGTATGCTCCTGGAGGGGGAACCCATGCCGTTTTTTTGTTTAAAATTGGGCGTGGAGTTCCTCCTCAAGGAGACACTGTCGCGTCCATCTAGATGGAGATCCAACTTGGAGGCGACTTCCATTGAAATCAATGTGTACAAGTCGGATTGAAGTAGTACAGGAACCTTTTCTGAAGTCGGAGCGACTTCAGTAGCGTTCATTAAGATGGCTCTCATTCACTTGCATGTAATTTCTAATGTCAAGCGAGTTGGGGCGACTTGCGGTCTGACAAGTCGCCCCCCCAAGTCGCGGTAGTGTGAACGTGCTCTTACTGTGAAGAAACCTTTCCGTATTTGGAGATGAAATCTCTTTTTCCTCTAGACGTCCTCTTTGTTGACTGTAAAGTGAATAACTCGACACCAAGTTCACTATATTGACCCCTTATATATTTGTACATGTTGATCATATCCCCCCTTAATCTCCTGTTATCAAGAGTGAATAAATTCAGTTCCTCTAATCTTTCCTCATAGCTAAACTCCTCCATGCCTCTTATCAGTTTGGTTGCCCTTCTCTGCACTTTCTCCAGTTCCCCAATATCCTTTTTGAGAACTGGTGCCCAAAACTGAACTGCATATCGCCACCAGAGGGCAGTCGTGCTCTAATGATTAACACATAAAATAAAAAAAAACAACTTGCACCGCATAGCCATGTTGCCTTGGTCAATATTATAAAGCGGCAGCCATTTTGTTGAAGTCTGACTTATTCCACAGTGGTTGTGATTGTTATTGACGACATCTATTCCAGTTAAATTATTTGATCAACACTACATGGTAATAATATATCACACACATAATAAAATGCATATAATGGTAAACAGTGCTACTCGGATCAACTTAATATGTTCAGATAGAAATGTTCACGGCCCAAAGTCAAAGGCAAAGATGACCTCAGCAGATGTGAAAATGCACTGACCAATCAGTCTATACATTATCCATGTGACACATCACCACCGTAATAATGCAAGTCATTTAATGACTATTACCAGGCCTGGACTGGGACAAAAAAATAGGCCTGGGCATTTTAGACTATACAGCCTTTTTTTTTTTTTTTTTTTTTAAACCAAATAAAAAAAAACTACTGGATTCGATGTCTGTCTTTTTATTTATATTTATATTTATATATATATATATATATATCGAATCCATCTCCTTGGCTAGTCCGGGCCTGCTATGAACATACGTATATTTAATTTATAAAACTAACGTGCCTCCCTTGAATAATTTACTCACACTTCTATTTCTTTAAAGTTATCTTTATTATAATATTTTTATTTTTTGAATAACAAACATGTCATAGTTACTGCTCTGTGTACTGGTTTTGCACAGAGCAGCACATGGCAGTTGCCCTCCGCCTAGAGCCCACCATAGCAATCCACACAGAGTACAGCTTGGCCCTGCCCGCCACTCCCTCCTCACTGGCTGTGATTGACAGCATTGGGAGCCATTCGGGCTCAGCTAAATATAAGGGGGGAGACTGAGGGGGAAGCTGCACAGAGAAGTGTTTTTTTTATTTTATTTTTTTAATTTTGATGCAGAGAATGCATTAAAGTGATTGTAAAATCTCTTTAAAAAATAACAAACATGTTATACTTACCTGCTTAGTGCAATGGTTTTGCATAAAATAGCCCCGGTCCTCCTCTTCTTGGGTCCCCCATCTGTGCTCCTGGCTCCTCCCCCACGCCGAATGCCCCTATAGCAAGTCTCTTGCTATGGGTGCACTCGTGTATGCTCCCTCCCAAGCTTTGCTCTGTGTGTCCATAACACACAGAGCGTGATTCCGGTCTCCTGCTTCCACGTCATTGGCTGTATCTGAACCAATGAGGAGGGAGAGAGCGCGTGCTCTTGTGTGGGGCTGCAGGGGGGAGATGCATGCAGAAGGTTTTTTACTCAACTGCTTTGAATGCACTAAGGTAAAAAAAACCTTCAGCCTTTACAACCACTTTAAAGTGGAACTTCAGTCATTTTTTCATCTTTCCTTCAATTGAACCTTCTGCCCTTGCTGTGTAATCATTGGAAATCAAAACTGTAATTTGGTGGCAGTAAATGCCTTATTCTGTATACTTCCTCTTTCATTTCTGATAACACGTCCTAGGCTTTTAACGTAGTTTCCTGCATTGCACCGACTCCCCAGAGAGAAATGGCAGATATCCCAGCAGTGCGTGTTTCTTTTTCTATTCACTCTTGTGAGAGTTCGCTGGTAGATGAGGAGGACAGGGAGTCGCAGGAGGGTTGAAGACGCTGAGGTCGGCTACGGGGATGGAGGGGGATGGATGAGGGCGGGTATAGGAGGAGACCGAAAGGATCCATGTGCTTTCAAAGGAGTAGAATTTCATCTAGTCTAGTGAAAGGAAGATTGCGCTCTCTCTCTCTCTCTCTGAGATATCAGCCCTGTACACTTATTGCACCCCCAGGCCAGTCTGCAAAATCTTCCCTGGATAAATTTGCATTCCTTATCGCATCTGCATAGGAGATTATTTCTCCTGCTTTGGCCACGCCTCCAGGCAGCTGTCTGCAGTTCCCTGACACACAGGATTTGTGTGTGTGAAAAGATCCTGTGACAGGACTTGGCTGCAGCAGCTGAGGCTTGTCTCCTCAGTGTTTTGCAGTTTGGGTAAGAAAAAAAATGCAGTTACATTTATGGTAAAATATAAAATACTTTTGTTTGCTGCTTTCCTGTTTGAACAAGCATAGTATGTACACTTTCCTCAGCTGTTTCTGTGTTCCATGCTGTTGATACTTTGCCATAACAGAGCATGAACTTCCACAGAAGCTGCCATTCCTATGGCAACTTCTCAACAACAATGTGCACCCACAGTTTGCTTACTGCATGGGCACGAGACTAGGAAGTGCATACTGGGTAGCTAGCAGCACAGAAATCCAGGACGTGAACAGACCCACAGTTAAAATGGCTGCAGCCAAACTTAGTGGAGGACGATTTCTGCAACATGTTTGGCAAGTACAGAATCACAGTATATATATAAAATAATATGCAAAGAGGTTGGAGGGAAGCTTCAGAATGGCAAAGATGTTTTTATTACAAATTGTGTGAGCAGACCGCAGTTCCTTTTTAAGTATTTTTCACAGGACTTTATAAGCCTTGGATCTTTTTTTTTAATTAAGATGAACAACTATGTGTAACTGCAATAACCCAGAGCAACCCACCAAAATCTTTTGACTAGAGGTATGACAACAAAAAACTAAATTACTAATGTAGAACAGCTAAACATTGTTATAAAAAATATGCATTTGGAAATATTTTGATAACTTTTTCACACATGCCTTCAGTTTGTTTCATCAGCTCAGTCATGTTTTTTCAAAGAAAAAATGGATCAGTTTACATCAGTTCTTTACATCCACTTAACCACTAAGTCCAATTTTTGGTTTACATGATTAAAAAATAATTTTAGCCCTGAAGATTACTTTAAACCCCCAACCATTATATATTTTTTGAAAACGGATACCACCTAGAGAATACATTTTTATGTTGCATGATATTAGGACAACGGTCAAAACACTTAATTTTAGGGTACACGAACACAATAGTTTACCCATTTTTTTGTAAAATATAAAAGATGAAGTTGCACCAAGTAAATGGCTACCCAACATGTCAAGCATTAAAATTGCATGTACCTGTGAAACAGCGAAATAAAACCATCAATACCCTACATTTTCCATATGTGGTGCTTTAAAAGCGTTTAGCTTTACCCATAAGCTTTGGTGCTAAAATTATTGATCTTACACTGGCATGTGCGGTGACATGTAACATATGTAGCACAATTGCCTTTTTTTTCCTTTAATGTAGGCATCGCAACGATTGCATTTTTGTAAGTATTCCTGGTATGTGGTGGTGGGAACGCTCTAATTTTTTTACTTTCGTGTGTTTTTTTTTTTTTTACTTATGATTCTATTGCTATCAAATAGGGGACCAATAGTCCCCTATGTGATAGCAGATACGTGAAAGTTCCTCTTTGGGGGGAGAGGCAGTGTGTGCAAGGAGAGGACAGGAGAAGAGCAGTATACACAGTGAGGGGGCAGTCTGTACAGACAGTGTATACTGCTCTTCACCTCTCCTGCCTTTCTCTGCCCCAAACCCCCCCCCCCCCCCCCCAAATGACGGCTCCAAAATCGAAAGGGGGGGGGGGGGATCCGGAAATCGCATTTAAAAGCCATCAATGACAGTCTGCGTTCGCAAGTGAGGGAGCCTGTCTGTACAGATTGCCCCCTCACTGTGTATACTACTCTTCTTCTCTCCCACCTTTCTCTACCAATCCCCCTCCCCATTGACTGGTTGCTCCTAACAACCAATGCAACAATGGACCACTTGTCTACTTGCATCCGTTCATCCTCCGTTCTGTTTTTCTAACAGATGAAAATTAGGGTTTTCATCCGTTCAAAAAAACAAATTGAAAGCGGATGAAAATGGATGTAAATGGATGATCATCCATTTATATCTGTTTTTCCATAGTAATGCATTGATGTCCATTTTTCATCCATCAATGGGTGGATGAAAGACGGACCAACGGTCCGTATGTGTGAAAGGGGCCTTAGATGTAGACCTGTCCAGGCCTCTTGTGGCTATGAGTGACATTTCTGGAACATGATAGTTCTGCTGTCACCCATTTTCTCAATGCATTCACATTTTCTGCTGGTGTGCCAGCATTACTAATGTCAGCACTTGGCTGTCTTTGGAAGGATCTTTCAGGACTTGGCAACCACCCAGTCTATACCTATTTAATATGCTTTGAACCAGGGTCTTAACTGTGCAGTACCGGAAACACCCCTGAATTATAGTCCGCTCCCTTCAGGTGATAGGGCACTGGCAATAGCTTGGTGGGTACACTCCCTAGGTATACTGCACTAACGAGACCCCTCTCCGTGAGTCCTCCGTTTTCTGCTAGTATCCTTAGGTGATGGACCTCTTATCCCTATGCTAAACTAGTTTGCTTTATTTTCCCTTTATTTTATTTTGGATTTTTCAGTCAACGCTTCCCTGCCTTCTTCTATAATAATATAAGCAGTTCATTTAGATCAGTGTAATCTTGGTAATACCTTAGGAGCTCTACTTCTAAATACAGTATTGCTAGGTGGATAAGACAATTTGTTGCGGGGGCTTATGCTCTAAAAGATTAGGTACCTCCATTACCTTTTAATAGTGAATTCCACCAGTTCAGTTGGGGTTTGGTAAGCTTTCTTAAAACGTGCATCTGTCGCCCAGCTTTTTAAAGCTGCCACCCAGTTTCCAGCTCTTACTTTATCTAGATAGATGTCCTGTGGATGCAGCCTTCAGCCACAATGTTTTTTTTAGCTGCATGCTTTGACCCTTGTTTGTCTGATTTCTTGGGCCTGTTGGCACTGTTCTATTTGCCATATTATTGCCAACCCCTCCGTTTCATTGTTTGGGGATGTCCAAGGGTTTATAACTGTCCAGCCTGTGTCCTGTAGTACATGATCAAGATGAAGGAATTTTTGGCTTGCCCATAAATTCCATATCTTGGAGTACAGTGTAGGACACTGGCTACCTTCCCCTCTCTTCCTTTGTTACTCTGCATTGCTTGCTAAATAATTGAGGACTTGTGGTGTAGGGTGGAGTTATAGGAAGACGTAGGACATAGGGGCGTGTCAGACAAAGATTTTGCCAGTGTGCAATCACAGAAGGTATATAGAAAAAGCACTCATTCTCTCATAGGGGATACCAAAAGAGCGAGGCAGTCCCATATGAGAATGAGTGAAAAGAAGCTACTGCAGATATCAAGGACAAATAAGGTAAAAATTGATTATCAATAATTATCAGAAAAACTAATTTATTAATTACAAGTTATAAAATTACTGTTGGATCCGACAATAATTGTCATGCCACATACATAGAATATATCCTTTTAGCTAATATCAACCTCCAAACTATATCAGGTACGACATAAAGGTTTGTCAGAGAACATACTATTTTTCTGCCCCTTATATTCATGGACAGAAACACTAGCACGGGCAACAAAAAACACTTTTTTTCGGAATTGCAATCACAGAAGGTAGCAGACTATAATACAGGGTCTTTAAATAAGCAGTCTGTGTTCTGCACTGTACTCCAAGACATGGAATTTACAGGTAATTCAAAATGCCTTTTTTTGCCGCAGCCAGTGGTGACCAAAACAATTATGTATTTGCTGCTCCTCAATCCTTCTCATTCCCCAGCATCATTCATATTGGAAAGCATCCAAGACAGGATGCTTCTCAATTAACTAGAAAGCAACATTTTTATTTTATTTTTTATATTTTTGTTGGTGCCCCATAAGTTTTAGCTTACGCAAGGTCTTCTTTTCAAGGAATTTAAAGTGTCTGGCAATAGTATTGAACTTGTGGTCTTAATACAATGCCATACCCGACAGTACTAAGAGAAGAATACATTGACAGCATATGGTGTTGAAGAGTTACTTCCAATATCTGTCCTCCCAGTGTTGCCAAAGCTCTGTTTACCTAGTTTTACAAGTAGCAACATTCTTGTATGTAAAAGCACGTCTTTCACGTGACTGCGGAGACCTGCCAATATACCGTTTAGGCACCAAACATTGCATTATTGAATGAGGACTGTGTCTTTTTTGTTTTGACATTGTCACATAGACATCACAAACTAAAAGAACCAAGTACAGAGGCACACAACTATACAGGGAAAACCTAGCATAGTGGAATACAGGCACATGCATGTTCATATTGAGTAATGCAGTAGGGGGATTGTACAATGGTATAAAGTATACATGTATTCACTTGCCCATCCCTAACACCAGAGCCCATTCATTCTCATTGAGCTCAGATCTTAGGAAATTGTCAGCGATTTGCCAGCGTAAGTTTGGACGTATTTTTTTGTTTTTCTTATTAATCAGAAAGTGTTCCTATTCCAGAAAAGCTACATATATGAAAATATATATATTTTTTTTTATTTCCATAGTACCGAGTAGAGTCAGTGATGCTGCGTATTGCTAAGCCAATGAATTACATCCCTGTAACGCCCAGTATCCAGCAACGTGCTCAGATGAGAGCCCCTCAATGTATCCCACTTGTAATGGAGCCGGAGTCAAAATTCTACAGCAACTCTATTTTGGTTCTAGATTTCCAGTCATTGTATCCCTCCATAGTGATTGCATACAACTACTGCTACTCTACATGCCTGGGGAACATGGAGAGCCTGGGGAAGTAAGGACTGTGCTTGTTTGCTTCTGTGTATGTTTGTGCTGTAGAAATAAATGAATAATGTAAGCATAAATATTAGGCTGGCCATATGTGGGCAGACATTTTGCTAAGACCTTGAGGCTGATAGCTATCTGATCATTTGATTGTTGTAACCTCACTCATATGATATTCACAGTTCTACATACTGCACTGTGTGGTACATTAGTGGTAAAAATGTTTCATCCTTTCTGGTTAGGATAAAGCTTGTTGGATTTAGTGCCAACTGAATTTTAAAGAACTAAAAATATTAAAGCTATGGATGACAAAGATTTATATACACTTCTTGCCATGTTTTTAAAGAAAAATAAGGTTTTACAGCATTCATGGTTTTCTGTGAGATTGCTGTTTTTTTGTATTTGTCTACAGCTTCTGGCTGTAAACGGAACCATCTGAGGCAGTTATAATGTGTTTTCCAGGTGTGAAGACTTCAAATTTGGATGCACATCTTTGTGTGTTCCTCCAGACCTGTTGCATCAGCTTCGACATGATATCACAATATCTCCTAATGGGATTGCTTTTGTAAAGGTAAGAGCACCTGTCATTGCATCATTTGTTAGTTTCTCTTTATTTGTTTAAACATTTTGAATGCTATCTACACTTTAGCTAAGGACAAACATTTAGTGGGGGTACAGCAAATTTAGGAGCAAAAGCTATTTCACAATTACTGTCAAATTTTGACAGTACATAAGAATTGTTTCCCTGGTCTCCTCCACATTCATCCGTGTAAAGGTATATTGGCTTGATAAAACTTTTAACTGAAATGCAGCTTCTCTATATTGCTTTCAGTGTATTCACTACTTTTTTTTTTCTTTATTTTAGGCCTCTGTCAGAAAAGGGGTGCTGCCACGAATGCTTGAGGAGATTTTGAACACAAGGATAATGGTGAAGCAGTCTATGAAAGAATACAAACATGACAAAGGCCTTACACGAATGCTTGATGCCCGTCAACTTGGTCTGAAATTAATAGCCAATGTAACATTTGGCTACACTGCAGCTAACTTCTCTGGAAGAATGCCATGTGTAGAGGTAAATGACATACAGAGAAAACAAAAGGGCACAAAGGCCTAGTGCATTACCAGATAAAACTTTACTGAAAAAGGAAAAAATTAGTGCAAACCCACAATAGCCAAAAGGTAATACAGAAATATAGACCAGATCCAAGTGGCAGGGTAGCCCTTGTAAGGTTGGGCATCAATACGACCATGGCATCGAGACTTGCCTGTTAATGTGTTTCAAGGGACAGACCCTCTTCATCACTTTTATAACAATGTCTTGTCTACTGTACATTTGTTCTGTCTTTTTATAATATGTTCATTGAGCTGCTTTGTCATTATTTTCACAGTTCTTACATTTGTTTTGGCAACGATTTGTGTAAGAACATTTTTAATGTCTGTTTTTCTTTAAGTAAAAAAATTGTTTTACTGCCTGAAATGCATTTCAAGTACAAATCCTATTCTACTCCCTGTATCTGCTTCACATCTATGCCCTGTAGTTAAGTGTGTTTTCAAATAGAACATATAAAGGCCTGATCACACCCATGTATACACATGGGTGTAAGTTGGCCATTAACTCTGTTACTGTTAAACATTTGGAAGAAAAAAGGTTGCAGCTTAAGAAACATAATTTTTTATGTTATGATGCACATAGGCTGGAATTCTTATGCGTAACCGACATATGCAATGTTTGTTATTAGGTTGGAGACAGTATTGTCCACAAAGCTCGGGAGACCTTGGAGCGTGCTATAAAGCTTGTCAATAATACTAAGAAGTGGGGAGCCAGAGTGGTGTATGGTGACACTGACAGGTATCATTTTTTTCTGATCTATTGTACATGGCCAGTTCTATGAACAGCCCTTTCCTTCTACAAATAAGTTATATTTTGTAGCTTAGACTCTTGACAACCATACCTCTTTTACAGGAATATGCAACAATTTGTTAAGGTTATTCCCAGGTGATCAAGTTTGTTAGAACCACACAAAAGTGAAGTCAACTTCAGAGCAGCCGATAAGAGCTAGACTATTTTTATTGATTGCACTTTCTGCACAGGTTCATTTACTGCCTAGTGTAAAGTACATGGAGAGGCAAGGTATCAAACTGTAGAATGAATATTGGGCATAGATTTGGCTACCCTCCACAACTGCAGTGCATAGCTTTTGGCTTCCTTGCTTAACACCCTGTTCAAGGTTTCACATCTCCTCCTTAGTAAGAAACAGGTAAGGTCTGCACAGTGGGGAATCTGGTCTTCATTAGAAAAGATACACTCCCTCCATCGTCGTGTTTATCATATTAAAATCTTGAAAGACCCCTTAAATAATTTTATATTGAAAGCATAATAACTAATATTAACATACCAATTAAAAGCAGATATACATTTACTGCAGCTGTTTTGTCTAGGGTAGTGTGGGAAAGAGAATCACTGTCAGGTTTTTATATAAGAAGAGAAGTATGGCCAAAGCTTTTTTGACCATACTTCTCTTGTGGGTTACATACATACTTTTGAACTCCTGTAATCCAGAAGCAGCCGACAGGGGGCTAAAGCCTGATTTCAGCTGACCTATTAGAGCTGCTCCAGGCTCTGGAAGGATCCCAAACATATACTGTTGAGGTCAACCCAGCTGGCTAACAGCTGGCTCCAGCTCTCAGCCCAGGGCTGAGAGCCAAATTCTGCTGAGCACTGGAGTGACAGAGCAGAGAGCGGTGACCGACAGTCACTGCTCTGCGCTCCGAGAAGACAAAGACCTGAGCGATGAGTGGTCATGTGATCACCCAGTTCTCGGCCTTAGAGCCAGTGGGGGGACAGCTGCAGCATCACAGCGAGTATGGATGTTTGTTTTTATAAGTACCCCAAGCTACTCCTTTAAAATACACTGTTGACTTGCCTTTCAAGTGAAACCAAGTGTGTCCTGCAATATATTTTTATATGTACTTTTTGTATTTCTAGCATGTTTGTGCTGCTTAAAGGGGCTACCAAAGAACAGTCCTTCAAGATTGGTCAAGAAATTGCTGAAGCGGTCACTGCCACAAATCCAAAACCAGTCACACTAAAGTTTGAGAAGGTATCTGAACAGTGATATATGTAATTTTAAAGCTTTCTTTTCCTTTGTTATCATAGACACATTTTGATTGTATATTAACGTTCATTAACAATAAAAGTATATGGAATACTTGCAGTAATAGTGTGTGACCCCTGTGGAAAGATGGTTAAACATTGACTGTTTTTCATAACCCAAAAAAGGTGGTATAAGATCCCTGAAGAGTAACGGTCAACTTTCAAAAGGGATGTTAAGCAGATATTGTTTTTTCCTTGCCAATGATTGAGATACTACATAGAGTTGTGGGCATGCATTATTTAATGGTAATCCTGGCTCAGCATTGCACAACCAAACATGTTAAAATAGAATATCTTAGTTTTACAGGAGACAGGTTGTGTATTCATGAATCATTGGTTTATAGGCTGAAACCTTTAGGTGATTGGACACTGGCAAAGCTTTTGAGGACATGCCCTTGGGTGCCTCCTCTATAACCCCACCCCATGCCATGACTCCTCAGATTTTTGCTACTGTCCGAAGGTGATGGGCTCCCTTACAGAGGAATCACTCTTGGCTTAAATTTTTATGTTACCTATGGATTCTTCAATCAACACTTTGCTGTCTTCTAATCTAACAATAAGGGGACAGCCTGTAATGCTTTTCCAGGCACTGGATCCTGCATGAATACGTACCTCGCCACTTTGTGTAACTCGTGTAGCTAGCCACAGGGTGCTATACAGGTCCTATGCAACACAGACTCTAAAGACCGCTCCAATGGGTATGCCCATTACTATATAGGGCCCAGTGTCCTGGACAGGTAAGATAGGATCACCCTGTATTTCTGACTGTTGCTGTAAAAAACGAGGCTATGTTTGCAATATATTGACTTTGGTGTTAACTTTTCCAACTTGGTGGTAAAACTCAACTACTCAGACCTCATTCTCCAGTGGATGACCAGGTAATGCATCACACACCTGGTTGCACACTTTTAACTACTTCATGCCTGCGCTATAGCCAAAAGACAGCTACAGCGTGGACTTACTTTGCCAAGAGGACGTACCTGGATGTCTTCCCATGATCACGCCACACTCTATGATCGCAGTGTCCTTCGGACTCAGCTCACCACAGATCAGGGTAAAGGGCCAATCACAGCGGCCCTTTACCATGTGATCAGCTGTCAGCCAATGACAGCTGATCACAGGTTGTAAACACACTCCAGTTATCAGCTTTTGTTTCCTCGCGCTGATGGTGTGAGAAGAGCAGAAGAAAGACAATACCCGGCTTCTGTTAAAGGGACATCACACTGATAATCGGGGCATTGATTATCAGTGTTCTGATTATCAGTGCAGTCCCAACAGTGCCCATCAGTGTCACCGATCAGTGCCGCCTCATCAGCGCACATCAGTGGAGAAAAATTACCTGTTTGCAAAATATATCAAAGGATGAAACATTTTTGTTTTTCAAAATTTCGGTCTTTTTTTGTTTGTTTTAACAAAAAATAAACCCAATGGTGATTAAATGCCACCAAAAGAAAGCTCTATTTGTGTGGGGAAAAAAAAATGTCATATGGGTACAGTATTCCATGAAAGCTGAACATTGGCCTGGGCAGTAAAGGGGGTAAAAGTGCCCAGTAGGTAAGTGGTTAATACCACTTCTGCCTAGAGCCCTTATAAGGGACTCGGGCACGTCCTACTGCCCTTTCGCCACAAGGACTTCACCAGTGGACGGTCTACACCTGGGTTGCTGCGTTTTTCTTTCGAACACGCTTACTCTGTATACTACTTTATAAGTACCCCACAGGCGATTACCGTCATCCATTATATGGCACAAGGGAGCCACAGCAAAAAGTGAACATTTGCTCTGCCGATAGCCCACTCAACTTCAGAATGACTATGCTAACCTTGCAGTGGAGCAGGATCCTATTTTTAACACCATTCCCTGCATCCAACTTTAGTTCTATTTATGCAGTAAGTGGCCTATTTAACAAAGGAGGATCTTTCTGCAACTGTTATGTCATTATTTCTCAGACAATTGATGGCTTTATTACAGCCATCTTTGTCCAGGGCTCCAAAATGCCAGGCTCCTTCTCCAGATCCATTGTCTCTACCAGAGTTGGATCCCAATATGCCTAGCCTAGAAGAAACAAACGTAAAAGGGAATGAAGAGGATCCAGAAGTAGTGTTGCTACTTCTTTGCATTTACATAGTTGGGTTGAAAAAGACACAAGTCAATCCAGCTCAACCACAAATAAAAATATATATATCTCTCATACAATCCCATATACCCCATTCTATACCCACAGTTGATCCAGAGGAAGGCAAAAAAAAAAACAGCAGCGCATGCTCCAATTTGCTAAAACAGGGGAAAAAATTCCTTCCTGATCCCCTGAGAGGCAATCGGATTTTACCCGGATCAACTTTACCTATAAATGTTAGTATCCAGTTATATTATGTACATTTAGGAAAGTATCCAGGCCTTTCTTAAAGCAATCTACTGAGCTGGTCAGAAACCTTTCCGTATTTGGAGATGAAATCTCTTTTCCTCTTTACCTTCTACTCTGAATTTTTGTGGATGCCCTAAAACAGTGATGGCGAACCTTGGCACCCCAGATGTTTTGGAACTACATTTCCCATGATGCTCATGCACTCTGCAGTGTAGTTGAGCATCATGGGAAATGTAGTTCCAAAACATCTGGGGTGCCAAGTTTCGCCATCACTGTCCTAGAACAATTAAAAGAAAATATGGAATGGCTCTAATCTTCATTCACATGAATGCACATGAATCGTGTGACTCAAACCTGGACAGGTGAAGCTGCTTGTAAAAGATGCCTCAAATAGAGTTCAAAACTCTAGCCTCTGACCGCTTTCTTTTCTCACATCAACAAAAATCTGTCCAAGAAGAGATCGATTTGCAGAATGCCCTGAATCATCTTTTGTCTCCAGGAAATAGGTGTTGGTCCCCCCACAAGACCGGTTCAAAGGATTCTTTTCAAATTTGTTAACGGTATCAAAACTCAACGAGTGCATTCATCCCATTCTGCACCTAAAATCCCTCAACAAAAATGTTGATTTCCAAAATTTTGCATGGAATCAGTTATTGCATCTCCTGAAATAAGGGGAATAACTGGCACCCATAGACATCCAAGATGCCTTTCTGCAAATTCCCATTTATCCGCCTCATCAATGCTTTGTAGTGGAAGACGGTCACTACCAGCTTGTTGCACTGCCTTTTGGCATATCCTCTGCTTCCAGAGTATTCACAAAAGTCCTAGCACTTCTTCTTGTCTTTCTACGACCTACCCATGCTTCTTTCCAGCGAAGCAAGGAATTCACTAGTTTGGCAGATCTCCAGTCCAGCCTTGCACACTCCTGTCTTGTCACTGGAAAGTGATGACAAAAGATGAGTCTTTCAGGCTGGGTTCCAATCCCTAATGGACCCACTCTTCAGTGCCAAGGCTGTGTGGCCTCCATTAGCCACCAAGATGTCATCAGCTTTGAAGAAAGCAAACCAGTTTATCTCATGGACAAAGACTCACTGTTCAGTGTAATCTGCTTCCCGCATCCCAGGAATGGGCAACTGAAAGATGATTTACCTCAGCTGTCACAGATGGGGAACCCTGATGTGGATATCCTTGCCTACAGATTGAACAATAAAGTTACCTCTGTGGCCAGGGCAAAGGAATCCTCTAGCACTGGCATTGAATGCTTTGGCATTCCCCTGGTCTAATTTGGGCTAATCTGTGTCTTCCTTCTAGTGCAAATTCTACCTAATAGAGCAAGAGAAGAAGCCAGTGATTCTCATTGCACCAAACTGCTTTAGAAGAACCTGGTATGGGGACAAATACAGACTACAAGGAGATGATTCCTGGCCTCTAACCAGTAGGCCAGACCTGCTGTCTTAGGGCTTTCTATTCCTTCCTTCCTTCCTCTAACTAGTTTTAACAACATGGGTCATGAAGCCCAGATCTTACCATACCTAGATTCTGCTTGCGTGAAGATGTGGAGCATGTGTGTAATGTTAGTTCCAGCACTGGATCCTGTATGGGCGCAGGTTCTGTACAGATCCAGGGCTACATTGAGTGCTAGGCTTGCACCCTTTAAATCTGCCCGATTGTTGCTGGCGCTCCTATGCTCTGGTCACTGAGGAGCAGTGGATAGGAGTCACCGGACGTTTAAATTCGGTGTGTTTTTTTTTTTTTTTTTGTCCTCAGTCTGGTTCTGCTCCTGTGTGGCCTTGATCTCGGTCGCTTCACTGAACATGTGTACGCATTTTTCTTTTCTTTTTTCTCCCAACCTGCGGTAATCCAAGGCTCCCACCGCAGTACACTACTGGACAACATCCCTAGATGCAACACTCTACAGTGCCTGGCACAGGGCGCTTCCCTTTCCACAGCAGCAGATTTTGTAAATGCCCCTCTGGGCATGCATGCTGAAATTTCATCCAAGCTTAAAGGGATATCATATCATTGGGGTTGCTAAACCGCCCTCGTGAACTATTCAAACTAGTCGCCCAGACTATGAACCCTACCTGCCTAGAGCCCCCTACCAACGAAACTCAAGAATTTTGCAATGAGTTATCGGATTTTTTTATCGACAAAATCGACAGCATTCGGGAAAATATCCAAAAGAAAATACAATCAACTACATCCAAAAAGAGGAAGCCGAGTCAAACATCGCACAACCACCGAATTTTTCGCTGACCCCGATCGCCATAGAGACCACAAGAAACATCATCAGAAGCCTCCGAGACAGCACTTCACCCAACAATATCATCCCCACAAAACTTCTGAAAGAATGCTCCGACATCCTGGCACCCACTATAACACTACTCATAAATCAGTCATTCAAAGAAAGAATTGTTCCTAACTCCCTCAAGCAAGGCATAGTCAAACCCCTCCTAAAGAAACCCAACTTGGATCCAAGAAACCCCAACCACCGAAGACCGATAACTAGCTTGAACACCATCTCCAAGATTATGGAGAAAGCAGTGGTACAACAGCTACAACTCCATCTGGACACACACAATCTTCTGGACCCTCTGCAATCAGGCTTCCGCCTGGGCCATGGCACAGAAACAGCTCTCCTCAAAATATGGGATGATGCCTTGGAAGCAGCAGATGATGGAGAATCATGTCTCCTGGTACTCCTAGACCTTAGTGCAGCATTTGACACACTGGATCACAACACTCTACTCACCCGCCTCAAAGAAGTAGCAGGAGTCACAGATTCAGACTTACCATGGTTCACTTCCTTCTTAGGAAATCGGTCACAGACAGTGAAACTTGGAGCCTTCACCTCTGAATCCCGTGCAGTCTCCTATGGAGTCCCTCAAGGATCACCTTTATCACCCGTGCTCTTCAACATTTTACATACGTCCACTCCTAAAAATCATCAGCAAATCAGACCTATGCTTCCACCCATACGCAGATGATACTCAACTCTACCTTCGGATCCCCGGACAAAAAGACCAATATCAGGAATTAGAAAAATGCCTCACATCGATAGACGACTGGATGTCCACAAGCTCACTCAAACTTAACGGAACCAAAACAGAACTCCTTCTCCTAAATGCAAACCGGAAAACTGAATCTACGAGACCATGGACTCCGCCCACCATCCTTGGACAGACCATCCCCCTAAGCATAAAAGCCAAAAGTCTCGGGAGTCATCTTCGATTCAGAAATGTTAATGAATGCACAAATAGGATCAGTAGTCAGCGGATCCTACCACCTTCTACGCATGCTACGTAGACTCATCCCCTTCATTCCAGAAAAGGACAAAGCCATAGTGGTAGGAACAATCATCAACTCTCGACTCGACTACGCAAACTCCCTCTACATAGGACTACCTAAATTCCAGATTGCACGACTACAAGTCGTTCAAAACACGGCAACAAGACTAGTCACAGGAAAAAAAACATGGGAATCCATCTCCCCATCCCTGAGGACCCTCCATTGGCTAACCGTAAAGAATCGGATCACATTCAAGACCCTCTGCTTGACCCACAAATGCACACATTGAGATGCTCCTCAATACTTACGCGAAAAAATACAACACTACACCCCCAATCGCAACCTCCGATCTAACAACCAAAGCCTCCTCCTCGTCCCCAAATCTCGGTACAAGTCAAGGGGAGAACGAAGATTTGCAGTCCAAGGACCACGGCTATGGAACGCTCTACCTACGAACATCCGCTTGGAAAAAGACCATCGGGCCTTCAGGAAAAAAACTCAAGACCTACCTCTTCTAAGAAGGAATCAACGCAGGTCGGATCAAGCGCCTCGAGGCGATTCAGTTCGCAGTTGCAGTGCTATACAAATCATTCATTCATTCATACAATTGCCCAAGCCTGCCAAAATTTTTCCAGTCCACTCGCACTTGGAACCTGCCCTGTATGGTAACTGGCCTTTCCCTGAAAAGCTATTTTTTTTTTTTTTTTTTGCTTAGCAATATCCCATTGAGTAAACCAAAAACACCCATGATACAATGCTAGTGCCATAGCAGCTGAACACAAAATAGTTTTAGATTTATCTCCCTGACAAATCCTCTAAAGTGCATTTTCAGACAAATTGGGATAGCACCTACTTAAAGCGGTATTAAACCCAAAGAAAACATTTATTATATTGCAGCTTACCAATTATTAGATATCGTGGCTGTATTTGTTTGTTTTTCTTTTCAAGGCTTGCTTTCTTCTATACTCATTAGTGGTCCAGCTCGTAAGTCTGTTGTTTTTCAAAGAACAAGCTTTCCTGCAAATGTCTTATTTACAGGGATGAGAGAAGCCATTTACCAATGACAATGGTCAGCTTTTATTTATGTAAAAAGCTTTATCCCAAAAGGAAAATATAAAAGGTTTGCTGTAACTTTTTCTAAGCTATTAGCAGGAATGGGGGGCACTGTAATACAGGAGGTGTGTTTTTTGACTAGATTACCAGGCGAAAACCTGATTCAGCCATCACTACTACTGATTGGTAAGCTACAATATATTACACTTTTGATCTTTGGCTCAATTATGCTTTTAGTGTTAAATGTTCACATTCACAAAGCATAACTTTAAAAAGTATTTTAAAAATTGCAACTTACCTTTTCATAGTTTCATAGTGAAAAAAACTGATGCTCTTTTTCTGGGATTGGCCATCTTTGGTTATCTGTGGAGCTGTGGTTGCCATGATTTTCCCTGTATGTACTGTGATAATTGGTCTCATTTTCAGTTGTAAACTAGATAAAAACAATGTCTGTTCTAACAAAGCGCTATAGATATAAGGCCGGTACACACGAGTTGTATATCGGCCAATTCAATAGGAAATGGCTGACATTCAGCCTGTGTGTACAGCTGTCCTTAGGACAGAAGCCGTTCTAAGGACCGGAGTTTGTCCAAGGGACATGCTGGTAAACCAGCATCTGATCAGCGCTTACAGCCAATGGTGAGGAGAAGCATTGTCAGAACACAATAGCACAGCGGAAGATATCGCTGTACTAACATCACTTGTTTAGAACGTCAAAATCTGTTTTTTTTTTTTCGTTCAGCCCGCTGGGTTGAATGTTTAAAACAAAACTGAATGTGTGTACCAGGCATTAGAAGCTAGGCTTCTTCATTATATGTTAATGAGAGGGAGCTCCTATAGAAAGTCCTAAAACTTTCCATGGGATAGACTCATATTAAACTTGTTCAGTAATGTTTGCTGTCCGCCATGACACCTTTTCCTAAGAAACCTCTAAAAGATAAGACATATTTCTTCAAAGATTTTGTTAAAGTACACTGTGTGAATGGGAACACACAAATGTATAGTGGTTTTTTTTTTAAATTCGCAAAAGTAGAAATACACTTGAATGGCATGCTATAGTCTAGAAGAGCTGTCTGGAATTTAACTGAAGTTGTGAAATTAAGATGTTAGGCAAACCTGGAGGGATACAATATACTCCTGACTTACTGAGAATTGCTAAAAGTTGCCAGCAGCTGGCCAGAAGTGGTTTTCTGCAAGCTTCTAGGCTTCTCTCTGTGATTAACCCACAGGAGAGTCAGGTCTGTGAAGGACCATGCAATACACTTGTATTTAGATTAATGGAAGAAAAAAGTGTCCTTTTTAACAGTCATTTTGTTTTGCAGGTTTATCTCCCCTGTGTTTTACAAACCAAGAAAAGGTATGTGGGTTATATGTATGAAACTCTTGATCAGAAGGATCCTGTCTTTGATGCAAAAGGCATAGAGACGGTACGAAGAGATGCATGTCCTGCGGTTGGTAAGGTAAGCAAAAGAATGAATACTTTTCTGTATTGCTTGCTATACTTTACGGATTGTAATTCAGTTTATCAGGATTTGACAGTAACCCGATGCTTACATTTTTATATACATATGTGAAAACATGCCAGATGAACTTGCTTTCTTATGATTTGCTCAGTAAGAAAAAATTGCTCTGTTTAGGAACTTACGAGGGTGCATGCATTAGGCATACCTCCCAACTTTTTGAGATGGGAATGAGGGACACCTATCAGCAAAAGTATGCAGGCCTAGGACACACCCCTGGCCACCCCCCCCCCCCTTAAAGGAGAATTGTACAAAAAAAACAAGATTGGTTAAACCCACAAGTGCTTTTTTTTTTTTACCACGACTATTCCTTTATAATGGCTTTTGGAATTTACGAATACAGCCATTTAGAAATCAGATGAAAGGTTTAGCACTAGAAAACACTTTTTGATAGATAAAAAGTGCATTTTATATACAACTATATAGATCAGACCAAAATGAGGGACAAATGGAGAGGAAAGAGGGACAGAGGGAGATTGATCCAAATCAGGGACAGTCCCTCAAAATCAGGGACAGTTGGGAGGTATGCATTAGGTAAGGTAGGAAGAAGCAAGCAAGCATGCTGTTATGTGCTGAACTGTTAGAACAGACCAAGATTTGGATGTGACAGATGAGGCTTCCTAGAATAGTGGTTCTCAACCTCAGTCCTCAAGTATCCCCAACAGGCCATGTTTTGGGAATTTCTCTTACATGAAATAGCTGACCAAAATACAAAGCCATTGACACTGATTTAAAGGTAAGAAGATATGGGGGGGGCGTGACCGGATGCAGATGAGAGTGAGAGTGGAGTGAGTCTGTGCTGCGTTCCTTCGCTCCTCACCCTCGCTCTACCTATTAACTCGTAATTGAAGCCCGAGGCCCGCTCGTGTTGTCCAACAGCGGTGATAGTTGTGCGCCTGTGCTGGATTCAGAGCTGAGAGGGACCGTGATCTGAGCCGGCGTTAGCGAGACCGGTACAATCAGCGCCAGTGTCCTCCCCTACAGTACGCTCTGCTCTGACCGACGTTACCTTACTAAGAGCCACAGCAAAACAACAGGAGGAGAGCTTTCCCAAGCCTAACGGAGGAGAGGGGAGGAGGAATAGCGACAAGGGGGGTGAGAGCCCTCGGCCGCTACTGTGAATTCCTTCTGGAGACCGCAAGTCTGTTGGCGGTGTATATGCCAGAAATCAGCTGGCGAGGCAAGGAGCCTGCTTTCCTCATCGTAAGTGGGCTGTAGCTGAAAAGCTGGGACAGAAGTGAGAGGGCTTCCCATGCTCCATAAACCCTAAGGAGACCAGGCTAAGCTGTTCATCAGCTCTGCTGAGCGGCCGATACTGTACCTACTACTACTTCATCACTGATACAACGAATGGGTGAGATAAGAGAATGCCTAAACTTTTTTGAACTGTTTATATCAAACGCAAATGTGAAAGGTGTTCTTTAAAGGGGAAGCCTGGTCCTGTGTCTCTGCTCCTGCTTATCTCATCTTGGACGGTGTACATGCAATAGAGAAACTCTGTCTAACACTTTCAAATGTAAATTCTCCAAATAGCCTCAGGCTCAGATCCTCCTAAATTTAACATAATTTTTTTTTTTTTTTTTTTTTTTTTCGGGGTCCCCTTTTTATCTCCACCCCTTGGTCCTTGATTGGTGTCTCCCTAAGCCAAACTAACGGCTTGTTATAATTAAGCTATACTTAACTACTAACTATGCCTTCACAGCGCACCACAAAGGCTAGCCAGGCCGCCAGCCAGGCTAGCCAAGCAGCAGCTAAATTGGAGAAATATGCCCACACTCCAAGCCAAGTGTCAGGACAGACCCCCCAAAAAACCCTGTCACAAAACCAGCAGTCCCAATCCACTCGGACAGGAGGAGTGACAGGCGGTGCAGTGGGAAGGAAAAGCCAGGGGCAGTCCCAAACACCTATACAAACACCTAAACATTCTCCCCAGAGGACACTAGTGGAGGGGGGTGAACCAGAGGGGTTGCCTCAGAAGCAAGAAGCGGTGGGTCCACTCTCAGAGAGGGGGGCTGACAGTTCAGCTGGGACAGAACCTTCTCTGAAGGAGGTATTAGAGGCGATTAACTCTTGTAGAGCCTCTCTGAATGACCAATTGAAATCAATACGGGAGGAAATTGGCCTTGTAAGGAATGAGGTACAGAAGGTCCAAGAAAGGACCACAAGCCTCGAGGATAGGATGAGCCTGGTGGAAGACGACCTCGCACCTTTAATACGCGAAGTGAGTGATATTAAAAACCTCCTCAATAAACAAATTAACAAAATGGACGAGGTTGAAAACAGGTTGAGAAGGAAAAATATCCGTATAGTAGGCCTTCCAGAACACTCTGAGGGACCAGACCCTGCCGCTTTCCTAGAAAAATGGCTGAGAGAAATTTTTGGTCAGGACTCGTTTTCTTCACTTCTCGCAGTCGAAAGAGCCCATCGGGTCCCTTCTAGACCCATACAACCTGGGGCCCCTCCTAGACCCTTCTTAGCAAAACTGCTTTTTTTCAAGGACAAAGTAACAATCATACGGAAGGCAAGGGAACTAGGAAATATTTTTTATAATGGCAAGAGGGTGTCTATCTACCCCGACTACTCGCCAGACCTTCAAAAAAGGAGATCTCAATTTGGGGAAATAAAACGCAACCTTCGTCAAGCCAACTTAACTTATGCCTTGCTTTACCCAGCTAAACTGAGAGTAATGGCTCCCGGAGGGACTTTTCTTTTCGACACCCCTAAGGGGGCTGAAGAATGGCTAAAAAAACATAAGGAATGACCTTAAATGACTAGGATCAAATTAATGTGCTGATTGGACTTTTTTGGGGGGCGGGCCGGGTTGTCTCGGTATTTAATGGAGCGGGGGGGGGGGGCGGTTGGTGAAACACAGCGATTATATTTCTTTTGTCTTGTTCTGTATTTATTTTTATTTTTTTTCCATCTAAAGCTGTTTTGTCGCCCCCCGGGGGAGGGGGGGAGGAACAGGGAGGGTAGGCACGGAGGGAAGAGGTCAAAAGGTGGCGCACTTCAATGGTCTTGGGGTGATGCAGAATGACTCCAGGGGTAGGGTTTTCTTAAATGGGGGGGAGGGGGATGGATGGTCAGGGATGAGCAAAGGGAGGGTTAGGAATGGGGCAGCTTTACTGGCACTAATACTTGGAATGTTTCAAAAGAGGGGTGTATGGGTAGGTCACATTAGAAGGCCCTCGGCTAAACCTAGGTTGGTAATGAATGTTGAATGTAATCAGAGTGTTAGAATCGCTGGATGTGAACATATGGGTGTGGGGGAGTGGCACAGTGGGTATGAAAGTGTATGGATGAGGGAGAAAAAACGCTATGCTAAAATACACATTTACTTGGAAAGATTACGTGACATTACTTCACAAGCACTAATTAGATATTTATGTTTTGATGACATGGTTGACCAAAATTATATCACTGATGCTAAATGCACTTATAAAAAATTTTGGTGGGTAATATTGAGCAAGGGAGTAAGAATTAATGTTCACTGTTGAAATTATAATGATTTAGAATCACTAATGAGTCACGAGACACAGGTTAATAGGAAACAAGTCACTATTTGCTCTTGGAATATTAGGGGACTAGACGACCCAGGAAAAAAAGCCGCAGCACTGTCTATGATTAGATCCTATGGGGTTTCGATCCTTTGTCTCCAGGAGACCCACTTTACTAATGCCTCCATACCCAGGTTAGGGTGGAGAGAGTTTGCCCTACAGTACCATTCGGTCTACTCGTCTTTTTCAAGAGGCGTCAGTATACTGATTAACTCAGGGATTACATTCAATTGTATCCAAAGTAAAATTGACGATCGGGGAAGGTATATCTTTTTACATTGTAAAATTGAAAATAAAGCCGTCCTCCTGGTCAATGTGTACATCCCGCCTCCCTTCGACACTGGGGTTTTGCTTGACCTGGTGGAGTTTGTGCTGGATAGTCCGGCTCTCCCGGTTATGGTTTTTGGAGATTTCAACATGGTACTAGACCACGTACTGGATAGGCTTCCCCCGGGCTGTCGGAGGGGCGGGCTAGTGGATAGCCGTCTTCCCCGTCTCATGGATGAATTGGGCCTGAAAGATATTTGGAGACTGAGGAATCCCGGGATTAGGGGATACTCCAGCTTCTCTAGCTCACACTCCACTCTGTCGAGGATAGACATGTTGTTTTGCAATGATGAATCAATGTCTTTACTAGATAACATCAGGTACAGGCCAAGAAGTCTTTCCGACCACTCTCCGTTGACAGCCTCAATGGAAGTGGGGGTAAGAACTACGTATCGGGAATGGAGAATCAATCCTTCCTGGTTGGAACTAATGGGCGACCCACACGAGGTTATACATGCCTTGAAAGAAAGCATTGATTTGAACGCTCGATCGGCTACCCAGGGGGTAATATGGGACACAGTCAAGGCTATTCTCCAGGGCTTGCTGATTCAGCAAATCTCAAGAATAAAAAAACAGTCAAGGGAGGGGGAGGAGAATGCAGCTAGCAAAGTATCCCTTGCAGAAGCGAAATTTATAGAAAACTCACTACCGGTAAACTTCAACGAATGGGTAGCGGCACAAAAGGAGTATCGACTCATCCTGCTGAGTAAAGCAGAACAAAAATTCATTTTCCAGAAGCAAGCTGCTTTTGGGGAGGGGGAAGGAATAAGTAGAATGCTTGCCCACCTAGTCAGGACCAACTCTCCATCATCGATGGTTCCGATGATAGATACGGGTGCTGGTAAGACATCTTCATATACACCAGAAATAGTGGACACTTTTAGAGCTTACTATGAGAACTTATATCACTCTAGCCAGGAGGATAAAAGCGAAGAGTGGGACAAATTTTTTGACCAATTGGCGGTCCCCTGTCTCTCTGAGGAGGACAGGGCTGTCACCCTGGAGGAGATACAGCGGACCGTCCGGGAAATGGCAGGTCATAAGTCCCCGGGACCAGACGGCCTTCCCATCGAAATATACCGTCGCTACGGGGAGGTGCTTCTCCCCAAGCTTTTGAAGGTACTTAACTCGTCGGCGGAGGAGGGCGTACTCCCCCCGTCGATGATGGAGTCAACAATAATCGTGATCCCTAAGGAGAATAAGAACCCACTCTCCCCCTCCTCATACAGGCCTATCTCGCTTTTGAACTCAGATATGAAAGTTTTAGCAAAGGTCTTGGCAGCTAGACTTAATAAAGTTATTTGTAAGCTGGTGCACCCGGACCAATCGGGATTTATCCCAGGAAGGTCCGCCAGCTTAAACATCAGACGGCTCTTTTTGAACCTTCAAATTCCAACGGAGGATTGGGGAAATAGGGCCATGCTCTCTTTGGATGCTACCAAGGCCTTTGATACTCTGGAGTGGAACTATCTGTGGAGAACATTGACACAATTTCAGTTCGGGCCAAACTTTGTCAACTGGGTGAGATTACTATATAGTGCGCCTGGAGCAAGAGTAAAAGTAAACAACGAATACTCCACCAGGTTTCGATTGCTGAGGGGGACAAGGCAGGGGTGCCCGCTGTCCCCCCTCCTCTTCGCCCTCGCAATCGAACCCTTGGCTCTCTCCCTTAGACTGTCCCCAGAAATCAAAGGTTTTAAAAGGGGTGAAATAGATGAAAAAGTGATCCTATATGCAGATGACTTAATAATCCTGCTTAACCACTTGCCGACCGGCGCACGACGATATACGTCGACAGAATGGCACGTACAGGCAGGAGGGCGTATATATACGTCCCTCCTTTAGCCTGTCCGTGCCATCGGGAGCGCGCCGGGAGCGGCGCGCTCCCGCGCCGGTCGGGACCCCCGTGAGTCCGGCCGCGGTCCCCGCGGACTCGATCGCCGCGGGGACTCCCGCGATCGTCTCACGGAGCGGCTGAACGGGGAGATGCCGAGATAAACAGCATCTCCCCGTTCTGCCTAGCAACTAGTGACGCCGATCTCTGCTCCCTGTGATTGGAGCAGAGATCAGCATTCACTAGCTGACAGCCACGCCCCCCCACAGTAAAAAAAAACACCCCTAGGCATACTTAACCCCTACACTGCCACCTTGTGGTTAACCCCTAAACTGTCAGTGTCATTTATACAGAAATCAATGCATTTAAATGCATTAATTGCTGTAAAAATGACAATGGTCCCAAAAATGTGTCAAAAATGTCCGATGTGTCCGCCATAATGTCGCAGTCACAAAAAAAATCGCAGATCTCCGCCATTAATAATAAAAAAAAAAATTATTAATAAAAATGCTATAAAACTATCCCCTATCTTGTAAACGCTATAACTTCTGCGCAAACCGATCAATAATCGCTTATTGCGATTTTTTTTTACCAAAAATATGTAGAAGAATACGTATCGGCCTAAACTGAGGAAAAAAAATGTTTTTTTATATATTTTTGGGGGATATTTATTATAGCAAAAAATAAAAAATAATGCATTTTTTTCAAAATTGTCGCTCTATTTTTGTTTATAGCGCAAAAAATAAAAACCGCAGGGGCGATCAAATACCACCAAAAGAAAGCTCTATTTGTGGGAAAAAAAGGACGTCAATTTTGTTTGGGAGCCACGTCGCACGACCGCGCAATTGTCAGTTAAAGCGACGCAGTGCCGAATCGCAAAAATGGGCCTGGTCCTTTGGCTGCAAATTGGTCCGGTCTGAAAGTGGTTAATGACACACAAGGTTCACTGCGGGAGACTATGTGCAAAATTGAAAACTTTGGACTCCTGTCGGGTCTAAGGATTAATTGGGATAAATCTAATCTATTTCCGATTGATCCATTAGACAACCCCCTACCTCAAGAGGCAAGTCAGCTTCAAGTAGTCCACCAGATAAAGTATTTAGGTATAAACATTTCGAGAGATCCCAAACAATTTATTCAGGATAATGTTGTTCCTCTTCTGAATAAATTCAAAGGTAAAATCCAAATTTGGAAAAACTTCCCCTGTCAGTAGCAGGTCGCTGCAATCTAATTAAAATGGTACTTATGCCACAGCTATTATACTTACTCCATAATTCCCCAATTTGGATTTACAAAAAATGGTTTAAGAAGATAGATACTTTATTTAGAGACTTAATATGGAAGGGGGGCATACCACGAATCCGTCTCAGCACACTGCAGCTTCCAAACAACGCTGGAGGAGTAGCCCTCCCGCATCCTCTGAGTTATTTCTTGGCTTCTCAGCTCCAACATATTGGGGGATGCGAGGCCACGAAATCAGGACGAGAGTGGAAGATCCTCCTCTATAAATCCACTCACAATTCCTTGTTGGAAGTTTTAGAGGCAGGGTCTTTTCTAAAGGGGCTACCAACTCAGGACTTGCTAGCAAGAGTATGGGGACTTGCCAAAAAAATAATGGGTTATAGAGGTTTTACAAACTACTCCCCCTTGTGGGAAAACAATAACCTGTGCGAGCTAAAAAAAATGGGGACCATCAGAGAATGGGAGAGACGGGGCCTGAACTTTATTACTCAGATCTACCAGGAGGGTCAGTTAAGAAACTTTCAGGATATAAGAGATCAATATATGCTCCCCAAGAGGTCTTTTTTCAGATACCTGCAGGTAAGGCATGCCCTTACCGAACAGTTTAAAGGGACAGCTTATGAATGGACCAAAATTCCGGTATTAGAGTATAGCCGAGTCAGACACTCGAAAAGGGATGATATCTAGACTATACCTACATATACATAAGGGGAACTGGGAAGACGTCCAAACAGGACCTCATAAATCCTCGTGGGAAAGAGATGTGGGCACTATGTCTACTTTACAGTGGGAAAGGATCCTTGCTTTTGCTCCACGGGTCTCTCTCTCTCACCCCCAGAAGATGTCACACCTCTTTTTACTACATAGGGCTTACTTTACTCCAGCAAAGTTGTTTAGGTTTGGCCGTAGACAAGACGACACATGTCCTAGATGCAGGAGGCCGGGTGGAGACCTTATCCATATGTTTTGGAGATGTCCAAAACTATATTGATACTGGAAAGAGGTGGTAGATAGGATTGCTCAGGTATTTAAAACCAATTTGGAGCTCGACCCCATCCTGTGTGTACTAGGGGGGCTTGAGCGAGAGGATAGGTCAAACGAGGTTCAGCTGGCTATTATTAGATGCCTCTTCCAGGCTAGAAAACTGATCGCCAAAAATTGGCAATCTCCAAACCCACCTTCTATTCACGAATGGGAACAGAATATGGAGAGGACGATTCACATGGAGAAAACAACATATATCAAACAGGGAAACCTTACTAAATTTGTTGATATGGAAAATGTGGTTTGAGAAAAACTCTACGTAGTAAAACCTAATGGAACAAAATGTGATGAGGTGTATGATGCTGAGCTCTATAGGAGGTAAGAATGATAGATGGCGGATGGGGGGGAGGGTGGGGGAGAGAAAGTTGGTGCTGAATGGGTAGCGAGTGGGGAATATGATGTATAAAATACCCTTTGTAGTCTTCTCATGCAGGCTAATTTAGGCAAGATGTATGCGAATGTAGATAATTTGTAATGAAGATGTACTAGTATGTTTATCTTTGTTATACGTGAAAAAAAAAACTAATAAAGATATATAGATAAAAAAAAAGAAGATATGGGGGATAAGTGTGGGATAATTATGACCCTACCAAGGTACCATCCCGAAAGAAGCATATATTATAAAATGGAGAAGTTGGTGGGACTTTACATGTACCTTGTGCGGTCTAATGAATGCCAAAACTAGTAAATTATAAAAATAAACAAATCTTTATTTTGCACATACAAATATATATTTTTTCTCTTTTTTAAATGTAACTATATGTATGTCCAAAATAATACATTTTTTGTTTATTTTAATTCATAGTTTACTAGTTTCGGCAATCATTAGACACCACAAGGTACATGTAAAGTCCCACAAACTTCTCCATTATTTAACCACCTCCCACCCGCAGTACGTCATATGACGTCCTTAGCTTTCAGTGGAGATATCTGAATGATCCCTGCAGCCACAGGCAGCATCCAGATATCATTTTTTAGAGCTGACGATTCTGAGCACAATAAGAACGATCATAGCGGCTGTTCAGTCGCTTGATCGTTCTTAGCCGCGACGGGCTCTCCCGTGCAATTGGGGACCCCGGAGAACGCATTGGCCATCACCGGAAGAGAGGCATAGAGATATCTGAGGGATAGACAGTCCCCTGCAATCTCTATGTCCCTCGGACAAGTAAACAAAGCCGAGATCTTGGCTAGAAAAGCATCAGATCATCAATTTATTTATTTTTTGATCTGATGCTTTCCAGCCAGGAGGAGAGATGTGGGGTCTTCTAGACCCCACATCGCTATAAAGAGGACCTGTCGCACACCATTCCTATTACAAGGGATGTTTACAAAAAATGATCAAAAAAAATGTGTTAAAAATAAAGTGAAAGAAAAAAAATTAAAGTGCCCCGTCCCCGCAAGCTCGCGCGCAAAGGCGAACGCATACGCAAGTCGTGCCTGCATATGTAAACAATGTCCAAACCACACATGGGAGGTATCACCGCGAGAGCAATAATTCTAGCACTAGACTACCTCTAACCTGTACAAAAAATTTAACCTGTCACCTATGGAGATTTTAAAGTACCGAAGTGTGACGCCATACCACGAGTGTGCGCAATTTTAAAGCGTAATGTGAGGTATCTATATTTACGCGGCGCAACATCATCTGTCACATTATACAAAAATATGGGCTAACTTTACAGTTTTTTTTTTTTTTTTTTTTTTATATTCATGAAAATGTTTGAAAAAATGGCTGCGCAAATACCGTGTGACATAAAAAGTTAAAATGACTGTCAATTTATTCCCTAGGGTGTCTGCTAAAAAAACATATATAATGTTTGGGGGTTCTGAGTATAATTTTCTAGCAAACAAATTATGATTTTTACATGTAGGAGAGACGTGTCAGAATTTGTGCGATATAGAAGTGGATAATATATGACTCTGATTTAAAGCACCTGTGCAAGATAATGGAAAACCTGCAAACATGGCCTGTTGTGGGTACTTGAGGACTGAGGTTGAGAACCACTTCCCTTTTACCCTTTTGTACTTGCGGTTCCTTTTCCTCCAACAGTCTCTTTAAATATTAATATATTACAGAAATATGAGCCAGTAGACATTGGATAAGGTGTAATCTGACCAACAGCTGTTATCTATGTAACTTTAGACCAGAAACGAAGAAAGTTAGTCTGCTAAGCTCTGTTTAAAACTGACCTATACACAGCTCAAATTTTGGCCAATTGATGCTAAAGTGATCGAAAATTGAACTGTGGTGGCCCTTTCGGTACCACCTGGCTCAGCAAAATGAAAAAAAAAAAAAAATCAAAATATGCGGGTGGAAGTTAGTTGGCTGAACAGTATTTGCATTCAGTCACTGATCAGATATTCAACGAGCCGCAACTTTTGTGGCTTCACGAAGGCAATAGCTGGCAGTGCAGATTCCTCTATCCAGTGTCAGTGAAGGAATATATTGATTTTTGGCTGGCTTTGTCTGTGGATACGTGTCCTAACACCACCTTATGTCTAGCTTAATGTTTTTTTTTTTTTTTTATTTCCTTTTTTCCCCAGATACTTGAACGTTCAATCAAGCTACTTTTTGAAACAAGAGATATAAGTCAGATCAAACAGTATGTGCAGAGACAGTGCATAAAGCTTCTGGAAGGGAAAGCCAGCATGCAAGATCTTATCTTTGCCAAGGAGTACAGGGGAAGTTTTGCTTACAGACCTGGAGCTTGTGTGCCAGCACTGGAACTAACAAGGTAGGAAAAGGTCGGCGACCATAGCCGAAGGGCTCCAGGGTGAAAAACTGTTCCACCCACGTGCATCAATAAGTCTTGGCTGCCAATGACTCTGTTGCCGGTTTGCCAGTCTTCTTTCTTTGGACTACTTTTGGTAGGTCCTGATCACTGCAGACCAGGAATATACAAGAGCTGCAGTTTTGGAGTTTTTCTCTGACCCAGTCGTCTAGCCATTACAATTTGGCCCCATGTCAAAGTCGCTCAAATCCTTATGTTCACCCATTTTTTCTGCTATCAGTTTGAGAGACAATGGGGTTGATTTTACTAAAACTGGAGCACTCAGAATCTGGTGCAGCTGTGCATGGTAGCCAATCAGCTTCTAACTTCAGCTTGTACAATTAAGCTTTGACAATAAAACCTGGAAGCTTATTGCTTACTATGTGCAGCTGCACCAGATTTTGCACTCGCCAGTTTTAGTAATTCCCCAAAATGTATCCGCTTGCTGCCTAATATATCCCACTCACTTTCAGATGCCATTGTAAAGGTAATCTATGTCATTCGCTTTATGTATCAGTATTCACTACAATTATACGTGTCGGCACAAAAACGCTTATTATGTGAAAACTGAAGGCAATCATTGATACCATTAATAACACAGCGCCACCCATATTTGTCAAATCGAAGCAGTGCCATGGAACGCTGAAGCATGTGCAAAATGACTGCCGGCACAATTCGTAATGGGATTTTAAGTTGGAGCAAAGTTGCTTACGTGCCTGTAAGGCTGCTTTCACACTGGGGAGTTTTTCAAGCACTTTTGCGTTAAAAAAAAAAAGCGCTTAAAGAGCTAAAGAAAAACGCTTCCCTTTTAAAATCAATGAATTTGTTCTCACTGGGGTGGTGCGCTTCCGTTGCAGTGAAAAATATTCTCCTTGCAGCATTTTTGGAGCCTGTTTGGGGAAATTAAAAATGAAAAAACACATCAAAAATGCACCTTTCAATTGAAGGCAATGGAAAAATTTGCAAAACCGCACCCGTGGTGCAGTTTTTGAGTCGCATGTCCTTTAAAAACCATGCGGCAAATGCAGTATTATCACGGCAAAACTGCATATGCGTTTTTACAGTGGATCAATCAGTGTAAAAACAGCCTAATGCACATGCAATGTTTGTACTCCGTGGCCAAAAATGTATGCATTAAAAGCTTTGTGGGAGCATATAAAGGAAAAAGTGTGGAAAAAAGGGTACTTTTTTTTATTTTTATTATTATTATAAAAGTAAAAGAGGGCAGCATAAAACGAGTGCATTAAAGGGGTGATTGGGAAGAGTGGGAGATTTTTCTTTGGGAAGAAAAAAGAAAACGGCCAGTAAAGAGACACTGTCATATTTCTTTGGCCCCATGTGTTTGCCAAGTGTAAAAAAAATCAACATTTTTAAGTAAGTTTGATTTTGAATTGGGCAGCAAGTTGGACACCCCTGGTTTAGGACATGTGGGATTACCATATGTGTGATGACACTTCTTCCCAGCCTAGATGCATAGAGGAGCCCAAAATCCAAGGAGCACCTATGGGCTTTTAGGCAGGGTTCACACTTGTGTGATCACAGACATTGCATATGATTCGCACCGCATTGCTGTGCAGATTGCATGCGATGTCTGTGCAGTGCAATGCAAATTCGGCCATACAAACTGTCTGAAATCGCATCACATTCACACCATAATGGTGCAGGACTCACAGGGGTTCCAGCATCGCACCAGTGTGAACCGGGACTCCAAGAGCATGAATTACATGTAAATTATGCATATAATTTCCCAACTACCTATCACATTTTGAAAACCCTGGAGCAACAGGACAGTGGGAATACCCACAAAATTACCAATTTTGGAAAGCAAACACTCCAAGGTATTTTCTAAGAAGCATACTGAGTCTATTGAAAATCCAATTTTTTTTTCCCACAGGTTTTCGGAAAATGCAGCGAAGAAAATTCCTTTTTTTTTTTTCAAGTGTTCAATAAGATATTTCTAACACACGTCATAGGCATACTTATATTTACACTCTAAAATACATTCTGCTACTCTTCCCAAGTATGGGCATACCACATGAGAGATATTTTTTTTCACAGCCTAACCACACACACACGCACCTTCGGGCTTTCCAGGGGCATAAATTATACATCTAATTTCCTAACTACCTATAACATTTTTGGAGGCCCTGGAGCACCAGGAGAGTGAAAACACTTTTACACTAAGTTGTCAATTTCATGAGCTGTCTCTCACATACAGCATGAGCATACTTAGAATTGCAACACAAACTTTCTGCTTTTTTTGAGTATGGTGATCACACATATGTGAGATTATTTCAGTGGCTGGACTTGTGTACCAGACATTGTATCTTGTGTATCACACAAATCAAGCAATAGCATCAAAAGCAATATACTGTAATGGTTGCCTCTATACGAGTTGTTAGGGAGTATAGCTTAGTGTAGCTTGACCTAAAGCAGACCTAATTCTTAAGCCATACAAGCCCAGCCTGCTGATGCATGGCTACAACCAGGAATGCCATGTTCACTGGCCAGGAAGTACATGAGGCTAAAGAAAAGAAGAACAAAAAAGAGTTTCTATGGTTCCAGGAGTGCAGTTGTTCGCAGTTGTTGGCAGGGATGGATGTCTTGCAGGAGCATGGTCAGTTCAGGAGAAGGCAAAGACATGGTCCGCATACAGGCAAAGGATCAGTTCAGGCATAAACATGGTCAATAAACAGGCAAATCTGTAACACTGGTTCTAGCTTCACTGATATGGCCACACTGTGGCTGGTGTGGTGGTGACCAGAGAACTGTGACTGGCTGCACTATTGGGGCTTGTTCACAAGTGAGCTTGGGGGTTGGAAAATCTCATGGTTGAGCGGCAGCGGCTGGGGGTGTACACCTGCCATTGCTGCTGTGCTGTGCTTATCAGCTGTGGAAGGGATTATATCCCCTGTACTCCTTCTGAGCGTTACCGATTCAGGTGAATATAGTTGCGTTTGTGGGCTCCCAAGGGGTTATAGCAGGTAGTGAGGAGGCGATAAAATGCCTCCTCAATGCCTGCAAATGCTCTCTGAAGAGTGATCCGGAACATGGATGGCTCTTGATAGAGCATTGCACATGTGAAGAAGCCCTTATGGTGACACAATGACTGCTGTGGCGGTGATCAGGAACACTGTGACTGATGTGATGGTGATTAGGAACACTTAAAGTGAAATAATTGATTAAGCATTGATCCTTTATGGTACTATGCAATGGGTTTGCTCTTAGAAGAAAACAAACAAATGAAGAATGTCAGTGAGCGGTATATGGAGAGAAGTGAGGACCTGTCTAAAGTTTTCATTGGCATTCGTGGAAATTGTGTCCAGTCTGAGTGGAGGTCCCAGGAATAGGCACTTACTGTTTGGATTCTAGAGATATCCATTACATCCAAGCTCAACTAGACCTGTAGGGGTCTTCATGTGAGGTGAGAGGCTGGGGCAAACCACAAGCGCACTTTGGATGGTGAAAGTGGTTTATGATCTGGATTCATTGATCTCTCTTCACACAAGCACTTTAACCACTTTCAGACCGGACCAATTTGCAGCCAAAGGACCAGGCCCCTTTTTGCGATTCGGCACTGCGCGGTCGTGCAACGTGGCTCCCAAACAAAATTGACATCCTTTTTTTCCCACAAATAGAGCTTTCTTTTGGTGGTATTTGATCGCCCCTGAGGTTTTTGTTTTTTGCGCTATAAACAAAAAAGTGCGACAATTTTGAAAAAAACACATTTTTTTTTTATTTTTTGCTATAATAAATATCCCCCAAAAATATATAAAAAAAAAAAATTTTTTTTCTCAGTTTAGGCCTATATGTATTCCTCTACGTATTTTTGGTAAAAAAAAATCGCAATAAACGATTATTGGTTTGCGCAGAAGGTATAGCGTTTACAAAATAGGGGATAGTTTTATAGCATTTTTATTAATCATTTTTTTTTTTACTAGTAATGGAGGCGATCAGCGATTTTTATTGTGACTGCGACATTATGGCGGACACATCTGACATTTTTGACACATTTTTGAGACCATTGTCATTTATACAGCAATCAATGCTATTTAAATGCATTGATTCCTGTGTAAATGACACTGGCAGTGTAGGGGCTAACCACTAGGTGGCAGTGTATGGGTTACATGTTCCTAGAGGCGTGTTTCTAACTGTGGTGGGGCGTGGCTGTCAGCTAGTGAATGCTGATCTCTGCTCCAATCACAGGGAGCAGAGATCGGCGTCACTAGGTGCTAGGCAGAACGGGGAGATGCTGTTTATTCCGCATCTCCCCGTTCAGTCTTCCCGTGAGACGATCGCGGGTATCTCGGCGGCGATCGAGTCCGCGGGACCCGCGACCAGCCTCACGGGGGTCCCGACCGGCGCGAGCGCGCGCTGCTGGCACGGCGGCATCTTAAAGGGGACGTACCTGTACGCCCTTATGCCTGTCCATGCCATTCTGTCGACGTACATCGTCGTGCGCCGGTCGGCAAGCGGTTAACTTATGAACTTTTTTTCTGAATGCGCACCTTTATGATTTGGATTCATTGATTTTTCTTCACACAAGCACTTTACTTACAAACGTTACTTATGAATTTTTTTTTTTGATTAAGCACTTTTATACTCATTGTATTGCATTGTCACTTTCTAACTACGGCACCTTTTTATTTTATTTTTTTTATTTGATGCATTGTCACTTTGTTTTTGCATAGTATTAATTATAGTTTTTCTTTTATGTTATTGCTCATTGAGTGAGCACCACATTTACTTTTATCAGATTAGGAACACTATAATTGGTGTGCTGGGAATCGGGGACACTGTAACTGGGATGACAGTGATTAGGGGCAATATGTGGACTGGTGTGGCGGTGATTGGGGATACTGGGACTGGTATGGTCATGATTAGGAACACTAACTGGTGTTGCAGTAATTAAGGACACTGGGACTGATGAGTCCGTGACCAGGGACACTGGGACTGATGAGTCAGTGACCAGGGACACTGGGACTGATGAGTCAGGGACCGGGGACACTGGGACTGATGTGTCAGCGACCGGGGACACTGGGACTGATGTGTCAGCGACCGGGGACACTGGGACTGATGTGTCAGCGACCGGGGACACTGGGACTGATGTGTCAGCGACCGGGGACACTGGGACTGATGTGTCAGCGACCGGGGACACTGGGACTGATGTGTCAGCGACCGGGGACACTGGGACTGATGTGTCAGCGACCGGGGACACTGGGACTGATGTGTCAGCGACCGGGGACACTGGGACTGATGTGTCAGCGACCGGGGACACTGGGACTGATGTGTCAGCGACTGGGGACACTGGGACTGATGTGTCAGCGACCGGGGACACTGGGACTGATGTGTCAGCGACCGGGGACACTGGGACTGCTGTGTCAGCGACCGGGGACACTGGGACTGCTGTGTCGATAATCGGGGACACTGGGACTGATGTGGCGATAATCGGGGACACTGGGACTGCTGTGGCGATAATCGGGGACACTGGGACTGCTGTGGCGATAATCGGGGACACTGGGACTGCTGTGGCGATAATCGGGGACACTGGGACTGCTGTGGCGATAATCGGGGACACTGGGACTGCTGTGGCGATAATCGGGGACACTGGGACTGCTGTGGCGATAGTCGGGGACACTGGGACTGCTGTGGCGATAATCGGGGACACTGGGACTGCTGTGGCGATAATCGGGGACACTGGGACTGCTGTGGCGATAATCGGGGACACTGGGACTGCTGTGGCGATAATCGGGGACACTGGGACTGCTGTGGCGATAATCGGGGACACTGGGACTGCTGTGGCGATAATCGGGGACATTAGAGACTGCTATAGCTCTGATCGGGGACATTAGGGACTGCTATAGCTCTGATCAGGGACATTAGGGACTGCTATAGCTCTGATCGGGGACATTAGGGACTGCTATAGCTCTGATCGGGGACATTAGGGACTGCTATAGCTCTGATCGGGGACTTTAGGGACTGCTATAGCTCTGATCGGGGACATTAGGGACTGCTATAGCTCTGATCGGGGACATTAGGGACTGCTATAGCTCTGATCGGGGACATTAGGGACTGCTATAGCTCTGATCGGGGACATTAGAGACTGCTATAGCTCTTATCGGGGACATTAGAGACTGCTATAGCTCTGATCAGGGACATTAGGGACTGCTATAGCTCTGATCAGGGACATTAGGGACTGCTATAGCTCTGATTAGGGACTGCTATAGCTCTGATTAGGGACTGCTATAGCTCTGATCAGGGACATTAGGGACTGCTATAGCTCTGATCAGGGACATTAGGGACTGCTATAGCTCTGATCAGGGACATTAGGGACTGCTATAGCTCTGATCAGGGACATTAGGGACTGCTATAGCTCTGATCAGGGACATTAGGGACTGCTATAGCTCTGATCAGGGACATTAGGGACTGCTATAGCTCTGATCAGGGACTGCTATAGCTCTGATCAGGGACTTTCGGGACTGATGTGGCAGTGATTAGGGACATTGGCTGGTATTGACAGTATGTAAAAAAAATAAATTTTATATAGATGTCGGTAACAACGCATGCAATCCATACATACAAAGTAACAAAAAAAATATGTTCAGAAATAAAGTTATGTGCAATAAAATTGAATGACACAGAAAAGGTATTGAACACATGAAGAAAGGGAGGTGCAAACAGGCCTGGGAAGCCAAGACACCAGCTAAAATCTATCAGTAATTAGAAAGCAATCTTGCCCCTTGTCAGTGCAAATTTAATCTCAGCTGGTTCAGTCTCAACTAATGTCTCATTACCAAGGGGTCACACAAGAAACATCTCATGATGGGTAAGCGCTCTCTCAAGACCTTTGTAACCTTATTCTTGCAAAACATACTGATGGCATTGGTTACAGAAGTATTTGTAAACTTCTGAATGTTCCAGTGAGCACTGTTGGGGCCATAACCTGGAAGTGGAAAGAACATCATTTCACTATAAGCCTCCCACAACCAGGTGCTCCTCGCAAGATTTACGACAAAGGAGTGAAAAGAATTATCAGAAGTGTTGACCAAGAGCCAAGGAGCACTGGTGGAGAGCTTTAGAAAGACCTGGAATTAAAAAGGTACATAGGTTTCAAAGAAAACAATAAGTAATTCATTTAACCGCAATGGCCTGTATGCACGGAAACAATGCAAGACTCCATTGCTGAAGAAAAAGCATGTTGAAGCTTGTTTAAAGTTTGCTGCACAATATTTAAACAAGTATGTGAAATACTGGGAGAATATAGTCTGGTCAGATGAGACCAAAATTTAATTCTTTGGATGCCATAATACACACAATGTTTGGAGGTCAAATGGCGCTGCACATCACCCCAAAAACACCCCGATACCAACAGTGAAGTTTGGAGGTGGGAACATCATGGCGTGGGGCTGTTTTTCAGCATATGGTACTGGCAAACTTCATTTCATTGAAGTAAGGATGAATGGAAAAATGTACCAAGACATTCTTGATAAAAAAAATCTGCCATCTACCAGGATGATCAAGATGAAAGGAGGGTGGACATTTCAGTAAGACAATGATCCCAAACACAAAGCCAAGGAAACTCTCAATTGGTTTCAAAGAAAGAAAATAAAGCTGCTAGAATGGCCCAGCCACTCTCCTGACTCGAATCCAATAGAAAATCTATGGAAAGAACTAAAGATCAGAGATCATAGAAGAGGCCCACGGAACCTTCAATATTTGAAGACTGTTTAGAAGAATGTGCCAAAATAACACCTGAGCAATGCATGTGACTTGTTTCCCCATACAGGAGGCGTTTTTAAAGCTGGCATTACCAACCAAGGATTTTGTATGAAGTATTTCCCTGCGTCATTCCATTTTATTACACATAACTTAATTTCTGAACTTATTTGTTTTGGTTTCTTTGTATGGATTGCATGAGTTGTTACCGACATGTGGTGAAAATGTCATGTCAGTAGCACCTTTAGAAATATATTTACCTAGAAAAATGGTTACATGTTCAATACTTATTACCCGCTCTATACTGTATGTGTGTGTGTGTGTGGGTGTATATGCGTAATCCGGGAAGTATTCACATCGCTTCACTTTTTTCCACATTTTTGTTATGTTACGTGAAAGTTTGTAACATAACAAAGTTTGTTTGAAATGTTTGCAAATTTATTAAAAATAAAAAACAGAAAAAAAATCACATGTACATAAGTATTCACAGCCTTTGCTATGACACTCAAAATTCAGCTCGGGTGCATCCGGTTTCCACTGATCATCCTGTAGACCCCTTTTACACTGAGGCGTTTTTCAGGCGCTAAAGGGCTAAAAATAGCACTTGTAAAGTGCCTGAGAAGCGCCTCCCCTGCAACCCCTGTGTGAAAGCCCAAGTGCTTTCACACTGGGGCAGTGAGCTTGCAGGACGTTAGAAAATGAAAATTGAAATGAATGGGCATCGCTTCAGCAGCAGTGCTTTTCGGTGCATTTAACGCTTTCTTCAGCCGCTAGGGGGGGGTTAAAAGCGTCCTGCTAGCGTCAGAAAAGCGCTGCTAAAACTACTGACACTTTACCGCTAACACAGAGCAGGGTCTGTGTGAAAGGGGTCTTAGATGCTTCTACAACTTGATTGGAGTCCGCCTGTGGTAAATTCAGTTGATTAAATATGATTTGGAAAGGGCACACACTTGTCTATATAAGGTCCCACAGTTAACAATGCATGTCAGAGCACAATCCAAGCCATGAAGTCCAAGAAATTTTCTGTAGACCTCTGAGATAGGATTGTATCAAGGCACAGATCTAGGGAATGCACAAACATTTCTGCAGCTTTGAAGGTCCCAATGAGCACAGTGGCCTCCATCTGTAAATGGAAGACGTTTGGAACCACCAGTAGTCTTCCTAGAGTGGGCCGCCTGGCCAAACCGAGCGATCGGGGGAGAAGGGCCTTAGAGGGGTGACCAAGTCCCCGATGGTCACTCTGACAGAGCCTCCAGTGTTTCTCTGTGGAGAGAGGAGAACCTTCCAGAAGAAGAACCATCTCTGCAGCACTCCACCACTCAGGCCTGTATGGTAGAGTGGCCACACTGAAGCCACTCCTCAGTAAAAGGCACACGACAGCCTGTCTGGAGTTTGCCAAAAGGCACCTGAAATTCTCTGGTCTGATAAAACAAAGCTTGAACTCTTTGGCCTGAATGGCAAGTGTTGTGTCTGGAGAAAACTATGTACCGCTCATTGCCTGGCCAATACCATCCCTACAGTGGAGCATGGTGGTGGCAGCATCATGCTTAGATTTTTTTCAGCCATAGTAACTGGGAGACTAGTCAGGATCAAGGGAAAGTTGAATGCGGCAATGTTCAGAGACATCCTTGATAAAACCTGCTCCAGAGCGCTCAGACTGGGGTGAAGGTTCATCTTCCAATAGGACAATAACCCTAAGCACACAGCCAAGATAACAAAGGAGTGGCTGTGGGACAACTCTGTGAATGTCCTTGAGTGGCCTAGCCAGAGCCTAGACTTGAACCGAATTGAACATCTCTGGAGAGATCTGTAAATGGCTGTGCACCGATGCTCCTCATCCAACCTGATGGGGCTTGAGAGGTTCTGCAAAGAAGAATGGGAGAAACTGCCCAAAAATAGGTGTGCCAAGCTTGTAGCATCATACTCAAAAAGACAAGAGGCTTTAATTGATGCCAAAGGTGCTTCAACAAAGTATTGAGCAAAGGCTGTAAATACTTATGTACATGTGATTTGTTTCCATTTTTATTTTTAATAAATTTGCAAAATTTCAAAAAACTTCTTTCCCGTTGTCAGTTTGGGTATTGTTTGTAGAATTTTTAGGAAGATCATGAATTGAATCCATTTTGGAATAAGGCTGTAACATAAAATGTCGAAAATGTGAAGTACTGTGAATACTTTCCGGGTGCACTGTATATCTTTTTTTTTATTTTTTTATTTATACTTGCGGTTATCAGAGTAGTGCAGTGCCCTGCTGCCCTCAGTGTTTCCTGTGAAACCAGAAAGTGATGCTGCAGCCAGGACAGTATTGGATTGGTGAGCGGAGGCAGGTGTTCAGGGATGGGGGGGGGGGCAGTTAGAGGGGCATGTTTTACCTTAATTTGTAATTAAAACCAATTCAGTATTGGGCACTTTCACCCCCCTTTCCTGCCCAGGCCAATTTTCAGCCTTCAGTACTATCGCACTTTGAATGATAATTGCGCGGTCATGCAACACTGTACCCATATGCATTTTTTATATATTTTTTTCACACAAATTGAGCTTTCTCTTGGTGGTATTTAATCACCACTGTGTTTTTTTTTATTTATTTTTTGCTAAACACACAAAAAATTACCGGAAATTTTGAAGGAATTTTTTTATAAAATGTTGCAAAGAAGTCATTTTACTTCTTCACTGATGTGCGTTGATGAGGCTGTGCTGATGAGGCTGATCTGCTGTGCGCTGATGTGCACTGATCATCAGCGTAATCAATGTATCTACTGTGTCCTGCCAGATTTGCCAGTCATCGGCTCTTTTCATCGCACACAGCCTGAGAGGCATGGAATTGGGAGCCTTCGGTAAGGCACAGCAGCTGAGGAAACGGCACGAGCGATCCATTTCTTCGGTGCGCATGTGCCGATGACGTCGGCACATGCTGATACAGTAAAAAACTCCTCAACGGTTCAAGTTTAGGAGATATTCACGGTACCTACAGGTAAGCCTTATTATAGGCTTACCTGTAGGTAAAAGTGGTGTGTAAGGGTTTACAGCTACTTTAACACCCTTCAATACCTTGCATGGACCCATTTTTCTTCTGTAAATTCATTGTCGATAGTGCATCTCTTAATCACACCTTTCAGAGCCAACATATTAATATTTCTTAACTTTCTCCTGCTCTTTTTAACAGAAAAATGCTATCATATGATCGTCGTTCTGAGCCACGCGTTGGAGAAAGGGTGCCATATGTGATAGTGTATGGGACGCCTGGAGTACCCCTTATCCAGCTTGTAAGGCGACCCATTGATGTCCTGCAAGATCACAATTTGAGATTAAATGCAACCTACTACATCACCAAACAGATAATGCCACCACTAAACAGGATCTTTTCGCTCATTGGTGTGGATGTCTTCAGTTGGTATGATGAATTGCCAAGGGTAAGTATGCATTAATGGCATCATCATCATCATAACTGTGCCATGGATAGTAATTGAGATTTATGTAATCAGACATTTCAGTATGCAAGGAACATAGAGTTTTGGTAATCGTAAAAGTGCAGGAGGACCAGATGGAAAAGTATACTGCTCCTCAAAGTTTTACCTTAGTGGGTTTCCTTAGATGTGTGAAATATTGCATGGCACTTGTTCCACATCATAGACTTTGCACTGACCCTACTTGGGTGCTGTAAAACAGGTGACATTTCCTATTGCTACCTCAAAAAATCCCTCAACAAATACCTTCAAATTCCCAAAGGGGAATATTTGGCATCCATAGCCAACCAAGATGCCAATCTTCATATTCCCATTGATCCATGTCATCAGTGCTTTTTACCCTTTTCAGTAGGAGACGAACACTTCCAGTTTGTTGCTATTGCTATTGTTGCTATTTGGCCTATGCTCTTCTCCCAGATTATTCACAAAAGTCCAAGGACCTCTTCCTGTGCTCCTTCAAACTCAGGACATCTAGGTCACAGGTTATCTGAATGACCACCTCCTGAAGGGAGTCCTCTCCCTTTCAGTTATCTGTAAATGTTCACAGGTCCTCTTCACCTGGAATACTAGGGTCTGATCCTGGACACTTCCCAAGCAAAAGTGTTCCTTCCAGGGAAGAAACTGCTTTCTCTCAGAGTTCATGCTTGGAAATTGAGGTCCAAGAGACATTCCTTGGTGAAATCTTCAATGAGAGTCGTAGGCCTCGTGATAGCCTCCTTTTGGGGGCGTTTCCATTCGCTCAGTTTCATTGGAGACCTCTCCAGCAATACATCCTATTGACCTGAAACAAGCATGCCCCTTCTCCTGACCTACCCATGCTTCTGTGCAGGTAAGCACAGAGTTCCGTAGCTTGATGGATCTTCAGCCCAGGCTTAACAATGGGAAAGTTTTTCCTCCCTTATCACTGGAAAGTGATAAGATGCCAGTCATTCAGGCTGGGGAGGAGTGTTCCAGTCCCTCAGGATCCAGGGAATGTGGTCATTGGGTGATGGCTCTGCAGAATTGGAGCTTCCTTCTGCAAGCACATCCAATCAGGGTGCAGACAGACAATGCCACAGCTGTAGCCTACATCAACCCCCAAGGGGGCACCAGGATTCATGCAGCCTTGAAGGAAGTGAAGTGAGCCAGATCATCTCATGGATGAAGACTCCTTGTCCAGGGATATCTGCTTTTCACATCCCAGGAATGAAAAACTGGAAGGTGTATTACCTTAGCTGCCAACGCCTGCATCAAGGAGAATGGGCCTATCTTCAACCCAAAATGTCAGATGTAGGACCCTGGATTTAAATATCCTGGCCTCCAAATTCAACAAAAACTACCTCCTGTCTGTGCCCAGGACCAAGGATCTTCTAGCACTGGCATTGGATGCCTTGATAATCCCCTGATTTCAGTCCAGGGTAATCTGAGCTTTCTTTCCTATTCTACTCCACCTGCTTAAAAAAAAATAGAGCAACAGAGAAACCAGTGGTTCTTATTGTACTAAACTGGCATACAGGAACCTGGTACACAGACCTATTTAGCTTAAGATGAGATGCCACCTGGTCTCTACCCAACAGACCGGACCTGCTATCTCGGGGCCCTATCATTCAGTCTGCTTTTCAGCTGCTAGCTTTAACATGACTGTTTAAGACCACATTTTAGAGGGCAGAGGGATCTCTAAGTCTGTCATTCCTACCTTGCTTGAATCAAGAAAAGCCACTTCTAAGAAATATCTATTTAGAAAAAAGGATTATAGGAGATCTTTCTTTGCCTGGTATATGAACACAGGCACTTCAATCCCAGAGCTTACAATATGCCTCACATTCTGGCTTTCCTACAATCAGAACTTGACCTTCCCATTTGTCCTACCCTCGGGTCCTCGCAAGGGACATTCTGCTTCAAAGTCCACCATCACTCAATGGGTGACAACTCTTTTTTTCCTAAAGCTTACACCGTAATGGACAAAACACTTCCTTCGCTTTTTCACACCCACTGCAATGGGTCAGTGTGTGTTTCCTGGGCATTTCAGCACCAACCCCTTGTAGCCTAACTTTGTAAGGCCACCACCAGGCCCTCTGCTCATACCTTTTCAGGCCCTGTACACTGCACGTAGCAGAAACGAGTGTGCCAGATTGCGATTTTCAAAGTGCAATTCTCACTTGATTCCGCTTGTTCTTAGTGCAGCTCATTCACTTGAGGCGTGTAGGCATTTGTCGCCCAAAAGAAGCTCTTGCTCCTTTTTGGGTGACAAGCTTCACACAAATTTTAAAGGCGCATTTTGCTGTGATGGAGTCACGCAGCTAAATTGCACCATGTTTGGTGTGTCATATACAATAAATGGCACCCAAACATGCGTTTGTGTGTTTTGCAGCGATTGCCACATTATTTGGAATTGAGAGCAAAACCGTAGCAATTCCAAATGAATGGGGGCTCGGTTTTACCAGGTGGTGAGCCAGTCCTCTTTGGGTGCAGCTTTTGAACACAAGATTCATGTAGCGGCACTGTGATGCTGGGTTGACCCTTTTTGCCGTTGGGCCTGTTGGCACAGTTTGCCTAGTTGTTGCCAATCCTTTTCATCCATTGCTTGGGGATGCCCAGGGTCTGTGAATACTTAGCCTGTGTCCTGTACTGTATGATTTAAGTGTTACTAAACCCAGGACGCTGCATTCATAATATGTGGTCTCCCAGTCTCACACAACATAGAAATGCAATACAGTATTTTAGTAAGTATAAACTGCTAAATACCTTTTCTTGTCAGCAGTATATAGCAGTCTTGTGACTTCTATCAGTATCCAGCCGAGCACTGGTTAAAGCTTGTAGGAGTTTTCATTCTACCCTGACCGTCCTATGAGGCTGCATGACTTTCTGTCTGTGCAGTGCTGATTGACCTTGTGCTGATCACATGCACCCTCCCCCAAAAAAGAAAACTCTCTAGTAATACACACCAAACTGAGCATGTGCAGAGTGCCTCGTAGGGCTCTGTTATCAGCAAATGGATTGGGGACAGTAAAAGAAGGGGAGGATCAGAGAAGACAGGATCAAACAGCATTTTTACACAATGGGCAGGATTAACCCCTTAGGTTCCACCGTGAGTACAACAAGCATGCTTTATTGCATATACATACTGATTTCACTGTTGTGGGTTTAATAACACTTTTTACTAACACTAAGATGAGAAGAATTTTGACTTCCCTGTAAATTCCATATCTTGGGAGTATAGGACACACGCTACCCTCTCTTCCATTTCTGGGTCACTCTACATTTCTTGCTACCTAACTTTTTTTTGATAAAGGCCATTGCTGTAAGTCAGTGGTCCACCCCCAGTAACATGTCATTGAACTGGAAGCACATATGCAGATCTGGTGCTGGAAGTGCTGATTGAACCTGTGCTGATCACATGCACCCCCCCCCCCCCCCCAAAAAAAAAAAAAGCTCTCTAGTAATACACACCAAACCGAGCATGTGCAGAGTGGCTCCCAGGGCTCTGTGTAATCAGTGGTCCACCCCCAGTAACATTTTGTCATTGAACTGAAAACACATATGCATATCTTCCCTTGCTGTACTCCTTTTTCAAGGCAATGACTCAAAAATTATCATACCCAGCATGGCAGCCCATTAGCTAGCCTTTGTGGGAGGTCTGCCTACACGTTTTTGTCATGATCAGTTTTGTTGAAGATGTATATTTAGTTTTTATATATCTATTCATGTTGTTGAGTTTGTTGAATTTTATATATATATTACCGCATATCTAGATATAATCAATGATCATAAAATTGAGGTTAAACTGTAATGACAAGGCTCACGTGATATGCATTGTCTTGTAATAAAATACTACATATGCTGCTTCTTTCAGGCCCCTTTCACACATGCAGACCATTAAGGTCCGCCTGTCAGTTTTTTTAGGCGGACCTGAATGGATTCTCCATATAGTTCTATGGAGCAACGGATGTCATCGGTGACGTGTCCGCTGACATCCGATCCACTAAATTCGGACAGATGGAAACCCATTTTTCCATCAGTCTGGCGAATTAGATGAAAACTGACAGGAGGATCCGTTTTTATCTGATTCCCCCCATAGCAGAGAGCTGAGATCTGACAGGTCCATCTCTCCACAGTGAGCAGAGACTGACCTGTCATCCGCCGGCTTAGCGGGGATCGACAGATCGATCCCCGCTGAGCAAGCGGAGTCCATCAAAAACTGACTTTATGTGTGAAAGAGCTCTTACTGGTCTGTGCAGTCTGTATTACATATCTCCCAGACTGGTCAACTGAGATTATTAAAGTTAACAAGATTCAAAAATTCATTTTTTTTTTTTTTGCACTGGCAGATTCAGAAAGTTTGCTCAACGGCACGGAATGAGCTGGATTCTAGAAAAGGCACAATCTCTCAGTATTTCACTACTCTGCATTGTCCTGTCTGCGATGAGATAACTCAACATGGGATCTGCTGTAAATGTAGAAGTCAACCTCAACATGTAGCAGTAATTCTTAATCAAGAAATCCGAGAGCTGGAGTATAGGCAAGATCAACTGGTCAAGGTCAGTAGACATGTTTCTTTCAAGTCCGTTTTGAATCTTTTTATTGTATATCTAAACTGTAATATCGTGGCAGTGTACAGATAACACAGTAATATTACATTACTGGTCATCAAAGTACTTGAATGTCACTCTTGTTCCACAAAATGCCATTTGCAGAGGCAGTCCCCTCCAGGGAGATCATCATAATGAGTGACAGGGGATGCTGGCAGGTGCCAAATACGTGAATGTAATTACTTTAAATGGGAAGTCCAGTTAATGGATAGTGTGTGGATATTACTTTCCATTATTTTTCTTATATTTTGGTTCATATTAAATTGGAAAAATTAATTTCATATCTTGCATACTTCAGATTGCAAACATTTAAAGGGGTTGTTAAACCCTCGTGTTTTTTCACCTTAATGCATCTTATGCATTAAGGTGAAAAAAACTTCTGACAGTGACCGGCCCCCCTGCCCTTGGCAGAGACACTCTCATCTTCTCTGTCCTGGGTTCTCGGCTCTTGATTGGATAGATTGATAGCAGTGCAGCCGTTGGTTCCAGCTGCTGTCAAATAAATCCTATGATCCGGGCGCTGAGGTGACGGGGCCGAGTCCTGCATTCTGCGTCTATAGAGAGCGCTTCTCCTAGGGTTATACGATGTGGGGAGGAGCAGATAGCACAGCCGGGGGACCCCAGAAGAGGATGATCGGGGCCACCCTGTGCAAGACTAACTGCACAGTGGAGGAAAGTATGACATGTTTATTTAAATAAAAAAACGAGCCTTTACAATCACTTTAAAGTTGTTTGAAACCCAAAAACTAATTTTTTTTTTATATATTGCCTTACCGATTCTTCGATGTGGTGACTGCAGAAGTTTTCTTTTGTGGGCTTTTCTTTTCTTTATTTCACCTGTTGTTTTTTTTTTTTCGTGTTTTTTTTTTTTTTAATCCGTGGTGGTACTGAAAACAAAAAAACATTAAGTGTACAAAAAACGTGCACACACTAAAAAGTGCACTTAAGGGTGTGCTTTGTCCACCCCCAGAAGGGATAGAACCTCTCCCTGATCCCACAGGGTGCAAGGCTCCTGACAGGGACATAGGGTATGACATAGTCTGCCTAGCCAGAAGCTCTGGCAGATCCCTCTCCTCATGGCTAGCCGAAGCCGACCACCGAGTACCAAGTCTCTCCCAAAGAGTAGGGCGGCGTAAGTAGCATGGTTTTAATCTGAGATTTGAACAGTCTTTGGCCGGCTGAACACACACAATATTAGTGAAGAAAACTCCCCTGCTGAGCAATTGTATTCTGACACTCTCCCCCATCAGAACACACTGATCAAAACTTGCAGCTATAAGCTGCCAGCGCTGATTGGATGCTGGTTTTCTAGCATGTTTGTTGGACAGAACGCAATTGTGTGACTGGCTTCTGTTGGACAGGGAGCTTGTACACACAGGCCGAAAGTTGTCCGGTTACTGCCAAACCGACAGTTTTCAGCCTGTGTGTACCCAGTCTTGACTAGCAGATTTAGATGGACTTATTTAATAAATTGAAGCTTAACTCCAGCTGATACTTTATAAGCAGTTTACAACAAACTTTTTTTTTTTTCTTGTGTTTTTTTTCTCCTTTTGGGATAAAGTTTTATATAAATGAATAAAAGCTGACAATTTTAATCACCCCTGTCAGTGGTAAATAGTTTCTCTCAACCCTCATATATATATATATCTATCTATCTATCTATCTATATATATATATATATATATATATCAATCTATATATATATATATATATGTATATATATATATATATATATATATATATATATATATATATATATATATATATATATATATATATATACCCTTTCAAACTGGGGTGTTTTAGCGTTAAAAAAAAGTGCCTGTAAAGCGCTTGAAAGAAGCCTCATCTGCAATCCCAATGTGAAAGCCCAAGTGCTTTAAGTGCCCTTTCACACTGCCAGCGCCCGGAAAATGCTTGTAAAGCGCCGCTTAAACTAGCGGTGCTTTACCAGCGTTTTTCGAGTGCTAGTGGGGCACTTTTAACCCCATACTAGTGGCCAAATAAAGGGTTAAAAGCGCCCACAAGGCGTCGCTGTGAAAAACGTTTTGCAGGCGCTTCCCATTGATTTCAGCGCTCCAAAAGCACTGCAAAGAAGCTGCTTGCAGGACTTTTTTGGACGCCCTGCCAGTGCAGCGCCTCAGTGTGAAAGCACTCAGGCTTTCACATTGGGATTGCCGTTGAAGCTTCTTTCCGGCGCTTTACAGGTGCTTGTTTTAACGCTAAAACGCCCGAAAAACCCCATAGTGTGAAAGGGGTCTAAAAGATCCTGTGAGCCTCCTCTGATTGATTATAAATTGCCTAAATGGCACAGTGAAACGGCTGCAAGCGTTAAACACGTCTCATAGAAAACATGCTGATAAAAGCAGAAATAAATATATACGCTGCGCTTTCAAATATACTCTTCACATTTTATATATATATATATATATATATATATATATATATATATATATATATATATATATATATATATATGTATATATGTGTGTATGTGTATATATATATATATATATATATATATATATGTATGTGTGTGTGTGTGTGTATATATATATATATATATATATATATATATATATATATGTGAATCACACACCGTGATACATCCAGTAACTAGTGACTGTAAAAAGTGACAATAGTGCAACAAATAGTTATGAATACTAAAAATGAGCATATAAATGAAAATAAATAATCGCACTAATACAAAGTGCTGTAACGTGCATCCATATGGTGATTGATTGTATCAAAATTATTGTTCATAAAATCATATAGTGTTCATAAAAACATATAGTGGACTTAAGCCACTAAAACATATAGATGAATAAAAAGTGCTTCTATGTGCATATGTGTCATCCAATTATTTCAATTCAAAAGTGCTTCTAAAGTCTGTGCGATTTGGAAACTGCCGTGTAGATAATCCAAAACAAGCTGCAGTAAACCATGCGATTTGGAAACTGCTGGGTAGATAATCCAAAGCAAGCCACAGTGATCACACTCAGGTGCTCCCCCCTAGGTATTAAACGCTCACCTCTGAGCGTTCGACTTTGCACTTAAGCTCAGTCAATAACCAGACTCCTGGACTCGTCAGCACTATACCGCGGTTGAGTAAAAAAGGACTGGATGGTGTAATAATGTTTTAACAGTTTATTAATCACATAAAACCCCTCTATGGGGTACTCGCATAGTATTGGCGCGTCAGTGCGCCACTCTGCATCAGGCAAACAGCATGTAAAGATACCGGATCGGTATTGGGATGGTATGAGGTTCTTTCCTGACGGGTCACCTGCTGAACGTCCGTCCTGTCCCCTCCCCCTCCCCAACGTGTATCGATACAGGGAACTTCCGTATCTACTTCAGGGGGAAAATATAATGTTATTACACCATCCAGTCCTTTTTTACTCAACCGAGGTATAGTGCTGACGGGTCCAGGAGATTCATCTCCGATTTTCCAGCTTTTTTATTTTCTTGTGCCCTATCTCTTTTGGACAAGTTGGTACATTAAGAAGCTGAGTCTGTGGCATAGCTCTAAGCGCAAAGTAGATCTTTACCCATAACAGTTTGATAAGTCAGTGTTCTTTAACCTTCTGCCGACCACTCACAGTAACTATACTGCAAGCAGGCAGCAGGTGCAGGCTCGGCAACGTACATGCCAGCTTTTCTCCCAGATTTGGGGCACGCATGTGCACGCCCCCTGCCGACCCGTCCTGTAATTCTAGTCATTGATTTTGGCTGAAACCTGCTGATCCACTGTGTCCATTTACACACAGTTTACACAAAAACACAGAACTCAGTGTTCAATGAACAGCAATATGGCTGTTTCTTCTCCTCCTTGCAAAGCAGGGATAATAAAAAAACATCCAGACTAGTAGGTAAAAGCAGCACACATTACACTTGTTAGACACAGTTAACCCCTTGATGTTAACCCCTTCCCAGCCAGTGTCATTAGTACAGTGTCCGTGTACAGTATTATCCCTGTATTCGTGTCAGTAACCCTCCCAGCCAGTGTCTGTTGAAGTCAGATTGCGCATCACCCTAGAACAGTCACATTATAAGTTGCTGATCATCGCCATTACAGTGTAGCATCTATAGCTGCATAAGTTCCAGTGTATATATACTGTACCATGTATTGTTTACATGTTTGTGGATGCTTAAACTTTCACACAAACCAACTAATATATACTTATTGAGATTTATTTTAATTTTTAATACCAAAGACATGTAGTAGACTACATTTTGGCCTAAATTTTTTTTTTATTGGGTATGTCTTGTAACAAAGTAGAATATATATATATATATATATATATTTTTTTTTTTTTTTTTTTTTTCAACATTTTCAGTCTTTTTTTAATTTATATAATAAAAATTAAAAAACCCAGTGGCGATTAAATACCTTCAAAAAGTTTTTATGTAAATAAAATTATATAAATTTAATTTGCATACAGTGTTGCATGACTGTGTAATTGCCAGTTAAAGTAGCACAGTGCTGAATAGCAAAAAGTGCCCTGTTCATAATGGGGGTAAAACCTTCTGGAGGTCAAGTGATCAACAAAAGAACATGTATTGCACAATAATAATTATGCTACCGAAATGAGTGTGTGCTGTAAATTGCCTCTAACATTGCTCCTATTTCTTCTTGCTGGGGGCCACCATTTTTTTGAAGCCCAGAGCAGTCACTTCCTTTTTGAAAGCTCTCCCTCTCTCCTTGGTCTCGAAAACTATATGTCACTCTCTTCAATTCAGATATGTACATTTTCCAGCCTCTATTCCATGTCTTGGCTTGGAGAGGAAGGATGATAGAAGCTTTACACTGCTGAAGTTCATAAGCTGCTGATATGGAGAAGGCTAGGTTTACATCTATCCATGTGCAGTTGATGCTTTTTTGTGGCATGTTTACCAGGGCATTTTCCTTTTTTTTATTTTTTTAGGCATGTTTTTAAGGTGTTTTAATACGTTTTGCATTTCTTGTTTAGGCTAATGGCAAGTTGGTGTTGCTAGGATGTGTAAAAAAAAAAAGTGTAAAAGAAAACTCATGAATATGTGTTTTTTATGTAATTCCACTAATATCTATGAAGCCAAAACTGCACCGTGCTGTATGTAAAAATAAATAAAATAAAAAGTCCCTGCATCTTTACAAAAAACACATTGCAGGAAACTGCATAGATGTTAACAGGACCCATAGGAAAAAAGGTTAAATGAATTGTAGTGCGTTTCTGCACCTCTGCAAACGCACTAAGAACACATAAACGTGAACCTAGCCAAAAAGAGACTTGCATGAAGATCAGACACGGTGCTTGTAAGTTTAAGGCCCCTTTCACGCGGATGGTCTGTTCAGGTCCGCCTGTCAGTTTTTTAGGTGGACCTGAACGGACGCTCCATAGACCTCTATGGAGAGTCGGATGTCAGCGGTAACATGTCCGCTGACATCCGACCTGCTCCGATCCGAAAAAGTGTGACGAACCTATTTTTCCATCCGTCTGCGGATCGGATGACGACAGGCTCTATGGTCCGTCGTCATCCGATCCCCCATAGGGGAGAGCGAGCGGCGCTCTTGACAGGTCTGTCCCTGCACAGAGTGCAGAGACAGACCTGTCATCTTCCTGCTCAGCGGGGGATCGGCGGAGCGAACCCCCGCCGTGCAGAGCGGGCTCCGTACACAGGCACGTCTGTGTGAAAGAGCCCTAACTCTTTTGTGTCTCCCTGGCCACACATACGGAGGACCTCTTGGCTCAAATGTTAGTCTGTGGAGTATCAGTACAAGAAACTATTATTGCGTATGATTGGAAACTTTTTTTTTAGGTGCATTCCCAGACACCTTTATCAAGGACATCACCAGGGAAAATGGTACCCTTTTCCCTGGCAAAAAAAAAAAAAAAACAGCCTCAGTTTGGGAAACCCTTTACTTAGACTTAGACTTAGAACAGCTCTCAAGCTTGGTAATAATTTCTGCCACAATTCTTGAATTCCTAAATCCTACAAACCCACAAACAAGTTGCCCTCACAGTAAGGGTATGACCCCCCCCCCCCCCCCCAGTGGGAGATGTGTGTTGGCCTTTGCAGCCACCTGGTCCCAGGACATTTTGCATGCTTGGTTCCAGAGCCTGGTATCAAGGAGCTGCAAGCTAGAATTTTAATCTATTCCCCCACCCTTCTTTATGTTGTCAAACCTTCCAAAGTCCCCGCAAAGGTTAGCAAACCTCCATGCTTCTATGGTACAGTTTTTCTGTCAAAGGGTCTTGGCTATTCTATGAAATAAAAGGTTCCAGGATATCTACTCAAACTCAGTCACCTGTTCCCAAAGTGAAAGGAGGCATTTGGTGCATGAAGGATATTTACTTGAATGTCCCTATCTTTTCAGCAGATCAATGCTTCCTGCGTTTTGCAGTAGGAATGCAACGTCACCTATTTGTTGCCCTTCCCTTTGGGCTCGCCAATGCACCTAGGGTATTTCACCAAGGTGCTAGCCCACCTACTTGCTCTGCTTCACTCAAAGGGAATTCCCATTGCAGTGCAAAACCTATTGTGGGAACAGTTGGCTCAGACTCCAACAGTCATGTTCAGCAATCTCTTGAAACTCTGCAGAGTTTTGGGTGGATCCTGAGCTTTCAAAAATTGGTGCTGGAAAAGACTCCAATTTCTTTGAATATCTAGACCAGGGGTCTCAAACTAGCGGCCCTCCAGCTGTTGCAAAACTACCAGTCCCATGAGGCATTGCAAGGCTGACGGTTACAAGCATGACTCCGACAGGCAGAGACATGATGGAACTTGTAGTTTCACAACAGCTGGAGGGCCACCAGTTTGAGACCCCTGATCTAGACCTTCTCTTGGATACTGTCTCTCCAAACTCCCCACTCCCACATTCGGACTCTTCAGTCCAGAAAGCAACTAACCCCTTCTATTTTGCATGAGTGTTCTGGGTTTCATGATGGCCTCTTAGAAAGCAGTCCCATTTGCTCAATTTCACTTCAGATCATTCCACACTTGCTATTCTGGCTGCATGGGAACCTTCTCTGTCAACATCTGGACTGCGAGGAATGGTGTCTTCATCTGGAGAGGTTTCAAGACCTCTGCCACATGTGGGAAATGACGGATGTCCTTTTGCCTTCCAGATTCAACAACAAACTGAGCAGGTTTGTCTTCAGGTCCAAGGATCCTCTAGCCAAAGCATTGGATGATGCTCTGGTAACACCATGCGATCAATTAAACCTAACCTATGCCTTTCCTCCTCTGAAATTAATTCCAGGCCTACTGTGCAGGATTGAGATGGGGGGCATTAGGATTCTCAACATGAAAAACTGTCCCAGGAAATGTAGTGATCAGACTCCTGGAAGACACTTCTTGGGCACTCCAGAATGTCCAGATGTTCTGTTCTTCCAGTCGTCTTCTTGTAAACGCAGAAGCAACGTCACTTCCACTGCCAATTGTGCAGTTTTAAGAAAAAAGTTACATTATTTAGAATCAACGTTTTTGGCGATCTGAATACTTTAACGTGTAAAGGAGGGATTTGGTCTTTTAGACCCCTGATCCCTCCATAGAGTACCTGTCACCACCTATTACTGTCACAAGGGATGTTTACATTACTTGTGGCAGCAATAAAAGGGATCACATTTTTTTTTTTTTTTTTTTTTTTCGTTCAAAAGTGACAATGTCAAAAAAAAAAATGTGTTTTAAAGCCCCCGCAAGCTCACGCAGCAAAGAAAACGCACACATACGTAAGTCACGCCCGCATATGTAAACGGTGTTCAAATCAAATGCGAGGCATCGCTGCGATTGTCAGAGCAATAATTCTAGCACTAGACCTCCTCTGTAACTCTAACTGGGTAACAAGTATTTTTTTTAAAAAAACACCGCCTATGGAGATTTTTAGGTACCGTAGTTTGTGGCCATTCTATGAGTGTGCGCAGTTTCAAAGCATGACATCTATTTACTCGGTGTAACATCTTTCACATTATACAAAAAAATTGGGCTAAAGTTACTGTTTATTTGATAGCTGGTCCTGGTGATTTCATGGGCCAGAGGCTGGTATGGTAGGGAAGGAAGCCCTGGAGGTGTGCTTAGTTTAATTTTTGTGTGGCTTATCTTGTACTGGAACTGTCGCATGGCTAGATATATGCAGCTTTTGCCATAGCGTGTGCACAAATTATTGAAACTTCTCTTTGGTGTTGCATTGGCCCTGCACCAAGCTCCATTCTCTGCATTTGCATATAACAGGCAGTGTACAGGAAAAACATTCCTGGGGGGCAAGAGAAGATTTTTATTGATTTTTTCCTGACTAAAGAGACCTACAAGAGATTTTCTGCCAAAAATTTTTACCACCTGACATTTTTTCTATTTTTTTTTTATTCCGCTTTTATGTAGGACATGTACAACACAACAGAAATCTGTGTGCACAAACACAATATCGGTGATAGTAGTTTATGGAGAGACTTGGCTAAAAATTGTATTCAAAATATATCTAAACCCTGGGAACAAAAATGTTATATATTCCACCTTAACTGTGGTGGACACATTTGTTTTCCTCTTCAGGTTAAAGTGTTTGTTACCCTAAAAAAAAAAAAGGCAGATCTTGTTACCTTAAAGCATGAAAAACGTCACAGTGCTTGTGCTGTGTAATTTGGCCCGTTCTGTCACCTAAAAAAAACTGTCTGATCCTGCCTGGTTCTGCCCTCCCCCCTGTAAATTGACCACGGTATATCATGGCTGCTGAGCCCTGACACCGTGGTCAGTTTAGGTGCCTCTGTTCTCTGCTTGTGTCCCAGTGTCTGTTCTATAAAAAAAGATACTGATCTCTACCTTTTTATATCTGAGTTTTTCCCGTCACTCGCATGACTCCTCGGCTCTCTCTTCTCCCCGGCTAACCTCAGAGGGAGTTCTCGCCCCCTACCACTATAGCTGTCAGCTAGACAGAGGAGAGAGCTGAGGAGTCGCGTGAGTGCCGGGAGACTCTCTGATAAAAGGTAGAGATCAGCATCTTTTTTTTATATATAAAAAGGGGGGTACCAACTGCGCAAACCAAAAGTGGAGTGAGCTAAAAACTAAAACAGCTAATCAACAATAACAACGACTGCCGCAGCCACCATCAAGGTGTTCACACACCAACAGTCAGTATAAATAAATATATATAAATATATAAATAATGGGGCGCTTGCATAAAAAGGATAAACTAATTAAAGAACTAATTAAAAAACATAGCAAAAGTGCATTAAAATTAATATTCAAATTAAAAATGTGGCGCTAGTAAAAAGTCCGCCACTCCAAGGGGATGGTCCAACAAGGATGGCTCCAGACACAGCGTCCAAAGAAATTAATGAAATAAATTACACGGCGTATAGCATCAAATAATGGGTAGAGCTATACAAACAATATCAAGCAAATAGATCAAGTAAATAAAATCCACATCCCATGTGCATAATAAATGGATAAAAGTAGTGCAGTAAAAATATAAATAAGTGGCAATAAATATTTAAGTGACAAATAATAGATAAATGAGTAGCAAATATCGTGCAAAAATGCAATAAATAAACCTGTGTAGACAATAAATATGTGAAAAAAGGCAATCCGTGAATGAATAAGGTTACGACTGAACCTGTGCAAAAAATATATACAAATTATGCACAACTGAGCCTGTGTTCAATAAATAAAAATCGTGAAGAAAAAATGCTAATAAATAATTTGCCGTGAGTCCAAAAGCATAAAGGTGTTTCTAAATTGAATTCAAGTCCTGTGCAATCCAGCAGGTTATTCCCATATATAGTGCAATTTTCTATGCAATCTCCAGGTGAGGTGGTGAATTTTGCAGATGCATTCAAAGTAGTCTTTAAGGGTTTAACAAGCGGTACTCCTTTCCATGCAGGTGTCCTAAGCTGTTTCCCCCAACCCCTTACCTTATAGGTAAGGAAAAACAACCTTACTAAGCATGGGCATCCACCTCCTCAGGGACCGATCCTCTGGCTGCGTCCTTGCCAGCTCCTCTCAGGCGGACATGTGAGCAAACAGATGGAAGCGCTCCATTGTGTAGTGGTTTAAACATTTATTAAATATAAAGCAAATGACTTACATTACATGCAGAGTAAATGCAGTGGTGGATAAAAGACAGTGTAGGTTCCCGGCCGAGATCCTACACACACTAACGTCACCAGGCTCTGATTCTCCTCTCCTTACACGTTACGTCACGCCCACGTGACTTTGTCAAAGGACTCCTTTTTTTTTTTATAACAGACACTGGGACACAAGGTTATTTTACAGAGGGGATTGTATGTTTATATTGTAGTGGGTTAACAACCACATTAAAGCGAAGTTCCAATTTAAAATTTTTTTTTTAAAGTCAGCAGCTACAAATACTGCAGCTGCTGACTTTTAATAATCTGACATTTACCTGTCCCAGGGTCCAGCAATGCAGGGGAACGAAGCCCCACTCATCTCCCCCTCCTCTCTGCGGCACCGGCATTGTCACTGTGGGCGCCCAGCTGTGGCTTCACAGCCGGGCACGCACTGCGCATGCGCGAGCCACGCGCTTTGACTAACCGGGCAATCATCTGGGACTTGTGACGTGTCCCAGATGATTGCCGAGAGGGAGGGGGAAGAGGTGATGAGGGTTTCCGCTCCACCTCCAAAAAATTGACATGCCAAATGTGGCATGTCGGGGGGGGGGGGGGTCACCTTCCCTTAAAGCGGAAATTAAATTTTTGGGTGAAACTCCACTTTAAGTACATTTTCCCCAGGTACAGAAAAATACCAGTTAATCCTGCCAGAAATCCAGTCTCTTTCCTCTTCACTGAACTAAAATCTCAAACAATGAGCTCCCAGATATCATCTTTGAACTACAGAACACTGCCCTCCAGTGTAGTGAAGATGAGGATAGGAGAGCTGTATGTAATCTAAATCATGAGAGCAGCCTGGGTTGACAACCCTGCGGCCCCCTAGATATGGTACAGTGAGTGAGAGTTGTCACCCTAGGACTGGAATTGTGGTGGTAGCAGGATTGTGAAAAAAATAAGAAAAAGCATGAAAAAGGAAAACAAATGCAGCCACCACATCTGAAGTCTGGTAAGCTGCAATATATAAATTGGTTTGGTAGTAGATACCCTTTAAAGCAGTTCACACACAAGTGGGAACTTGAATTTCTATTCTTTGTAGGGATATGGTGTGTTGTACAGATGTGTTGGTAACTGTCTTTCTGATCTATGTTCTAGTTATGCAAGAATTGCACAGGCTGCAGGGATCAACAGATTCAGTGTGTGTCCCTCAACTGTCCAGTACTTTTCAAGCTTTCCAGAGTGAGTCGGGAACTCTCCAAGGCTCCATATCTACGTCAGCTCCTCGACCAGTTTTAAATTGTGCCAGGAGGTGATCGGTGCTATATCGCCTATGTGTTTATCACACTACAGACTATTGTGCATGGTGCTGTTTTTTTTCATTGTTTCATGATTTTTATGATTTGTTTAATGACTATAATTCAAGGTAACACTCATTTCCATCCATGCTGGGGGTTAACCTATGTATTGCTATCTTTATACAATGTACAAAGTATTTTTTCCTTTGTTTTAACTTTGTAACATACATTTTTATACTCAAGGTGTTTGAAGTAGCTAGAGGAATCAGTGTGTAAATGCATTTCTTACTACAGGCTTTGGTTACTTCCAAGTACACAGCTTAGGAAGGGGCACGGAAATCTGATCAGCAGAATGCTCGCTTCTCTCGATACATCAGTATCAGACCTCGGTTCAAATCTAGAGCACCCATATAATTTCTAAGTTTAAGTGCAAAATATTTTGTAAATAGACCTTTTTTACTTTTGAAACAACTGAGTAAAATGATGTGCAATGGGATTTTATACAGTCAAGCAGTGTATGTCCTCCATGTTCTGCTCCACTTGTACAACATCTTTTTGTTACTTTGATCAGAGTGTGCAAATTGTATTTCTGTGTAGCATTTCTGATTGTCACTTTAAAAAAAAAAAAATCAAAAAAGGAAAAAATATATTGCTGTCTTGCTTTAGCTGTTAATTGGGGCATTGTGAGGAACTGTGCAAAGACATTTTTTGTTATAAAACTGTGGGACTGTTGCAATACTTTAAATATAAGATTTATTCCATTTTGCTTGTTTTGTATAGACATTTATATGGTTTCTAAATATGCTTAAAATATTTTTTCTTTCCTTATGTACAGTTAAATCTTATTTGCCATCATCCTGAACACAGCATTGTATTTAGAATATTTGTATAACTGTATAAAATGAAAAAAGGAATTATGTGGTCAATGTATTGTTTTCTAAACTGGAAATTGTTTGAAAAATTTAAATGAAAACAATATTAAACATGAATAAAATATTGAGTATTGTGACATTTGTGAATATGCATATAGCATCTAAAAGATCAAATAGAATCTTGAGTATTTTTGAAATGCCAACATTTTCAGCTAATTGCATTGCTCAATGAGGAAAGACAAATTTAAGGTGCGTCTTACTGACATTTTTACTTTTATAGGCATGTTCCTCCCTATGTTTTTTTCATGGCTGTTTATTTGGATATGCATAAAAAATTCCCTTTTCTGATAGTAACGTATAGGACATAAGTTTCTTTAAATCATTACTTCAGCTAGGACATTTGCTATATAACCTCTCCCACTCCCAGCTAGCCCTACTTTTTGCTTGTGTTCTTAGGCGATAGACCTCTCTACTGAGTAAAGCTTACCTTCTGCCATGGTGTTTATTTTCTCGTTCTTGATGTTTCTTGTATTAATTGGTTTTACCATAGCCACTACGGTTTTTCATGCAGCTTCTGGATCAGTTGACTCCTTAACCACTTCAATACCGGCGTATAGTCATATGACGCCCACAAGGTGGATCTCCCATCCTGGGTGGGCGTCATATGACGTCCTCGCATTCCCGGCCGCCTGGGGGGCACGCGCGCCCGCGGCATCGCTCGGGACCTGGTGCGAGTGCCCGGCGGCCGCAATGTCTGCCGGGCACCCGCGATTGCCCGTTAAAACAACGGGACCGTGGAGCTGTGTGTGTGAACACACCGCTCCACGTCCTGTCAGCGGAGAGGAGACCGATCATGTGATCCCAGTACGGAGGAACACATGATCGGTCTCCTCCCCTTGAGTCCCCTCCCCCCACAGTTAGAATCACTCCTATTAGGGAACACATTAACCCCTGCAGCGCCCCCTAGTGTTAACCCCTTCCCTGCCAGTCACATTTACACAGTAATTATTGCAATTTTATAGCAACGATCGCTGTGTAAATGTGAATGGTTCCAAAAATGTGTCAAAAGTGTCCGCCGCAATGTCGCAGTCACGAAAAAAAAAATCGCAGATCGCCGCCATTACTAGTAAAAAAAAATAAAAAAATTCAATAAATCTATCCGCTATTTTGTAGACGCTATAACTTTTGCGCAAACCGATCAATATACGCTTTTTTTACCAAAAATATGTAGAAGAATACCGATCGGCCTAAACTGAGGAAAAAAATCGTTTTTTTTTTTTTTTAAAAATGGGATATTTATTATAGCAAAAAGTAAAAAATATTGTTTTTTTTTTTCAAAATTGTCGCTCTTCTTTTGTTTATAGCGCAAAAAATAAAAATCGCAGAGGTGATCAAATACCACCAAAAGAAAGCTCTATTTGTGGGGAAAAAATGATAAAAAATGTATTTGGGTACAGCGTTGCATGACCGCGCAATTGTCATTCAAAATGCGACAGCGCTGAAAGCTGAAAAATGGCTTGGTCAGGAAGGGGGTGTTTGTGCCTGGTAGGCAAGTAGTTAAACTTCCTTCCTTGAAAAAGTTTTATCCCTATTGTGGGGTCACCAGTACGGTATTTGTATATTGAAATCATATCCCCTCTCAAGCGTCTCTTCTCCAGAGAGAATAAGTTCAGTGCTCGCAACCTTTCCTCATAACTGATATCCTCCAAACCCTTTATTAGCTTTGTTGCCCTTCTTTGTATTCACTCCATTTCCAGTACATCCTTCCTGGGGCCTGGTGCCCAGAACTGGACAACATACTCTAGGTGCGGCCAGACCAAAGTCTTGTAGAGCGGGAGAATTATAATTTTAGCTTTGGAATTAATCCTCTTTTTAATGCATGCCAATATTCTGTTTGCTTTGTTAGCAGCAGCTTGGCATCTACTAGGACCCCCAGGTCCTTTTCCATCCTAGATTCCCCCAGAGGTTCTCTTCCCCAGTGTATAGATTGCATTCATATTTTTGCCACCCAAATGCATTTTTCTACATTGAACCTCATTTGCCATGTAGTTTCCCACCCCATTAATTTGTTCAGATCTTTTTGCAAGGTTTCCACATTCTGCAGAGAAGTTATTGCCCTGCTTAGCTTAGTATCGTCCGCAAATACAGAGATTTAACTGTTTACAACTTCCTCCAAGTCGTTTATGAACAAATTAAACAGGATTGGTCCCAGCACAGAACCCTGGGGGACCCCACTACCCACCCCTGACCATTCCAAGTACTCCCCATTTATCACCACCCTCTGAACTCGCCCTTGTAGCCAGTTTTCAATCCATGTACTCACCCTATAGTCCATGCAAACAGACCTTATTTTGTACAGTAAACGTTTATGGGGAACTGTGTCAAATGCTTTTGCAAAATCCAGATACACCACGTCTACGGGTCTTCCTTTATCTAGATGGCAACTCACCTCCTCATAGAAGGTTAATAGATTGGTTTGGCAAGAATAATTCTTCATGAATCCATGCTGATTACTGCTAATGATACCGTTCTCATTACTAAAATCTTGTATATAGTCCCTTATCCCCTCCAAGAGTTTACATTCTATTGATGTTAGGCTAACTGGTCTGTAATTCCCAGGGATGTATTTTGGGTCCTTTTCAAATATTGGTGCTACATTGGAGAAAAGCCAATCAGCTGGTACCATTCCAGTCAGTAGACTGTCAGTAAAAATTAGGAACAATGGTCTGGTAATTACTTGACTGGGTTCCCCAAGTACCCTCGGGTGCAAGCCATCTGGTCCCAGTGATTTATTAATGTTATGTTTACCAAGTCTAATTTTAATTCTGTCCTCTGTTAACCATGGAGGTGCTTCCTGTGATGCGTCATTGTTATACAGGATTTCATGAGAATAAACACTGCAGTTTTGGTTACTGAAGTCCCCCGATTCCCTCATGAAGACTGAGGAGAAGAATAAATTCAATATATTCGCCATCTCCCCATCCTATGTAACCAGATGTCCTTCCTCATTCTTTATGGGGCCAATATGGTCTGTCCTCCCTTTTTTACTATTTACATACTTAAAAGAATTTCTTGGGATTTTTTTTTTTGCTCTCCTCCACTATGTGTCTTTCATGTTCTATCTTGGCCATCCTTATTGCACCCTTACATTTCTTGTTGCATTCTTTATAAAGTCTGAATGCTGATGATCCCTCAACCTTGTATTTTTTGAAGGCCTTCTCCTTTGCTTGTATATGCATTTTTACATTGGGGATAAGCCATCCAGGACTTATGTTTGCTCTTTTTTTTTAATTTATTACCCAATGGGATGCATTGGCTAATGCCCTTATTTAATATGCTCTTAAAGCAAACCCATCTCTCCTCCGTGTTCTTTGTTCCTAAGATTTTATCCCAATTTATGCCTTCTAGCAAGGTTCGTAGTTTAGGGAAGTTGGCTCTTTTGAAATTCAGTGTCTTTGTATTCCCCTTATGTTTCCTATTTGTGTGATTTACACTGAAGCCAATTGACCTGTGATCACTGTTACCTAAATTGCCCCATATTTCCACATCCGTGATCAGGTCTGTATTGTTGGTAATCAGTAGATCCAGTAACGCTTTATTTCTAGTTCGTGCGTCTACCATCTGACCCATAAAATTGTCCTGCAAGACATTTAGGAACCGGCGAGCCTTAGATGAATGCGTGGTTCCCTTCTGCCCGTTCTATGTCTGAATAATTAAAATCCCCCATTATGATAACACTTCCCATGCTTGCTGCTAATCCAAATTGTGATAGGAGATCTGTCTCCCCTTCCTCCCTTCATGTTCCAGCCCTATTTACCATTAATGCCCTAGGAGGGGAAAATTGTCAGGCAGATTTTCTCAGCCAATGCTTGGATCCAAGGGAATGCATCTACCATCCAGAGGTATTTTTAACCCTTTGCTACAGATAGGAGATGCTGAATGGGAATCTACATGCATCCACATTCAACAACAAATTGAACAGCTTTGTCACCAGGTCCAGAGACCCTCGGGCATTTGCAGTAGATACTCTGGTGATGCCATGGGACCAGTTCAGTCTGATCTATGCCTCCTTTGCTCTTCCAGATTCTCCCTCACCATTGCAGGATTGAGACGGAGGCCATTCTGATAATCATCATTGCAGCCAATTGGCACTTGAGGAAGTGATACCCAGACACCTGACGTGCACTAAATGGGACCTTCTGATTTCTGTGGTCCTTGGAAAAGGAGGTCCAAAGTAGGGCTGCAACTAACGATTATTTTCGTAATCGATTAATGGCCGATTGTTTTGATTAATCGGTTAATAACCTTAAAAAGTGGTGTATAATTTTAGTTAATATGTAAAGTTTATAAAAAGGCAATTTATTCTTAAATATCTCTATACAGTGGTAAATATAAATAACCAACTATATGGTTAGGGAGCAAAATATCTAATCCATTCTGAGCATAACCGACAGAAGAAATATACTGTATATACTATTAGAAGAGATATATTGTATAGACTATTAGAGGAGAGCTATACTGTATATACTATTAGAGGAGAGATCTACTGTATATACTATTAAAGGGTGAATCTGGTAAAAAATCACCAGACTCGGATCAAATTTTTTTTATTAAAAAAAAAAAAAGTCTTTCTTCAAAAAAAATGTCATGTTAAGCATGTTCGTTCAATTTTCTAATCGTTAATGGGGTCAAATCGACGTTCAATTTCAACCACAGTGACGGGAAAATTTGGAAATTGAAAATTCCTTTGACCAAGAAGTTTTCTGACAGTTTGTGGTTTTCGTTCAGAATCAGAATGTTAAAAACAAGTGAAATTTTCAAACAACATTCTTCCATTCAGCAAATGTACAAAGATTTTTGTCTGAATATTCTTATCTGAAAATTGATCGGTGTGGCCAGCATAAGGCTCGGTACACACCTATGCAGTTTGCTTTTGATCTGTTTCTGCAGTGCTTTTTGCTGTGGGTTTTGATTTTTGCATACGTGATTTTACTGCAATTTACGTTTTTTGCACTTTTTTTGGCCAATTTGTTGTTGGGTAGATTAAAAAACACAAATTGCTGCAAAAAGCATTACATGTGTTTCTGCAGCTTCCCTCCATTGAAGTATATTGAACCCAAAAAAGCAACGTTTTGCCTTAAAAAAAAAAAAAAAAAAAAGTCCTTGACCCTTTCCAAATACGCAGCGGCTGAAAAAAGCAAAGAACGTGCACCATAAAAAAAAACATGTAAATGAACTGTAGTGCGTTTCTGCAAAAATCACCAAAAAAAAAATAGATGTGAACCAGGTCTAAGACGTTTAGTAATATAATGGGGTTAAAAAAACAAAAATTATCCCTTTTTATGGTACAAAAAAAAGCATATTATCACTATTTCATTTTTTTACTGTAGAACTGTGAAAGTAATATTTACAGTAGCGATTATTCTTTTTTGTACTATAAAGGGGGAATTTTTGTTTTTTTTAACCCGATTATGTTACTGGCTGATTAATCGATTATGAAAATGGTTATCGATTAATTTCATAATCTTAGTTGTTTCAGCCCTAGTCCAAAGTTCCTTCTGTCTTCTCAATTTCTGGCTTTAACAGCATGGTTGTGGAAATCGATGGTCCTGAGGCATGGGCGTCTCTCGGATTCTGTCATTCTTAACCTCTTAAAGGCTAGAAAGTCAATTTCTCTGTCTACCATCACACCTGGAAGACTTTATTTGCTTTCATCTTCCTCCAATCTTGTCTGGTCCACCATCATTCTGAACGTGGTGACGTTTGCGTATGACGGAACTACGTAGAGGCTAGTACCCAATAACTTTGGTCTCGTAATTTGATCTGAGCATGCGCAGCACTTTGTCCGTCGGAATTCTCTACACACGATCGGAAAAAGTCTGATAGGACTTTGTTGTCGAAAAATTTGACGGAAAAAGTCCGATGGAGCCCACACACGGCCGGATTTTCCGACAACATGGTCCGATCGGACATTTTTCGTCGGAATTTCTGACCGTGTGTACGGGGCATTAGGCTGTTTACATGGACAAGCAGGTGTACACAATGGAAGCTGTATTAAACCCAAAACCCAACCACCTAGTGATCTGGCCAATAACATCACCTGTATTAGTGCCCCCCCCCTTTTTCAGATGAAAATTTTACATGAATAAATAAAAGCTGATTGTAAGCACCAGAATTACAGGTCAGATCACCAGGTGAAAATAAAGGAAAGAGGAATGCAGCCATAACATCTAATTGGTAAGCTGCAGTATAGTAAATGTTTGTTTTTAAGTTTAATACTGCTTGTTAACACTGAGAGTGCATCATACCCTCATTGTAAATTCCGGTTTAATAAAAAAAAAAGGGACAAATCTTTGCAAGCAATAAAGTGTAATCAGTAGGAGGCAGACCAGGGCCTTTATCCACCCATGAATTAACCACTTGCCGCCCCCCCCCCCCCCACAGTATATTTACTGTGGGCAAACAGCAGCTTGAGGCTAAGCAACGTACGGGTATGTCACAGCTTTTTGGTTTAACACGTTGCACATGCCCCCTGCTGATCTCTGCTGTAATTGGCCTGTAACAAAAATTCCCAGCTCACCAGTCACCCTGCAACAAACAAAATTGATTGTCTAATAATTCATGTTAAAAAGGGGTTTCGTTTGCACACATTCGCAAATATATGTGTGAGCTGCAGTGACCACGTCATGGCACCCCCGTGTGCTGCAGTCTTAAGTCTCAAGGTGGTTGTAAAGTCAGAAGGTTTTTTATCTTAATGCATTCTATGCATTAAGATAAAAAGCTTTCTGTGTGCAGCAGCCCCCCCCCCCCCAATACCTGAGCCCCATCTCAGTCCAGCAATGTGCATGAGTGCCTTGGCCATCCGGGACTCTCCCTCCTGATTGGCTGAATCACAGCAGAGGCACCATTGGCTCCCACTGCTGTCAAAGTTAGCCAATGAGGAGAGAGAGGGATCTGGGCCAAACAGCTCTGTGTCTGGACAGACGCACGGAGCTGTGGCTCGTGTGCTCCCATAGCAAGCTGCTTGCTGTGGGGGCAGGAGGGGCCAGGAGCTCTGGCGAGAAGAGGAGAATCCAGGCTGCCCTGTACAAAACCCCTGCATAGAGTAGATACGTTTTTTAATATGTTTGTTTTTTCACAGGGTCTCCCAAGATGCCATCACATTTTGAGAGACCCAAACCGCTGGAACCGTTACAACCGTTAAAGTTAAAAAAAAAAAAACACAAAAAAGTTGTCGTTTTATTGTTCTCTCTCTCTCTCTATTCTCTCTATTGTTCTGCTCTTTTTTTACTGTATTCTATTCTGCAATGTTTTATTGTTATGTTTTATCATGTTTGCTTTTCAGGTATGCAATTTTTTTTATACTTTACTGTTTACTGTGTTTTATTGTTAACCATTTTTTTTTGTTTTCAGGTACGCCATTCAGCTGCAGAGCAGATTTATTCATCTTGACAGCAACAGCGTTTGCTCCCACGATACATAAAGCCGCGACTCCAGCGCTGTCGGAGGTTATTTCACCACCACAGTTAAAAAAAAAAAAAGAGCATATATGCCGACGCACGGGGGCAGCAGGGGCGGAGGAGCGATTTGCTCCTACCTTTTGCGGGTGGATGCCCCATGCTTCGGCATATATATATATATTTTAGGCACAGGTTGCGTTTAAAAAATGTTTTATTTTTTTACTATGTTTTTTTTTTTTTATTTGCTTTGCAGGTCTTAACCTGTATAATCTCTATTTCTGATTTATTAATCACAAAATATGATATGGGTTAAATGAGAGTTCTATTGACCAGGAGGAAAAGCTTTAAATATAATAGCATTTATTACAGGTAGTTAAAAGTCTAGCTAATACACAAATCTCTAGCATATCAAGGCATAAAATGCTAGGTTGGAATACAAATATATACATAAAGGAATGTAGATTATATTCCTTCAGACTGTGGTCTACAAGGCATGTTTAGTTACAAATAGCAGGGCATGGCTTCCCCTGCTAGCTACCATTTACCTTGGCTCCATTCTGCTTGCTGGTTCCCCGAAAAGAGAGAGTTGCCTCCCCATTCCTCTGAGGATATCAAAACCAGGCTGATGTCTCATTGGCTGGCTTAGCGTGAATTCAGATTGGTTCTCTTCCCTATACTTAGTCTAAGCCAGCCCCCTTTAACGCAACTCCCAGTGATGCAAAAACACTTGAATGGTCCCGGGAAGTTTAAGTATGACTTACTTCATTACCTGTCCCGGCATGGGGTCTTTTATAGTGAATAGGTGACAAACAATGGAATTGGCTCTCCATTGTTTGTGTATACAAGTCTCGGCCCCGCATTGTCTGCAATTAACAAGAGCTTGGGAGGAAGGTGGTTGGCCCCCCTATCATAGCTGCAAGCCAAAAGAGACATATTCATAATTACAGTATTTCACAGCTATTAATGGAGATTTCACATAAACTCATAAGGCAACACAGGTATGGTAAGTCTAATGCCGCGTACACACGAAGGGACTTTTCCCGGCGGACCTAAGTCCAGCGGACAATCCGCTGGACTTTCCAGCTGGGTCCGCTGGACTAAAAAGCGAACGGACTTGACCACACACGATCACGCAAAAAGTCCGACGGTTCACGCGATGACGTACAGCACGTACGACAGGACTAGAAAACGAAAAATACTAGAAAAATACTTTTTGGTCCGCCGGACCATACTACACACGGCCGGATTGTCCGCTGGACTGCCAAGTCCAGCGGATAATTTTAAAACAAAACTTAAAACTTTAGTCCGTCGTACTTTGGCCAAAAAAAGTCCGCCGGCGCCCACACACGAGGGGATTATCCGCTCGACTTCGGTCCAGCGGATAATCCCGCGGGATAGTCCCTTCGTGTGTACGCGGCATTACTGTTATACTGTAATGTTACTTTGTTTTATTGTTTAGCAGGTACGCCATTCAGTTGCAGCGCAAATTTATTTATCTTGACAGCAACAGCATTTGCTCCCACGATATATAAAGCCGTGACTCTAGCGCTGTAGGAGGTGATTTCACCACCACAGTTAAAAAAAAAAAAGAGCATATATACCGAAGCATGGGGGCAGCAGGGGCGGAGGATCGATTTGCTCCTACCTTTTGCGGGTGGATTCCCCATGCTTCGGCATATATATATTTTAGGCACAGGTTGCGTTTTAAAAAATGTTTTATTTTTTACTATGTTTTTTTTTTTTTTTTATTTGCTTTGCAGGTCTTAACCTGTATAATCTCTATTTCTGATTTATTAATCACAAAATATGATATGGGTTAAATGAGAGTTCTATTGACCAGGAGGAAAAGCTTTAAATATAATAGAATTTATTACAGCAGGGGCGGAGGAGCCTTTTGGGGCGGATGCTCCTATGCTTCGGGATATATAAACGGTGCATGTATGCCCATCATTAGAAGTGGGTGGATGAAGGGAGGTATTCTGGTGGGCGTACCCACTGATCAATCTCTTTTTTTCGTTCAGCCCACAGGCTGCATGAAAAAGAAGTTTACAATATATGCCCAACAAGGAGCAACGTACTGGTATGTTGCTAGACTTTGAGTGGTTATACCAGAATGATGCCTGCAGGTTTAGGTATCATCTTGGTATCATTCTTTTCAGCCAGTCAGTCCCACACATCTGGTATCCCCAGACTCGAGAGAAGCAGCTAAATGTATTTTGGGGTGCAATTCCACATATAACCATTTTTTTTTGTCATTATTCAATCACTTGGGACAAAAAAAATTTATATTCAATGGGCTCAACATGCCTCTCAGCAATTTCCTTGGGTGTCTACTTTCCAAAATGGGTCATTTGGGGGGGGGGGGGTTGTACTGCCCTGCCATTTTAGCACCTCAAGAAATGAGATAGGCAGTCATAAACTAAAAGCTGTGTAAATTCCAGAAAATGTACCCTAGTTTGTAGACGCTATAACTTTTGCACAACTCAATAAATATACGCTTATTGACATTTTTTTTTTTTTTTTTTACCAAAGACATGTGGCCGAATACATTTTGGTCTAAATGTATGACTAAAATTTAGTTTATTTTCTGGAAGAGGACGTCATTATATCTCACACAAGGTGTAATATAAATACATAAACACAACAGGGGATTATGGGAACAGCGATGAGAAATAAACTAGGGGGAATTGGGGGGTAGTTAATTACCTAGGGGAGGGGAGGAAAGAAAAAGAAAAAAAGAATACTAAATAAAATTGAGTATATTGGATTTTTTTTATAACAAAAAGTCGAAAATATAATTTTTTTTTTCCAAATTTTTGGTATTTTTCCGTTTATAGCGCAAAAAAATAAAAACCGAAGAGGTGATCAAATACAATCAAAAGAAAGCTCTATTTTTGGGGAAAAAAAGGACGCAAATTTTGTTTGGGTACAGCATTACATGACCACGCAATTAGCAGTTAAAGCGACGCAGTGCCAAATTGTAAAAAGTGCTCTGGTCAGGAAGGGGGTAAATCCTTCTGGGGCTGAAGTGGTTAAACTTTTTAATTTTGAGTCTCTCATGTTGGAGCACATATATTAACACTTTTCTTAGACAAGCAATGGCAAGAGAAATCCAGAAGGAGGAGGTTGACATTCCAGGCTCTGCATTCCTCTTGCTGTTGCTTGTCTCAGAAAAGTGCTAAAAGCCAAGAGAAGCTGCAGCTTTAATTCAACCATCACCTTCCAGGCTACTGTTGGACCAGACACCGCAAAAGGGAAGTGGGGGCAGTTCGGTACTCATAACTGAGATTTAAAAGCACCTAGAAACATGGGACAAAGTATTACATGTGACAGGACAGAACTGTAAAATAACAATTATATGAATAGATCTTCTTTAAAGCTCAGCTCTCGGAAACAGAAAATTCACCCTTGCGGTTGGGCCCTCCCCTATTGCAGTGGTTAAATATTTTAATTTTGTTCAGGGGTGGACAGAAAAAGAATAAATACTTAGTCCTAACTCCAACAGGGTCCCTCCAGCCCAGTCATAGGTCTTCCGCAGCCTGCTCTGTAAGCTTGGACCAGCTCCAGTAACACTCTATTTCATTAAATACCAAAGGAACATGGGGAAGCTCATGTCCATAATGGGGATGCTCTTTACACAGATCGGGGTCGCGCCATATCCTAGCAATAAAAATGCACTGATTACTGTATAAATGTCACTGGCAGGGAAGGAGTTAACACCAGGGGCGATCAAAGGGTTAAATGTGTTCCCTGGGAGGGGTTTCTAACTGTATGGGGGCTGGTCTAATCATTAGAAACAGACGATCACTCTCAGCTCCCCTGTCAGAACGGGGATCCGCCGTGCTTACACTGGCAGATCCTCGTTCTGCCGCTGTGTGGAGCGATCTCAGCTGGCCGGCCACGCGCATGGGCTTCAGGGCCACTATAACTTTTACACGAAGTGGCGCGCAATGCCGGTGATTCGTGTAGTAGAGCCAACCTGCCGCAGTACAACTGCGGCGGCTGGTCTTTAAGTTGTTAACTTCTATAGTTGGGAAAATGCTGGAGAGTTTAATAAAATTCAACATAGATGAGCTTTTGCGAGGGGAAAAAAAAACATTTTAACCCCTTAGAGCTGGCCACATGGCGGCCCTTTAGGGGTTTAGAATGCTGGGAGGTTGGGCGGTGTAGGGCTTATTGTCATGTGACTGCCATGGACTGCTTGAGGAGGCCCTGCTCTCTGCGTGCACTGTGCACGACGTCTGCTCTGCTCCGCTCCAAGTCCGAGCTCCAAATACCTGGCATCATGAGGCTTATCACCCGAGACCTGTCCGAGCCCTACTCCATCTGCACCTACTGCTACTTCATCCACAACTGGCAGCAACTCTGCTTCCTGGTAAGTCAGGGCACTACAAGGCCCAGCATTCCTCCTCACCCAGGGCCTCCTTCACTACAATTGAGGGGACTACAGGTCCCAGCATTCCCCCTTTGTGTCCTCATCAGGGCCTGCTACACTACAACTTTGGGGAGTACAAGGTCCAGCATTCCCTCTGTCCTAACCAGGGCCTGTTACACAACAGCTGAGGATTTGAGGGAGGGGGGATGCACCCTTAAAGGGGTTGTAAAGGTAAAATTCTATGCATTAAGGTGAAAAAACATCTGACAATACCCCAGCCCCCCGTTTTACTTACCTGACCCCTCGAAAGTCCCGCGCTCGCCCCCGACATCCTCTTCACCGCTCACCCTGGCCGTTGATTGGCTCGCGCTGCTGTCAAGCACATCCATTGACGCAGCATGCTGGTGAGCGTGCCGAGCGATACAGTGAGCGGCCATTACCCCCCCGGCTGCATCATGGGAGCGCGCCCGCAAGTACTCCACACCATGCGAGGGAGCTCGCATTAAAGGTGAGCAGTACTTGCCGGGGGGAGCCGAGACGGCCACCGAGGGACCCCAGAAGACCAAAAACGAGCTGGACAGTGGAGGTAAGTATAACATGTTTGTTATTTAAAAAAAAAAAAAAAAAAAAAATCTCCTTTACAACCCCTTTAAACGATTCTGACTGCTTGAATTTTTGGATGAAAATCATGGGCAGTAATCGTTTTGCATTGCAGAATCTAATCAACAGGATAATCGTAATCGAATAGTGAGACTAGTGAAAATGCGCACCTCTAGTGACCGCTGATATAGAGTCTGGGATTAAAAGTACCATTTCAGTTATTGCAGGTGACACCAAGCTATGAAGTGGAAAAACGTCCTTGCAGGATGTCTCCAACTTACAAGCTGACCTCAATGCATTGTTTAATTGGGCAGCTGTGTGGCAAATGAGGTTTAATGTTGATAAATATAAAGTTATGCACATGAAGGCTAAAAATATGCACACATCATACATACTAGGGGAAATCAATGGTGGAGAAGGATTTGGGTGTTCTGGTAGATCATAAGCTTAATAATAGCTTGCAAAGCCAAGCTGTGATTTCCAAAGCGAGCAAAATCCTTTCTTGTATTAAGAGGTATGGACTGAACCTGCGTCATGCAGACGTGAGACGCTGACGTAGGGGGAGGCGCCCGGAGATGGCGGAGTCACAAGCCGCGCGGAGAGGTGCTGGGTCATGTGAGCTAGGAGACCCAGGGAAGCGAAGCAGTGGTGAGAGCCCGCCCAGCCCCATCCAAGCCCAGCAGGATCACCCTCTGTGATACCTCCGAGACCCACTAAGCCGCCCGCCCACCACTCGCACGACAGAAAACCCTCCTCGCTTGGAGGGGTGTGAGATCCAGCATTTAAACCTACCGGCACTTTTTGAAGGATGGAGAAAAAGGAAGGGAAGCAGGAAGAAGGTTTTACGCTGCTACAGAGAGGACGAGATCCTGCATACAAAACTTCCGGAGCAGACGACTTCCTAAACAAGCGAACCCTGCAGCGTCCTTCACCCACTACATCCTGCTGACCCAATGCTCCCAGGATCTCTTCGCTTCACCTGACAAACCTCTTGGATCCCTCTCACTGCAGAGCCGCCAGCCTGATACCGACAAAGACAGGAGACGGGGGGGGGGGGGATACTTTCGGTGGGTACCCTCCGTCCAGGTATGAACTTTTACTTCTATATTGTTTGCTACACCAGCTGAAGAAACTATTTTAGCAATGAATGGCTTTAAAGTTTTAGGGTACCGTAAACAATGAGTTGAAGAAATAATGCAAAAAGATTCACGGCTTCTTCTGTAAACAAGTATTACTTGGGATACATTCCTACAGGTTCTGCTCACACAAAGCGTCAGGGGACTACAGAGCCCAGTAAGACAAGAGTACTTCACTCTCACAGTCCTTTTGCAAGGAGGGCATTCAACGGGAAATAAATGTATAAATAAATTGTACCCCAGAGCACCTGGGGGGTCCCACTCTTCCCGGGGAGAGAGCCGCAGGTGCGCCAGAGACATTCATAGGTGAAGGAGAAGGCTCTATCCTGTGGAGCACACTCCCTCCAGGCACGAATCGCAGCTCAGTAAAACATGCTGCATGATTAGCACCTTCTGAATAACTTGTACACTTGAAAGTCTCTGCTTAAATATATAAATATCCAGGAACAAATACATAAAAGAAACAGAGCGGGTACACCCCACCACCATATTCAGTCTGCGGATAACATTATACTAGGGCCCACACAGATAGAGGTTCTGTGGGCCTCACAGGCTATACGGATTGTCCCTCTCCAAGCCCTACTAACCAACGCACAACGAAAACATAATATAAAAGAGGGTTAGGAAAAGGGACACTATAGTCCAACCATACCCTAAACAATACACAAGGAAAACAGGACAAAGCATAATCCGGTAAGACGTCTGAATTGGGCGGGCACATGTAATTACAAGCCGGTAGAGGCCCAAGACTAAATGGAATAAAAACTTTAAAAGTTAGAGGCTCCCGGACTTAGGATACAGGCTCCCTTATCCACTAGACCCCCAAGGGACGCGCAAGGATTTGACTGTATTAGAACGGAAAGATACATGCATACTCTCGGCATCTAAATAGCAGGTGGACGGTGAAGGTGTATCGGACGTTTTTTTTTTTCTCTCTTTAAATCAACTTGGTAACCTTCCCAAGCTAATACAGTAACCCCTGGATACCGACCGTAGGAGCATAGACCCCCTCACCGAAATAACGACTACTAACTCAGGTCAACAGGAGTACTCTCGTTTTTTGAGGGGGGGATTAATTTAAACTACGCTTGGGTCCAGATAAAATGAAGGAGAGGTCACAAAGGGTAACAGAACCAAAGACCCCTAAAGATAGTCTTAATAATAGCACAATCCAGAAATACCTCAAAGACATAAGTTTAAAAAGCCCAGAGATGGAAAAGAAACAACAGGGGACAAAGGAGAAGAAAAGAGAGATAGAAAAACAGAAACAAGAGCTGGCCGAAGCATCTAGAATAGAGGCCGAACAAGAAAGGTCCGGAGACACCGGGGCACAAATGACACACAGGGACCTTACACAAATACCCACTAAAACCGATATGGCAGAAATGTTCTCCAGTCTCGAAAACTCAATTAAAACTGAAATTAAAAATGTCCGTTTGGACATGGGTCAAATACTAAAAAGGGTGGAGACTATTGAAACTGTCTCCACTGAACAAACCAAAGACCTGCAGCATCTCAGAAAACAAATGGAAACAATGCAAATTAAGCAAAGAGACATGACTTATAAGATGGAGAGTCTGGAGGACCAGAACAGACGACAAAATCTCAGGATTAGGTCCCTTCCAGAACAGAGGGGGGAAGACCTGGTGACAAAAATTAACAGCATCTTCAAACCTTTAATGGGAAAACCTGAAGCCCCAGACTTTAAATTTGATCGGGTTCATCGGGTCAGAAAACCATTAGGGGTAAGAGAGGAAGCCCCCAGAGACGTGCTTGTTCGATTTCATTCTTACGAAGAGAAGTCCCAAGTATGGAGTAAACTCCGGGGTACTCCCCCTTTGAAATATGAAACATCAGAACTCCAGATCTTCTCCGATCTTTCTGCTGGGACCCTTGCAAGAAGAAGACAGATGAGACCCCTACTTGAAATATTACGGACATCAAACATTAAATACAGCTGGGGTTTCCCTGCAGCCTTGATTGTCTCCAAAGAGGGTCGAACACTTCGATTGAAATTCATGGATGAGATGCCAAACTTCTGCCAGGAATTGGGGATTACCCCCCCCATTATACCCGGCCCCCCCCGACTAATTTTTGATTAACTGAAGCAGTTTTGACAATAAAGGGTGGGAAGGGGTTGTGGGGGATGGGGGGAGTGTGTGATTTTTTTTTGGCTGACTCCACCCTTCTCCCTCACAGATAGAGGGAGAGGTGCGGAGATCAGGCTGATCTCCGCCTGACACGGAGCTCCACCCCTAGATTGGCCAGTGTACAGGGGGGACCCCAACGGGATGCCCCGCGGTGCACACAGGGTCGAAAAAAGACCGGGGGAGGGGTTTTGGAGGAGAGGGGGGGAGGAGGGGGGAAATGGGAGGTAAAAGGGGGGGAGGGGGGAAGAGGCTGTCCCTGCCCTGCAAAAACGTAAAATAAAGAGTAAGACCAAATGGTCCATTTGGGCCACTGGCTCACGTTTTAAATATGGCTGATTGTGTATTGAAGCTTATAACGTACAACGTAAAGGGTATTAACTCACGGGAGAAAAGATTTAAGATTTTTAAAGAAATGAGCGAGTATCACGTAGATATTATTTTCTTACAGGAAACCCACTTTCAACACGAAAATATCATTAGGATCGCTTCTCAGGAATACCCCAATTGGTATTGCAGTGATTCCCCAACAAGAGGAGCTAAGGTGGTGGCTATCGGGGTTGCAAAAAACTTAAAATTTAAACTGCTGGACAGACTGACCGATTTTGATGGTAGATTTTTGTTTCTGAAATGTAAAATAGGGGAGCAAACATTGACCCTTATGAATCTGTATGCCCCAAATAAAGATCCAACTGGCTATCTATCAAGGGTCTTGAGCCGTTTGGCGAAATTCCGCGAGGGAGAGATTATCCTGGCTGGGGACCTGAACTTTGGACTGGACCCTAAACTGGATAGTTCATCAGGTATACAGAGTACGAGTCAAGCGAAGCTTAAAAAAATAAAATTAAAGATTTACCAGAACCAGTTGATTGACGCCTGGAGAGTGCAACATCCAGGCGTCAAAGACTATACTTTCTTCTCACCTGTTCACGGTACATATTCACGATTAGACTACTTCTTAGTGGAGCACAAAGTCCTAGAACTAATAGAGACAACGCAGATCGAGATAACGACCCTCTCTGACCATGCTCCTGTGTCGATGGTCATGAAGCTCCCGGGGTTGCAAAGGCTTCCATATACATGGTGTTTGAACGATAGCCTCCTATCTGAGGGCTCAGTTGAAGAGGTCATAAGAGGGGAGATTGAATCTTTCTTTTTGGCCAACGACACAGGAGAGATATCAGACTGCACATTATGGGAGGCACACAAAGCCTATATTAGGGGGATACTTATCTCGATCGGTGCAGCTAAGAAGCGAGAGAAACGAGAATACAGGGAGCACTTAAGGGAAGAGATCCATATTCTTGAACAAAAGCACAGAGAGGTAAGCGCCCAAAGCCAGGATATTTTTCACAGACTGATAAATAAAAGGGAGGAATTAAAAACCATCCTTGAACAAGACTCAAGGAAATGGTTTCATAAACTAGCTGAAGATAGACATCACTGGGGAAATAAGTCAGGCAAGCACTTGGCAAAGATACTAAAAAAGAAACGAGAAATTAATTATATAGAGAAAATTCAAAACGAAACTGGATTTATTCTCAATTCTTCCAAAGACATAGCCAATGAGTTTCGAACATATTATGAGGCACTATACGATGTCAAATCAAAGGAACAGCACCACGCTAGGCCCAACAACCACTGTCAGGACTTTGTAAAGAATAGCTCCCTCAGTTCCCTATCGGGGCGGGATAGCTTGAACATTGACAGACCCATATCAGAGGAGGAGATATATGAAGCTATAAATACTTCCCCAACAGGCAAGAGTCCGGGATTAGATGGGTACACTCTAACATACTATAAACGCTTTAAAGATATTCTTGTTCCTAGATTGTGTCGGTATTGGAATAGACTTGGAGTGGAAGGTATAATGAGAACTGAAGCGTTAATGGCGTCCATTACAGTGATCTTAAAAGAGGGGAAAGACAGAACACTATGCTCCAGCTACCGACCTATTGCCCTGTTCAATGCCGATACAAAACTGTTTGCCAAGGTGTTGGCAAACAGATTCAAGGTACATATGACAGAACTGGTCCATCCTGACCAGGTCGGGTTTACCCCGGGAAGAGAGGGGAGGGACAACGGGATTAGGGCCCTGTTGTTACTCCAAGCGGCAAGACAGGGAGAGGTCCCCAGTCTATTCCTGTCATTGGACGCCGAGAAGGCCTTTGATAGGATAGACTGGGGGCACATGATCAATACACTGGAGGCCATGGGCGTAGGACAGAGAATGATCAGCTGGGTGAAGGTCTTGTACGATCACCCCCAGGCAAGGGTAAGGGTCAACGGAGTGCTTTCACCTCCGTTGGTCATGAGAAATGGCACACGTCAGGGATGCCCCCTGTCCCCCCTCCTCTTTGTTCTGTCTTTAGAACCGCTTTTGTCAACCATTAGGAGTTTGGTTGACATAAAGGGGATATAGGGGCTGGGGGGGAGGAGCACAAGATGGCGGCTTACGCCGACGATGTGCTATTCTTTATTACCAACCCCCGGACCACTCTGCCAAACCTTCTCAGGATTCTGAAACTTTATGGTTCTGTGTCTAACTTCAAAATTAATTTCGCCAAGTCGGAGATTTTCAATATAAATATTGAGCAAGCCAAAGTCGATCGACTTTCAAAAGAGTTCCATTTTCCATGGAGGGACAAAATAAAATACTTGGGAGTCAAGCTATCGTCTACTTTAAGGAAAATTTATACATTAAACTATCCACCCTTGCTGGACGAGATCAAAGCAGAAACTAAAAGATTGTCATCCTGCCCCCTGTCTTGGATGGGGAAAATTAATGCGGTTAAAATGGTCATTGTCCTAAAAGTAAATTACAAACTACAGATGCTCCCACTTTCAGTGCCTCAAGCCTTCTTTGGAATATTAAACAAAATCATCTCCAAATTCATATTGTCTAATAAGAAGCCTCGTATATCCATAAAGATGCTATCCAAGGGGAAAAATCAGGGAGGGCTAGCATGCCCCGACTTTGAGAAATATTTTAGCGCTATAGTACTCTCAAGGGCAATGGAATGGATAAAGGGGGGAAGCAACAAGAGATGGGTAAATATTGAGAATGCACAAAGCAACACACAATTGGGTGACATCATTTGGAATCCCCCAAAATATAGAGTAGTGGGGGGAGGGACACACGAAATCACATTGGTTACACTAAGAGAGTGGGATAGGTTATTTAGGAAAAATAAATGGGTTTATAATTCGCCTTTACTATATTTAAAAGATAATATTTTTTTTACACCTGGTAGGAGTGAAATATGGGGAAATTGGATTAAAAATGGGGAGGCACAGTTACGAGATATTATTAAGCAAGGAAGAATAGTCCCTTATCACGAATTAAGAAATAATAGAGAGCTTATGTCTATTGACGCTAGGAGGTACTCACAGCTCAAGCATTTTGTAGACAGTCTCCCACAGCCAATCCGATTTGGAGAGGATTATACAGTTCTGGAGAAAATTTGCCTACGAACCACAACGAGAAACAACACATCCTGTATATATAGGATGTTGATTCAGGAGGAAAATGACTGGGTCCCTCCAGGCGTCAAAAGATGGGAAGGGAAAAGCAGATGGCTGGAGGGAAGTGAGAAGAGATGGACGTACGGACGTAGCGTCCGCACGGAGGGAGGAGCCTGAGCTTAGGGGCCGTGGAGAGCGGACGCGTCAAGGAGGAAGGCGCCGGACCGCTCTGGGAAGTAAGATGCCGAGGATGCCCACGTTGCTCCGCAGGATCGGGAGACTTGGACGCCACGGTCCTCCAGCAAGGGGAGGACAAAGCGGGTAGGACCGCAGAAGACCCGGTCCGGCCCCGAAAGTGCCGGCGTCGCTCCATACCCCCCCCTCTCCAACCCACCACCCGCCCCACGCCAAGGCAGGGACCATCAGGAGGATCCATAGAGTTCAGGGAGAGAAGACCGGAGGGTCCTTATCCGTGAGTATGGGACTTGGTGTACAATCACTCCATACCAGAAGGTAAGAGCATCTCTGCCTGGGACTGCCAGGACGCCTGTCTCAAAGCCGCAAACCTCTCACTCTAAGCACTGGCTAATGGGTGTACAGTAATCTATATGCAGCGGTATGAAAACTTGGAGAATCTAATTTACAGCAGCGTAAAAATTGGTCCGTATGCGTTTCCAAATCGCATTAATTACAGCAGCGTAAAAATTTGTCTGTATATGTTTCTAAATCGCATCAGGCAGACCTGGGGGTGCACGGAGTCCCAGAGAAGCTAACTTTTACAACAAAGTGGCTTGATTCCCTCCCCCTCTGTTGCAGCATGGCTATAACGGGAGTGCTAAAGGTATTGTCTGAAGTATCATAGCCACACGTGGGTGTATGCGGGCTTTAAATCTCAAGATTAGAGGAAGGGTACGGGCATTATAGTCCCCAAGGGCGCAAAATGGCTTGAAAGAGTCTGAAATGAAAACTATGTAATCCCCCTTACAGACACCTCACACATCAAAAGCTGCTCCAGGGACTGTATGAGCGACTCGGATTAGCGCCAATGAAGCGTTATTTCTCTATGCTAAATGGATGCACGATCGAATGAAAGTGTGATTGGGGCCTGGGAGGATTGATTTTCTCATACTAAAAACCGCCGTATGGAAGGAAAGCGTGACTCTGATCGGTGCGCATGGAGATATACTGCCATATTTCAAATACTGCACTATGGAATAAAGGTATGATTCCGACTGGTATTTAAACGCACTGGCCATAGCGGTTCAGCCTGATGACAGATGTTTTGAAATAGGACTGGTTCCTCAGATTATGTCTGTACTATTTAGACTTCAGATTTTCCTTAAGCATAAAACTATGTTTAAAAGATATAAGCTTACTCTTGTATGCTGTCCACGCCATCAAGATCAGTGACCTCATGTAACATATTGTTAATATCTCCTGATTCTACCAGTAGAGCTTTTTGATAGGACACTGAAAAGGTGCAAATTGCGCATTGAGGAAATTATTTAGCAGGAAGGGCGAACAAATCCCCCCATTTAAAGAAAATAGCCCCAGCCATTGCGTAAGCGTCTAGTACACCACGCAAAGACCCTACAGACGGAAAAAGTCTCCCCCAGTATCCTGCAAACTCGACGTTATACACTAGAGGGACACCCAGAGGGACAAAGAACAGCCTTAAAGCTAGGATCGCATCAAAAGGCAGGAGGTGGAAAAGGGCCCAGGAGGCCCAGGACCATAACAAGACTGGGGAAGAGAATCAGGCCCATTAAAAAGATCAACATGAGTAAAGATTCACACAAACAGCCCAAGAAAGCCACCACCAAAGGCAGTAAAGGGGAGACAAGCACAATTAAACATTATTTAAGACAGGGTGCAAGCCCAAAAACATCGGGAAAAGAAACGCGGGTCAGAGCCTCCCCGGAGAGTAGGGGCGGGGTGGAAGGAGAAATTAATGACTCCAGAGCGGACCTCACAATGGAGTCTGAGATTGAGCCCAGCAGGGGGGAGGATCAACAAGCAGGAACCCACATCCCCAACAAACATGAAATGGAGGCGATGCTTTTACGCCTGGAAAATGTAATCAAACTCGAGATTAACACCCTACGGGAGGATATGGGCCATCTGCTGTCCAGGGTTGAAGCGGTGGAGGGGAGAGCGGATTCCATAGACTTGGAAATCGCGAAGCTGAAAACACAATTAAAAGGCGCCTACATCACGCAGAGAGACACCCTCTATAAGATAGAGGACCAAGAAAATAGGGATAGGAGGCAAAACCTGAGGCTGCGTGCCGTCCCGGAACAAAGAGGGGAAGACCTAGAAAGAAAACTATGGGAAATCCTGGGCCCCATAAGCGGCATGGACTTTGATCATTTCCCCCATACAGAAAGGATACACCGAGTAGGAAGACCCGAAAGGGGGGGCGCTGAGCGGCCCCGGGACATAATTGTCAGATTCAGCCACTTTAAAGAAAAAGAGGACCTGTGGGCTAAAATAAAGAATAAATCTCCTATACTGCATAAAGAAGTCGAAATTCAAGTGTACGCAGACCTATCGGCCCGAACCCTCGAAAGACGGAGACACCAGAAACCCCTATTGGAAATACTGAAAAGGGAAAACATAAGATACAATTGGGGTTTTCCCTCATGTTTAATAGGGTCAAAGGAGGGGTGTTCGGCCAGGTTGAGGTTCCCGGAAGAAGTGCAGGGATTTTGTACAAAACTCGGGATTCCAGCTCCGAATCTGCAGGGCTGGATTGAGATGGAAGGCCTGGGGGATCCAGGGGGGGGTGGGGGTGGGGGGTGGGGGGGGGGGGGGGGGGGAGGGGTGAATGCCCACACATAGCTATAAAAGAACTTAGCTCAAACCGGCCCCGCCCCCTCCCCCTCTGCGCCCTGAGTCTGGGCCGCGGAGGGGGAGGGGAGGGCTAAACAGGCTCCACCTCACCAGGAATCCGGAGTCTAAGGGAAGCCACAAAGGATGGCCCCCAAGGACCCGGGGACCCTAGTTGGGGTAAGAAAGGGGAGGAGGAGAGGGAGGGAGGGGGGGGGGGGGGGGAGGGGAGGGGCAGGAGGGGAGGGGAGGGGGGAGGGGGAAGGGGGAGGGAGGGGGGGGGGGGGGATGGGGGGAAGAGGGAGGGTAACCACGTCCGCTGTGGGGTTGTTGTCACTATCAATATTCCAGAGGGAAAAAAAAAAAAAAAAAAAAACAAAGAAAAACAAAATCCCAAAAAATAAATGAAGGACATAGAAATTAAATTCTTATCATATAATGTGAAAGGCTTAAACTCTCCCGGCAAGCGATCTAAAATTTTGGAGGAAGTAGAGAGATATGGCGCAGGTATAGTGTTCCTGCAAGAGACCCACCTGGCACATACCTCAAATATCAGACTTTTTTCTCCAGCTCTCCCAAATTGGTTTTATGGAGATACTATCTCGAGCAGGGCAAGAGGAGTGGCCATTGGGATTGCGAGGGACATCGACTTTATGGTGGAGGAGAGAATGACGGACCCCGAGGGGAGGTATCTGTTTCTTAGGGGATCCCTCCTAGGGGTAGAGCTTACACTGGCCAATGTTTATGCCCCCAACGCCAAACCTATTTTATTCCTTGAAGCAATTCTGCGTAAGCTAAGGGCCTTCAGGAAAGGATATGTGATCCTGATGGGGGACCTCAATTTCGTGATGGACCCCGCGAAGGACAGCACATCTGGTGGTATGGGGAGGGGCAATATACAACTGAAGCGTATTAAAAAAAAAACTTTCGGAGGACCAACTGTTGGATGTGTGGAGGATCCAGCACCCGCAGTTGAGGGATTACTCGTTTTTCTCCCATGTCCACCAGATGTATTCTCGCCTGGACTATATTTTAATAGACCATGGCATACTGGAAAGGGTCAAAGAAACCGAAATTGGAATAGCTTCCCTCTCGGACCACGCGCCGGTATCCATGAGGCTAAGGTTCCCAGAACATAAACAACCCTCCAGCGGATGGAAACTCAATCCTGAATTGTTACATGACAAAGAAATTAGGGATTATATCAAAAAGGAGCTAGAATGGTACTTCCAAATCAATGACAACGGAGAGGTTTCAGAGGCTCAACTGTGGGACGCGCATAAAGCGTTCATCAGGGGGCTTCTGATAGCGAAAGCCTCATGGGAAAAAAAGGAGAGGGTGGGAAAGACGCAGGCGCTGACGGCCGAGATTAAAACCCTGGAGCAAAAGCACAAATCTGGGGGGGCACTTAGCCATAGCATATACATAGAGCTTACAGACAAGAGAGAGGAATTGAAAGATCTAGCTGAACAGGAAGTTAGACAGAAGTTCAATAAATTGGCCAGGGATCAATATATATGGGGCAACAAGCCAGGGAAATATTTAGCAAGGAAAATACAAAAAAAGAAAACCAGAAATTTTATTGAAAAAATTCAAACAAGAAATGGGGAGATGAAGTTCACCTCTAGTGAAATAGCCTCTACATTCAGAGACTATTACAAAGAACTCTATGAGGTAAAAACCAAGGGAAACAATGACAGCACGGGAAACAACCAGAAAACATCAGAATTCCTAGAGAGGGCAGGGTTAATGGCTTTGGGGGAGGGGGAGAGAGATGAGCTTGAGAGGCCAATAACGGAGGAGGAGATCTTAGCAGCCATCAACAACTCTCCAACAGGGAAGAGCCCGGGCCCGGACGGCTTCACGGCCTCATATTATAAAACGTACAAAGAGATTCTTATACCGAGATTGTTGCGATATATGAATGGACTAGGGATAGACTATGATATGAGCGAAGAGGCCTTAAAAGCCACGATCACTCTTTTGAGGAAGGATGGGAAGGATGGATCGGTGTGCTCGAACTACAGACCCATCTCTTTATTAAATTTCGACACAAAATTATACGCTAAGATACTGGCGGATCGAATAAAGGGGCACCTGGGCACACTGATCCATCCGGACCAGGCCGGGTTTGTCCCGGGCAGAGAGGGGAGGGACAATGGGATTCGGACATTGCTAGCCATACATAGGATGGGAGATTCGAGAACCCCCAGTCTACTCCTCTCGATAGACGCCGAAAAAGCGTTCGATAGAGTAGACTGGGGGTTCATGTTCAACACTCTACAGAGGATGGGTTTCGGACCCAGAATTATTCAAAAAATCAAAACCCTATATAATCATCCGAAAACCAACATTAAGGTCAACGGAACGACCTCCGCTGAGTTCGAATTGTTCAATGGTACGAGGCAGGGCTGCCCACTCTCCCCTCTCCTTTTTATCCTATCCCTGGAACCGTTGTTAGCCACAATTCGCGGAAACCCAGAGGTGGAAGGCTGTAAAGTCGGCAGCGAAGAGCACAAACTTGCGGCCTTCGCGGACGACGTCCTTTTCTACATAAGTTCACCCCAGAAGTCAGTCCCCATGTTGCTTAAAACCTTGAAGGAATATGGGGAACTAACAAACTTTAGAATCAATGCCTCAAAAACATTTATCCTCAATATTAACCTCAACAAAATTGAGAAACAGAACCTACAGAAAACAGTTAGTTTCGTCTGGAAAAAAAGGATTAAATACCTAGGAATAGAACTAGCCAACAACCCGAGGAAATTATACAAAATAAATTATATCCCACTCCTAGAAGACATCAAAAAAAAATGCCAAGAGCTGAAGGGAAAAATTCTATCCTGGATAGGCAGGATTAATTCGGTAAAAATGATGATCCTACCAGTCATCATATATAAATTCCAGATGCTCCCCCTCCCTCTCCCAAAACAGTACCTCGGTAAACTAAGAGCTATTATAATGAATTTCATATGGAATTACAAAAAACATAGAATCTCCCTCCAAGTTCTAAAACAAGATAAAAGTCAGGGTGGTCTGGCGGTCCCAGACATAGAAAGTTACTACCATGCTATAGCACTATTAAGAATCGCAGAATGGGGTAAAATGGGTAACACTAAAAGATGGGTTAGTTTGGAGGAAGCACTGAGTGAAGCCAGGCTGGGGAGAATTATGTGGAATCCTCCGAAAAGCCGGACACTGGGAGCAAAAACACATATAATCACCATCACGACTTTGAAAATTTGGGACAAAATATATAAAATATTCAACAAAAATTATAATTCGCCACTTATAGCACTTAAAGAAAACCCTTTTTTTCCGCCAGGTTTAAAGGAAATAGGAGGTGATTGGATTAGAAAGGACTGCACGAGACTAGGGGAAGTTATTAGTAAGGGGAAGGTTATGACATTGCACGAGTTACAGAATAATGAGGCTTTTTCCATAGATGGATGGCGGTATCGCCAGCTGACCCACTTTGTGGGCTCTCTTCCTAGCCCATTAAGGGAGACTAAGGATCTAACAAAATTAGAGAAAATCTTTACGACAGAATGTTCAAAAAAAAGAATATCCAGAATATACAAACTGTTATTAGAAAGAGGAAGACCGGAGATGCCGCCATACCTTACTAAATGGGAAAGCGAACTAGGAACACGATTAGAAATAGGCACAAGTAAGAAAATTTTAAAATTAGCACATGGGTCAGCGGTAGATGCGAGAACTGCAGAAACAAACTTTAAATGCATGGCCAGGTGGTATAGAACCCCAGACAGGGTCAGCAATTTTCAGGCGGATACATCGGCGAACTGTTGGAGGGGGTGTGATCAAAGGGGCACAATGGGTCATTTATGGTGGGGGTGTCCCAAAATCAAAAAATTTTGGGAGACTATCCTAAAATACATAAAAGAAATAACAACGATAGAGGTAAAAAATGACCCCTGGGTGGCACTTATGCATGCCACATCAAGGGAAATTAAACAATACAAAGGCTCTTTGATCCCCCATTTGCTTAATGCGGCTAAAAAGGTAATTCCAAGGAGGTGGAAGGACAAGGAAAGCCCACCTGTTTGGGAATGGGTTGACGCAGTGGAGTCCACTTACATGATGGAATGTGTGTTGTACACCGGGGAGGAGGACAGAGAGGCCACGAGGGCTAGATGGGAGAGCTGGAGAAAATTCAAGAGGTCTTGGAGCTACAGGGAGGCTTTGCGAGTGCAGCCGTGACAACTGATGATCCCTGGGGGCTGAAGCAGAAAAGAGATCTAGCCACGGAAAAGCAGACCCTAAGGGCAGGAGAAGATACTGGGGAGAAAGGGCCACCTCACAACAATAAAACAGCGGACGGGGACAGGGAGGGAGGGGGTACGGGGGGGACAGGGGGGAGTGGGGGGGGGGAAATAAAAATATAAAAACCCCCAGGGGGGTTTACTGGAAGAGTGATGAAACGGGATTTAGGATAAAGGAAGCGGAGGGGGAGGGGAGGCTGGGTGGGATCTTGGTTGTATATATGTACTTTTGGGTTTTGTAAATTTCATGGATGCCCGACTCAGGACCCCCATCCCCCCCAACTCCAGGGGGGGGAAAAAAAAAAAAAAAAAGGGGGTGAGAATGAAACAATCCACTAATGATGCTAAGACAATGAGAGGGATGGAGATGCGGGCGTAGCTGACACTCACCCACGAAGATTCTTTCTGAAGTGGAAAAAAAAAAGAAAAATAATTAAAATAATCACAGGGAAAAATATCCCAGAGGACCCCTGGACAGTACTGTTCCACGGGTCGGATACACCCATGGGTCAGTACAAGTCTTCAGTAATTCCGATATTTCTAAATTAAGCTAAAAACCTCATCGCAAAGCACTGGCGAGACCCAGAGAGTCCGCGTACAGGGGAATGGATAACCAGAGTAAATTTACAGCAAAAAATGACAAGTCCAGAGGCCCAAAGGGTAGTAGGAGAGAAAGCTGAGGATGGGCAGGGGAAATGGGAGGGCTGGGAAATCTTCAAAGACTCATGGAGATTTGCGGAAGAAATAATGGGATAGAGGTCGAGAGATGGGACCCATAGGAGTACTCTACAGCAGTGTTTCTCAACTCCGGTCCTCAAGGCGCCCCAACAGGTCATGTTTTCAGGTTTTCCATTATTTTGCACAGGTGATTTGATCAGTTTTACTGCCTTAGTAATTGCCACAGCCGTTTCATCTGAGGGAAATCCTGAAAACATGACCTGTTGGGGCGCCTTGAGGACTGGAGTTGAGAAACGCTGCTCTACAGGATGCACGATACTTTAATATGTATACACCTGACACACATGAAACCAATAGGTAGTACCCACAAAGCGTTTTGCAGGGCAGGGACAGGGGGGGGAGGGTGGGTAGGGGAGAAAATGTCAAATGTATTTTCCTTACTTATTTACATGATGGAATTATTTTGTATGCATTTAAAAAATTTATAAATAAAGACTTTAAAAAAAAAAAAAAAGGAGGTATGGACTGCAGTAAGAGAGAGATATTTAATGTACAAATCATTAGTAAGACCTCATCTGGAATATGTGGTTCAGTTTTGGGCTTCAGTTCACAAAAAGGAGAACTGGAGAAAGTGCAGAGAAGGGCAACCAAACTGATAAGAGGCATGGAGGAGCTCAGCTATGAGGAAAGATTAGAGGAACTGAATTTATTCCCTGTTAAGAAGAGGAGATTAAGGGGGGGTATGATCAACATGTATAAATACGTAAGTGAACATGGTGTAGAGTTATTCGTTTTAAGGTCCTCACAGAGAACAAGCGGGCACTCTTTATGTTTGGAGGAAAAGACATTTATTCTCCAAATACGGAAATACTTCTTCACAGTAAGAGTTGCAAAAATGTGGAATAGAATCCCTCAAGAGCCGGTTCTGGCCAGTTCAGTAGATTGTTTTAAAAAAAGGCTTGGTTTATTTTTTAAATGCACATAATAGAACGGAATACTATGATTTATAGGTAAAGTTGATCCAGGAAATATATAATTGCCTCTTGGGTGATCAGGAAGGAATGTTTTTCCTTGTTGGAGCAAATTATATCACGCTTTATTGTTTTTTTCCTCTGGATCAACTGTGGGTATAGGATTGTGTACATAGAGGTTTTCTCTTTGTGTTGTTTTTTTTTCTCTCTGTTGTTTGAACTGGATGAACTTTTTTCAACCGGATTATGTAACGTACAATACATGGTTAATAGTTTTGTATTGTACATGATGCACCAAGGCTCCACCCACAGACCAGAGCTCCAGGCAGGGGAGGAGAGTGTATATAAATGATAGTCTGCACTGCGCACCCCTAGACATAAAGAGCATTGCATCGCGGGGAAGGGCCCACTGCAGGGTTGCATTTTTGTTTTTAATTCCTGGAGTTGGGCTTTACATTAACAGGAAAATAGAAAACATTAAGAACTCCCTTCTGTGTGCTTGAATATGAACAGATTGTAGTGTCTCTGTAGGAGATGACTGCACAAACAATTCAACTTTTATTTTAAATATTCTTACCTACATACACCTGTAAATACTGTTCACCTAGTACAAACCTGGCCAGGCCCCATTTCCTATACTATTATTTTAACAGCGGAGTTGGAAAATGATTCTGCATTTTAGCCGATTATCATACTGACTTTTCTTCTCTTCATGTACATTCACTAGAGGCTGAAATATTTAGCACTGGCTATCTACCCTACGTGAGAAATCAGTAGCTAATTATTTTGGACCAAAACCATTTCCATTTGACGTCAAAGCCAATTTATCCAATTAAACACTGTTATTCCTATGAACGTATTTGGCTTTTCCAAAGGAATAAAACATTTGATTTACATTCCACTGTTGTAAATGTAAAAATTACCTTAATGCCTAGCTAAAACATTAACATGCCAGGATATAAAATACAATGAAGTCTATCATCGGGTTCTGCTATAGCCAGATTGGTGTTACTACTTAAAGAGAACGTGTGAAATATATGCACTGGCTTTGCCAATCAGTTATTGACTAGGGAGAAAAAAAGCACTTGCAACTCATGAATTAAAGAAAACTTTTTTCTCCCCCCATCCACTGAGCAACACAAAAGTCTTTAAAGCGGAGTTCCACCCAAAAGTGGAACTTCCGCGTTAAGGCCTCCTCCCCGGCGCCTGTTTGTGAAAGGGAGCTTTTGGGGAGGAGAGGGGAGCAGGTACCTGCTCCCAATTCCGTTCTGGTCGCCTAGCCGACCGGAAGCAGAAGCTCTCCCTCCTGAAGTCTTCTGGGACATAAAACCTAGAAGACTTCGGGGCCAGTCACAGACCACATCACTGCTAGCGCATGCACAGTGGGCACCCAGCTGTGCAGCTGCAAGCTGTCACAGCCGGGTGCCCATAGTAGAGATGCCAGGGAGAACACAGATGTAGTGAGTACACCGCTGGACCGTGGGACAGGTGAGTGGCTGTTTATTAAAAGTCAGCAGCTGCACTTTTTGTAGCTGCTGACTTTTTAATAAACAACCAAAATATTGGAACTCCACTTTAACCTTCTGGTTATACTACCACCTACAGAAGGACTGGATAGTGGCAAATAAAAAGCAGTAGCCCAGTCCAGGATAACCACTACCAGCATGCAGCGTGCTTCAGTTTTTTGTTAGTGTTCGAGAGTGACGGATGTCATTTCTTTCTTTTTTTTATATATTTTATTTAAACCACAAAAGGCGAGTCCAGGTTACCACATTAACAATTTGTAACCAATAACACTACAAATACATTGAATTGATAGAACAGAAATACGGATGTTAAGTTAGATCATGCATAACAACCTGTGTGAATATAATTCCTGTTGTGTAGCACCCAAGGGATAAACCAGTAGTAAGTCCCGGATCGCCTCATTCACTTTCCATTTTCTAAATTGCAAGAGAGAGAGAACAGAAAGATAACAGAAAATAGCACTGAGGGGAGAAGAGAGAGAAGGAGGAGAATAAGGGAGGGGGCCCTGGGTAGGAGGTGGATACCAAGTCATTGGGCAGATGTCATTTCTTCAGCTCTGCTGTGATAAAAACTGTTTTTTGCTATCAATTCTTTTTTTTTTTTCTCAGTCAAGATTCTTTGCATAGCTGCTGGAGTTTTCAATAAAATTACAGCTCTCTGGTGGGGTCACCCTTAGTCTTGCATCTGAACCTCACTGGACTGGGAAATACAGGGATAGCCTGGAAGTCACCTTTGGGCACTGGGTTCTCATGGGGTGCTTTAAAGACTCAGCTTTGATAATAAAGCTGCAGAGACCTTTCCAGGTCTAGAGCTGCTGGCATTGCTTCAGTGCTTATAATGTCTCTGAAGACTTTGTGAGTAGGCTGGTCCGGTCAGGCACTGGGAGCTTCTTCATTTGCATAGGCCACTTATTTACCAGCAGGCTTGGCAGCTTCAGAGCCATCAGACACATGGACTCTGATTCTGAGTCACTCAAGTTTTGGGCTGATTAGCTTGCCCCTGATTAGTCTACTGCAGCCACTCCCAAATGAATTGAGACCTTCAGCTTTTACTGATGCAGAGTTTCCCACTGTTAGCCTGTTGCTTGTACCAGTACCGCTTCCTGTCTTGGGTCATTTAAGGCCAAAACGACTTTACCTTTGTACTTGTTTACCCAAATAGTTTTCTATGGTGATTCAAAGAATCTTGATAAGTTGTTTACTCCTCCCTTATTAGCCTTGTATCCATTCTGTGAAGATTTTGTGCATAAGTGGTCTACTCCCACGGTGGATCCAACTGTGTCCCTTCTTAACATTGTGCTTACCGGTTAAGTAAAGGATGTGTATGTCTTTAAAGACCCACTTCATAGTTGGAAGCTTATTTTGGAGCTGTGTTCATGCAGGCAGGTCTTGTCCTTTAGCCAGTTTCAGCTGTGACTCTACTTTTATTCAAACCATGTCTGATGGGTCAAAAAACAAAACAAAAGATCGAACCACTGCTACGGTTGGTCCTTTGATTATTGAACATATGGTTCCGATAGCTGTAGCTTTAAAATTAATTGGTGAGAAGTCTCCCATCTCATTTCTCACATGCATCTTGTGTTAGTATATATGGCTAATGACCTGGACCACATAGACCCTTGTACAAGAAGTATTTGGTCTGCATGGCCTTTGAAAAATGTCTCTTTGGACCAACACTTGCTACTGGCTGCACCTAAAGCACCCATCCTAAGCAGAAGGAGCCAGACTGTGAAGTCTTTTCCCTCTCTGTTGAAAAGACAACCTTTACCATTCTCCATTCCCTCAACCTCCCCATCCATCTGTAAGATCTGGCACTCAAATTCTGCCAAATCCACGACATGAAAGGCACCCCAACTCTTCAGAGTGAGAATTTTTATTGACTTTTGTGGATGCTTGTACATCTCAGATCAACAGATATCCATTAAGCACCATCAGGCTTTCTGGATCAAAAAGTGTCATTATCCCAGTTACTGTACCAAAACAAGTTCAGGGGTTTCACACAAACCTGTTCACTGTCCCCAAACCTAAAAAGGGGACATTTGCCCTATTTCGGATCTAAATGTTCTGAAAGATTTTTTTCAGGTTCAAAAGTTCTGAATGCAAACCATCAAATCGGTCATCGTCTCCCTTTAATGGGAAAGCTTTCTGGCTTCTGTAGATATTAACAGCCCTGCCATTTGACCTCTATACAAGGAATAGTTCACTTGTGAATTTCACATCTCCCACAACAGAAATTTCTCTGTGGGACCAATCCTCTCCTTGCAGCTGGGTGTGGACTAGCATTTGGGTTTTGCCCTTATCAAGAGTCAGGTTTTTGCACTATATATGCTGTTTCTGAGACAGTTGATTTTGTATTCCTTAATTACAACCTTTTTTACAGTGGGTCTCACAGGTAACTCCCCCACTCTGTTATCCAACAACTCAGTGGGACTCAAATCTGGTTCTTCCTAAGCTTTGGAAAGCCTGTCAGTAATTGTTTGTGGTGTTGCCTATGCCTTAGTTGGACTGCTTTTTTTTTTACATCCTGAAGGTTTAAAATTTCTCATAGGAGAGAATATAGTGGGTGAGACGCTGCTCTACAGATTGAAGGGTGCTAATAATACTGTGACTGACACAATATACCAAAAATTTTAAATAAACATACAATTTAAATTTATCAGGTGCTATTGAGATATATATGACATCCAAACAAAATTCTCCAAATAAAGTGACAGGTGTTAGTTAATGTGCAAATAAACATGTAAACCATCAATTATAAATAAGCTGAAAACAATTGATGACTGGTGAGATCCTAGTGATTCAAATCAGTGTATAAACGATCAAGTCCTTATGCCAATACTCAGTCCTTTGTTATGTTAATTGGTAACAGGTGCTACAGAAAATATATATATATATATATGGTATCCAAATAAAGTGACAAGTGCTGGATAGTGTGCAAATTGGCAGGTAAACCAAATAAATAAACTAAAATCAATTAGTCAGTTGATAACTGGTGAAAGCCCAGTGTTTCAAATTGGTATTTGAATGAGCAAGTCCTGGTGATAATATTCAGTCCTTTTCTTATGTTGAAATTATATAAACCGACATTCTAAATCAAAGTGACTGGTGCCTCTTATCTGTGCTTGTAAACATATTGAAAGTGCAGGTGCTCCACTCGATGCTACCCTACGTTATGCTTTATGTGTTCTCCCCTCAAGGGGGTATCACGCCTTCACAGCCACACTGCTGTATATAGGACACAGGTCTTTACTGATGTATATCCTTGTTTCCTTATGTCTTCGCCCCCTTCGCCCTCAATACATATCTGCTCACGGGGGACAGAGATCTGAGTAAAGACCTGTGTGCTATATACAGCAGTGTGGCTGTGAAGGCGTGATACCCCCTTGATGGGAGAACCCAAATTAGTCAATATTATTTAGTCTATGTGAAAGTTATAGAGTCTACAAGCTATGGTGCAAATCATAAAATGATTATATAAAATTAAAATAATAATCTTATTTCTTGAGGCCCTGAAACCCCAGGACAGTACAAATACCCCCCAAATTACAACGTTTTGGAAAGTAGACAGACCAAGGTATTTCGTAAGAGGCATAGTGAGTTTTAGGAAATGCATTTTACAGTTTTTACCCAAAATTGTCATATTAACAAGTTATGTCTCACACAAAGCATATGTATACTTCCAATTACACCCCAAAACACATTCTGCTACTTGTCCCCCCCCCCCCCCTAACTGAGAAAAGAAAATTGAAATTACATGCACCTGTCAAACAGCTGCAGAAAAATTGGGCCTCTTCTGCATGTTGTGGCTCAATAACACGGGCAGCAGTAGAAAAAAAAAAAGAAGCGTGCCACGCCTACAGAGGATGTACCATGTCCACGACCACCACTTTTCACTGTAGACACAGAGGCTTCTTGCCCTCTTTTATTGGCCTTTGAGCATCTGCCTCTCCTTATTGGCCTTTTGGAATTGATGAGTATTTTTAGGGGGGATTTTTATAACTTTTTATTATAGAGTGTGTCCCCAAAAAAAAAGGCAACCCCTGCTGACGTAGAAAGAGGAACACCTGTGACGCAGAAGGGGGGAACAGCAATTATGCTCTAAATATTCTCAGTGCTATTGCGCCACCAATAAAAAAAAAGAAAATAAAAAGTATACCACTGCTGTACTGACGCAGAAGTAATAACGCTTGCAACACAGAAGGGGGAGTACTAATAATGCATCAACAGAACCTGATCCTGCAAAAAAAAAAAAAAAAATAACAATGAAAAGAAAATGGGATCAGTGGTGACACAGAAGTGTTGTACACACCAACACTTCATTAGCACCACAACTGTGTTATTAACACTACACAACACTGTGTCATATACTCTGATCTATACTGTACTGTATACTTCTCAGTACACTGTACTATATACTCCACAGTACACTGTATGATATACTCCACAGTACACTGTACGATATACTCCGCAGTACACTGTGCTATATACTCTGCCCTACCCTGTGCTACAGTATCTCACAAAAGTGAGTACACCCCTCACATTTTAGAAAATATTTTATTATGTCTTTGCATATGACAACACTGAAGAAATTACACTTTGCTACAATGTAAAGTAGTAAGTGTACAGCTTGTATAACAGTGTAAATTTGCTGTCCCCCTCAAATAACTCAAGACACAGCCATTAATGTCTAAACCGCTGGCAACAAAATTGAGTACACCCCTAAGTGAAAATGTCCAAATTGGGCCCAATTAACCATTTTCCCTCCCCACTGTCATGTGACTCGTTAGTGTTACACGGTCTCAGGTGTGAATGGGGAGCAGGTGTGTTAAATTTGGTATTATCGCTCTCACTCTCTCATATGGTCACTGGAAGTTCAACATGGCACCTCATGGCAAAGTACTCTCTGAGGATATGAAAAAAAAAAAAGAATGTTGCTCTACATAAAGATGGCCTAGGCTATAAGAAGATTGCCAAGACCCTGAAACTGAGCTGCAGCATGGTGGCCAAGACCATACAGCGGTTTAACAGGACAGGTTCCACTCAGAACAGGCCTTGCCATGGTCGACCAAAGAAGTTGAGTGTATGTGCTCAGCGTCATATCCAGAGGTTGTCTTTGGTAAATAGACGTATGAGTGCTGCCAGCATTGCTGCAGAGGTTGAAGGGGTGGGGATCAGCCTGTCAGTGCTCAGACCATACGCCACACACTGCATTCGATTGGTCTGCATGGCTGTCGTCCCAGAAGGAAGCCTCTTCTAAAGATGATGCACAAGAAAGCCCACAAACAATTTGCTGAAGACAAGCAGACTAAGGACATAGATTACTGGAACCATGTCCTGTGGTCTGATGAGACCAAGATAAACTTATTTGGTTCAAACAGGCAATCGTGTGGGGCGGCAACCACGTGAGAAGTACAAAGACAAGTGCGTCGTGCCTACAGTCAAACATGGTTGTGGGAGTATCATGGTCTGGGGCTGCATGACTGCTGCCGGCACTTGGGAGCTACAGTTCATTGAGGGAACCATGAATGCCAAATCATGGCTCTCACAGCACATTGTGCTGTGATTGTCCAAAGCATACAGGTCATGTGCATGTTTTGGCCAATCAGCAGTCGTCAATGCACTGCGATCTCGCAGTGCATTATGGGGTGCTCCGGAGCAGGCAAACTTCCCGCGAGTGCCCCATTTGTTCTACGAACAAACGAACATCCAGCCCATCCCCAATTATAAAGATGAGTGTCCTGCCCATGTTTCTGTACCTATTTCAAGCGCTTCCTATTCGTCTCCCAGCAGCCTATTTCAGACAGGTGAGTGTCATCTTCACTAAATTCATCTGGGCGCATAAATGGCCCAGGATACAGGGGGCGCCTGCTGACCCTCTACAAACTTTATGGAGGGATTGCGGTCCCAGATATCCAGAAATACCATCAAGCCACACGCCTAATGGCTTTAACACGGTGATCGACTGGTGCAGGCACAGTGATCAAAAACGATGGACCCAATTAGAATAACAATTTAGCAACGTCCCTTTAAGCAGAGCTCCCTGGTGCTTCCAGACGTTACCCCCGTTGCTTAAAATGCATCCTACAATTGGCCCGACTCTTAGAATCTGTAATCTTACATACATGCAAAAACACGGTTATTTCCACCCCCAAGTTGCCTTTATACCCTGTTCTGGGCAATGTCAACTTTATGGAGGCCCATTCCAAAACCTACTTGATGCAGGCTATTTCTAAGTGTCACATTTCCTCACATCAGACAGTTGGCCCTCGATCTCGAACCTGATGCAAACGGATGGACGATTTGCTTTAGATTTCTTGAAGGCGCTTCAACGTCACCACTGTTTCCGTTTGCTGGGATCTCCGGCAGCGTATAGGCGCTCATCAACCCCATTTGAGTTTCATTGCATGGAGAACGGTACGCTACCTCACACCCTCTCCCCGATGTATTCCCTATTGATTTCCCCGCCTGAAGACTTTAGGTTGCCTCACCTCACTAAATGGGAAGCAGACATAGACCCCATACACACTATTAGATTTTCTGCAGATTTTTGTCTTCAGATTTACCAAAACCATATAATATGAGGTCAAACCTTAAGAGTTTCAATTTGTATGCAGTCAGGCAGGCCCTTCCACTACATGGTTTTGGTAAATCTGAAGACAAAAATCTTCAGAAAATCTAATAGTATGTATGGGGGCCTTAGAGCAGATATTTACCTCTGATCAAGATAGACGAATCACCCAGCTTGCCCTTAAGTCCTCCGTGTGCACATGCATTCAGGAATGCAACTATAAATTGCTTACCAGATGGTATCATACCCCGTCAGTCTTAAGCCGCTTCTTCCCAGAGACCTCAGACTGTTGCTGGAGATGAAGGGGAGAAGCAGGGACTCTCTTACACGTATTTTGGGGCTTGCCCAGGCTTGGAGACTTTCTGGAGGGACTTATACAACAGTTTACAGACCATCTGGTTCCAGAGGACCCTGCCTCCTTTCTGCTTCATCGCTCTGACATTCCTATTACGACGTATAAAAAGTCGGTGCGGCTTTACTTAATGCTGCCAAAAGTTGCATTGCTTTGCGATGGAAAGACCCGACCCTCCCTCTATTCAAATGTGGCTCAAAAAGGTTGAGGACATCAATAAAATGGAAGATCTAGTACTTTCAGCTCTACACAAGCACGAACGTTATAAGAAAAAGTTGCTTTCATGGAATATGTTTATATACTCAGATAAAGGCAGATCTCTGCTAGATAACACCCCCCCCCCCCCCCCCCCCCAACAGACCTAAATATCCCACCCTGACCCTGTTTGATTCCCCCCTCCCCTTTTTTTCCCCTCCCCTTACCCATCTTCCTCCCTTCTTTCCTACTTTTCTTATGATATGACTAAACCCAGGAATCCAACCTTGTTGCCATTTAGTGGTCTTACAATAGTTAATATGACAATACTATTCTTTTTTTACACTTTATGATCGGAGCTATTGTGTTAATCATGCACCTATTCTGTTGGACTGTATTTTTTTGTAGTTCAGATTTTGATGTGATCTGTTGGTTACCTTTGTATTATTCTAAATAATTAGAAAAAAAAAATAAAAAAACAATATAGCAATCAAAATAACACATAAAATGTTTGGTGCTAAAACCACCTCAGGATTATCTCCATGGATATGGTCATGGTGCACTAGAATCCATCCAGCTGCTGTCTGAGAAATAGGCACCACCAGGATAGGTGTGACCAAAAAAAATCATAATCCAAAATGTCACTATTAGCGCTTAGAGGACCACTGATATTATGTGCAGGTGACACCAAATAGGTAGTTTAATAAAACAGCAATACATTTATTTAAGGCAACAGTTCAATAAAACCAAAGTGAAGGTAAGCTCAGAAGCCACAGTACATAAAAATTCACATCTCACTATGTCTCCATCCTATATGCTGCTGGTTCAGCCTCGAGGGCTCGGCTGTGCTGCAGAGATGTGGACAGCTAGGCTCACACTAATAGTGATGTCCCGATGGAGTGGGAACCCTGGTGGAGAGGAGACAGGACCTCGCTGGGGCCCTGGCTTCTGTTTCATGGGAAGGCTGATCCATCGCTCTCTACACCCAGGCATCCATCAACGAGATCCTGTCTCCCCTCCACCAGGGTTCCCACTCCATTGTGACATCACAATTAGTGTGAGCCTAGCTGTCCACATCTCCGCAGCACAGCCGAGCCCTCGAGGCTGAGCCAGCAGCATACAGGATGGAGACATACAGTGAGTTGTGCATTTATATGTACTGTGGCTTCTAAGCTTACCTCCACCTTGGTTTTATTAAACTGTTGCCTTAAGTAAACTTATTGCTGTTTTTTGAACTACCTGTTTGGTGAACCGAAAGTACCAGATTTACACCGTAGGTCGAAGTAAGGCACTAAAATGATCCACACCTTGTATGATGGTCCGTACAGGAGAGTGTGAAGCAAAAGGTCTTTGGAACACAATTGATAGTGCAGAAACTTGGCCCTTTAAAATACTAGCTTACCTTCACCTTGGTTTTATTGAACTGTTGCCTTAAATAAACGTATTGCTGTTTTTTTTAACTACCTGTTTGGTGTCACCTGACTTTCACTTATGTATATGTGTCACCCGCTCATAATACCAGTTGGCCTCTAAGCGCAAATAGTGACATTTTGGATTATAACAATATAGCAATGTTTAAAATAAAAAAACCTGACAGGGTATGAACAGGAGACTAGCTGGCAGATTTGCTCATGTGTGAACTTGATCCCTAACATTGAAAAGCCCAAAAACAGATCTTGTGGAGTGGGTCCTGATAGGGAAGGGGTAACCCTTTCCTTGAGGGCATAAGCCCTGGAAATAAGCTGCCTGAGACACCTAGCTATGGTGGAAGGGGAAGTAGGATGAGCCTTCTTGGGACCTTCAGGGAAGACAAAAAGGGAATCAGGTTTCCAGAAGAAAGATGTTGCAGACCCTTAATTGCCCTTAACCCATATCCAGACAATGGATTGAAATTTATTTGGTTTGATTCAGGGCAGGGCAGAGGGAAGAAAGAATATTATCCTCATTGTGGTGAAAGCAGGGCTCGAGTCCTGTGGGAACGGCGTCCCTGCACTTTTTTCACAGCAGGAACGCCGTTCCCTTTGCAGGACTAGAGCCGCCCGAGGCTCTAGCAGATAGCCGGCCATTGGGCTCGGTTTAGGCTGAGGGAGGCTCTGTCAGCATGGAGGGGCGGGGCAGGGAGTTCCACTGACGCTCTGACCCTGCCCTGCCCCGCCCCATGTACTCTGTATGTGCCTCGGAGCACTGAGATCTCCTCTCCTGGACTACGAAAATCCCCGCCCCTACCGATGTAAGCCCCGCCCCTAGTGCCATAAGCCCCGCCCCTAGCATGGAAAGCTCCGCCTCCGGACCTCTCAGAGCGGGAGCTGAGCCCGGCTGGCCAGGTAGGTCTTTATGTCTAAAGACTCACTGTTACTAAACCCTCCCTGACAATGCTGTTATCCCCCCTGTATAGCTGTGCATTGCTGAAAGTTTACATTTTAAAACTGGCTACTTGGTCATCTCCTGTAGTATGTCGCATTCGCAGTCTGATCATCTCCTGTAGCATGTCGCATTCGCAGTCTGGTCATCTCCTGTAGCATGTCGCATTCGCAGACTGGTCATCTCCTGTAGCATGTCGCATTCGCAGTCTGGTCATCTCCTGTAGTCGCATTTTCAGTCTGGTCATCACCTGTAGTATGTCGCATTCTCAGTCTGGTCGTCACCTGTAGTATGTCGCATTCGCAGTCTGGTCATCTCCTGTAGTCGCATTCGCAGTCTGGTCATCTCCTGTAGCATGTCGCATTTGCAATCACTATTTTCTGTGAAATATATATGCATATGAGCGTATCATTTTTTTTTTTGGTGGGGGAGTGGATCTTGAGTGGGAGTTCCCACACTTTTTTCCCCAGGACTTGACCCCTGGGTGAAAGGAAGAGACTACCTTGGGAAGGAAAGAAGGTCTGGGTCCCAGGACCAACTTACCTCCACATAAGGTAAGAAAGGCACTTTACATGAAAAATCCGCCAACTCTAAAACACATCTGCAGGAGGTAAAGTTCATCAAAAGAGGCCACTTTACTTGTGAGGTCCTCCAATGGAATATCTCAGATAAGTTCGAAGGAAGGTTTTGAAAAACCGAAAGTACCAGATTTATACCGAAGGTCGAAGTAAGGCACTAAAATGATCCACACCTTGTATGATGGTCCGAACAGAAGAGTGTGAAGCAAAAGGGCTTTGGAACACAATTGATAGTGCAGAAACTTGGCCCTTTAAAATACTAGGAGTCAGGCGCTGGTTTAGACCAGACTGGAGGGCCAGGACACGAACAGAATAGACTGTACCCGATTTTGTACCAGCAAAAAAAGGAAATTTTGTCCTACTTTTAAATTCCATATCTACAGTACAGGATACAGATAAGTACAGTACAGGATGCACTGTAAAGCAGGCTTTGGGGAAGGCTTGGTGGCTTTTGTGGGCCAGGCCTTGTGCTAAAAGGAAGGACTAAACCTAGTTTTTGAAATTTAAGAGTTAGAGTAGACAGTTGCTCTGTGTTTGGAAGAGCAAGGAGTTCCAGAAGAGGGTGGTTTTGGTATGTATCTTTGTGGAAGTAAAACCTTCTTTGTTGAATTGGTCAAGTGCCTCGCCAAATAGAGGTCTTCCTTAGAAAGGCATATAGGTGAGGGGTCCTTTGCAGGCAGCTTCAGCTGTCCAAGCTTTTAGCCATGATTATGCATATGTGAATGGAGCCATTCTGCAGGTTAGTCTCATGACATGATTCTCAACCTCAGTCCTCAAGTACCCCCAAACAGGCCATGTTTTGGGAATTTCTCTTAGATAAAATAGCTGTCCAAAATACCAAGCCATTGACTCAGATTTAAAGCACCTGTGCATGATAAAGGAAAACTTGCAAACATGGCCTGTTGGGGGTACTTGAGGACTGAGGTTGAGAACCACTGGTCCAGGGCATCAGTAAAAAAAAAAAGAGGCAACTGTTGTAATAGCTCTAAAACAGCATGATCCTGAACTATAGGGTCCATCCAAGCTCCAGCTTCCATCCCTGGTCGGGTTGTCTCCCTGCAGCAGGCTTCTCTCCCCCTGCTCACAGCCAAAGCAGGGGAATTCCACAGCAGCTCTGGGCTCCAGAGGCAGAAGCTTAACCACTTTAAAAGAGCAAAAAAAATAAAAAGTGTAAAGCTAGAGGCCTTTGGAAAAGGATGGATAAGGCTGATACCTGCACTTTAAGGGTGTTAATAGCCAAGTTCACCTGCTTTTTTTTTCCATGCTGACATTTTTTTTGGAGAGTTCTTGAATGAAATTGGGCAAAAAGCAAATTCCTTGAAGGAGGCAACAGTTAGCCCTAAAACTCTCATGGTGAATTTCCCTATGCGATTTCTCCTGGATCTCAATTGTTGAACATAATCTTAGACCGGGGGGCAGGATCCAGTGCCTGAAGCAACATCACAGGTCATCTCCACAGTGTGGTTTCCAGGTATGGCCTCAAGGTTTTACAAAGGTTGCACTGATCCAGATACACTGCTTCTGTGTAGGCATTAGAAGACAATGAGGTTTGATTTAAGAGTTCTAATAAAAATAATAAAGAAAAATAAACTAGTGAAATTGATTTCTCCACAAAGGATAAGAGGTCCAGCACCTTCAGACACTAGCAAAAAGAGCTGGGGTGGGGTTATAGAGGAGGCACCCCAGGGGCTTGTCCGTGTCCAAGCACTTGAAGGTACACATCTATAACCCATGATGTATGAATATGTTGCCGGTATCCTGTCCCAGATAGCAAGGATAACTTGCCACGAATTTGTGGCGGTGTTGGATTGTAAATCTGTTAACTTTCTGCACATTTTCACTGGCAAATTGTACACTTGCAGAACACTTGAAGCACAAGTTCTATTTGCCACTTTTTCAATTTGTAGCAAATTTGCGTGGCGAGTCTCTAGCAAGAGCAAAGTTGCAGTTGTGAGTCTACAGCAAGAGCTCTGCAAGTCTACAGCATGAAAATTCAACCACAGTGACCCTTGTGGTGGGATGACTATTGCACAACATAACTGAACCAGAACTTGCAGAATATTTGCAAAGAAAGGTAATCTGGAGTCGTGGAATGCAGACTTGCTGCAATTGTGCACCAAAAATGTGAAGCCTGGCAAGTCTAGCAATAGCTTAGAAAGTCATTTTCAAACTTGCAGCACAATTTCTTGCTATCTCTGGTACTGTACAATTAAGATATAGGCCTTCCAAATGCAATGACAAGAGAAGGCGCATTTGAGTGTAATAGTTTAAACATAATTATTTGAAAAGACAATTGGCAACTCAGATCAATAAACTACAAATTTATAGCTGGCATATGAACACACAACTGCATCTGGGGGTAGTTCCTATGTGGCGCAGGATCCAGTGTACCAAATGGATATGGCAGCTTCTGTAGCTGTAAAACCAAAAAGAAACCACTGGGAGCCACTAATCTAAGTGTGGCATTGTGGTGAAGGAGAGTACGCATGTAAAAAGGCAACTCACAATCAACACTTCACTTCTTTGTCTTCTCATGCCTATACAGAAGCAGTGTATCTGGATCAGTACAACCTGTGATGTTGATTTGGGCACTGGATCCTGCATGGACACTTACCTTGGCACAACGTGATGAGCCAGCCTTAGGGTGCTACACAGGTCCAGAGTTGTGGTCCATCATTATGGAACCCAGGCCCTGAAGACCGCTTCTGAGGTACACCCACCGTGATGGGTAAAGCCTGGATATTATAGATACAGTCCAGTATTGTGGACAGTTAAGACAGGGTGACCCTGTATTTCTGACCATTACTGTTAAAAATGGGTCTATATTTGAAATGTATTTACTTCATAGTGCAAACTTTTCAAATTTGGTGCTAAAATTCAATCGCTTAGTCTTAGGTGAACCACATCACTTCAGGATTCACCTGCGTTCCAGCAAGCCCCAAACTGCAAGGCTCCATGCCATCCAAATGACCTGAGCAGCAGAAGCTTTCCCAGGACGCTTGTAAATTGTCTCCATGTAAACTCAGATGACACACTTACCTTCTTGCTTTTCTGTGAGTTGCCCATTGACATGCATACTCTCCTCCATGACAATGCTACACTTAGATTAGTGTTTCTGGAGGTTTCTTTTTGGTTTTACAGCTACAGGAGCTGCCATATCCTTCAAGTACACTGTATCCTGCTCCACATAGGAACTACCCCCAGGCTGTTGTGTGTTCATATGCCAGCTATGTATTTATCAGATGAGAGTTTTTTAAAATGCTACACTCAGATGCGCCCTCTGATGTCCTTGTCTATCACTTCAGAGATATATTCTGTCTCTAATGATCTACTGCACTAAAGCGTTCCTGAACCCAACAAGAGTTTGCAGGACCTATCCCTGGGTCATTTACACTTCTGCACCATCACTTTATTTTGTAACTCTTCCAAGTGCAATGGTAGATTTTAAGATACGTAGATTTTCTAGCTTTGAGCAAGGTGGGAACTACAGAATTAGCAATACCCTATCTTTAGAAGAGAAGTATGTTGTTTTTTTGTTTTTTTTTATAATCATACTTACCTAGATGGATGCAGCATCAGACGGATGCTGCAGTTGTCCCCCGACGTCTCTGCACTGAAAACCGAGCCACTGAACACCGCCAATGGCTCAGTTCTCACTCCTCCCCGAGTGGAGATGCTGCCTGTCAGTCAGCATCTCTCCTGCTCTGATCCTCCACGCTCATTGGAGCGATGAGCTGTGGAGGGGCAGGGAGCGGCGTCTCAGTGCCTCGCTCAGACTGCCATCAGTCAAGGCAGCTGGTGGATCCAGACTTCAGAAGTCGGGATGATGCGATGCATCGACTGATAGCAGTGACGTCAGCGGCGAGCAGACTTCAGACCGCTCTCAGCGGAAAACGGATCACAGGAGTGCAAAACGAATTGCACTCCTGTGACCCATAGGAAAAGCCCAGCCTAAAAAGCTCAGGCTGGACTTCTACTTTAAGGCTCCATGCACACTAGTGTTTTTCATAAGCTCAAAAAAAAGCTATAAAAAAAATAAAACGCTGGGTGAAAAATAGAATTTTTGTTCCAGCTTCTAGTAGCATTTAGAAGCAGTAAGGCGCATTTGGGAGCATTTTTTTTTTTTGCTGTGAAACCCCCCCCCCCCCCCCCCCTGAGAACCTCTACAAAAAAAAAACCGGATGAAAAATGCTGATAATAGCATTTTTGTGCCAGCTTCTAGTAGCTTTTAGAAGCATTTAGCATTTTTTCCTGCTGTAAAAACACTCTGAGAACCTCTACAAAAACATGTGTTTTCTGGTCCTAGATACTGAAGCTCAAAAAAAATGCTATTAACCTATAACAATGTGCATAGACACATAGGATAACACTATTTAGCCTTGAGGAGCAGAAAAAAATTGCTAACAGCTTCTAGGAGCTTACAAAAACACTAGTGTGCATGGAGCCTAAAGGACCTGGCTCTCAACAGCCATGCCGTTAAAATGGGAGCCAGAGAAGCAGGGTGGAACAGAGGGCTTTGGGACTAAATATCTGGCCCATCTGTCAGAGGTCTGAGTAGATCTGTGTACCAAGTTCTCCTGGGCCAATTTCGGGTGATGATCACTGGGATTTAAACCCCTATTATCCTACAGAGTAGTCAAGGTAGAAACTTTACTAGAGGGAGTACATAAACCAGACTTAACTCTTTCACTGCCAGGGCCGTATGGACATACTGAAGTGCCTGCAGGTGGCCAGGTCAGTATGGCATACGGACCTCATTTCTCCCTCTTCTATAAGCTTATGGTCACTTCAATGACCATAAGCTTATATCAGAATTGTTCAGCAGACTCTGCTGAACAATTCTATAACTCTGATCAGTGGATTACAACCCGTCGATCAGAATTATTAATCCCTAATGTGATTATTAACACACACACACACACACACACACACACACACACACACACACACACACACACACACACACACAGCCTCTCTGTCCCCTCCCCGCCGCACCCTTCAATCTAAAACTGCCGCCCCACTCTCCTCTCCCCTTTACCCCCAGCATTGATTTCCCCCCTGCAAAACGCTCCCCACAGCTACGATCATTAGCCAGCATCCCTTCTATTCCACTCCTGCCGGCTTCAGGTGCTGCATGGTGCTTGGGGGTCCAGATGTGTCCCCCTGCCAGTCAGATCGCTCCCCAACTGCCCCCGCACCCCCAATCCATGGCTACTCCGAGCTGCATCTCTCCTTCCCTCCGCCTGCAGCTGCTCCCTGCAGAGATCTCTGTGATCTGTCAGGCTAGAGATCGCGGCGGAGGGGGGAGCGGTGCAGGTGGGGGTGAAGTTGGGGCTTTGGGGGCTTTAGTAAACATGTGTTTACTAAGCCCACTCACTACTGATTACTGCTATGTGCCCACTGACAGCTGATACATTGTAACACTCGCGGTTACAATATATCAGACTGTCATTTTCTGAATGAATGGAATCTCTTTACAGATTCTCATTCATTCAAGCAAAGAAGTAAAGTGCTGCAGAGAAAAGGGTCTATCTTCAGTCCCTTTCTCTGTCTCAAAAAAAGAGATATGGGGGTCCATTTAGACCTCTGATATCTCACCAAAGACCCCTCCGCACTCACCCCTCCATGGATACCTCTGCTTATCCTCCCGACCAACCCGATCCATCCTGAAGGAGGAGAAGCCAGAAGAATATTAAATTTGCTATTGTCACAACTCACAAGTGGGTGGGTTCGGGGGGCAATGCTATGCGCTCGAGCCCAACCTTTTTCAATCCAATTAGAGCCTTAGGCTCTAATCATGTGGCCTGAAAAAAAAACCTCATACAAAACGTATGAGTCCCTGCAGGGGAGCAGCGCCCCAGCTCCCCTAATGGACCGGCCGCTCCTGGCAAGACCCCTTTCACATGGAGGACTCTAAAAAGCAGATCCGCCTGCTCAGTGGGGGATCTGTCTGCTGATCCCCGCTGAGCAGGCGGATGACAGGTCCATGTCCGCTCTGCTGATGCCATCCGATCCAATCTGCAAGATGAATGGGAAATGGAAGCCTCAGCCATCTGTTTTTGGACACATGTCCATTTACATCACTCTCTCCATAGAGAACAATGGGTGGTCCGATTGGGCTCGCCTGAAAAATGGACAGGCAGACACGATCGGTGTGCTTGTGTGAAAGGGGCCAAAGGGCTTGTTCACACAGGGCATACACAGCGTACCTGTTCCGTGCATCTCTGTGCAGACAGTCCCATTGATGTCATTTGGGATGTAGCACCTGCACAAACAGAGCCGTTGCCATTGTAGGTCTGCATGCATGTCCCTGAGCTCACACTGTCTGCGCTCGGTATCAGTAGTACTTTTTTTAATTCTACTGGCAATGTGCTTTTAGAAAATGTCTAGTTTGAGGGGTCCTTTCAAATTATGAAAGCTGTAGGTGAAAAATGAAAACCTCCAGATTTTTAGAGACATTTTTGGGTACGTTCAACTTTCACCATTTCGCAAAAAAGCGCAATTTAAAAGTTACAAATATTTGTTATTTATTCACTCAATACAGGTTAAGCTTTTATATTTAGTAGGAATTTTGTAAAATTTGCTGTTTTATCTGCTAATAATGGTTTTAGTGTATTTTTTGCAAATATATTGGTTTGATAAACCAATATAAAAAATCAGTAGCACCTTCTTTTTATTCTACTTATCATGTGCTTTCAGAAAATATATGGGTTGGGGGTCTTTCACAAATTATGAAAGCTATAAGTGAAAAAGAAAAAAACAAAAGAGAAACTGAGTGTACAAAATGGAGCACAGGGCCTGGCAGCAAAAGGGTTAATGTAGTCCAACGAAACCAGGGCATCCTACACAAAAGCCAGGGGATCCCTTGATCTGGTTACAAACATTTTCAATTTCTTGGAGAATCAGATATTGTTTAGAATTTCTCTTCTGTTCATTTACTTTCAATTTTGTTAACCGATAATAATAAACCATTACAACTTCTAATTCTGAAAGCAATCTTAGTTTACAGCATTTTTGTTCCCACCTGCCTAATGCTGGCCATACACTATACGAAAAATCGGCCGAAATGCGGTCATTTAGACCATTCGTTCGTTTTTCGGACAGTTAATGGGCACAAAATCGATAATCTTTGGGACGTTTTTGAGACAAAAAAAACGAAGGACAAGTTTTGAAATTTTTTCCCGAATGAATGATAAGTTGAAAGGGTAAGGTGTTTCCCGTCCGAACTGTCTGCACTAGGTATATGTAAAAAAACATCCACATCAAAAAAACATCAGGAGGTATGGCCTTTTTGGCAGCATTTCTTCCATGAAGTCCACTTCTGGTCAGACTTCTCTGAACAGTAGTTGGATGTACCTGGGTCCCATTGGTTTGCGACAGTTCGGTGCTGATGGCACTGCTGGACATCTTTCGCTGTCAAAAGGGAAGTAAGCATGATGTTCTGCATTATGTTTCCTTGGCCAATTACTGCATCTACGGTCCTCAACGTTGCCAGTTTTTTTGTGCTTCTTCAAAAAAATCATGAACAGCACATCTTGTTGGCTAGGAGAGACATTGCGGATACAGTATAACCACCTTGATGCTGTGCTCAGTCTTACCATGATGTAATATCTGTGACTTAAAAACCGTCTTCCACAACTTTACCTTAGTAGCAGTTTGGCTGTTCCTCACCCAGTTTGAAAGCTACCTGTACAGCTGTTTCTGTCCATGAGTGTTTCAACTTGCATATAAAAAATGATGATCATTATTAGGTTAGGTCAGGTAATAGGTACTGTCTCTTTAAGAGAACGCATAGCTTTAGGTGGTCCAATGGGAATCCAGGGAAGTTTCTGGAAGCCCCTGGGGAGTTTTTAAAAACGGGCTGCTGAGGGTCTTTACTTCCTCTTTGCAGCGCCTGACCAGAAGAAGAAGCGGAGGGAGCTCCTGCACTTTGAAGGGGCACTCAGTATCCAGTGTCAGAATTCAGGATGGAAGAGCTCGTCCGAGCGTTTGTGGAGAGAGCTCAGAGCCAGGGCGGGGAGGAGTGGATGCGCTGCAGCTTGGCGCTGCCTGCTTCTGAGGACGGACAGCATGGCGCGGAGGAGGCTGTGTCTCAGCCAGTACAGCCCTCCCCTCAGAGAAGGTCAAGGCAGAGCATGCCCCCGGAGCGTCTTGCGGCAGGGGGAACTGAAGGACAGGAAACCAGGCAGGAGGAGCGGAGCTGCATGGCAGCATTGCCCGTTGGACGGACGGGTAAGAAGAGGCGGACCAGTTCACAGTCACAAGCCAGGAGGAGAGGAAGTGGGTGCTCAGTAGCACAAGGGGAACAACAGGAAAGGACGGCGCTGCCTGCACCTGCTATCATCACTCAAGCGGTGGCTATCCCACAGCCGTCGGCTCCTCAGAGTGACCTGGTTCCAGGTGCACTTTTCCACAGACTACAGCCCAGTATCAGTGTTCCAGCTGCGGAGGTTTCATCAGCTGGACAGGGTGAGTTACAGAACAAATCTACTGCTAATGATATCTTGGTTTACCTGTCAGCTGTTTCTCATGCTCTCTCTGCTGCTGGCATTTCTTCTCCTGCTCTTCCTCCTTCTCTAGCTATCTCCCCCTATCGTCTGCCTCTGCTAGCTCTGTCCTTGCACCTTTGAATGTACAGACAGCTCCTGTGTCACATAGTCAGTTAGGCAGTACACACTCTGGGGATGCACACATGCACACTCCTGTTAGGGAAGCTGGTAATTCAGTTCCTGAATCATGTTTTAAATGCCTTGTGAAATTTCTCCATTGGGGTATCATCTCCCTATGGCGGTTAAGGAAAAAATCTGGCAGGGGGAATTAGTGGAGGTGTTATCCCACTGCTAAGGATTTTATTTTAAAATCTGACAAAAAAAGAAGGGGATCAGGAGGAGGATAGGCGTAGGGCGGTACCCCGCTCGTTTAATAATTGGTTGCAGGCATTTTTTGTTTTTGCTAGTGTTTTGGTGGAAAAGCGCCCTGCATTGAGCGGCGGCTTGTTTCAACATTTAGATCATGTTCTAGAGGCCTACAAAAATGTTGGCGGCTTGGGCTGGTTTGCGTATGATGAGTCATTTCGCCAGAAACTGGCTGTTCACCCATCTTTAAGATGGGGGATGAAGGACGTAGGCCTATGGCTTAATTTAATCTTGCCCCAGAGAGCGCCTGCTATGCGCCAGAATCCCGTTAACCCAGGTATCCCGGTTAACCCGGCATATCGCAAGGGTTGTTGTTTTTCTTTCAATGAGAATCAGTGTCGCTTTAATACCTCATGCAAGTACCGGCATGAGTGTTATTTTTGTGGTGGGCCTCATCCGGTGGCGAGATGTTTTAAGAAAACAGCTGGTCCTGGTCCGTCTCAGGGCAATATTTTTCCCAAGAGCCTGCACGCCAGTGAGGCTGGAAAACATGCAACCCTGGTTGGCACTGTACCCAAACAGGGAGAAGGCGCATTTGCTAATTGAGGGATTTTCTGTCGGTTTTCCTCTTTCTTCATTTTCAGGCTCTGGGTGCACTATTGTGGCTAACTTGAAGTCGGTCAGCCAGTTTCCAGAGGTGGTGAGGGAAAAGGTTTTAAAGAAATCGCAGAAGGTCGCGTAGCGGGCCCTTTTAAATTTTCTCCGGTAAGCGATTTCCGTATCTCTCCGCTAGGGGTGGTACCCAAGAGGGAACCAAATTCGTTCTGCTTAATTTTAGCATCTTTCTTTTCCTAAGGCCTGATCATTAAATGATGAGATTAAGAAAATCGCTGTGTTCCATGGCGTATGCGTCTTTTGAAGAGGCGATCGTCAAAGTTAAAGCGTGTGGTCGGGGTGCCTTGCTGGCAAAAGCAGATGTGAAGTCGTATTTTTTTGACAAATGTCTTCCGATGGGATGCTCTTTGTCTTGTACATATTTCAAAACATTTTCTATATTCCTTCATTGGGTTTTGCGTTTTGAGTCAGGTAGGGATTCAATCGCACATTACTTGATTTTTTGTTCATTGGTCCAGCAAACTCTGACATTTGTTCTCGGCTTTTGCAGCTGTTTAGCGTTGTTACGGGACATTTTGGGGTTCCACTGGCCGATGAGAAGACTTGTTACCCGGCGACTTCCGTGAAATTTTTAGGTATTTTGATTGATACCGAGGCGGAAGAATTTAGTTTACCGCAGACTAAGATAGATAAAATGAGGACCATGATTGCGTTTTTTTTAAGGAGACGTAAGGTTTTGTTGAAGGAGATGCAGTCACTATTGGGTCACCTGGCCTTTGCCTGTAAAATCATGCCGGTAGGACGGTTTTTTCTCACGGCGCCTGTACCTGGCGACCTCTGATCTGAAATCCCCATTTGCTCACCTCCGCCTGACGGCTTCCCTCAAGGAAGACTTAGTGGTTTGGGCGGATTTTCTAGCGTCATTCAACGGGCGTTCCTTTTTTCAGTCTGATTTTATTTTTGCCCCTGATTTCCATTTGTTCACACAGTGGGCTCCAAAGGTTTTGCGGCAATCTGGGGATCGCATTGGAGCTGCGGGGTATGGCCAGAGGCGTGGGTTCATCAGAAAGCAACTAAGAACGTGGTGCTTTTGGAGCTTTTTCCAATTGTGGTGGCAGTGTCGCTTTGGGGAAAAAAATTTGCAAACTGACGTATTCTGGTCGAAACCGACAATAAAGGGGTTCTTTTCTCTGTCAATTGTCTTTCTTCCAGCTCTCTTTTGGTAGTAAAGATCCTACGTCCTTTGTTTTTTTAATGTTTAAAATTTAACATCTGGATTAAGGCTAAATACACGCCGGGGGTTTTGAATACCATAGCTGATGCTCTTTCCCGTTTCAAGATGCAGCGTTTTCGCAAATTGCTACCGGACGCAGAGGGGACGCAGTGCCCGGCTTACCTTTGGGAACTGATCTAGCTCCGGTGGTTGAAGCCATTAAACTTTCAGTCACTTCCAGGACACGGGCGGATTACTCCGCCGATTGAAGGAAGTGGATCCAATTTGCAGACGGTTCTGGTTTCGCTTGGGAGGCGCCCACGGAGCAGGCTGTTTTGGCTTTTTTGGCCTCTTTAATGGAAGGTCAGCCTTCCTATGGTTTTCTATCAAAAACCTTGGCGGGGGTATCCTTTTTCTTCCGGATGCAGGGTCGCCCGCCTTGCTCGAGTTTTTTTTTTTACGGTGAAACAGGCCTTGAAAGGCTAATCGGAAGTCAAATTTTGCTCCGGATGGCAGGCGGCCTATCAATTTATCTCTTCTTAAGCATCTTTGTGCTGCCACATTGGGGGTCTGTTTTACTAGTTATGAGGCTCTGCTATTCAGGGTGGCTTTGTCCTTTTTTATTTTGGAGCCTTTAGGGTTTCTGATTTGCTGCCTGGGTCCAAGCAGAGCCCTTTGGGTATGTTGGTGGAGCATGTGCTGGTTGACCAGGGTCAGGTACACCTTTTTTTGCGGCGATCGCAAACCGACCAACCGGGTAGCGGGGCTTGGGTGGCATTATCGGCGCAGGATGACACCTCACTTACACACACACTGGTCACGGATTTCCTCGCCATACGTCCGGTTGGGGTGAGCCATTTTCTCGGTCATTTGGACCGGTCCCCTTTAACTAAATACCAATTTTCACACTTCCTAAAAACGCTGTCTTAAGAAATTGGGATTACAAAATTTCAGTTTTTCCTCCCATTCCTTCAGAATAGGAGCAGCTTCTGATGCTGCTGAGAGGGGTTTGCCGGCCAAAGCCATAATGGGTTTGGGAAGGTGGAGGTCCAGTTGTTTCAAGAAATATGTCAGAACTAACTTTTCACTTTTATTTTAGGTTTTCAACATTGCCTGTGGATTCTGGGCCACTCTTACATATATGGGGCACGGTAGCGTGCGGCTCAGCGCAGGTATAGTGTCAACTTGTCACTACAGCCGGAATCCTTCGCTATATATTGGAAAGGTGTAAGAGGTCTGTGGTGGCAGCAGTTATATTTTCATTTATTGCAATTACTTTAGTTTTGGCCCCCACCTTCGATCCTGATAATTCATCTTGGGGGCAATGATTTAGGTTCAGTACGTACGCTAGATCTGTTGTTCATGATTAAACGGGACCTTCATCGGTTCCATTTGTCTTCCCCGGGTACAGTCATTGTTTTCTCAGAAATTGTTCCTCGCCTCGCTTGGCTGTCTTCCCCGTTTCATAGAGTGATGGAGAAGATGAGGAAGAGGGTCAACCGGGCGATGTCTAAGTACATGCCACTTTTGGGAGGATTGGCATATCGGCACATTGATCTTCAGGGTGGTATCTTGGGGCGGTACAGGCAGGTTGGGATTCACCTTTCGGATGTGGGTGCCGACATCTTCAATCTGGGGCTGCAAAGCACTATTGAAATGGGGTGGGCGTATGTGGAGTGGTTCTAAAAAACTGGGCAAAGGTTTTGCTGTTATTTAATTTTATCTGAATATTTGATTTATTATGTTTATATGTTTGAATATATATGATATGTGAAACCAATAAAATTTACTGCAGACAATTTTTGCCAAATGATGGTGTGTGTGTCTATTATTATTATTGCTTCATGGTTATATCCGGGGAACTAAGGTAAGGGGGCAAGGTGTGGCCTGCTGTCCCATAGATTTTCTGCAGATTTTTGTCTTCAAAAAGATTCCCCAAAACCATGTAGCGCAAGGGCCTGCCGGATTGCATACAAATTAAAACTCTTAAGGTTTGACTTCATATTACATGTTTTTTGGTAAATCTGAAGACAAAAATCTGTAGAAAAATCTAATAGTGTGTATGGGGCTTTAACCTACAAAACCCTTGACTTTGCAGGTGTACAAATATAATAATTAAGGCTGGTCTCAAGCCAAAAGGATAGTTATACCAGATATTGATTTGATTTAGATTTTTCCTCCATTTGCTCACTTTGCAAATTGATAAAAATAAACAATTACAATATATATGTTTGAAAGCATTCTTACTTTACAGCATTTAATCACACCTGCCTAGAATTTTTGCACAGTGCTGTATCACCAAACAAAATTAATTAAATATAGATCATTAAATGAAAAACAAAAATCTTGTGTGCTGCCACCACACTTATATCAACCAAATTAAAAGCTGCAGCAAGCATTGATGCTCCCACATTCACCAGATACAAAAAAACGAAGTGAAACTGACATCCCCTATTATTTTGAAACAATTCATGGATCAGAATATTAAGAAAAAAATAATAGTATTAGTGAACTATACAAGTGCTCAACCTGAAAAAAAAATAAAATAAAAAAAAATAAAAAAAAAAAACAAACACTTCCACAAAAATATTATCAATACAATAATAGCTGGAATCAATGTACAGGGGGTCCCCGAGTTCCGAACTCGTTAGGGACTGTCCGCCTGTTCTTAAATCGGAAATGTTCGTAAGTCGGCCGCGCATGCGCAGACCTACAATTACGGACATTTCCGATGTTCTGTCGAATGCCGTTCTGCGCATGCGCGGCAAATTACGGACATCTCTGATGTTTGCCGTCATTTTCCAAGGCTCCGTCTGGCCGCACATGCGCAGAAAGGCCGAGAGTCCGCAGACAATGGCAGAGGGTCCCCGCAGCGCCCGGTTCGTAAGTAGGAGATGTTCGTAGGTCGGGCGTTCGTAAGTCGGGGACCCCCTGTAAACCAAATATATACTGCACCCGAAATGAAATTAGGATGAGTAATGTTTGCTATAGGGCTGCAACTAACGATTATTTTCATAATCGATTAGTTGGCCGATTATTGTTTCGATTTATCGGTTAATAACATTAAAAAAATAAGTGGGTCATAGCGTCATCATGGGGCAGGACGTGCTGACGTGAGAGTAGCACGGAGGGAGGGGCTCGTTCCAGCAGGCGCTGCTATGAGGTGTGAGTCGAGAGGAGGGAGCACGCTGACGATCTATGGAGCGTGAGAGGCTCCGAGTGCTCACTTGCCGACCCCCTGGAGCCATGAACAAGCCGCCGGAACTAACACCAAACGGAACGGTCTGAAGGAGACCTGGCGTGCAACAACCTTTCTCCTCCCCGGACCTCCGCCGCTGCCGCCACGCCGCAACGTTGCCGACCACACGGGGCTTCTCCCCTCTTCACCCCAAGGGATATCGCGGTCTGTGAGTATAACGCTTACCCCAGCCCATGCTCTGCGCCTTCCCTCAACGGCAGAAGAGGTAAGCAAGCGTTTATACATGAACGGAATGAACAGGGACTGTTTTTTTCATCTACGTTTTCCTGTGGTGCCTATTGAACATTATCTACTGGGCTAAAAAAAAAAAAAAAAAAAAAAAAAAAAAAGCTTGACCTTTCTAAGGTACGCTAGCCATGTACAAAATATGGGATATCTCTCAACTGCAGTTTCTGACAATCTTACAGGGTCGGCTGTATTTCAGTACTCTATAAGCGTGCAGAGCAGAGAGTTATATTTTGTAGGCGTAATGCACCCCAAAGGATATCTAGGTTTGTGAACATAACGTTTACCCCAGCCCACACTCAGCGCCTCTCCTTAACGGCAGAAGAAGCAAGCAAGCGTATATATAGGACTGGAACGAACAGGGTATGTTCTCTCTTCTATGTTTATTTCCGGTGCCTTTTGAACACTGTGCACTGGGCTAAAAAAAAAGTGGGACCTTCCTAAGGGTTGCTAGCTCTGTACAAAATATGGGACATCTCTCAATCGCTGTTTCTGTCAACCCTATAGGGTTGGTTGTATTTTAGTACCCTATAAGTGTGCAGATCAGAGTGTTATGCTTTGAAGGTGAAAAACACTACGGATAACCCAAGGAGGTGCGCCACTGTGAAAATTTTATTCGTTTGAAATATCTGTAGCCAGAATCTGCGGACCAGCTCGGGCCCCTACACTGAGCATAGACTATATTGACGGCATGAATGTTTTACATACCCCCATGTTTTTGGGGTGAAGGACCTCATACGCTATAAAACATATAGACGCAGACAGGGATAAAGGGGACTCACGGGTAAAACGAAGCTTAGGAATATTGCTCCAATAGAAGGCGCAAGCTGGTCTCCCCTTTATTCCTTTCCAACCCACGGTCTAGTGGCAGGCTTAGGTAGTTTCCCCATAAAGGGGAAGGCATAAAATCTGAGGAACAGGAGACAGGGTGGGGTGAAGCTACTGAGAGGGTTGAACGAAGGAGCCCTGGATAAACATCAGGGGATTCCCAATATAAGGGAATAAGCCCTATGTACGTTTTGTAGCAAAACCATCCTCTATTATACTGGACCTCCCTCCTTCCCTGTACCTCTCCCCTGCTTTTATCTATAGGGGGCAGACGAAAATAGGCTATTCAAACAGGAGTCACAGGTTGCATAGCTTGATCTCGCCAGTGTGGCTTGCTACATTTAGATTAAATCCTATTTTTCCATAACAGAAAGTAGACGTCCCCAGGAGGGGACTATAAACCTCCTCGACAGAGGGATAGGTGGGCCGTCGCTATCTCCCCTTGAACCATCTCTCCCCAAGAGTGGGAGTAAAGTAGCAAACTGGGGAAAAGGATCAGAGGGCCTCGCAAAACTAATATGAGTCAAGCCCCAAAAAAAGGGCTACCAAAGACCCCTAAAACAGCTTCAAGTACAATAAAACAATACCTGAAAACAGGAATAAGCCCACATTCTAATCGCTTGGATCAGACACAAAATCCCACTATGGAGAGAAGGAGGGGGAAGGAGAAAAAGGCGGGGGAGAAAGAGGACCCCCCCCATAGGGGATAGCTCAATGGGGAGTGAAATGGACACTACCAGAGTAGAAGAACAAGCGGCAATTGCCCAACTGCCGACAAAAGCTGAGATGGCAGAGATGCTACTAAGAATGGAAAACACCATAAAAGGGGAGATCAAACTAGTAAGAGAAGACATGGGATCATTACTCACCCGGGTGGAGTCAGTGGAGGAGAGAGTAGAAAAACAAGACCAAGATATAAACAAATTGGATGAGAAGATCAAACTACTTCAAACAACTCTAAGGGAAACTCAATACAAGATCGAGGACCAAGAAAACAGGAATCGCAGACAAAACCTAAGGTTGCGTGCGATTCCTGAGCAAAGAGGTGAGGATCTCAGGGAGATCAGTAAAATCATTTTTAGCCCATTTCTGAGAAACAAGGAGGATCCATTCCCGGGAATTGAAAGAGTTCATCGAGTTGGAAGACCTAATGCAACAGATGCTGGAAGACCACGCGATGTTATCATAAGATTTCGTCACTACGACGAGAAAGCAGAGATCTGGGCAAATATATATGGAAAAACACCTTTAAAATATAAAGATGTAGATATACAGATATATGCTGACTTGGCCCCACAGACACTGGAAAGAAGAAGGTTACAAAAACCCTTATTGGAGGTGATGCGCGCTGCAAATATCAAATATAGCTGGGGGTTCCCAGCCTGCCTGATAGGAACAAAAGAGGGGAGATCAGCCAGATTGAGATACCCTGAAGAATTGATGAGCTTTTGCGAGAAACTAGAAATACAGGCACCTGAGCTTCCGGGATGGGCCCCCTAGTGGGGGGCGGGGCGGGGGCGGCGGGGAAGAAATCATAAGAGGCCGGGGGAAAGGTAGGATAGACCTCACATAAACACCTCATGAGACACGCCCGCCTACCCCATACTCCCCACACTAATGGGGAGGCTGGGTAAGGATAGATCTAGGGGACTGAGCCCCACCTCACCTGGGAAGGTAGGAGTTACGAAGTGGGCCATATTAGGTTATGACCCACTCCGACTCAGGGACCCGAACAAGGGTCAGGGAGGGAGGGGGGAGGGGGGGGTAGGACATGGAGATAGGGAGGGACGGAACAGAAGGGGGGGGGGGGTATAAAAAGGGGGGGAGATTGGGAGGGGAGGGAAGGGGCGGGAGGGTTTTGAAGTATAATGTAAGGGAGGGAGGGGTAGGGAGGACGGGAAATCTCAATCGCTGTTTACCTGAAATCAAGAGATCCTGAGAAGTGCCCACCCGAATATGAGGACAGCAACTAAATTCATAACTTACAACGTAAAAGGTCTTAATACTCCTAAAAAAAGGCATAAAATTTTGGAAGAACTAAAAAACTATGGGGCAGAGGTGGTCTTCTTACAGGAGACTCACCTCGTTCACGAGTCGAATACAAGGCTATCGTCTAGCTCATTCCCAGTATGGTTCTATGGAGATGCAATCACTAGTAGGGCTAGGGGAGTGGCGATTGGCTTTTCTAAAAATATTGCTTTTGGCCTAGAGGATCGATTGGTAGACCCATTGGGGAGGTATCTTTTCCTGAAGGGAACTATAGGGGGGGGGAAAATTCACTCTAGCCAATATATATGCTCCAAATATTAACCCTATGAAATATTTACGTGAGATTCTTAATAAACTAAGGGACTTTAGGGAAGGGTACGTTATACTGATGGGAGACTTAAACTTCGGCCTGGACCCGGGGCTGGATTCGTCGTCCGGTGCGGGGGGGATGGATAGGAAACAGCTAAAACTGACTAAACAAAAACTTTTTTTAAATCAGCTGGTTGATGCTTGGAGGATTCAACATCCTAATACAAGAGATTATTCCTTCTTTTCCCCCGCGCACGGGATGTACTCCCGCCTTGACTATGCCCTGGTAGATCACGGACTCCTGGACAGAATCATCAGTACGAACATCGAGGTATTGTCACTGTCTGACCATGCCCCTGTTGCCATGACTTTAGATATCTCGGAAGGCGGTAGTTTGCCCCCTACTTGGAGATTAAACGAATCCCTACTTCGTAATAAAGAGGTTGTGGAATACGTAAAAGAGGAATTGGAGCACTTTTTTAAACAGAATGACAATGGAGAAGTAAGCGGAGCATCGCTTTGGGATGCTCATAAAGCATTTATTAGAGGGATCCTAATTGCAAAAGGGACATGGCTAAAAAAAGAGAGAACAAAGAAACTAAAAGAACTAATAGAGGAACTAAATCGGGTCGAACAGGAACATAAAGCCTCTCCGGAGGAGGACAGAAACCTATACCTTAAATTAGTGGCAATAAGAGAACAACTAAAAGAACTTATGGAGCAAGAAACACAAAAGTTTTATAATAGAATAGCGAAGGAAAGATACATATGGGGCGACAAACCGAGTAAACACCTAGCCAGAACCTTACAAAAAAAAAAAAAACGATTAATTACATAGAAAAAATACGAAATAAGAGAGGAGAGATTAAATACCTGTCTACGGACATAGCTGACTCCTTTAAACAATACTATGAAGATCTCTATACAGTGGAAAAGAGGGGAGCCCATAACAGGGAAAACGAAACAAGAACAAAAAGGAGGGACTATCTAGCCAAAGCAGGACTTAGAAAATTAACTATAGAAGATAGGGAGATATTAGAGGAACCATTCTCTGGAGAAGAGGTAAGGCGGGCATTGAAGAGCACCCCGGCAGGAAAGAGCCCTGGGCCGGATGGCTTTACGGCGCTTTATTATAAAACTTTCCAAGAGGTACTTGTTCCAAGACTCTGCAACTATCTAAATGCCTTGGGATCAGAGTACAGAATGAGTGAGGAGTCCCTGACTGCCAGTATCACGGTGATTTTGAAGGATGGAAAAGATGGAGCGGTGTGCTCGGGATATAGACCAATTTCATTATTGAATGCAGATACTAAAATCTACGCAAAAATATTGGCGGAAAGGGTCAAGGCCCACCTGAGCACACTGATCCATCCGGACCAAGTGGGGTTTGTGGCAGGTCGGGAGGGCAGGGACAACGGGGTCCGGGCGCTCCTGCTTCTCCAGAGGATTCGGGAGGTGGGGACCCCCGGTCTGCTCCTGTCAATAGATGCTGAAAAAGCATTTGACAGGGTAGACTGGGGGTTCATGACAGATACACTCGAGTTTATGGGCTTCGGCCCTAAGCTAATTCAACGTATCAAGGTGCTATACGACCACCCGAAAGCGAAAGTTAAAATCAATGGCATTTCATCACCTCTGTTCGAGATGAGGAACGGGACAAGGCAGGGGTGCCCATTGTCCCCGATGCTGTTTGTCCTGACGATGGAACCCCTGCTGGCCACAATTAGAGCTAACCCAGAAGTGGAGGGGATTGAAGCAGGAGGGGACACGCACAAACTATCCGCTTTTGCGGATGATATCCTGTTTTTTATAGGGAACCCGCGGTCGTCTATGCCGCACCTACTGTTCGAACTCACACGTTATGGGGAAATGTCCAACTTCAAAATCAACCGTACGAAATCCTTTATCCTGAATGTGAACATAGATAAGCTTGATCGGCTCTCACTACAGGAGAGCTTTGACTTTCCTTGGAGGAAGCAGATCAAATACCTGGGAATTAATTTAGCTAGTTCGATTAAAAAAATTTATAATATTAATTATCTCCCGCTGCTCGATGAGGTAAAAAAGAAATGTAAAGAATACACCAATAGACCCCTCTCTTGGATAGGCCGTATAAATACAGTCAAAATGATGGTTCTCCCGATAATTACATATAAATTTCAGATGTTGCCTATCCCACTCTCTCCGGCTTACCTGAGAAAATTAAAGTCCATAATCATAAACTTTATTTGGAATAATAAAAAACACCGGATCGCATTAAAGATACTAAAACAAGAAAAAAAACAGGGAGGTCTCGCGGTTCCTGACATAGCTAACTATTACCAAGCGATTGTTCTGTCCAGGATTCCAGAATGGGGTAAGGAGGAGACGGATAAAAGATGGGTCATCCTAGAAAAAGATATTAGCCAAGCACAGTTGGGTAGAATTATTTGGAATCCACCGACACATAGATCCTTAGATGCAAACACACACATTATCACATTAAACGCACTAAAAATATGGGATAAATGGCACAAAAAAGTAAATAGGAATTATAATTCACTATTAATAACACTAAAAGATAATGAATTTTTTCAGCCCGGTAGATCAGAGGTAGGGGGGGATTGGATATTGAAAGACGAAACACGATTAAAGGATGTAATGCACGATGGGAAATTAATACCTTTTGAGGAACTACAAGGTAAGAGGGAAATTCTCAGGTTGGACAGATGGCGGTATCTCCAAATACACCACTTTATTAAAAGCCTGCCTCAGCCTATGAGGTCGGAAGGAGACATCACATGGCTTGAAAGTATCTGTATGGAACCTAATACAAAAAAAATGATCTCAAGGATCTATAAAAAGATGATTGGGACAGAAAGGGAGGAGATCCCGCCATATGTCCATAAATGGGAAAGGGAATTTGGAGTATGTTTAGACACAGGCACAATAGGGAAAATTATTAGGATGACCCATAGTTCGGCAATTGACACTAGGACGGCTGAGGCCAACTATAAATGCCTTGCAAGGTGGTATATCACCCCTGACAAAGCAAGCCGGTACCAAGAGGGATCCTCTCCTGATTGCTGGAGAGGGTGCAAAGAAAGAGGGACTATGGCCCATATATGGTGGGATTGCAACAAGATTAAAACTTACTGGACAAAGATTTTAGGATACATAAAGGAGATCACCCGGAAGACTATAGATAATGATCCGTGGGTGGTCTTGATGCACGCCACAAGGGAAGAGATAAAGCAATATGAAAACTCATTGGTACCACATTTATTAAACGCAGCAAAGAAACTGATTGCAAAAAGGTGGAGAGAAGTGGAGGCCCCATCCATGTGGGATTGGGTGGACGCCGTCGAAAGTGTTCGACTCATGGAGTCACTTAAAAGGAATTCTGATGGGGACAACAAGGAGTTGGGAGGGTGCTGGGACAGCTGGAAAAGCTTCAAGAGAACATGGAGTTATGCTGAAGCTATTAGGCCTTAGAAACAAAAGCAGGATAAGGACGAACATAAATAAAGTATAAATTCAGGAAACAGCGATGAGATTCTGGCGGGGGGGGGGAGGGAGGGTAATATTAGGATAGTTGGCATAAAAGGAATTAGGATACAAATAAGTGGCATGTAGAGAGGAGAGATAAAAATGGTACTCTGAATAGTCTATGGATGCCTGCTCTGCTGTGCCTTATGTACGTGAATAAATGTTTGTTCCATAAATATGCCACAATGATGTGACGTAAAACAAATTGGACAAAAATTGATTGGTGCAAACCGACCTAGGTCCGCTTGGAATGCTGAGCTGAAGTGGCAAAAAAAAAAAAAAAAAAAAAAAAAAAATCACTGTTTTGCGTTAAATGTCCCTGACCTTTTCCAAATATGCAGCGGCTGAAAAAAGCACAGATATGAACGAGTCCCATAGGAAACCATGTAAATGAAATGTAGTGCGTTTCTGCAAAAAGCCCCAATAAACATATAGATGTGAACCAGGTCTAAGACATTTAGTAACATAATGGGGTTAAAAAGACTAAAATTAACCCTTTATAGTACAAAAAGCAGATAATCACTACTGGAAGGGGTTCATTTTTTTTATCGTAGAACAGTGAAAGTAATATTTACAGTAGTGATTATATTTTTGTACTATAAAAGGGCTAATTTTTTATTTTTTTAACCCCATTATGTTACTGGCCGATTAATCGATTATGAAAATAGTAATCGATTAATTTAATAATCGATTAGTTGTCAAATTAATCGATTAGTTGTTTCAGCCCTAGTTTGATACATCCAATAATAAAAGGTAACAATATTGTATACCAACTGAAAATTGTGTGCTCCACCCAAACAAACAAATCTCTACCCTGAATGTTAATCAACCACCTATACAGTGCATCTGGAAAGTATTCACAGCCCTTCACTTTTTCCACAATTTTGTTATGTTACAGCCTAATAGGGATAAGCCCAGCACCCCCCAGTAAGGTTCGCAGAAGAACATGCAAACAGGCAAAAAATTTGTTCGAACACCGTTAGTCTATGGAATGCGAAGGTATAAAATCAAAAGTGCTAATTTTAAAGGCTTATATGCAAGTTATTGCCATAAAAAGTGTATGGAGACCTGGGTCCTGCATCAATGCAAAAAAGTTTTTAAAAAAACAGCCGTTTTTTCGGGAGCAGTGGTTTTTATTAATACTTAAAGTGGAACAATAAAAATGAAATATTCCTTTAAATTTCATGCCTGGAGGGTGTCCTTAGTATGCCTGTAAGGCTATTTTCACACTGGAGCGTCGCGGGCATTGACGGTATAGCGGCGCTATATTGGTGCTTTCCTGGCGTTTTAACAGAGTAATTTGGCCGCTACCGGGCGGTTTTAACCCCACCCCAGCTAGCGGCCGAAAAAGGGTTAAAACTGCCCGCAAAGCACCACTGCAGCGACGCTTTGCCGGCGGGTTTGCAGCGCTGCCCCATTGTTTTCAATGGGAAGGGGTGCTTTAGGAGCAGTATATACACCGCTCCTAAGATGCGGCTTGCAGGACTTTTTTAATCTTCAAAATAAATGCTGAAATCGGTGCTCCACCACCAGCAGGAATCCTCGCTCACCTTGGACACGTGGGCCCATGGGCGTCCGCAAGGGGGGTGAGTGCCCCCCCGGAATCAGATAGACACTTACTGTTACATTCAGCAGCAGCACCAGCAATTCACATGTGTCCCCCGGTCCCAGGCACCTTTATTCCGTGACAATACAGTGTCTCGGAACAAAATAGGGACACAGGACAGACACCCTAACTGATTTCTGGAAGTTCGGCCCTGGTTGCAATGCCTGGCGTTTAGCAACCAGTAACGTCAGAATCAGTCTTAGGCCGGCCATACACGGTTCGAATTTCGAAAGAATTTTCTTTCGAAAATCGTATCTAAGAATTTTCGTATGAATTTCTCACCATTAGTGGGCTGCAGTAACAGACGATTTTCGTTCGGAAATCAAATTTGAGGAATCGGACATGTTGGAAATTTTTTGAAAAACGACCGATTTTCTAATCAATGATGGGATAATCGTGCGAGAAATGTAATAAGAAAAGAAAATTTACGGAGAGAAAAGAAGATTCCCAGAAAAGAAAATTCTTTTCTGTAGCAACATGAGGTGAAATTGAAGGCTCGGTCGGCCGAATTTCGAAAATCAATGGTGGCACAATCGGATCACAAAAAAAAATGAACTTTCTGATTTTGAAAAGAAAATTTGTTCAAAATTCGACCATGTATGGCCTGCATTAGTGAGGCAGAGTGGAGTGAGGCCTGCATCTAGTGCTGCATTCTGCACTGCGACCTAAGACTGTCTCACTCTCTCCACCAACCTCCTCCAGCCGTGGAGCCCAGTGACTTGCAGGCAGCAGGGCACGGAGGGACTAATCTTCTTCAGTCTCTGACCAACTCCTTCTCCGTTGCCCACAGCCCCAGCAAGCTGGCATAGATTAAACTGACTCAAAGATCCATCCGATTCCATGGCTGCCCATGCCCGACTTCTCCTCCCGCCCACTCACAGATATCATTATTAGAAGGTGAGGAGATGGAATAAGATGGATAACTAGAATAAAGGTTGACACAAGTTGGGGCCAGGCACTGTGACGTCTGACAGTCTCCTGTATCATGTCTGCAATCTCTGACCCTCTCCTGTACTACGTCTGCAGTCTCTGACCAAGATAATGACATTGTCGAAAAGGGGCGGCGCATGGGTGACCTTAAAATGATAAACAGTGAATGAAAGTCTGCGGATGCCCATGCATCCAGATACAGATTTCAAGCAGGTCCTCTTTCAAAAATCCAGCTTGTCACTTTTAAATGAACAGCCATTCCTTTGTGCAGCTCATAATAGAAAGAAGAGGAAGCTCCCAATAGTGTAATTTTATTAAATTAATAAACATACTACACTATTGGGGGCTTCCTCTTCTTTATATTATGAGCTGCACAGAGGACCTGCCTAGAATACATACATACACTGTTCAATGTATTGGGTTTTTTTTTTTAGTTCATGTAAAAACAGCCTTAATCAGATAGGCTGTTTGGATGCCTGAAAGGGAGCTGTATTAATGTGGGACTATTCTCCGCTGCAGGGAAATAGCTTTCACCTTGTGCATATTGCTGGTTTGACTTTACCAGCTATAGCCAGGTTGCTATTAGGCCCTTTTTTTCCCTCAGTTTCTCTGCACCTTGCTAACGGAGATTCCCTGTGGTGTACTCATAAAATAGATGTGAAATGAGAATCTATTTGCCTGTCTAGGAAGGGAGCCACTATAATCCAGGTGCTGACTGATGTCCTGTGTCTCTGTAGAAGCAAATAGTAAGGAGCAGACATGCTTCCTGACACCACCCAAACAGCAAACTTGTGTGCAGGGGCGGACTGACAACTCATGGGGCCCCCGGGCAATAGGAGATTATGGGGCCCCCAGGCAAACAGAGATTATGGGGCCACACAGTATACAATCACACAGTATACACATACATGTTTCTATTGGCTGAGAAGGTACTGGAGAGGTGGGGCAGCTATAATCTCTGGATTTTTAGACCAAAAGGATGTCGGTAAGGGACATTTCAGAAACAGATGTAAAAAAAAAAAAAAAAAAACAGATTTTTACATACTGTCCCTGGTTTTACTGAGGCTGGCAACCCTGATGGGGCCCCCTAGTGGCCCAGGGCCCTCGGGAAGTGCCCAAGTGGCCCAATGGTCAGTCCGCCCCTGCTTGTGTGTGAAATACACAAAGATTCCCCATGGGGACATGCAAGCAGGCATCCCTGTTGTACACGAGGTCTCCCAGATAGTAGAAAGAGATGACTGACCTTGTCAGTTACATGCAGAATTTTTGTATTAAAAAAAGGAAGGTTGTAAAGAATATTTAGATCCAGTATGGAGTGATTGCCCTCTTTTGCCCTTCAACCGAGATGGATATGAACCACATAAAACCGCCACAAGACTCACAGCATAACAGACCTGAAGTGTGCCCTGGTCTACTGGCCGGTATACCAAAAATGGGGGCAAAAACATTCAGGTAGGGGTGAAATGCTTTATTGGTCTAGTGTTATTTACTGAGCAAGTTTGGTAAATGCTTGTGACATTTCCACCTGTGGGTTCGGGATGTACCGGGCGAAGAAGGCGGATTTCCACCTGCCCAATTTTTTTGATGACATGGTCTGGAATTCTGTGCTGAGACTGCTCCGATTCAGAAGGAGTGGCCAGAGTATCGACTGGGGTCGAGGCCTAGGTTGTGCAGGAGGATCCGGACATGCTTGATGAACTGGCTGGCACTCAAGCGGTTGTTCAGAAAAGGCAGCAGGGGACTAGAGCTTGACTGGCTGTGTAGGAGCGACAGTAGACGGTCGAGTATCGCTACTGGGCACCAGATGTTGGTCCGGAAAAGTTGGATATCGACCCCGGGCCGGATTGATGGGTTTTGGATACTGCGAGGTGGAGAATGAAGTGATCTTGGAAGAGAGTCAGGTGATGTGGACACAATACCTGGCTGACAGGGCAGTTACAGGTGAACTCACTAGGCCGCAAAAAGCCATAGAAGGCTAGGTAGATGGCAGCTTTAATGACAAGGCTGGGAAAAAGCTTGAACGGGGAGCGAGAGAGGATCGCCGACACGTCTCTGAAGATGGTACTAGTGATGGGCAGGCATTTGGAGTTACGGGCTGCTGCTTCTGAATGCCATGCAGGATGGCTTGGATGGTATGGGCTGCAAACAAGGATGGCTTTGTGGGGTCCTGTAATGCCAGGAAGTGTTGTATGCTGGCTAAGTAGAGCCTGATGGTGTTATGTGATAGGGCCAGTTGTGTGTGGCAATATGAAACGAAGGCTAGTATGTGTTTAATGTCTACTGAAGTTGCTCCGGGGCATGATGTCAGAAACTTGTGGAAGGCGTTCCAAGCGGTGTGGTAGGTCTTCAAGTCCCCTGATGAAGTCACGTGGATGACGTAACGCGTAGGGAGTGGCCGGAAGTGGACATTTGCATCCGATATACCAGAATTGTTGTGAGGTAGATCAAAAAAATGGCGATCAAGCGCCTGAGTTTTTTGCTTTTATGTAAGGGTTAATTTATATACTTTTATAATAAAACACTAGATTATTAGACGTACTTCACCATTAGAGGCTTTTTTCTTTACCCCCATTTTTGGTGAGTTATTCACCCACTATTGGCGACCAGCACCTATGGCTACAGGAAGCCAGTCGGGTATTGGGAAAAAGAAACCAGCCAGCTTGGAGAGGGAGCGGAGGAGAGGAGCCTGGGAGCCTGCCCAGTCTCTATCTAGATGCTGTTTACAAGTCATTCGGAGGTGAGAGTTCTGTGAGCACAGTTATGGATTAGACATCTCCCACCATTCCTCACATCGTAGAAAATTATTTATTATAGAAATATTGATCTCAGCTTCTACAGTGACTATTTATTTATTCTTGGACTCAGCCATTATTAATCATTTGTCCCGTCACCAGTGCTTTTGAATATTTATTGGCATTTCGCCATCTGGACTTTTATTGTACCTGGTTATATTCATTTAATAATTTTATTATCTACTATACATTCTCACATATTTATTACATTTAGGTGTGTTCCATTGTCCATCACTTTTAGGTGTATTTTACTATTTATATCACCTTTTTTTGCTACATTATGTTTATGAGCTGGGTCGTGCTGCAAAGGTGCAACTTTAATCCAATGTCAGCTGAAACCAAGGTGGGATAGGTTAGGACGTTGGGTCGGCTCTTAGGTTTCTGCTGAAAAAATGAAATTACGTTAAAAAAAAACGGGACAGTGCGTCTGCTGCGATGTTGCACTTGCCCGGAATGTACGTGCAGTGAACATTGAATTGATACACAAATTGCACCAGCCTGCGTAGGAAGGACATAATGGGGAACGACTTGGACCTGCCCTTGATTAAATATCGGCCATGGCCTGGTTGTCTGTGGCAAAGGCCACAGTTTGTCCAGTCCAGGTATGGCCCCAGACCTGGGCGGCTGCCACGATCGGGTACAGTTCGAAAAGTGAGGAAGACTGGATAAAACCAGGGATTATTAGGATCTCTGGAGGCCATGGCCCTGAAAACCAATTATGGCCAAAAATTGCAGCGAAGCCTGTGGAACTCGTCCCATATGGACAGATCCGCTACGGCTGTTGTATCTAGCTTAAGCATTTGATCAGGGTCCTGTGCCTGAGAGAGGAAGACCAAGATGCGCAAAATGAAAGATCACCCCTGGGGAATAATCCTCATTGTGAAGTTGAGTATGCCTAACAGGGATTGAAGCCGTTTCTTAGTACACCCCTGTGCACGGGTAAAGTCATGAAGAGCCGACCTGATACGGGCCAGTTGGTCGGGGGGCAGGCTGGCCTGCATGGAGCGAGTGTCAAGGTTGACCCAGAGGAAGGTGATAGAGTGTGCCCAGCCTTCCACTTCGGTAATCTCAATGTGCCCACAGCGGAACAAACACCCCTCTCAACCTGTCCAGGTCTACCGGGCCGTTCTATTAGCAGGAAGTCGTCCATGTAATGAATGACCATCTGGCACTGGGCTTGGTGCAACAGGATCCAAGTGAGGGACTGTGCGAAGGTGCCGAACAGCCATTGGCTGCTTTTGGAGCCCAAGGTCAGTTTAGTGGCAAAGTAATAGGACTCTTTCCATTTAATGCCATGCCAACACCAGAGGGACGGCTCGATGGGCAGAAGGTTAAATGCCTTTGATATGTCAGCTTTAGAGAGAGACAGGTGCCTGTGCCTATATTAATAATGGCCTTAAATCACCAGATCAACAAGCATATTTCAAGGCGAATTCCTCTAAAGGCATTAAACAATTCAAACTTGGGATGTGGGAAGAATGAGGCGCAGACAAAAATCATACATGAACCGAAGTTTATTCGAGAACTTGCTCTTGACAAGCCCAAAAGGGCTAACTCTCCATATGGTGAAAGGAGACAGGGAAGAGGCCAATGATGAACCTTCGGTCCAGTTCTGCCTGCAATAGATCTATGGGGCTTGATCGTCGATGGCCGCTGAGCGTAGATTCCTGCACTCGTGAGTCAAGTGGGGTAGTGTGACAAGGCCGGTATGGAATCCTGCTGTGAATCCTTGGATGAGGAAAGAGGCCAGTGAGGTAAAACCCCAGCCATTGGATGTCCACTCAGCCTAGACAGGACGTTGTGCTGCTTAAGCTGGCATAAGGTTTTCAGATGTGCCCTGTGACACAGATATGGAGCAGCTGGCATTGGCTGTAGTTACACGTTCCGAAATTAAAGTCATTGCAGATGGATGCTCCCCCTACTGACAGAATAGGGCGTCCCAACTTGTCCACGGGCAAGGTGGACAAGTTGGGGCAGGCAAGCCCTGACCGGTACCGGAGGTGGAGTGGAAATTGAGTAGGCATCTAACTGCTGTGTTGGTGCACCAGTTAGCAGTGCAGGTGGAGGACTGACAGATAGGGCAGAGTGGGGAGCATAGGCCGGTAAAGTGGCAGCAGAACAACTCTGTCGATGAGACTCCAATGTGGGCCAGCTTGGAACTGCGTGAGCGTGGCTGCCGCTTTGGCTGAGAATGAAGAGTGATAATCATAAAATTAACCCCCCCCCAGTATTTATAGCCCAGGTCCACCACCATATGGAGATACAAGTCTAGCTCTTCCCTCCTGCTGGGGGTGGTTGAGCACAGAACATCTCTCACCATCCCAAAAGCCAACACAAACTCTGTAATGGTCAGTTTGCGGCTAAGCCTGGGGTCTTTGAAGACCACCGAGACGTTCCCCCCCAGGGGTACGATTTATTCTCAGCCAGGTCATGGACTGAAATGAGGCGAGAAGCTAGGTTGATGTCCTTCCTGATGCTGACTGGGACCAGATGCATAGGGAAGATAGTATAACTCCTCCCTGTCGTACCTGCCGGAGAGGGTGCAAGGATCGGGACCGCGACTGAGTCAGGGAGCTTCCTTCCTTCTCCTTCCAAGACTGTCACTCTGGTTTGGACCATGATGACTGCGGTGGACAATGAGGACACCATGGGATGAAGCTGGGAAATGGCCGAGGGTATCGACTGAGGAGACACCTGCTGGGTGCTAGGCCAAGCTGTCTCTGGCAATGGGAAGAGGAGCCTGAAGAGCTGCGCCTCAGTTCAGCTGTTAGCTTGGGGATGGGCCATCCCGAGGAGCACCATAGAAGTCCATTTTTTTTTTTTCCCCATAAAGTACACACACACACACACACACACACACACACACACACACACACACACACACACACACACACACACACACACACACACACACACACACACACACACACACACACACACACACACACACGGGGGGAATACCGTCCAACCTGGTGCAGGATGGAACTACCTGAACTCGCCTGACCTAAAGGAGTAATGACAGACAGACAACGGTGAGTGGCTCAATTATATGCCATCTGGAGAAGGGTGGCCGGATCGTGCCACTTCAGCAACGAAAATTAATTAAGAACAGCGAATAGTTTCGTCGCTGAAACAACCGGCATCAAACCGAACTGTAGAGCGTATGACATGGAATGAAAAGAAACGAAAATGCCCGAATGAACCGACACAAAGTTAGTGCCACCCCTAAGAAGAAAAATGACAGACAGTATATGGAACAAGACCACTGAAACTATTGACGTGACAGTGATACAAATCGAGGTGCTGTAATTGCGACTGACAACAAACCGCATTGTGGAGTGGGATGAAATAAAGACCGAATGAAGCCAACACAAAGTGGAGTGCTGTTGAAGCGATTGTTTTTGGATGGAAGTGTGGGGTATATGAAATTAACAAAATGATTGCCATGACAGAGGCACGAATCGGTGTGCCGACATTGCAACTGATGGTGAACGGGACTTCGGAACATGCAATAGGAAAAGATGAAATGACTAATACGAGCCGACATGAATCGGTACATCGCAGATGCGACTGGTTTCGAATCGGAGTGAAGGGTAAGCGTAATGATTTGCCATGACAGAGACACGAATCGGTGGGCCCCGATTGCGACTGACAGCGAACCGGACTGTGGAGAATGAAAGGAGATCCAATTACTGAAAATAAGCCGACACAAAATAGGTGACTCACCTGATGTGACTGGACTCAGAATGGTCTAGGGCAGGGATATGCAATTAGCAGACCTCCAGCTGTTGCAAAACTACAAGTACCTCTGCCTTTAGATGTCATGCTTGTGGCTGTCAGAGTCTTGCTATGCCTCATTAGAATTGTAGTTCTGCAACAGCTGGAGGTCCGCTAATTGCATATCCCTGGTCTAGGGGGTATACGAACTAAAATAACTGAAGTGATAGACCGTGTTTAAGTGAAAGGGGCTGACTTTGTAGTGTGTAACAAAGAACAAGAATGTACGAATGAAACGGCTCGGGGTCTGTTCTCAACAAACTGAGCCACGAGTTTGAGGCTAAATGAGACTGCGCATGGAGACATACGAATGACTGGTAAGTTCTGTTGCAGGCCTCAATGACACAGGGGACCTAACAAAACAACGACTACACATGAAATGAAGAAATTATATACGAATCCTACCTGCGACAGCTGAGCAAGACTCGATCTAGGAAAAACCACGAACGGAGAACCGAAAGCCTCTGGAAGTTTGGACACGCAACTCACGAACACAGAGTGAGCTGGGAAGTCGGCCTAGTGATGCAACAAATCGTGCACAGGAACAAAGACCACAGATGAGTGGGCTGCTTAAATACCCCCCGGACTCCTCCCATAAATTCAGGCCACTATACTGGTGTAATATAAATACACACATACACAGAATTTGCTACCACAGTAGGAGCGGTAGCACCACCAAGGGAAAAAATTAATTAAAAAAAAAATGGGGGACAAAAGAAGGGATAGCTACGCAACTACCATTAGTTAAAAAAAAAAAAAAAACAGGTTGAAGAAGACCAACAGCAAAAGTGGTCAACAGAAAAACAAGAATGTTTTGATGGTAAAGGCTGATGCCTACAATAAACGAAACCTTAACCTCATGGAAGGAAAATTGGACAAACAGACCCTGAACAGCTGAAGTGATGGGCTTCATGCAAACACTACAGAAGCTGTAAAACTCAAGGACTGTGAGCTGACTTATAGGAATCTGTTAAGGCTGGTTCACACTGCTGTGTCCCCAAGATCGTGTCACTTGCTTGCGACTTTTGTGATTTAACATTGCAGTCTATGGCACTCAAGTCGCACAACAGTCGCAGAAAAGTAGTGCAGGAAGCTTTTTTGCTGACTTGACTCGCATTAAGACAGCACCCATTGAAATTAATGTGTTCTGGCTTGTCAAGCAACTTTAAGTTGCAGCAATGTGATCCAGGGCTAAAAGATGTGATCAATTAAAACATGGTTTTACAAATAAAGTTGTCACCAGAAGAGAGCAGAGAGTTGTTCCAGATAACTGAAACTGGTAGTTAAAGTGATTACTAAAAAGTCTCCTTTCTTTTTCTTTAAAAAAAAAAAAAAAAAAATAGCAAACTTTTCATACTTACCTGCTCTGTGCAGTGGTTTTGCACAGAGCAGCCCATATCCTCCCCTTCTCGGGTCCCTGGACATCACTCCTGGCCCCTTCCTCCTGCCGAGTGCCCCCACAGCAAGTAGCTGTGTCCATTCAGACACAGAGTCGCAGTTCGGCGCGCTCTCTCTCTCTCGGCTAACTGACTGACAGCAGCGGTAGCCAATGGCGCCACGCTGCTGTCTCAGCCAATGAGGAGGGAGAGTCTCTGACAGCTGAGACACTCCAACATCACTTGATTGAGATGGTCTCTGGTAAGTATTAGGGGGGCTGCTGCACACAGTTTTTTTTTTATCTTAATGCATCAAGATAAAAAAGCTTCTGACTTCACAACCATTTTACCAACTAACTGAGCATCAGTGAAGTCCCTAAAAGCAAACACATTATTCATGAAGGTGATCTCTATCAGGTTGGACTGGAGGAGAGACCATATAAAAAAAAAAACACGACCAGTTGTCCATAAAAAATCCCTATTCAGGGGAAAAATACTGCCTTACTTGACCGGGGGGGGAAGCGGTGATAGCATAGGGAGTTACCAGTTTTCACACAGGAAATTTTCCAGAAAGGAAGGTAGAGGGAAGGTCTTTGAGGCAGTATAGCCATAGAGTCTGGATCAGCGGGTTGAAGTCTGTTAGGCCCCTTTCACACTGGGGCGTTTTTCAGGCGGTACAGCGCTAAAAATAGCGCCTGTATACCGCCTGAAAAAATCCTGCCCCATTCACTCCAGTGTGAAAGCCGGCAGGGTTTCACACTGGAGCGGTGCGCTAGCAGGACGGCAAAAAAAGTCCTGCTAGCAGCATCTTTGGAGCGGTAAGGGAGCGGTGTGTTCACCGCTCCTATACCGCTCCTTCCCATTGATTTGAATGGGAAACCACGGTAAAACTGCGGTCTTTAACCCTTTTTCGGCCGCTTGCGGGGGTAAAACCGCACCGCGAGTGGCCGAATACCGCAGCTAAAACGACGGTAAAGCAGTGTGAAAGGGGCCTTAGGCATGCCCTAGCGGACAGTGTCAACTAGATTAGATATAACATTAAAGCAAGTCAGATTCCTCAATGACCCAGTTAAACACAGATCCCACAGGAAATAGGCTGTGAAGGTTCTAAACCAGAAGTCAAATCTGAATCGGAGTCAGAAATAATGATTGAAGCTTCAGGCATACTTAAAGTGGTTGTAAAAGGTTGAAGGTTTTTTTACCTTATGCATTCTCTGCATTAAGGAAAAAACATATTGTCATCCCCCCCCCCCCCCCAAATACTTAGGTGGGGTACACACCAAGTTTTTTTCGTTCAACCCAGCAGGTTGGAACAAAATAAAAAATGAGATCACCATACTAACACAAGCGATGTTAGTGTGGCAATCTCCCTTGCTGTGCCTTTGTGTACTGATAAGGGGACAGCCAGCCATTGGCTGCCAGCGCTGATTAGGTGCCAGTGGAATGCTTGTTTTCCAGCATGCCCCTTCGACAGAAGCCAGTTGAGAAAAATCGGCTTATGCAGAACACAGAGGCCGAAAGTCACCTGGTTCCTGCAGCTGAACCAACCGTTTTTGTCCCATGTGTAGCAAGCTTTACCTGTGCCTGAGAGCAGTGGCTCTGCTCTCCCACTCCTCACTGGCCTCAGAGAAGCGGCAGCCATTGGTTCCTGCGGCTGGCACTCAAATCCAGTGACAAAAGGAGCAGGGGAATGGACACACAGAGGCTTAGGACTGAGCCCGCATGTGTGCCACCATAGGAAGCAGAAGAGCGCAAGCGAGGGACCTGAGAAAAAGAGGATCAAGGGTTGCTCTGTGAAAAAAACAAAAAAACAAACAGGTATGAAAAAAAAAATTAAAAAATTACTTTACAATCTCTAAGTGCAAAACATGGTCAGAAGTATGTGCTGCCAAAGAAGCAGCAGTGGAAAGTTCTGAACATCTGTATGACGACCAATTCATTATTCGTGCACAAAATGTAAGTCAGACGTAGAGATAAGATGCCTGGTAGCGCCAAACAGATAGCAGGGCTTAGGTAGTGAAGTTGGTGACAAGGATGAACCTAAATAAATAGGGGACTAAGAAATTTGACTACAGACCTCAGCTCCTACAGGGGAGACTGGTGATTCACCCCAGAATTAGCAATAGAACATGGGACAGGGTCACCTGATGTAACAGGACTGTCTTTTTAAAAGACAACTAGACCCAAAATAGGCCTTGCATAGTCACAAACTAAAGCGGATCAAGGTAGAGTGTGGCATAAGCAGCCAGTGTTTTGCAAAACAGCTTAGCTCAATAAATGAGTGAAATAGACAGGGTTAAAAAAAAAAAAAAAAAAAGAAAAGGAGCCACTATTCTAAGCCTGGATAGGAGGTTATAGTGAACAAATTCAGCAGAATTGTGTCACGACTCAGGGCTTGGAAACAGCTCTCTGCCACCAATAGGCTTAGTACAAAATACTCTGAGACACTATGACAGTGTTGAATGTACAAATTTACATCAGACCTCGCAAAATATTATACGAGACTGGATATACTGAAGGTAGTACCTTGTTTAAGATAATGAGAGAGTGCTTTTTGGCTAATAGACACAGGTCTGTAAGGCACCACAATGCAGAGTGCAGCATACTGGGATACCATTGTATTCCCTGAGGTAGATTTTCACAAAAATGATATACACCAAAAATTGTATCACTGCTCTAAATTTTGGGTAACGCCCTGCAACTGAGCAGTACACAAAAGGCCTGGAAAGCTTCCAATGTAGAACTTCTAATGCAGATACCACTTGCCACGATATCTGCATCAGCCGGAGACACTAGAGACTGAGTGCACCTTAGAGCTGGAGAGTGTTCTGCAGCTAACTGACCTAGTAGAGCCCAGTGCCCAAAGGTCACATTTCAGTAGCTTCGCCCCAACCATGGACGTACTCGGCATCCAAGTCTTCAGGTCACACCAGTGTTTGTCAGCTTTTCTGGACTTGGAGAGCATTCTGTGGCAGACATGGGACACAAGGTCCTGAAAGCCCCACAAGCAGAGCCCAGTGCCAAAAATGTCATTCTTCGGTCCAGTCAGGCCTAGGTACAGCTTTCAAGCCTATGCTGAGGACTGGCGATCTGGATAGCTGCTGTATATAGACCAGCTCACGCAGCAAAGCAAGTATTTTTTTTACTTTAATCAAAAGTAGAAAAAAAATGCCAAAATACATCTATAAATGTCCTCAGCAGAGCAAAGGAAAAAATAATCCAACCTACTAAGACAAATGTCCTAAGCAGAGCTGAGGAAAAAACAATAAAGGCATCCACCCCACTAAGGACACTAGCAAAACACAGACATGGAGAATAAAAGGTGGAGTTATATTGGGCTGGCCTTCAACTTTTTCTGTATGCCAACATCCACCTTCTGTAGGTAGCTGCATAAAACCCACACATCTGAAAAACTACTATATACTTCTGTTCCTTACTGTACAATAAAAGAGCATTCCCCTGAAGATTTGAGTCATATATTGGCTATAGTCTGTCCAGTTATACCAGGTTATTCATCATATTCTGCGCTACAGTATGTAACAGATTTATTGAGAAAATATAAAACTGATAGGACATCTACAGGTGATGCTACTAAAAGGATCACTGACATCCATTGCACAACAACTGCAATAAGAATCATTGAACTGTTGCTAATGGCCATTAGCAGAGAATATTTTAAAGGAATTAAGCCAGAGTTGCCAGTATGCAACTACTGCAGCCGATTGTTGGCCCTAGTAGGTTGTTTTTTTTTTTTTTTAAACAAAAAGATCTGTCAAATCTAGATCTCTCACAAATAAAAACATCTATTGTTGATCAATCCCAGCTCCCTGGATATGAAATGAACACCTAAAAGGCTACACATATGTACGTATATACTGATTTAAAAAGCACAGCGATAGCCGTTTAGGCTTTTCAGGAAAAGGGCTTTCTGCAAACAGTAATATAGTGTAACTAGGCAGTAATCATTTTTCATTATTCTGGCAGCTTTGAATAGATGGCAACATCTAAAATTACACCCTGCACATTACCACAGCCCTCTGCACCTCCTTACTAAAATAATCCTAATTAAAACCGGAATGTGACAGCATTAACTGTTCCTTGAAATTTTGTCAGTAAAAAAGTCAATACATTTCAAGATTGCAAGACAGACTGGACATCATATGTTTGGTATGTCATAATTGGGACCAAAATGGGGTAGACAAGGCAGTGCATTGTAATTTGTACAGTTACCATAACACAACAGTAATAAGCATTGCAAATTTTGTCACTTGTACATTGCAATTTATCATATGTTGACTAATCTTCAAAAAAAAATGTAATAAAAAAAAATATTACTAAACACTGGTTTAGCCAATTTAACACGTTTCTCAAATCAGTCTATAAAAGTAATATGCTGGATTTACATAACTAATTCTATCTTAGGCTACATTCACATGGGCGATTAGCACAACCTGCAAATTCCAAGAGCAAGCATCTGCAAATTCCTGGGGGTGAAATGACAGGTGTGAGCTGCGGCCACTCAACACATACAATACAATGGCAGGCTGACTGCAGCCACAGCCAGTGATTACCTGCAGTTAGGGACAGATGATCTTGGCTGAATGCAGTCTTTTTGTGTCCAGCCACGATCAATGCAGGTAACTGCTGGGTGTACAACCCATCACAAACAGCTTTAGTCACTGCCAGCCTGTCATTGCACTGTATGTAGCTGCAGAAAAGATGCTGTCAAATAACTGTTACATAATGCTTAAAGCAGGGGTAGGCAATATTAACCACTTGCCGCCCGCCCATTGTATATAGACGTCGGCAAAGTGGTTGTCAAATCCTGACTGGACGTCCCAGGACGTCCTTAGGATTTTGAGCCTCTGCGCGCCCCCGGGGGTGCGCATCGTGGCCATAGTTGTTGGGGGGTGTCAGTCTGACACCCCACAACTACGATCTTGGTAAAAAGTCTGACGGAGACTCTTTACCACGTGATCAGCCGTGTCCAATCACGGCTGATCACAGTGCAAATAGGAAGAGCCGGTAATCGGCTTTTCCTCACTCGCGTCTGTCAGACGCGAGTAGAGGAGAGACGATCGGCTGCTCCTCTGACAAGGGAGGGGGGGTCTGTGCTGAATGATTATCAGCACAGCCCCCCCGAGGATGCCCACACTGGACCACCAGGGACGCCACCAGACCACCAGGGATGCGCAGCACAAGGTATGCCACCCTAGACCACCAGGGATGACAGTGCCCACAATGGATACCAATCAGTGCCCACAATGGGCATCACTGATTGGCATGCATTATTGTTTGGCACCGATTGGCATCCATCAATACAAAATAGTGCTTATTTGTGCCAACTATCAGTGCCTATCCGTGCCACCTATCAGTGCCCATCAATGCCACCTCATCTGTGCCCATCAGTGCAGCCCCATCAGTGAAGGAGAAAACTTACTTATTTACAAAGTTTTGAAACAAACAAAAAAAAAAACGTTTTTTTTTCAAAATTTTCGGTCTTTTTTTATTTGTTTAGCAAAAAATAAAAACCGCAGGAGGTGATCGAATACCACCAAGAAGGAAGCTCTATTAGTGGGAAAAAAAATGATAAAAATTTCATTTGGGTACAGTGTAGCATGACTGCGCAATTGTCACAGTGCGACAGCACTGAAAGCTGAAAATTGGTCTGGGCAGGAAGGTGTTTAAGTGCCCTGTATTGAAGTGGTTAAAGAAGTCAAAGATCATGGGAGAAGTCAAAGATCATTGGGCACAGTCTCGCCTCTACTACTGTGTCAAACGCCTACATTGCATGGCAATCATGGGTTTAAATCAGGTGGTGAAAAGGGAACATATTTACTCCTCATCACCTATCACACTCTCTGATCACTTTTCAGAGGAGCAGCACTTAAATGTGCCCTTAGTTGCATTCAGCAGCGACACGTTAGGGCTCATTCACACGTAAAGTTGGGGGTGATAAAACAGCAGGTTATAATAGCTATGGCTAAGCACAGAAAACACGGGGGAAAGCTGAAGGTACACTGCGCACTGCACCCAGTGTGGGTAAACCGCAGCACATCAGTTGAAATCAGCCTTATACCATTATGCCTAGTGTATTGCTTCAGACTGACCTAAAGAGCTCTTTTTTCCCTGCTGCTGGCACCACTCTGGACACCACTAGCTGGGATAAGAGATGGAGTGCATCATGGGAGTCCAGTCCTCATGGGACTACAGCTCCAACTTTACAAGTAGTCCCTCTGCACTCTGATGCTTTGGAATGGCAAGTCAGCAAACCCAGACCGAGATCTACCAATCACCTGTCCGCGATCTAAAGGTTGCTGACCCCCGGCTTAAAAGGATATTTGCATTTTCCCTAGCAGATTCTTTAACTGTTGTTACTGAAGACTAAAAATAAATGTGTGTATGCAGCTTTTTTTTTTTGAAGAGGAGATAGGGAAGTACCCTTCACTGTGGCCTACAGTTTTGAAGGATAAGGTAGAGGGAGCTCTGGGCAACACCGCAAATAAAATCTATATCAGGCTAAATGTGCAGACCATCTTCTCTCTTGTCCTGAGAAGAAGACGAAGAAGAAGACGAAGAAGAAGACGAAGAAGAAGACGAAGGACAAGAAGAAGAAGAAGAAGACGAAGGACAAGAAGAAGAAGAAGGACAAGAAGAAGAAGAAGGACAAGAAGAAGAAGAAGGACAAAGAAGAAGAAGAAGAAGAAGACAAGAAGAAGAAGAAGGACAAGAAGAAGAAGAAGAAGAAGAAGAAGAAGAAGAAGAAGACAAGAAGAAGAAGAAGAAGAAAAGAAGAAAGAAGAAGAAGAAGAAGAAGAAGAAGAAGAAGAAGAAGAAGACAAGAAGAAGAAGAAGAAGAAGAAGAAGAAGAAGAAGAAGGACAAATCGGGGTAGCATTACTGATTTTATTCTAAAAGTGCAATTTGACTGGCAGTTATGCTGACCCGCTGGATTCAGTACACTCAGTCTCAAATTTCAGGAATATTGTCCCAGGCCAGTGACTCAAAGTATTTAATCATCAGGGTCAGCATGGCAGCCAGGCAAACTATTTTTAGAAGGACAGGTCAGATATGCAAGTCTCCAGGTTTCACTCAAGGAAGGTTTATTTTAAAATAAACTAGTGACTCCCATTTACTTTTTATTATTATAATATATTTTTTTTTTTTTTTTACAAACTTGTCAGCTAAAAGGCAATTGCATAAAAAGTGCACTTCATGGATTACTGCCAGTTCTTATTCCCACATACATTTGAATATTGCAGTTCTGACAAAAGTAAACAATCCTTGTTTTCACATGAGGATAATGGCCCCAGATCATGTACCTTTAAAAACCAAGCCAGCAAATGATAACTCCCATATTACTGTTTGCAGATGTTTAGGAAATGGGAGTAGTTCGGATGGGTGAAAGTGAATCACTGATCTATAATCTTTAGCTACACTAGCTTTAGATCAAACTTTGATAAAAGAACACTTTGGGGTTTTCACACATGCGTATACATTATTATGGTCTCCATGGTCTCTAAAACCTTACACTGCCTTGCTTGCGTTACAAAAAAAAACAACGTACTTATGAACACCTGTCCAAAAAAACTGCTCTATGCACTAGTCTAAAAAAAGATTGGTTTAACGTCCACTAACCTGATGCGTTTTATGCATTAAGGTAAAAAGCCTTCTACATGTAGTTCCCCCACCCCCCCCCCCCCCACCAAACACCGCTCTTATACTTACCTGAGCTTAGTCTCAAGCCAGCAATATGCACAAGAGCAGAGGCTCTCTTCCCTCCTCATTGGTTCATACACGGCAGCGGAAGCCGATGATGAGGGAGCCGAGTCCAACAGTCTGTGTCAATAGATGCAGACAGCGAGGCTCAGGAGAGAGCCCACACGACTGTCCCCATAGTAAGCAGCTTGCTATGGGAGCACTCAGAAGGGGGGGGGGAGAAGAGGAGCTAGGTGTGGTGGCAGGGGACCCGAGAACAGAAGGATCGGACCAAATAGATAGAGGCAGAAAATAGAGAACTTGGTGATCTGATTGGGAATTCCTCTTCTATCAGTAAGAAGGCACGGTTCAGAGGGAGGAGAGGTGTTCACTTTGTGACCACTTACAACAATACAATCAGATTGTTTCTATCATAGAACACTGCCTCCCTGTCCTATATGCGGATAAAACTGCATCATATTTTAAGACAGGGGTGCAGTTTTTCCAGTAGGAAAGCTCCTACTTTGGGTACTATGCTTTCGTCTTCTCCATTTCGTTCCACTTCCCCTTCCATTTCATGGTTGGGAACAGTGGGCGCCTATCCCTGTGGTTAGAACACCTGTAAACCGTGCAAAAGACACAGAAAAAGCAGGTCTGTTATTTCAAACAGGTAGAACATATCCAGTAAAAAGTTTTATAAAATTGTAACGCAAGATGATTGTCTACCTAATTGATTGCAGTACTTGTAAAGTACAGTATGGGGATGCACTATCCGCAATCTACGTATTAGAATATCAGAACACTACAAATGATACATTTGAAATATTTTTTGCATTGCTATTTAAACATTTTAGAACAGTTCATGGTGGTAATCTGGAGTCTCTTTTTGCGGTCTGGAACAGGTGAGAAGATCTGTTGGGGGGGGGGGGGGGGTAAACACACCATACCCTACTTCACCGGGAGGTGTAGTAGATGCACAGAATAAATACTCAATTTCCTAGTGGAATGAACAGTAGAATGGATGTCAAATTTGTTTTTAAAAAATATACTTTGATTCCACAGGGGGTTAATAATTGTTTGCCCTAGAGTTTTCAGTCTGTTTCCATTCTTTCCCTCTCACCTCTTCTCTGGTTCTACCAACCTCACATGATTTTAAAAATTGGATTGCACCACCCCCCTTTTTTGGAGGAATGGACACCTTTTCCTTCATAAACTTGATTTTATTGTAAATCTGTATGCCATTAGGAAGGCTTTTGCCAAAACATGTTAGCCTTTTGATGTCGCACTGCTGTTTGTGCTGAATAAAGATTTAAGTAGAAGCAATCAAGTTGGCAGCATTCTTTTTGCAACATCGGGGCAAAACTATTGCACAGAGCAGGTAAAGTATAACATGTTTGTTATTTTCAAAAGGGGAAAAAAAAAATTAAAGTTTTGAACCACTTTGATCTAGCTTACAAGATTTCACTGAAGTGATGGATGCTGTAGATACACTTAAAAAAAAAAAACAAAAAAAAAAACAACTCTAGACACATGTAAAAGCCTAATATTAGTGCATATTAAACACTCAACTGCCAAAAACAACTCCTCTACACAGTGAAATGAGAAGGAATAGAGCAAGCTAACCAGCAGTCCTAACAGTGTTTTCTATCTGCAGTTTCAATATTATCCTAAAGCTGAACAGCAGGATAAATAGAAGACTTCTCAGTGGAGCTGCACCAGCACTGCAAGAGTTATTTACTTATTAATGTCTAGAGGACCAGGTAAAAGGAGTATTAGTTACCTGATCCTCTGCTTCCACAGGCGCTACCGTACTGCTCAACCAGTCCTTGCAGTCTCTTCTCCCCTGCGTTAGGCTTCAAGTCATGAGGGATGAGAAACAGCTTAGGCAGAACTCAGAACACCTTGTTGAGGCTCCACAGATATATCAGCTGTACTGAAATTAATGTGGAGTTTGGCCATATTTTTTTTTATTTCTGTCCATTGCCAATTTGGGGGAATTTATCTCAATTTAGGTTTCCGTGCCACTGGTACAAGGCATGGGGGAGCAGCTGTCATTGGAACAGGAAGGTTTTGGAATTTTTACCCATCCCCACTGTACTACAAAATGGTCTTTTGATTTTGTCTGTGTCCCTCACTGGAGAATTACCCATCACTTTCTGCCCTGAGAGGAGACAAAGTTGAAATCTTCTCAATAGACACAGGCAGTAATAGTCCTTACTGAGGCTCCAACGCCGACACTATATCCAAAATAAAACAAAACATTTTGGTTGGAGTTGGCCTTTGTGAAGCAACAACTGAAAAGCTTGAAGTTAGCAGCCAGCTGTAAATTTTTACAGCAATTGGGTTTAAAATTAGATGAACTTAAATATTTAGGGTAAAGGATCTCTATAGCTGGGCTTTAGCAAGACTATTTACATTAGCACACAAACAGTTTAAAGGCGGGCAACAAAAGTAAAATGAAAAAGGGTTTTCCTTTCTGTCTGTATTTCCTCTCTCCTTCAATTATATAAAATTTCCAGATCATTTTAGGCAACTTGCGTTCCTGTCTGATAAGCAGGTAAAAATAATAAAACCAATTTGCAATACAAATTTAATCATTTTTTTCTCTGTCCACATTCAACAGTTTTTTTAAAGGTGATCCGTCAACCACCTGATCGCCGAGTGTCCCATTCTTGGAGAAAGTTTGGCTGTTGGACGTGGAAGTCACCTCTGATGCGTCCTCCGTTATCACAGTAATAGAATTTTTACTTCGGTCATTCATTTCAATGGCTTCAAAATCTGCATCGTTCCATTGCTGAGCATCCTCCTCCTCCTCCTCCTCCTCCTCTTCCTCTAGGCCAGAACTTGAAAGTAAAGCCCTTCGGTCTTCACTTTCAACTGCACCCCACCGTACCTTGTCCTGCGAAGAAGTGGCCAGTTTGTACATGACTGGAAACAAGACAGCTGTCACAGCAGAAGATGCCAAGATGGTGTACATAAGTACTGGAAGAGTGGGCAACATTCCCTGAAGGTATCCTACAGAGGCAGGAATTGCCATTTCTCCAAGTGCTGCTCCAACCACAAATAAGGAAGCCGACTTGCCTCCTATAGTCGTGTACTGCTGTGCCCAAGAGAAACCACTGGGAAAGGTGGTAGCCATTGATGCTCCATACAGTGCACTTCCAATCCAAAGGACTATGTGTTCTTTATAAAAGATCATTAAACATACAGATGAAACAGTGCAGCCAATCACACTAAGAAGCAGCATGGTGCCAGGATACAAACACGTCGCAAAGCAGATAGCAAAACCTCGAACTGTAGCAAACACCCCCCAAAATATAGAGTTCAGCCCTGCAGCCTTATCATGATCCATCTCTGCCATAGTGATTGCGTAAGTAAATATGTATGAACCATAGGCAACTTCTGCCCCAACGTAGAAAAAGAAAAACAAACAAAGAAGAAAGATGAGAGCATTATGATACTTGGCTGTCCTTCCTTTTTCTTCTGAACCCTTAGCGGATGATCGATTGGGCGGACTTTTACAGTACAAGATAAATAAAAATATAGAGACCAGCAAAATGTATGTGGCAATAACAATATAGGACAGCATTGACTTCTTAATTTCAAGAGGCATATTTAGTACTTCTTGTGATGTTTTATGGATCTTATCAAAGGGCAGAATTTCTGGAATTAATTTTGCCAAGATTGGTGCCAGAAGAGCCCCCAGAGCAAAACTGAAGTGCAGTGCCTGAATATGGGGTCCAGCTTCATCTCCCCAAGTGTTCAGAATGACAATATTTCCACCTAACATGGGAGAAGAAAACAATTAGAAATTAATACATCAAAAACACAATCTCAGTAACAAAACGATGGGAAAAAAAAAAAAAAGTTAATGCAACATAATGCACTAAATCACATGTTCCTTTTACAGAAACGCATTAATTAAAATGTCTTGGTGTCTGTTCACATTCACGCTTTCTTTAGGAGGCAATCTGCCAAACATTATATATTACATTTTCAGAACAAATTATTTAATATATATATATATATATATATATATATATATATATATATATATCCCCTGCAAGTGCAGCAGCTGATTGGCAATTTATAAAGTCACTCCCTTTTAACATTGCACATGGACACAAACAGCTATTACTTCAGAATATCAAATAGCAGGAAACTGCAACAAAGTTTGTAAAAAATTCTTGAAATGTACATTGATTGCCCTCTTTAGGAACGCCAACTTCTACCTGGGTTGCGTGTAACCCTAAGGTTTCTCCAGAGGGTGCTAGGGGTTCTTTGCGTTGTGGCCGGTTGACCTTCCATCTGATGGTACCTACATACGTCCAGGTCCAATACAACTTGGCAAAACCAGTAGCATGATGCCAATGATCTTTTCAGTGGTTGCAAGGCTGACCACTACTGTGAAGATTGTATTCATCCTACATCAATGTAAGGGGCATTTCTTCTCATTGACCCCTACACCTGTTTTAGTAAGGGTTCCCTGAGACATGAAAATTTTAGGGGTTAATATGTTGAGAAAGGCTGTCTTAAGATATATTTGCTCGACATTTATTGAAAAAGAAATAACCTGTAACAACTTGAAGCCACTTGTTATACATGATTATGCTAAGGACTGTTCTAAACAACACAATAAAAATATATATTAATGAACATCTTGATAATGTTTTTCCTATTCCTCTGGAATGTTAAGAGAATAAAGTTACCAGTATCTAAGAATCCCATTGACAGGCCCACAACAGACATCGCTCCAGTCAGAAGAATGGCCTTCTTACACCAAGGCAAAACTAAAAGGCCTATACAGGTCGCCATCATGGATAATCCTGTTAAAGAAAAAGAATGAGCTTTAGCAGTAACAAATTTCAAAATGTTAAAAAAAAAGGACATTCACATTAAATATAATTCAGTAACAAGCATGTATGTTTCTTCGGCTCCAAGTTTCAATGTTGGGTCTTGCTCACACATTGCACTTTGTTTTTTAGTCAGCCTGCAAACCATTACAATGTTAATGACCATTATTATGCAAGATTTATATAGTGCCAACAGTTCGCCCCACGCTTTACAACATGAGGGTAGACAGTACACTTACAATACAAATCAATACAGGAGGGATCAGAGATCCCCGCTCGTTAGAGCTTACCATTGCATGCAAATGTGACCATAAGAAATTTAAGAATAAGTACCACTTTTTAAAATACCTTGGCTCCTTCAATATATCAAAATAATCAAAGATGTATGCAAATATAATCTTACATTTTTTTACTCTCTCTCAGGCTGCAGTCACACCCAGGGCCGCTGATGGAAATCATGGGGCCCCTTACAGCCTACCTGTCGGGGCCCCCTTCAGCCCCACCCCTATCCCCTTCCAGGCTTTCAGCGGCTGCAGGAGGAAATTGGAGAGATCGTTTCCTCTAGATTAGTGTTTCTCAACATTTTACCAGTCATGGGGCAATATATTGCCTTTTCACTGCCTGTCAACTGCCTCTGAAAAGCGATCTGAGCCTGGATTGCTTTTCAGAGGAATGGTATTTTCTTGTTGGTATTATGAACTGCTCTAAGAAAATCAGTTCTGCTCATACAGAAAAAGGGCATCAGGTTTAAAAGTAGTGTGTGTATACACACACATGCACGCACATATACACACAAATACACACACACATAAACCTACACATACATATAAATATAAACACACACACACACACAGACACATCTCTTAAACGGTAGCTGTCTGCTAAGGGGGACCTGTAGTTACACATGGCACATGGCATGAGGCTAGATTTACATAGCAGCAGGCAACTTTTTTTTTGGGACAGGGGGACAAAAATTACAGATTTCTTGCCATGCTTTCTCAACAGAATAGGCTCATCACTTCTACTGTTTATCCAAAATCTCCTCTCCTGTGAGAATTTATCATCTACTATAGTCAGTTATATGCCTCTTCCCTGCCTCCTGATTTTGAGCACACACACATGCATACAAACATATACAGATTGCTTTTTTAAAAATAATTGTCAGCAACACTGTACCTTCACTCTCCATGCCGGGTACTGCTCTGTAGGGGGAGGCAGATAGCACAGCACACACTGCAAGACATCTCTCCCTTTGCTTTCACTTTCAGTGTAACTTTAAACAGTGAAATCGAGTTCCTGCATTGCCGATTTACACATCGGCTGAGGATCGGGCAGCCACCTTTCTAATAATTCAGGCATGGGGGGGGGGGCACATGGGGCCCAGTCTCAATGGTGGCTTCTGCAACCCCTATATGTCTGCCCCTTCCATGAGCAGAGGGAGATGAATCACTCCGCCTGGGAAGGGAATATGCAGGCCGGGACTTGAGCCAGCTTGCGGAGCGGCCACTGGTGTGACATGCGCCCGAAATAGAAAAAATAGTCCCCCTCCCAAACATGCACAAGAACATGAATACGGAGGTACCCAGAAAGAAAGAAAAAAAAAAAAAAAAAAACTTAGATAAGTGGAACGGGGCGGGGGGGATACTGGCTGGAGAAAGACTTTTTTTCTGCATTCTTTTAATCTCCGATTGCCGGGCCCCCCTGCTGGCTGGGCCCGGTACAACAGGGCCAGTTGTACTGGCTTATCAGCGGCCCTGGTCACACCTAAGCGTATCATTTTCAGGCAGAAAGTCACGCAATGTTGCCGTAATTTTGTACAGGTCAAAAAGGTCACCAATGTAAATAAATAAATAAAAAAGCAGGAAAATGCCCAAATCTGCACGAACTGAGCTACAAAAAAAAAAAAGAAAAAAAAAAAAAAAAAGAAAAAAGCTGCAGAACTTTGAGCTTCAAGCGTTTGGCTTCAGGCGATTTGGAGTGGTCATGTGAACCATCTCCATAGAGAACAATTGATTTTTTTTTCTCTTCCAGCATGCTGGAGCTTCAGGCTTAAAGCTACAAAACGCTAAGGTGTGAATGGGGCCTTACAGGGCTCAATTCACAAAGCAGTATCTACCGCTTTAACAAATAAAGTAAAATTCCTCTATTTTATGACATTATTTATGTATTTTTGTAGTGAAAGCCAACTGTATTTTAACGCAGCCATGTGTCCTTAACAACCATGACTCATCTGCTGTCAGCAGAACGTAAAACAAAAGGCTTGCCGACATTTAATAATTTAAAAATAAAAAGGAAGGAGGAAAAATAAAAAAACAGCATGGGGTCCCTCCCAAATCCATACCAGGGTCTTTGGGTCTGGTGTGGATTTTAAGGGGAACCACACATTCAAAAAAAAAAAAAAAAAAAAAAAAAAGGCAAGGGGTTCCCCCAAAATCCCTACCAGTCCCATGGACTCCTTAAACAAGCCAGGCCATGTTCCCTCAACCTTGGGGGGGGGGGGGGGGTGCTTTAGTGACAGCAGATGAGTCATGCTTGTTAAGGACATAGTGGCCACCCGCTCCTTAACTACAATATTTACTGGTTGTTAAGGATGTTGGCGGCCACCTGTTACAGTGAAAAAAATAAATTAAAAAAAAGTATTTGATCCCCTGATTTTGTACGGTTGCCCACTGACACAGGAATTATCAGTCTAAAATTATAATTGTAGGTTTATTTTAATAGTGAGAGACAGAGCAACAAAAATATCCAGAAAAACACATTTCAACAAAAGTTATAAATTGATTTGCATTTTAATGAACAAAAATACGTTTTTGATCCCCTAGCAATCAGCAAGATTTCTGGCTCCCAGGTGTCTTTTATACAGGTAACGAGCTGAGATTAGAAGTACTCTCTCAAAGTGTAAGGGTCCATTCACATGGGGCGGATCCGTAATAATCTGCCCCGTGAACATCCGCTGCTCAGCGGGGATCGCTCCGCTGATTCCAGCGGATGACAGGGCGGTCCCTGCACACTGTGCAGGGACCGCCCTGTCAGATCTCCGCTCTCCCCTATGGGGGGAATCGGATGAACACGGACTGTCCGTGTTCATCCAATCCGCTCTGCAGACAGATGGAAAAATAGGGTTTTCCTCCGTCTGCAGAATTGGACCATAGCGGAGGCAGACAATATCAGGTGTCAGCGGATGCTCATCCGCTAACACCCGCTATCCCATAGGGGTACATGCATGTCTGTTTTTCATCCGAAAACGGTGGATGGATGGAAAAAACCGACATACGGTCTGCATGTGTGGAAGGGGCCTTACACGTTACATGTATAAGACAACTGTCGACAGAAGCAAATCAGATTCCAATCTCTCCACCATGGCAAAGAGCTGTTCAAGGATGTCAGGGACATAAACGTAGACCTACACAAGGCTGGAATGGGCTACAAGACCACTGCCTAGCAGCTTGGTGAGAGGGTGACAACAGTTGGTACAATTATTCGCAAGTGGAAAAACAAAAAATAACTGTCATTCTCCCTTGGTCTGAGGCTCCATGCAAGATCTCACCTCGTGGAGTTTCAATGATCATGAGCACGGTGAGGAATCACCCCAGAACTACACGGGAGAATCTGGTCAATGATTTCAAAGGCAGCTAGGACCATAATCACCAAGAAAACAATTGGTAACACACTACACCACGATGGACTGAAATCCTGCAGCGTCCGCAAGGTCCCCCTGCTCAAGAAAGCACGTCTACAGGCCCATCTGAAGTTTGCTAAATGATTCAGAGGAGAACTGGGTGAAAGTGTTGCGGTCAGATGAGGCCAAAAAAACAGCTCTTTTGCATTAACTAAACTATCCTTGTTTGGAGGAGGAGGAATGCTGTCTATGACCCCAAGAACACCATCCCCACCGTCAAACATGGAGGTGGAAACATTATGCTTTGGGGGTGTTTTTCCGCTAAGGGGACAGGACAACTTGGAGTGAGGGAAACACTGCGCTAACTCAAAAAGTGATAATGAAATTAATCCAAAAAATACTGTAATCAAAAGTGTACTGTGTACAGTGAATATCCTGAAAATATATGTGAAAGCAGCCAACACTCTAACAGACAAAGTCAAACAAGCAAATAACCACAATGTGTAGCGCTAACAAAAAATAGAGCCAATAGACTCAAAGTGAAAGAAAGTCCGGTGCAATATAATATAGTGAAACAGTGATAAAGTCCTTTGTTCAAAGAAACTTGATCATATGACATGGATCATCCTTGCACATGATATGTATGTGGAGAAACCCAGCAAACACAGATTCTAATGTGTATAGACGAGTATATAAACCCTCCAATGGTTGTGGAATGCATACGCTTACCAGCGATGTTGGACCCACCTACCATAAGTCAGTAAGGCTTATGGTAACTCCTGTAGGTGACGCCCAAGGGATGAAATCTGGATTCTGGCAGCACTCCTCCAGGTCTGGGATGGACTCTCAGCTGGATATTCCGGAATCCTCCAAAACGACACACGTGTGGGGCACGACACCAGGAACGAACCAGGAAGCAGGAAACGGAAAAAGGAACTCCAGCAAAATCAGCAAAGTCCGACGCGTTTCGACCAATAGGTCTTCTACTGGGGCATCATTTGATGGCTCATACTGTGTTCACTAGAGAAGTGACTTCTCTAGTGAACACAGTATAAAGCCAGTAGCAGTATGAGCCATCAAATGATGCCCCAGTAGAAGACCTATTGGTCGAAACGCGTCGGGCTTTGCTGATTTTGAGACCCTTATACTGCTTTTACTCCGTTTTATTTTTGATTTTATCAATATATGCTCTGTACTGCTTGGGTGAATTCCCCTGTTTGTACCATTATTTATACCCCATACCCAATAGATTAGTGGTGGTATCACACTATTGGAGCTCCTTTTTCCGTTTCCTGCTTCGTTCCTGGTGTCGTGCCCCACACGTGTGTCGTTTTGGAGGATTCCGGAATATCCAGCCGAGAGTCCATCCCAGACCTGGAGGAGTGCTGCCAGAATCCAGCTTTCATCCCTTGGGCGTCACCTACAGGAGTTACCATAAGCCTTACTGACCCACTGCCGTATGTTAGGTGGGTCCAACAATCGCTGGTAAGCGTATGCATTCCATAACCATTGGAGGGTTTATATACTCGTCTATACACATTAGAATCTGTGTTTGCTGGGTTTCTCCACATACATCTCATGTGCAAGGATGATCCATGTCATATGATCAATTTTCTTTGAACAAAGGACTTTATCACTGTTTCACTATCTTATATTGCACCGGACTTTCTTTCACTTTATGAGTCTATTGGCTCTATTTTTTGTTAGCGCTACACATTGTGGTTTGACAGGACAACTTCACCGCATCAAGGGGGATGATTAAGGGGCGGGGCCACGTACTGCCAAATCTTGGGTGAGAATCTCCTTCCCTCAGCCAGGGCATTGACAATGGGTCTTGGATGGGTATTCCAGCATGACAATGACCCAAAAACACATGGCCAAGGCAACAAGGGAGTGGCTCATGAAGAAGCACATTAAGGTCCTGGAGTGGCCTAGCCAGTCTCCCGACCTTAATGCCATAGAAAATATGTGGAGGGAGCTGAAGGATCGAGTTGCCAAACGTCAGCCTTGAAACCTTAATGACTTGGAGAGGATCTGCAAAAAAGGAGTGGGAAAAAAAATCCCTCATGAGATGTGTGCAAACCTGGTAGCCAACAAGGGTTTTGCCACCAAGTACTAAGTAATTTTTTGCAAAGAGGTCAAATAGTTATTTCGCTCATTAAAATGCAAATCCAAATTTATTAAAAAAATAAAATAAAAAAAAACACTTTTTGAAATGTGTTTTTCTGGATATTTTTGTTGTTTCGTCTGTGTCTCACTATTCAAATAAACATACCATTAAAATTAGACTGATCATTTGTCAGTGGGTAAATGTACAAAATCTGTTAGAGCACCCTGGCAGATTACATACATACATACATACATACAGGGGACGGAAAGTATTCAGACCCCCTTAAAATGTTTCACTCTGTTATATTGCAGCCATTTGCTAAAATCATTTAAGTTCATTTTTTCCCCCCTCGATGTACACACAGCACCCCATATTGACAGAAAAACACAGAATTGTTGACATTTTTGCAGATTTATGAACCACTTCAGCCACGGAAGGATTTACCCCTTCCTGACCAGAGCGTTTTTTGCGATTCGGCACTGCGTCACTTTAACTGACAATTGCGCAGTCGTGCGACGTGGCTCCCAAACAAAATTTGAAGTTTTTTCCCCCACAAATAGAGCTTTATTTTAATGGTATTTGATCACCTCTGCGGTTTTAAATTTTTGCGCGATAAACAAAAAAAGTGCGACAATTTTGAAAAAAACATTTTTTTTACTTTTTGCTATAATATACCCCAAAAATATATAAAAAAACTATTTTTTTTTCCCCTCAGTTTAGGCCGATACGTATTCTAGGGCTCAAAATTTCAAGTCTTGAGCTACTAGCCAGGCCTTAGGGTTACTAGCCACCAGTTGCCCCACCCAACCCCTACCATGCCCCGTCCCTAATCCCGCCCCAATGCATGCCCTCATAAATTCTCATGAAATTACACTTAATTGTTTTTTGCAGTATTAAGTTACACAAATAAATATTAACAACAACTTTATCACCCGTGCCCATCAATTCAGCCTCACCCGTGCCCATCATTGCAGCCTCACCTGTGCCCATCATTGCAGATTCACCATTGCAGCCTCACCTTTGTCCATCATTGCAGGCTCACCCATGCAGCCTCCCCTGTGTCCATCATTACAGCCTCACCTGCGAAGCCTCACCTGTGTCCATCATGCAGCCTCACCTGTGTCCACCATTGCAGCCTCACCTGTGTCCACCATTGCAGCCTCACCCATGCAGCCTCACCAGTGCAGCCTCACCCGTGTCCATCATTGCAGCCTCACCAGTGCAGCCCCACCTGTGCAGACTCACCTGTGTCCATCATTACAGCATCATCAGTGCAGCCTCCCCTGTGTCCATCATGCAGCCTCTCCTGTGTCCATTATTGCAGGATTACCAGTGCAGCTTTACCTGTGCAGAGGGGGCGGCCGGTTTATTATAGCAGAAGAGAGCGTGTAGGAAGAGGAGATCTGACTTCATCACAGAGCAGGGTTTACCTGCTGTAACAGCTTTACATTACAATTGGCGTCCGCACGCCGTCACACACAGCCCCGCCTTCCTGAACCCGCACCTGTGACAGACAGAACGCGTGTCCAATGCCAGGGCGTGTTCTCTCTGTCACAGGTGCAGGGTCAGGACGGTGGGACTGTGTATGATGGCGCGCAGATGCCTATTGTAATGTAAAGCTGTTAAACCCCGCTCTTTGATGAAGCCAGATCTCCTCTTCCTACACGCATTCTTCCGCTATAATAAACCGGCCGCCCCCTCTGTTCCTCCACACTTTTTCTCACTGATGGCGGTGCTCGCCCCCCCCTGCTCCCAGGCAGCCCAGCTCCTCGCCACACCTAATTTTCCACTCCCAAAATGCGAGTGGAAAATTTGAGGGCTGCGTATTCTACATATTTTTGGTAAAAATCGCAATAAGCGTTTATTGATTGGTTTGCGGAAAAGTTATAGCGGTTACAAAATAGGGGATAGTTTTATGGCATTTTTATTAATAATTTTTTATTTTTTTTTACTAGTAATGGCAGCGATCTTTATCGTGACTGAAACATTATGGCAGACACATCGGACAATTTTGACACATTTTTGGGACCATTGTCATTAAATACAGCGATCAATGCTATAAAATTGCATTGATTACTGTAAAAATTTCACTGGCAGTGAAGGGGTTAACCACTAGGGGGCGGGGAGGGGTTAAGTGTATCCTAGGGGCGCGTTTCCAACAGTCTGGGGGCGTGGCTGTGTGTGACACTACACTGATCGCTGCTCCCGATGACAGGGAGCAGTGTTTTTCTGTCAATACGGGGTGCTGTGTGTACATTAATGAGGAAAAAAATAAAATAAAATGAACTTAAATGATTCTAGCAAATGGCTGCAATATAACAGAGTGAAAAATTTAAGAGGGGGGTCTGAATACTTTCTGGTGTGCGTAATTATATATATATATATATATATATATATATATATATATATATATATATATATATATATATATATATATATATATATATATATATATATATATATATATACACACACACACATACATACATACATACATACATACATATACACACACACACACACACACACACACACACACACACACACACACATATATACACACATACATACACACACTCCTTGACTAACGCATGGCTGGACCACGACTTTTCAATGAATGTATTAATTTCTATAGTTTAGTGAATTGACTTTAGAGTCAGTTTATGCCATATTTATTGTTTACTAGTTGGGTGAATACCTCAAAACTGACAGTGAATTAACATTTTAAATATCGCATAAGAATTGGAAAAAAGTCGTCACGTTATCCAATCATCTCATGCGATACTCTTTAGTAAATTGAGCCCACAGAAACTTTACAGCTGTACTGGAATTCCAAGAGAAGCCAATTTAAATAAAAAAAAAATAAAAATGGTGAATATTTACCCATCCAATGGTCCTTCGCCGATGCTGGCATCTTCGTCCGAGTGCCAGTAGTGGTCGTCTTCATTGGGAGGCGGGGGGATGTCATATCTCCGCAGGAGCCAGTCACCCCAGTACCCAAGAGACCAGCCCAGCACTGTAAGCTCAGCTTCGCATGTGCAGCTCAGTTTACAGCACCTGAGAAGACAGTGAGGTGCAGGTAGGGGCATTTTATTGCAGAAGAGACAATGCATGATGAGATAAAAGCCTGCCTGCTCGCTGTTTTATAGTGGAACATCAGTTCTCTTTTAACCGGGTTAACAAAACAGTTACATTCAAGGCACACTGTGAAGGATAACCGTTTCAGCCGCTTTTGCTTCCAAACTGTCAAGGCATCAAATGGCGGGTGTCATAGCTGATCACATGTGCAGCACTATGGCAAATACAAATCAAACTGAGGCAAAGATGGCAGCTTTCTTGGCTGTAATGGATAGGAGGGTTTAGTTCCGCTTTAAGCCAGCTGCAGCACTAAGCTGTGCGAACAGAGTTATGTCTGATTGGCTAGGAAAACATTTTGCCGGCAAAACCACCTTCTTTCAGCTTCATACTGCCTATTCTCTTGTGGTGCATTTTTGCTTCCCAACACTAACCTAAAAGCACGTATCACCATTTCATGACTTCTGGCATTGAATCAACCAGGTATAAGAAACCCTATGACACCTATGTTCACACATGTGAAAAGTAGTGGGCCAACCACCAAAACACCATAGATATATTAAAATTAAAAAACACACACACACACACACACACACACACACACAATCTTATGAAATCATTCAAGGGAAGAAAAAAAATATATATATATATATATATATATATATATATATATATATATATATATATATATATATATATATATATATAAATAAAAGTAAAGCTAGAATACTTTAATGTGCCCACAGAAACAATACAACTTTTGGTTGGCTGTAACTGCAATGTATGAACACTGAAAATGAACCCTCCAAACACTATCCCCCCCCCCCCCATTGTCCTCTCCATAAACTACACAAATGTAAATCAAAATGGTGGGAGCCAACAGTAAGGGCAAATGGACAAAAGAGTTCAATAAAACCTGATTTTGCTCAACTACCTCTTAAAAATTATATCATATATGAAAAATGGTTACGTCAACTTACTGGGCTTGAAGGAATCAATTTATTGCAGGGATTGACAAATTTGCTTGAAATCTAGGAGCCAGGTTGTTGTTTGTTTAACGACCAACAAAGCTTTATTTTCAATATAAAAATTAACCAATATCTTTAATTTAAACACAGAGGAGACAACTAGAACTAATATACACACACACACACATATATATATTATTATATTATACACACACGCACACATATACATACACACACACGGCTCAAATTTTCAAGTCCTGGGCTACTAGCCAGGCCTCAAGGGTTATTCGCCTCAAGGGTTACTCGCCACCAGTTTCCCCTGCCCAACCCCTACCCTGCCCCGCCCCTAAACACGCCCTCATAAATTATCTCATGAAATGATACTTAAATGATTTATGCAGAAGTTGTAAAAAAATAAATATTAAACAACAACTTTGTCCACCAATGCAGCCAGCCTGTGTCCCCCCCCCCCCCCGTGCAGCCTGTGTCCCCAGTGTCCCCCCCAGTGCAGCATGTGTCCCCAGTGCAGCATGTGACCACCCCCCCCATGGAGCATGCGACGACCCCCCCCCCCCAGTGTAGCTTGTGTCCCCCCCAGTGCAGCCTACCTGTGCAGGGGAGGAGAGCCGCCGCCTTGCAGAACATAACAGCTTTCGTTTCAATAGCTGTGTGGTCCCCGCCGAGCGCCGTCATACAGCCCCTCCCCCTTGTCCGAGTCACTTTGATAGACAGACAGATGACCCGTCCAATCCTGGGTCAGGTGATCTGTCTATCAAAGTTCCCCGGACAAGGGGGAGGGGCTATATATATATATATATATATATATATATATATATATATACACATATATATACACATTATATATATATATATATATATATATATATATATATATACACATATACACATACACACACACACTTAAACTTGTGTAGGTAATGAATATATTCTGATGTGACACCAAGTGTTTAATGCAATGTCATGTTTTTTTTTTTCCACTTGGCTTTTTGTGGCCATGAATATGCCTTGTACTTTTGCAATTAAAGTACCAATGGTCAACAGCCTTTGCAGGATCAAAATCCTTCACTGATGGTCCATTCATGTTTGTCATCAACAAATCACCTAAACTTTCTTGCTGCATTAAAGATCTGAACTTATTTTTTACAAAGTTCATTAAGCTGAATACTCTCTCACAACATGCGGTTGTGACAGGCAAAACAGACGCTATAGACAACAAGTTTCCCAAAACTGGAAATCTGTGTTGGAGAGTGCCAAATCCAGAAGTTCACACAGGTTTTTTCTTTTCCAAGAACTTTAAATTCATACTACTCATTGTGAATTGCATGCATGCATTTATCATGCATTTCAGGCATTGAGAGTTATTTCTGGAAATGCTGAGCCAATGTTGTAATGTCATCAACACCATAGTCCTGTAGTGATTTTCCCGATGGCCAGGCAAAGGAATCAAACACTGCAGTGGAATGTTCAATATTCCTTTGAAAGAAGGAGAAAAAAAAAAAAAAAAAAAAAAAAAAAAAAAAAAAAAAAAAAATCGCTCTTCTAGATATATTTTACACCATACTGAATCAATTTGTCCTTTTCATTTTGGCTCAAAGAAGTTACAGTACAGGGGGTCCCCGGGTTACAAATGAGATAGGGACTGTAGGTTTGTTCTTAAGTTGAATCGGTTTGTAAGTCGGAACAGGTACATTTTTTAAGTGTAGCTCCAGCCAAAAAATCCATTTTAAAGTTTTTTAGATAACAGAGAAGGGTTTTGACCCCTGTAACATTTGTTTTGCTGTCTGTGCCTCTGTTCAGAAGATTTCACCTCACCTTCTGTCCCAATGAAAATTGGATTTTGAAAATTTTGGGTTGATAGGGAAGCATGGACTGGTGATAAAGCATCAGTGGAGACACCTTTTTCCCATATTAACCCTTACAGGAGTGAATTTCCCTTCCTAGGAGTAGATTTCCTCTCACTTCCTGTTGTCTCCCTCCGTTTGTAAGTAGGAGTCGTTTGTAAGTCGGATGTTTGTAAGTCGGGGACCCCCTGTATTGCTGAGTCCGTGCAACTGTAAATCTTGATACTGTCCTTTGAGTGATGTTCCAGTTAGAAATCTCTCCTCATGCCGTTTTGGCACGTCTGAGTAATTTTAAAGAAGACATTTTGTTTTTCACATGCAACTCAATTGTGCTTAAGAAAAGCTCTTCACTTTGAAATAAAAAAGGGAGAGATTCTTAATAATTTCTAGATAGTCAAGCAGAAAATGGAGCATGTGAACAAATTTTAAACCATGTGCAACTGCAGAAGCACTGTCTTTTTCTGCAGCAAAACTTTCAAGGTGGACGTCACACATTTCCAATCTTTGACAAATGCAGAGAGAGCACTGAATTTGCTTGACACCCAGCTAACGTTATGCAAGTACTGAAATTTCTGGATTTTTTTCATGAAAACTTTCAGCCACCCGCTTTAGTTGTTACATTCTCTTGGGTGAATGCTGGTAACATTGGAATAGTCTCTTTAACACAGAGTCAAGGTCATTTTCCATCTTTCATAGAGCTTAATACACTTAAATATAATCTGTGTGCAATACAGTGAATGCCAATTAATTGGCTGAGATTTTGACATTCTTTCTGTACCAGTCCATTTTCAGCTCCAATCATGCTTGCAGCACCATCTGTACCAATTCCAAATCAGCTGGTTTGAAAAAAGCCAGTCTAAAAAGACCATGTGGTTTATTTACTAAAGCCAAATCCACTTTGCACTACAAGTGCACTTGGAAGTGCAGTCGCTGTCGATCTGAGGGGGGGGGGGGGATACAAGGAAAAAAAAAAAAATAAAAAAAAAAAAGAATTTTTGCTTGTACATGATTGGATGATAAAATCAGCAGTGCTTTCCCTCAGATCTACAGTGACTGCACTTCCAAGTGCACTTGTATTTCAAAGCGGATTTTGCTTTAGTAAATCAACCCCATGCGTTTTTTCAGCTCTTTAGTGATGGTGTCTAAGTACCCATCTGCAGTTGCCATTTCAAGAGGTAGGACTGATAGAGCAAGAACAATAAGATCAAAGAAGTATTTCTATCTGACATACAATATTAATTCTTCTACTCCTACTTTGTCAGTTGATCCATCTAGCATCAAACTAACATATTTGGCCTCCTTTAGCTCGCAGACGAGTTCTTTCCGGATTATAGTCGCAAAATGCGAGATGAATTCCTTGCATCTCTTGTCATTTGCATACTCATCTCTCACAGAAACCCCTAGTTTCCCTGTCAGCTCTAACAAACCTTTAAAGTCTGTATATGGCTTGTTATTTTTTGCAATATAATAGGCCACATTAAATAGAACTTTCATGTGGTTGAACATCCCTTGGTCCATTTTCTTTTATACATTTGTCATGCTGGAGTGACTTTCCATGTTTTTTGAAGGTCTCCAATTTAAAATGGTCCTGAAAACCCTTTCACAATCTTGGATGTTTGGTCAGCAATGCCAGGGAAGGAGGCACAATTCTCACATATGGCTATGCCTATATTATTATGGTCAAATTTAAGCCATGCGAGTTCCTTGCACCAATCTTGTTTAAAACTTCCTTCTGCCTTCATTTTGAGGGTGACTTGTTGAAGGGGACTTCTCTGCTTGTAGTTATTCTCTTGTGCCGTTTGATTCTGCAGTAACATGTTGCACTGCACTTTCTGAACAAGAAGTCTTCGCAAAGAAATTTGTCGTCATATGCAGTTGCTTGGCATCTCCTGGTGTCACAGCTTTTGCGGCACGTTTCATTTTTTCTGAATTCCCAAACAAAGATGGTTTTGTTGAATTCCCAAACAAAGAAGATTTAGTACACATTATTACTTAATGGCATAGTCTCCAAAATGTTAAGATATATTTATTCTTTAAAAGCAAAGCGCCCCTTCTCTTATGTAGGCCTGATGTGTATCTTTACAGATGCACAACAAAGGTTTACACACAGTTATGCCTCTCAGCTTTTGCCCATTAACCTTCTTATGATTTCCTAAGAACTTTTAGCCACTTGTCCTCCAGAAGGTTTTACCCCCTTTATGACTAGGCCATTTTTTTGCTATTCGACACTGCGCTACTTTGACTGACAATTGTGTCATGCAACACTGTACAGAAATGAAATATATAATTTCCCACAGATAGAGCTTTTTATATTTTGCGCAATAAAGACCCCAAATGTTGAAAGCAAAAAAAAATATATATATATATATATATATATATATATATATTTTGCAATAAAATATATCCACGTTTACGTTGGCCAAAACACATTCTGCTACATGTCTTTGGTAAAAAAAAAATACAAAAAATAAAACACAATAAGAAGTGTATATTATTATTAGGTTTGTGTGAAAGTTAGTCTACAGATTATGGTATATATACTGGAGTTTTTCTTTAAAATTACATTTTTTAACCACTTCAGCCTCGGAAGGATTTACCCCCTTCATGACCAGAGAGTTTTTTGCGATTCGGCACTGCGTCGCTTTAACTGACAACTGTGCGGTCGTGCGACGTGGCTCCCAAACAAAAATTTACGTCCTTTTTTCCCCCACAAATATAGCTTTTTCTTTTGGTGGTATTTGATCACGTATTCTACATTTTTTTTCTTTAACCAAAAAAAATAAAAATAAAAAAAACGCAATAGATTTATGGCATTTTTTTTTTTTTTTTTTTTTAACTAGTAATAACGGCAATCTGCAATTTTTTTTCGTGATTGTGACGGACATATAGGAAACTTTTGACACATTTTTGGGACCATTCACATGCGATCGGTGCTATAAAAATTGCACTGATTACTGTGTAAATGTGACTGGCAGGGAAGGGAATTAACACGAGGGGGCGCTGCCGGGGTTAATTATGTTCCCTGGGAGTGATTTTAACTGTGGGGGGAGGGGACTCACTAGGGGAGGAGACCGATCAATGTTCCTCTGTACTGGGAACACACCAGCAGTCTCCTCTCTTCTGACAGGACGTGGATCTGTGTTTACAGTAACAGATCCAGGTCCTGCTGTGTTCCCGGGCAATCGTGGGTGCCCGGCAGACATCACGGCCACCAGGCAGCGCACCGGCTCCCAAGCGACACGGGAGATCCCCATCTGCGGGTGTCATATTACTATGGGTGGGTAGGGAAGTGGTTAAAACGGCTTACCTGTAAAATCCTTTTATTGGAGTACATCATAGGACACAGAGCCTCAAGTATTTACTTAGTGGGTCATGGGCCTACCTACAGGTGTTGACACTGGTATAAACCGATACCTCAGTTTTTGTAGCCAAGCAATATACTTACACAGGGTGTGAGCTCTATGTCCTATGATGTACCCCAAGAAAAGGATTTTACAGGTAAGCCGTTTTAAAAATCCTATTTTCTATATCGTACATCATAGGACAAAGAGCCTCAAGTATTTACTTAGTGGGATGTCCCATAGCAATGCTACTTGAGGCATAGGGAGAAAACAACCCGTAGGGCAACCCCCAGACCTGAGGACTTATACTGCTGCCTGCAGCACACTGCGCCCAAAGGAGATATCCTCATTCCATCTTACATCCACTTGATAACATTTTGTGAATGTATGCACTGAAGACCAAGTTGCGGCCTTACAGATCTGAGCCATGGAGGCCTGGTGACGCACTGCCCAAGAAGCACCAACCGCTCTGGTAGAGTGCGCCTTAACAGGAAAAGGGGGAATCTTTCCCTTTAAATCATAAGTTTGAATTATAACTTGCCAAATCCACTTAGCGACAGTGGATTTTGACGCTGCCTTTCCTGTCTTAGGGCCCTCTGGCAGAATAAATAAGGCAATAGTCAAGTTAGAATGTGGTTCACCTCTCTGAGCTGAGACTTTTGGTGCCCCCTTGGTGATTGATATATGCCACAGCCGTGGCATTGTCGGATTGGATCCTGACAGGACAATTCTTTAACCTGGAGGTCCAGGTTCTCAGAGCCAGATACACTGCCCGAATATATCTAGAATGTTGATGGACAGCACTTTTTCAGATCTTGTCCATTATCCCTTGACAGTCGTCTTCGCTAGTATCGCTCCCCAGCCTGAGAGGCTGGCATCTGTTGTTACTACTTTCCAGATAAGTGGCCTAAAGGACTTCCCCTTCAGCAGATTCTGGGTTAGTAACCACCAATTGAGGCTTTGAGACACTCTTGGAGACAGCCGCATTGGCAAGTCCAAAGCTTGGATAGTTTTGTTCCAAGCAGACAGGATACTGTTTTGTAACAGTCTCAAATGAATCTGGGCATAAGGAACTGCTACGTATGAAGCTACCATCTTCCCCAACAACCTCATACAAAGGCGAATTGAGGGATTTCTTTTTGATCTGACCCTCAGCATCAGCTCTCGTATGGAGCCGATCTTTGCTGGAGGCAAAAACACCTTTTCCTGGGCCGTGTCTATGATCAGGCCCAAATACTCCAGTCTTCTCAACGGCCTTAAGGAGGACTTCTTTAGGTTGAGAACCCAACCCTGACTTTCCAGGAAACTGCTTGTAATGCATACACTTTGCTCCAAACGAGCCACTGACTGGTCTATTATCAATATATCGCCCAAGTATGCCAAGACCAGGGGCGTACCAATAGTGGTGCGGGGGGGGGGGCGGTCCGCCCCGGGTGCCACATTTTGGGGGGGTGTCAGTTGCCCAATGACTTTGCTACAGGGGTGCGTTCCGCACCCGAGTCGGGTGACACCGTCTGATCATCCCTGGGGGCACCCCTGCTGTCTCTGGTTGCTGATTTACACTTTCGTTTTTTTTGTACCCCCCCCCCCCAGCGCCGCGGCCGCAATGGACTGGTCCAGATCGTCCAGTGAGACTGAGTGGCTGTGTAGTGTGTTCCCTCCTGCTAGCTCCGCCTCCACTGCTGCTGCCTGTGTGTGTCTGTGATCGCTCTCCGCTGGGGCGGCTGCTTCCCCTGTTCCACACACTGAATCCAGATTCCAGAGCCCTCCCTAGCTGAGACTGAGAGCCTGAGGTGGTGAGCAGGGGATGGGGGGGGGGGGGATGTAAGAAGAGGCTGCCAGGATTGTCTTGTATCTACCCCTGTGCTGGTCTAAGGTGGGGGTCAGTGTAAAAGAATAGACTGGAGGAGTGTTGTATCTACCCTGTGCTGGTCTGGGGGGGGGGGGGGGGGGGGGGGTCAGTGTGATTGCTGTGTCCACCACCCCCTCCCCCTGCCATGTGTATTCTGTAACTGTCTGACCTGATGGGGGGGGGGGGGTCAGGGTGATTGCTGTGTCCACCACCCCCTGCCATGTGTATTCTGTAACTGTCTGACCTGATGGGGGGGGGGGTCAGGGTGATTGCTGTGTCCACCACCCCCTGCCATGTGTATTCTGTAACTGTCTGACCTGATGGGGGGGGGGGGTGATGAAAGAAAAATGTGTGCAAAAAAAGAAAATGAAAAAAATTGTGGGTGTTTTTTTCATTTAAAAGTTGGGGGGGGGGGGGTGCCAGATTTAGGATCCGCCCCGGGTGCCAAACGCTCTAGGTACGCCCCTGGCCAAGACTGTTATGCCCTGAGCCCTTAACCTGGCTAGAGGTGGGGCCAGTACTCCTCTGAACACACGGGGTGCAGTAGCTAGCCCGAACGGCAAGGCTACAAACTGAAAGTGTTGTTCTACATTGAACTGTGGAAACTTTTGGTGGGCAGGAAAAATAGGGACGTGCAGATATGCAGCTCTGATGTCGATGGACGCCAGGAGTTCTCCTCCTTGTAGGATGGAAACTACTGACTTGATCGACTCCATGCGAAAGGAGCAAATCTTTAGGAATTGATTTTGATTCCTCAGATCTAGAATGGGTCTGACATCACCATGTGGTTTTGGTACCGTAAGCAGGTTTGAGTAAAACCCTGAACCTTGCTCTTGTGTGGGGATCTGAATGATCACCCCTTGATACAATAATCGGTCTAATGCCTGAAACAGGGATTGCCTTTTCCCTGGATCCTTGATCTAAAAAAAAAAAAAAAAAAAAACGAGACAGTGGAAACTCCCGGAATTCTAGTTTATATCCTAGAGACACCGTGGAGAGAACCCATTTGTCCTGAATTTCCACCTGCCAGACTTCTAAATATTTCAAAAGTCTTCTTTTGTGCCTGGGACTGACCCTGAGGTCTTCCTCTAGAGTCTGATGGCGGAGGCCGTCGCCCCTGCCTAGAGGTGGATGCCCCTGGTGCAGGAGAAAAAGTCAGCTTAAAATGAAGGACGTTTATATTTTCTCTTGACTGGCAAAAAGAGTAATCTTTCCACTAGAAATCGTCTGGATATATTTATCCAAATCCTCACCAAATAGTCGCTTCCCCATGAAAACCGGCATTTCAGCTGACTCCATTAGGGGTAGCATGAAAGTGGAGCGAACTATCTCCATTAGGATTTGTACCTCAGACAGTTTAGGTAAATTATCAACTATTGTTTCCTCCGCAGAGGAATAATCAGCTTGTTCTCCTCTCGATCGTCTGAGGGTAATGCCTAATCCTGTCCCCACTGTTCCCCTGATAAAGGGTCTGGCGTGGGAGAGAGGGATCTAGCACGCTTCCCATCCCCTTGGATGGAGGATGCGATTAAGGCCGCCAATTTTCCTTTGGGCAGAGGAAAACACTTCTTCAGTCACGTATACAGGGGTGGAAGTGTGAGAAGCAGTTGCACCACCAACAGGTTCCACTGACTCACCCTGGCTTGCCGCGTCTGGTATCTCCGGAGAGGATGACAGTGTGGAGGCATGACTGGAGTTCCCAGTGCCTGGGGGTCTTCCCCTTTTTGGGGGCAGAGTCTTTGGCCTCTTAGCGGTAGTTCTGGAAGTCATAGTGCAAAGCACAAACCCGGAGGCACTCAGGGGAAAAAAAAAAACTTATTTAAAGCAGTAGTTTACAAAACAATGCTACTTATAAATATCAGCTTTGGTGCTGAATCCATTTTGTTTCATGTACTGGAAATGCCTTACACCCCTCACGTGACCCAGTGCTCCTGTGTCCTCAAGTGAGCAGACTTTCTCCTTTGCAGGGATTGCTCCTTCGAGTTGCTGTTAAGCAGAGCGTCTGTCCTGTCTGACAAAAGAACTGCAGGTGAACCCGATCTGTCTTACAGCGTTCTGCGCAGCGGAATTCGGGTCTGTAACTGCAGACCCAAAAGGAAGAGGCTGCTAGCGCCGTCTAGCTCACCAGACGATGACTGTATAGCAAGTACACTCCCAGTGCTGCTTATCCCTCACATCCTTGCTGAAGCTATACCTCAAGCAAGTAAAAACAGAAAAGAGCTGTCACTGAATCTCTCCAGAAGGGGGAGGGGGGGGCGGCAGATTTATCAGCAACACATTAAGTCATTTGATTTAGGACATAGTATTGCAAGGCTGTATATGGTAAACTATTGCTGTCCCACATTTAGTTCCCTCAGAGAGGAACCGCTGCTACAGGATCACACATGCTGTTATAGCCAGGGCAGAGAGCAGCTGGGTAGCAACGTATTGAGGCAAGTGTATAAACTCCCTCTAGAGGAGAAATTTTTAAAGGCATACAGAGAGATATAGATATATATATAGCATAGGTGGACCCTTACAGTTCCTAGGCTTCTCCCCTTACCTTATCCTCGCTGCAGGATACTGCTATAATAGCGGATCCAAACTTCACCCATCACGGCGGGCAGCGTAGTTAAACCTTCAAAGACCGGGTCCCTTTAAATAGGAGTTCCACTCCTTTGGGCCTGTATAGCAGCCCTCAGGACAAGTTTAGGTAATGTAGCAAGACCAAAAAGAGTCCTGGTTCCTAGGGTCCAGCCCTCAAAAGACAAGCGTTAAAAGGTAAAACCTCGTTCTTCTATGCGAGGCCCGGGTACCATCCTGTAGCCGCAGTGGCGTGGATGGATCCGGTTGTGGAGGCTTTTTAAATCCAGCATGGATCCCTCCTGGAGCTCCGTAGAGTACATCTTCACTCGTGACCAACACCTTAGACACTGGTGAAAAAAAACTGAGGTACTCCTGGAAGGAGGAGGGGTTATATAGGGGAGTCAACTTCCTGTATTGGTTATACCAGTGTCAACACCTGAAGGTGGGCCCATAAATAAAAAAATACTTTAGGCTCGGTTTCCTATGATGTACAATAAAGAAAAGGGATTTTAATACAGAAATGTTGGCTTACTGAAAAGTATGCCCATTTACAGTATAGTATGCACCCAATACTTCGGGGCTACTTTTGCATTAATTATTGCATCAATGCGGCGTGGCATGGAGGCGATCAGCCTGTGGCACTACTGAGATGTTATGGAAACCCAGGTTGCTTTGATAGCGGCCTTCAGCTTGACTGAATTGTTGGGTCTGGTGTCTCTTATATTCCTCTTGACAATACCCAGCACAGGTATATCATGATCATTAAACCAGGCATTAGTACTTTTGGCAGTACTCTATAATGTAGGTCAGCAGAGGGAAGCATAAGGTGCTCTTGAATTTCCTGGTAGAGGGCTGCGCTGACCTTGGACCATAATTCAGCACGTCAGAGCGTGCTACGGCTGAGGATGACGCTGCAGCCGCAGCATGCTCTGATGTGCTGGAATATGGCTGCCACATCACGAGCATGATGCCGCATGCACGATGAAATCGCGTGCGTGGCAACGTCACTTGTTTTGGCAGCATGGCGGCCATTTTAAAACTATATTTAAGCACATGGTGACCCTTCTGGCACCCCCACCCCCCCCCCATTTGCTTCTGAAGCAGCCAGCCTGTGTCCGGCAAAACCGGTCAGGCCATTTTGTGTCTTTCCACCCTTTCACTATGCATCACTGGTGGCTTGGGAGATCAAATAATGCTCCAAGACAAAAGGATAATATTCCTCGGACTGGATTTTGGACCAAGATTCCCACAGGTTTCTGGAATCGATAAGTATTTATGCATGCATACTATTATATGGACTGCCTAACAATATTTAAATGAACTATATGGACTTTCCTTGCCTAGCAACCAGGATATTAGCATCTAATTTCATAGTGCTGGTGTGAATGTGTTTACTCTATGCAACTTGGAATTACTGGAGTGTGAGGGAGGAACTTTCATACTTCCTATGGCTATCCTACACAGGCAGATTTCCTGCCCATGGAGTCAAGATATACATTTAGCCGTTGAACAATTCTCCTCTGGACCACTAGCTCTCAGGAAATAGAACCAGTATACCACAGTCAAGGATTCTCTTCTCAGATTGCACACTCTGGACTTTTTTGGAGAATTACTCTGGACACTAGTTCAAGCATCCTTTTTCTAAATCCATGTACAGTTTTACTCTGGGGAATTTATAGGTCCAACCCATGACACTCTGTAGGATCACCAGTCTAGTGTGTGTGTGTGTGTGTGTGTGTGTGTGTGTGTGTGTGTGTGTGTGTGTGTGTGTGTGTGTGTGTGTGTACCAATTTTAAGTATTTACATGTCTGATATACAATAAAATGATGATTGCTGTGAGCCCAGTGAGTTGAAATTGTATTATATATATATATATATATATATATTTTTTTTTTTTTTTTTTTTTTATTCATTTTGAGGGGTGGTTGAGCAAAACCAGGTTTTTATTGTCTAACTGCAAAACTTAGCCGGCAACAGTCAAGATGTCTAAAGGTTCTTTGAAATCTCAGTGAACTTCCTTGGCCAGTGCTATTGGAAGAGAGGGGCAAGTTTATTAGTTTGTCTTGAAGAAAACCTATGTTTTGCCAAATTCAGGGCAATGCAGAGTTGCTTTACTCCCCATCCCCAACAGCTATACTTACCCTTGCTTTACTCCAAAAATGCTCTGTTTAAAGCCAGGAATTAAAGAAAATACCCAGTGTTACTATGTATGGAGAGGCACGTTACACAGACATGCCGTGTAAGCTATGACCAGCGACATTCACTCTCAGCAGGTGAATTGAGCGGCGTGTCAGTGAAATGAGGGTAATTATATGCTACTGGGGAGTTGGGTATTAAAGAAACCTGTTCTCCTGCCCTTTGTGAGCTTAAAGATGCAACAAGGAGCTTACACAGGGCTCAGGACTCTGTCTGCCCCATGTGAGGGTGCCTGAATGGCCAATCATTACAGCAGCACTGTCACACGTATAGGCAAAAGTACCAGATATTTTTCTTCATTACTGGGAGGTGAACGAAGTTGCAGGGGAATGAAGGAGGGGTAAATATGAGCTGTTGTCGGGGCAATATGTAAAGTAAAGCAGATGTTTTTCCCTGCAAAGAAAAAAAGATAAGCAGTCCAAATGTAAATATCCTCTTCCTGACCGCATACATACAGTGGTAGGAAAAAAGGGGCCTTAAAACCTAGCTTAAAGCACACTCGCTGCACGGTTTTGGCACACTGACAAAGTTGTCTCCAACAGCTCTTGGTCATTGTCCAAGTCAGGAACCAGCAGGACAGGCTTCCGATCATGTGACCGATGTGAATTCTAATCACAGTGGTTAAGTGAATTGGAAGCCTCTGCACCTCCCACCATTTAGGCTCACTTAAAAGGGCTGCCAGGGGGCGTCATGAAGAGGATACACAGCTAACAACTGTGCAATATCTGTGTCAAGCTTTTACTGTAACATGTAAATTATGTCACGGTAATTTGGATCACAAGCGATCGTCTTAGAAAAAAAAAAAGTATATTATTTCAAAGATTAGGCTCCGTTCACATCTCCACATATGGGGACGTCAATCGCGGTAAAAACACGCAAATAGAATCGCAGAATGCTAATCGCCCAAAAGAAGCTCCTGTATTTCTTTAGGGTGACGGGCATCCTGCGATTCTGCTCGCATGTTTTAACCGCGACTGTCACCTGACGAATCACGGGAAAAATTGCGCCGTGCTTGGGGTGCAATTAAAATCAACGGGCGTCCTGCAATTTGCCACTATTGCGAATTATGGGCAAAATAGCAGCGATTATGACCGTGATTTGGAATGCGGAGATGTGAACGGAGCCCAAGTAAGCTCAGCAATATACTATGAAAAAAAAGTCAACTGTATTCAAAGTAAGAATTTGCTGTATATACTTAGCCATTTCTTCTTTAAAAAAAAAAAAAAAAAAAAAAAAGCAATAAAAATCGGTGTAACCCATTTTATACATACCTAACAGCAAGTGTTGATTCATACGGTCAAAGAGGACACCTCCCAAGATTGAGCCTCCAAGATACCCCATGGACCGTCCCACAAAAATGTAGGAAATGTTTCCTACAGTGCTGTCTACATTAGCAGCCAGATCAGGGAACGTTGGCCCCAAGACAGAAATTGCCATTCCCTAAAAAGGAGAGATAAATTTATTAAAAGTCAATTGTCTGCAATCTGTTTAAACATCATCATTCATCCCTACTGTTTTTATAACTACATACAGCCAGGTTAACACTGAAATATCCCTAAAGCTGAAGTCTGGGTACAAAAACAAATTTAATTACAATTCTTCCATAGCCACAAAAGGATATAAATCCACTTTGTATGCACCAAATGCCTTTGCAAACCCAGATATTACTGTGTAAAAGTAGCAATGCCATCAACATCATGCTGTACATAACCTATGCAGAGGGCAAAGCTGTGGGAGGGACCCAGAATGCCCCAATCAGTACAGGCTGCCTACAGAAAACTACAGGAGAGGGCAGACACAAGACCAATTACCCTGCACAAGGAGAGAGAATTGTAGTAACTGGTCTTTATTACAGTATTCTTCTGCACTGAGGCAAGGTATCACACTGGATTGCTGCATAGATCTGGAAGAAATACACAAAGTACACTAGGATTCTGGAAGAATACAAATAACCCTGGTATTAGGTGATATTTACTTATCCCAGCGTTCAGCTTTATGGTGGATTTTAAATAATTTGACTACCAACATTACTCTCTGCCAAGCACATTACAGAGGTCTATTTGGACTGACCTGTTACATATTGCCACAATCATATATGACCTGCTACAAACAGTGGAAATGTTGCTCCATTTTTAGAGGGTTAAAAGTTCTCATTGCAATGAAGGTCCCTTTCACATGGAGCGGATCCGCTGGACAGACTCCGCCAGCTTAGCGGGGGAAATTGCTCCATTGATCCCCGCTGAGACTTTGGTAGGTTTGAGACCCCCCAGAACTATTTGTTGCCCTCACTGCATGCCGAGTACTTCCCATGATCCTTAGTTTGCCAGTCATAGCCTTTTGAATACACCCACATCACTGCACACTGCTCAGCGTGTCAAACTACACTGTTAGTGGGCAAGGCACATCGGGAATCTGAGATGCCTAGAACCTCCTATAACAGGGAGTGGCAAAAGAATTACATCACTGTTTACTAAACAAGGAACATCATAGGGGAGGTTATATGACCAGTAGCTCAGGAAAGGAGCAGGCATAGCAGCCACCGGTCTTACAAAATGAAGATAAGGGAGACCGAGCCATTATTTTACACAGGATTTAAGTTGAGCTATATAAGCAGGTGGATATCTGTATTCAAAAATAAGGAGGTAGTTTGTTACTTTAACCAGTTCCCGACCGGCCGCTGCAGTTATACTGCAGCAGGTTGGCTCCCCTGGGTGAACCGCGGTAACTGTATGTTGGCCCTTTAAGACGCTGTAGGAGGTGCACGCGCCCCCCCGCAGCGTGTGCCCGGCAGGCGCGATGACCACCGGGCAATCGCTCGCGACAGAGCGAGAACCGGAGACAGATCATGTGTTCATACCAAGTATGAATACCGATCTCTCTCCTCCCCTAGTCAGTCCCACCCCCCACCCCTACAGTTAGAACACACCTAGGGAACACAACCCCTTGATCGCCCCCTAGTGTTAACCCCTTCCCTGGCCAGTGACATTTATACAATAATCAGTGCATTTTTATTAACACTGATCGTTGTATAATTGTCAATGGCCTCAAAAATGTGTCAAGTGTCCAATTCAGCCACCCCAATATCGCAGTCCGAATATATATATATTTTATTATAATAAAAATGCCATAAGTCTATCCCCTATTTTGTTGACGTTATGACTTTTGCATAGACCAATCAATATACGCTTATTGCGATTTTTTTTTTTAACAAAAATATGTAGAAGAATACATATCGGCCTAAACTGAGGGAAAAAAAAAATGTATTTATCTTTTTTTTTTTTTAATTGGGGATATTTATTATAGCAAAAAGCAAAAGATAGTGTTTTTTTTTTTTTTCAAAACTGTCGCTCTTTTGTTTATAGCCCAAAAAATAAAAACAAATACCACCAAAAAAAGCTCCATTTGTGGGAAAAAGATGTCAATTTTGTTTGGGTACAGCGTCGCACAACCGCGCAATTGTCAGTTAAAGCGTTGCAGTGCCTTATCGTAAAAAAAAATGACCTGGTCAATGAGCAGCCAAATCTTCCGGGCTGAAGTGGTTAAAGGGCAAGTTCACCTTTACAGAAACCCCCCCCCCCATTCCTCCTGACCTGTTGGAGTGATCTCCAGTTCTGAGCCCTGCTACTGCCGTATCATGGGTCATTGGGCTTAGAAATCCCCTCGGCATTCACACATCTTCTTCCCTGCTGACAGGGCGGGCTACGGATTGGTCAGTGCCGACCCAATTAGAATGCTTCTAAATGTCCCTCCTGACGGGGGTACGTTTTGTAGATGAAGCTGCAGGGACTTCTAAGCCCCAGACCCGCAACGTGGCTATAGCAGGGCTCAGAATGGGAGATCACCACACTGCAGGTGGGACTGGGAGGGGGAGGTGGCGAGGAGGGGGTCCTGTGTAAGCTCATCTTACAGATTTCTCTGTAAAGGTGAACTTACCCATTAAAAGTAACAAAAATTACTTCTCCAAAAATGGAGATGCACTTAAATTTCGGCAGCCAAAAATTGTGTTTTCTGCATTTTCCTGATAAAGAAAAAAGGTGCCGATGATGGTGCCCAAAAAGCTTTTACTGTGCTTATTGCGTTTTCCATAGGTCATGTGACCCAAAAACCACATCAAAAACATGGTGCATTATTGCTGCTTTTTCAATGCATTTCAACAGGGAGGTGTTTTTTTAGTGCGTTTTTTTTGACTGACCACAAATGCAGCAAGATTTTTAACACCACAGCCGAAGATAGATAGAATTTAAAGGGATACATTTTTCTTGCGCTAAAGGCGATAACAGCTGACAATAAATTCATATTCATTTACAATTCATGATATTAAAAAGTTGAGAATTTATATATATATATATATATATATATATATATATATATATATATATATATATATATATATATATATATATATTTTTTTTTTTATTATTATTTATTTAATTTATTTACACACACAATATTTTTTATTAACAAACTGTCATTTTCAGTTTTCAGCCAAGCGCATCCTGCATTTTCAGCACCAAAATTTCTATTTGGTGCACCTCTATCCAAAAATAAATATAACAATTCTGCCAGGAGTTCAGGTTTAAATCCTAGAGCCATAGATTGCAAAAAAAAAAAAAGACCAAGGCGTGTTGCGTCTGTAGCTTTTACCAGCTTTAACCATGTAGTGGCTACCTTCACCCCCGTCCTGCCCAGGCCATTTTTCAGATTTCAGAGCAGTCACACTAAGCTCAGGTTCACACAGAGCAGGAATGAAATTGTGCAAGTTCAACTGAACTTGCACGATTTCATTCCCGCATGTCAGTCCGACTTCGGGGGCAAATTCAGAGACATCTGTGCAGTTTGCTGCACATATGTCTATACAATTTGCACCCCGAAGTCACCAAAAAAGTAGTACAGAAACTACTTTTGGGAATCGGTGCGGCGCCAGAGCGATTCGGACAGTGCCATTGCTGGCAATAGCCACCAATTTGGCATGCGATTTAACATGCAATGTGAACTTGGGCTAAATGACAATTACTTGAAATTTTTACAATTTTTTTTGAGACAGAGCTTTTCTTTGGTTGTATGTAAACACCACTGTTTTTATTTTTAATATTTTGAATAAACCATGTTTGTCTTCGTTTCTGTTATAACTAATCAATCTTTCTTCATAAACTTAGGCCAAAAAGTATTGTTACGTTTCTTTGGTAAAAAATAACCCAAATTTGTGTATATTAGTCTGTGTGAACGTTAGAGTCTACAAACTGTGGATGTATATAGAGATATATATTAGAGCTGCACGATTAATCGTCAAGAATCGTTATCGCAATCTTAACTAAAGTGTTTCACAGTTCTTTCTATGCAAAGAATTCTCTCTGCTCTTCTGAAGCCACATCCCTCAAAAGAAAGGAAGAGAAAAAATGGGTAGTCTGGCAAGAATCAAAACATTCTTTATCAGTAGAACTTAAAAGAGGAAGTAAACCCTTGTTTACAACTTTAGCTTACAGGTAAGCCTATATTAAGGCTTACCTGTAGCTAACAAGGATATCTCCTAAACCTGCACAGTTTAGGAGATATACCTGTATTTGCATGTGCCGACGTCATGCGGCACATGCGCACTTGAGACAACTGAAGCAACGGCGATATATGCCGATGCTTCAGTTGTACTATGCCACTCTCGTGCACGTGACGGCATCGCGGCTCTGGCGAATCACAGCGCTGGAGACGCGATACCCGGAAGTCACTCCGGGAGAACATGTCGGCGGTCGGAGGGGGAGAAGAGGACCGATGCCAGGGCTTCGATCTCAGGTAAGTGATACATAATTAGCTAGTATGCTATGCATACTAGCTAATTATGCCTTGGTCTTGCAGGTTTTTTTAAGAGGGTTTACTTCCTCTTTAAAGAGGGACTCCGGCGAAAATTATTATTTTTTTTAAAAAGTCAGCAGTTACAAATACTGCAGCTGCTGGCTTTTAAAATATGTACACTTCGATCGTCTCTCGGGTGCTGCCGCCACCATCTTTGGTATGGAAATCAGGAAGTGAAGCCTTGCGGCTTCACTTCCCGGTTCCCTACTGCGCATGCGCGAGTCGCACTGCGCAATAAGGGCACAATAAGGATGCTCCCTGCTGTCTCTGGGATCCGTGTGAGATGACAGGAAGTGGCATTCCGATGAGCGGAAGTACCACTTTAGGTATAAACATTGTAACAATTTGTCAATGGAACAGACTGTGTGTAAGTGAAAAATGTTTAACCACTTTAAACCTTTTTCTGACATTTGTTGGTTTCAAGTTAAAATAATTTATTTTTTTTTTGCTAGAAAATTACGTAGAACCCCCAAATGTTTATATATATATATATAAATATTAGTAGACACCCTAGAGAAAAAAAATGGTGGTTGTTGCAATATTTTATGTCACACTGTATTTGAGCAGCGGTCTTTCAAATGCAATTTTTTGGGAAAAAATAAATTTAAAAAAATCAGTTAGCCCATTTTTTTTGTATAACGTGAAAGATTTTATGTCACGAGAATCATGCTCTTTTTAATCTAAGCAAAAAAAAATAAAAATCATGAGTCTCATTTTGGCCAGAATCGTGCAGAGAGCATTCCTGCTTGCAATTTTTTAAAGCGTGCTTGCAGGTTCACAGCCTGTTTCCTACTACCCATGTGCTTTTCTGAATGGTCCTGCTGTCTTCTGGGACCTCTGCGTCTCCCAGAAGGGTGTGTAAAGAAATTGCATAGATCGCCACAATCGTGCGGTGATCTTACCCAAAAGTGGGAACAGGTACCTGGATTTGACAGGGATCCGATCCCCCCGAAAAGGGGAAGCGCCACTTGTTTGCTCTCCCCCCCCCCCCCCCCAGCTGCCACATTTGGCACCTTTCGGGGGTGGGGAGCAAACAAGCAGCGTTTTCCCTTTTGATTGGAGCTCTGCTTTAAAAAAAAAAAAAGTAGCAATCCCAATTGAATGCTACAATGTGTTTTCCAATCACTTTTTTTTTTTTTCGCATGACAGCCCATAGACTCGAACGTGCTTGCCTGTTGCACGCCAAGGAAGCTCAAGTTTAATTTTTCAACACTAAGCTGACCGCACACCTGGCAAGTTTGTTGCGTGACTACTACCCGCGTTTTAAGAAATAACGCATCGTAAGCATGACGTTTCCATATCGGTCAGGTGTGAAGTGTACGGGGCCAAACAGGCATGATTCTGCTCCTGCTAGGTGTGACTGGGTCATTGGCAGTTTGTGAGGGGTGTCTGAGACATGGCATGAATGAGGTGGAGGGAAGAATCCACAGGTGTACTATAGAAATCCTGCCCCTGGAATGTTCTCTATAGAAGACATGAAGAAGAGACTTCCTCTTACCAGCCCCAGGAAGGCAGCGCACATGACGGTGGTGATACAGCAGCGTATCCCTCGGCATTGCTGCCCTCCGGACACCAGGCGCACTTCATCCTCGGCTCTGCTCCTTCCCCCCTCATCCTCCAGCGCCTCGGCTCTCAGCCTGGCCGGACGCTTCTCAAACAGCGTGTCTTCTTCCTCCTCCCCGGCCTCGTCGTCACCCGCCCGTGCAAAGCGCACCTGTTTCTTCTTCTTGCCGTTCCCCGTCATGTCCCCTCTAGTAAGCGGTGCAGATCAGTGCTTCCTCATGTCTAGCTCAGGCTCCGGCCTTCTTTCTCCGGGAACAACCCGGATGTAGCAGCCGAGCAGTGACAGGCCGGGTGCACCTGGGAGGGAGGAGGAGCGGCGAGAGGCGGCCCTATCGTCTTCTTCTTCCCGGGTTTCGTGTGTCCTCGGCTGGCGGCCTCTGAATGTACACCTGGCGGCTCCTCACACACCTTTAGCAAGGCACTGACCCTCCTCTCACGGAGTTGCTGCCACTTCTGACTGACATGGCAAAATCGAGTCTATGGGGCCAAAACCGCTTGTAATCTGACAAAAAAAGGAGCTCATGCACTTTTTTGAGCAACAGGTGGTTTGCCTCAGGCGACAGAGCGCTCATGTGAGAACAGGGACCATTGAAATTTAGGGTATTTATTTGGCTTGTTCGCATTTTAGTGCTTAAACGACTTAGCTGACTGACAAGTCCTGCTCCATTCTGTACAATGGAACCGTTCTAATAGGAGTGACTCAAGAAAAAGGTTCCTGTACTACTTTGGGGCGATTTCGGAGTGACTTGCATTGACCTATATACAGAAGTCATTTTGCAAGTCGCGCTGTATGGGGCGGCTTCAAAGTCATCCGACTTTGAAGCTGCCCCTGTGTGAACAGGGCTGTAAATAATTTTTTGTTCAGGGGGGTTCAGCAGCAGGTATTAGGTAAATGTCTTTTTAAATAAAACAAATTGCGCTTAATTCATAAAGAGTGGGAAAAGGAAAAACTATGTGTTGCTCATAGTAAGGCCCCTTTCACACTGGGGCGGGAGCCGCGGTGACGGTAAAGCAGTTTAAAGCTGCTTTACCGTCGTTTTAGCCGTGGTATTCGGCCGCTCGCGGGGCGGTTTTACCCTCCGCGAGAGGCCGAAAAAAGGTTAAAATCCCCCGCAAAGCGCCGCCGTAGCGCCGCTTTACGGCGGTATTACCGCAGTGTCCCATTGAAATCAATGGGTAGGAGCGGTGAATATACCACTCCAAAGATGCTGCTAGCAGGACTTTTTTTTTTACCGTCCTGCTAGCGCACCGCTCCAGTGTGAAAGCCCGCCGGCTTTCACACTGGAGTGAATGGGGCTGTTTTTTTCAGGCGGTGTACAGGCGCTATCTTTAGCGCTGTACCGCCTGAAAACCACCCCAGTGTGAAAGGGGCCTAAGAAATCACATTTGTAATTCTGTTTACAATAGTTTTTATTGTTTTCAATAGACAAAATGTACAACAAGCATTATACAAAAATAAATGCAAAATAAGGGTATATGATTATCCTAAACAAAAATAGAAAAGTATGAACATCACAGTGGTAAATTGTATAACAAACCTAGGATGATCACATAGTACTAACCTAGTTCAGCTAAACATACCCCATGAAAAACTTATAGAAAAGGAAAAAGAAGGGTTACAAGAAGAAAAACAAGGAGGGGGGGGGGGAGGAGTGCACCCCTGATGTTCAGTATATTCTCCGATCCTATTGAAAGTTGAACCTGATTTCAGTTTTGCCTTCTTCCAGTTTTTATGAACGTTGCCCAGTGAAGTTGGCCATTGTCCAGTCTCAAGACTGGTACTGGCTGAACTAAAAAAAACTGACATCACTGTACTAACACACAGGGTGTTAGTACAGCAATCTCCCCCACTGTGATATCGTGTTCTAACAGGGGGTTGCCCCCCCCCCCCCACCAGAACACAGCAGTCTCAGCCATTGGAATGCCTTATCACAGGGTGGTGCACTGTAATAGCCAATCTTACTGGGCAGGTGCAAAGGAGCACCATCTTGTGAGTCCATACATACAGAACATACTTCTAAACTTTCGAACTTGAGACTGAGTGACATGGAGACATTAACCTGAGGCGCGTTTAGCGTGCCCAGTGTTGCCAATCGCCCGTTAATTTACAGGCAGACCCGTAAATTTCTGCCGCCTGTAAATGTCCGTTACGGGCAGCTGTGCCCGGAAAAAAGATGGCCAACTGCGCATGCGCTGCTCCGAAGCCTGCGGAGCTCAGGAAAACTCATACATGCTTGGGTGGGTGCATGCACAGTGACGTGATGGCGCAGACAAGTCGGTCTGTCTCTGCCTGTAACGGAGGGAGTGCTGAACAGAGCGCCGCTGACTGACCATCCACTTTACTCCAGGTCAGTCAGAAACTGATTTGTATTGTGCTGATCAGCCTGAGTCGGGGAGGGAGGACAGATAGAGCAGAGCTGAGCCATTCAATAGGAGAATACTACACACACAGCCTCTGACCCCCCTGTACCATGTCCATGCAGCCTCTGACCCCCCTACCATATCCACGCAACCTCTGAACCCCGTACCATGTCCATGCAGCCTCTGACCCCCTATACTATATCCACACTACCTCTGACCCCCTGTAGCATATCCACGCAGTCTTTGACCCCCTGTACCATATCCACGCAGCCTCTGACCCCCTGTACCATATCCACGCAGCCTCTGACCCCTGTACCATGTCCATGCACACTCTGACCCCCTGTACCATGTTCACGCAGCCTCTGATCCCCTTACCATGTCCACGCAGCCTCTGACCCTCTGTACCATATCCACGCAGCCTCTGAACCCCGTACCATGTCCACGCAGCCTCTGACCCCCTGTACCATATCCACACAGCCTCTGACCCCCTGTACCATATCCACGCAGCCTCTGACCCCCTGTACCATAGCCACGCAGCCTCTGACCCTCTCCTGTACCATTCCCCACAACCTCTGACCCTCTACCATATCCACGCAGCCTCTGAACCCCGTACCATGTCCACGTAGCCTCTGACCCTCTCCTGTAACATTCCACACAACCTCTCACCCCCTCCTGTTCCATGTAAATGGGGAAATATGGTTTTTGACTTTTGTTTAACTTAAACACATTGCGAATAGCACTAGCAACATGTTTATAGTTTAAATATTGATATTTGCACTGTTTAGCACTGAAAACAGGCATTTTAGGTATTTTTTTGCAGTGTCAGTAAAAAAAGCGGCTCTGCCAGTAAATTTTATGTTTTTGTCAGTAAAAAAAAAAAAAATGGTACCGTTTGTAAATTTTGGTGTACTGCCAGTAAATTTTACTTGGGGGGGGGGGCGGGGGCATTTGGCAACACTGAGTGCGCCGCTGAAAAAGTGGGTGTGGCTAAACATGATAATGGGAGGGGCTTAATGGTCATGGTTAAACAAAACCTGGGCTACCTTGCACCTATAAAATATGCTGAGTTTGAGTCTTCCATATTACTATTGTGTTAGCCTGTTAGACCCTGACTGTTTACATGTAGCGATTTGGGATCGTGGGCAGAATCGTCGTGATTCTGCCCGCAATTCCAAATCACACTGCAATGCTTCCAAAATGCAGCACATGTGTTTGTGTTACATTCATTTTTAGTGGCACCAAAACACAGTGTGGTTTTGAATGCCTGTTGTGCGATAAATCGCTCAACAATCGCAGCAAAAAGACAGCACATTTTGGTGCCACTAAAAATGAATGGAAGACAAACATGTGCTGCGTTTTGCCAGAATTGCAGTGTGATTTGGAATTGTGGGCAGAATCACAACAATTCTGCCCACAAACCCAAATCGCTACATTTGAACACAACAGCAATTATGTAAGACTTAACCCAGCACCTCAATCACCAACTTTGCCATTGCCACAATCTCTGATACCTAGTAGAATGACAGGAAGAAATTCTGAAACTATAAGCTAGCCTGACTGAGGAGGACACAAGGGAAAGAGGGACACACCTGGTGACTCAGGGTGGATTGGGTCAATGGACAGCAGCACTTTAGAACATCCATATCCATGTCCACGTGGCAGGCCAGCAGTTAACAGCACCCTCAAGGGTCCAGCTCCCCACCCAAGCGGCAGCCAAAAGGTGGGAAGTGGCACTGCAAGGGGTGGAGCCAACACGGTGGGCGGGTAAGCACCAGTCTTCTCTTCTTCATCACTATTAGTTCCAGACTGAAGGAGGAGTTCTTCCTGTTTTCTCCACTGTCTGATCATACACTCAGTGGGAGGAGGTCCAAATTTTGCAGAGAAAGACAATCGCTTACAGGTATTTTTTTTTTCTGACATCTTGGGCTCAGAACGCTCCGGTCCCTGTTGCATCTGCGCACTCTCCACCTCCAACGGGATTGCATTTGCGCACTCTCCACCTCCAGCTGACGTCAGTAACCTAAGGCTGTTGATTGGAGGAAGGCTGTTTGACAAGCTGTTTGGCTGTTTGAGAAGGCTGTGTATAAGACGCCCCTCAATTTTCAGTCTAATGATTTTAGGAAAAAGTAGCCTCTTATACACAGAAAAATACGGTAACTTGTTTACACAAGTAAAGCGTGTTACGCAAGCAGCTATGCACTGCAGCTCTGTCTACTGGGAGTGGACATAGGCCTGCAACTGATGTTGTATAGCCTTCAGCACAATCATTATTTGCACACTGGTGACCATTGCTGCCTAGCATCCTCCATTACTAGGACATAGCCAGCCATTGCTGCCTAGCATCCTCCGTTGCTAGGACGCAGCTGGCCATTGCTGCCTAGCATTGAAGCCGTAATGTGTAAAGAATACAGATGTAAGTCGCTAGACATAACTTGTTTACACAAGCAAGGCATGTTACGCAAGCATGTGATTGGACATAGCAGGAGCTAATCAGCGGGTCTGCCGATCGTTCGGGTGACAGGCAGAATGGCGATTTGTCTATGTAAACAAGGCAGATCGCCATTCTGTGGGAGGGGAATGTAGTGCTCCTGTGTTTCTGCTAAGCAGCAACTTGGATCTTTACCTCCCCCACAGTTAGCAAGCACTCCCTAGGGACACAGTTAACCCTTTAATCGCCCCTGATGTTAACCCCTTCCCTGCCAGTGTCATTTGGACAGTGACAGGGCATATTTTTAGCATCGATCACTATATTAGTGTCACTGATCCCCAAAAAGTGTCAGTTATGGCTCATACACACTATAAGAAACTTTTCGTCCGAGGAACTTTGGTATGATTTTCGTATAGTGTGTACACAACTTTCTACAGCTGATTCCGACCTTCTGAATGAAGATTTTCGAAGGGACAAGCTCAAAAAAATTTCTTGTAGGGGAACATAACAATTTTGGTTTAATGTGTACCGCTTTCATACGATTTTCATATGAGAATCAGAAACGAAAGACTGCGCATAATCAGAAACAATAACCAAAAAAAAAAAAAGTCTTTGTCGAATGAGAAAAGTAAGTTGCTAGACATACCTTGTTTACACAAGCAAGGCGTGTTACGCAAGTAGCTATACACTGCAGCTCTGTCTACTGGGAGTGGACATAGGCCTGCAACTGATGTTGTATAGCCTTCTGCACAATCATTAATAGCACACAGGTGACCATTGCTGCCTAGCATCCTCCGTTCCTAGGACGTAGCTTGCCATTGCTGCCTAGCATCCTCTGTTGATAGGACGCAGCCAGCCATTGCTGCCTAGCATCCTCAGTTGCTGGGATGCAGCTGGCCATTGTTGCCTAGCATCCTCCATTTCTAGGATGCAGCTGGCCATTGCTGCCTAGCATCCTTCTTTGTGTGATGCAGCTGGCCATTGCTGCCTAGCATTGAAGTACTTGTGTGAAAACCACAGATGTAAGTCGCTAGACATAATTTGTTTGCACAAGCAAGGCGTGTTATGCAAGCATAGATATTCATTACTGTGAACAGCTATACACTGCAGATCTGTCTCCTGAGAGTAAAAGTAGGCCTGAAGCTTATATTGTACAGCCTTCTGCACAATCATCAATAGTACACAGCTGGCCATTGCTGCCTATAATCCTCCGTTGCTAGTACGCAACTAGCCATTGCTGTCTAGCATCCTCTGTTGCTAAGACGCAGCTGACTATTGCTGCCTAGCATCCTCCATTGCTAGGACGCAGCTGGCCACTGCTGCCTAGCATCTTCCGTTGTTAGGACACAGCTGGCCAATGCTGCCTAGCATCCTCTGTTGCTAGGACGCAGCTGGCCATTGCTGCCTAGCATCCTCCATTGCTAGGATGTAGCTGGCCCTTGCTGTGTAGCATCCTCCGTTGCTAGAACACAGCTGGCCAGCTGGCCATTGCTGTCTAGCGTTGAAGCCATACTTGTGTAAAAACCTAATTTGTAAGTCGCTAGACCTAATTTGTTTACACAAGCAAGGCGGGTTGCGCAAGCATAGATATTCATTACTGTGAACTGCTATACACTGCAGCTCTGTCTCCTGAGAGTAGAAGTAGGCTTGAAGCTGATGTTGTACAGCCTTCTGCACAATCATTAATAGTACGCAGCTGGCCAATGCTGCCTAGAATCCTCCGTTGTTAGAAAGCAGCTAGCCATCACTGCCTAGCATCTTCTGTTGCTAGGACGCAGCTGGCCATTGCTGCCTAACATCTTCCATTGTTAGGACGCAGCTGGCCATTGCTACCTAGCATCCTCTGTTGCTAGGATGCAGCTGGCCATTGCTGCCTAGCATACTTTATTGCTAGGATGTAGCTGGCCATTGCTGTGTAGCATCCTCCGTTGCTAGGACGCAACTCGCCATTGCTGCCTAGCATCCTCTATTGCTAGGATGAAGCTGGCCATTGCTACCTAGCATCTTCCTTTGCTAGGATGTAGCTGGTCATTGCTGCCTAGCTTCCTTTGTTGCTAAGACTCTTGTACTTTAATAGAGTCAATTTGCACTATACACATATAAAAGTTATCACAAATGTTTATGTGTGCAGTGTAAATTGCAGTCAATATTCAGATCTGGTGCAGGTTACAAGTGCTAACCACTAAGCCATTTTTCTTGTCAGTTTTTTTGGTATCTGTTTTCCAAGGGAATGTTTCCCTTTACTTCCTGTCCTGTTAAAGAAAATCCCCTCTTACACAAGTCGCTTTTTTTCCAAGCATGTCATGTGGGGGTCCTTGGTATTGGGCTTAAGATGATAGTGTACTATTTTTTCTGGTGTGGGTACAAAGTCAGAAGGTTCTGGATAGTGATGGCTAGTTGAGTTAAGCCCCACAATTAGGAGGAGCCTTCTAGAGTGTCTAGATATAAATTATCTCTAGAAGATGTTGACAACTTTCCTAAAGCGATTCATGAGACCTTGGATATTGAAGAGAAAAAGGTGCTGCTCTGTAGGCATAATAAGATGTATTGGGATCTGCACAAGAAGTCTACAGTTTTTCTGGTGCACAAGGTTCTATTTCAGATTTCATTCTGAAGGAATGGACAGAACCAGAAAAGAAGCCTTCGTTCTCTAACAATGTCTTTGAAATAAGTGCCATCAGCTTGATTCCACACTTTCCAAAGTCTCCAAAAAAATGTTATTTGCGGTTTGAGGAAACCTAAACCTGGGAGTACATAAAGATGCCATGGATAAAAGAGGAGAAATTCTGCTAAAGAGGGCTTAGGATTCTATCTCAAACCCACTGTAGCTACCACCTGTGTTGCATGCAATATGGAGTTATGTCAAATGCAAATAGAGTCGCACCTGGTGACGAGGTCATCTATGAGGCAGCTGTTAGAATCTCTCCCTATGTTGTTCAAAGCAGTAAGATTTATTGCAAACACTTCTGCTGAGTATAGTAAGATGTCGGCTAGATCTTCTGCTCTTATTAATTCAGCTCATAGAGCCCTATAGCTGAAAACCTGGTCATGAGATTCAGCCTCTAAGTTATGTCTTTGTGGTCTTCCTTTTTCTGGAGACTATCTCTTTTGTCCAGAACTTCAGTCAGGCCTAAGAAGTATTGGCCAGGCCATGAAGGGAAGAGTAAAGGAGGTATCTGTTTCAATCCTCCTGATCAACTCTTAATGATGTGGTAGCCCCACTGGGAGGAAGATTAGGAGGTTTCCTTCCACATTGGTAGTCGAACACACCTCCAAAAGATTCATCCTGTACCTTGTCAAGAGAGGATACATATTGGAATTCCACAGTCGTCCACCTTAAAGCTTTCTGTTAATGAAATTACCCAAGGACCGTGACAAGGCTTTTTGTCTCCTGGAAAGGGAAGGGTTTCCATTCACACGTTTTTATGGTAAAGAATCCATTCTGGGAAATTTCACTTAATTCTCATTCTCAAACCTCTCCACAGGTCCATCAAATACAAAAAAAAATGTCAGATGGAATAAATTTTTTCCATCTGATGTATTCTTCAGATTGAGAGATGTATTCTGTAACTACATATTCCCATATTCCCTTTTGGGTGGAGCACCCCACTCAGTAACTACCTCAATTAGTGACCACCTGTATCATGGGTGGAGACCTCATGTTCTCCCATAGTATAGCTCCCTTGGTTTAGAGAAGCAGGATCTCCCGATCTATGGATAGTGTAGGACCCACTAATCATGGGGTACTTTGTCGCAGTAAGTGGGCTTAAGCACCATATAGCAATATGGTGTGACCAAATCCCCATATTTTTTGATAATGTTTTTTTGAAAATGTCTGTCTAGGTGCTTTTAAATAGCCTTGCTGGAGGTAAATGTCAGTTTTGCATGTGTGCGCTGTAATCTGTTTGTTCTGTTGTATGGTCTTATGGCAGCACCATCTTTATGCATTTTTTATGGTGTGCCCCCCAAATATCTCTTTTGTCTATTGTATGGATTTTGACCAAATCCTTTTGGGTGGAGCACCCCACTCAGTAAGTACCTCAATTAGTGACCACCTGTATCTTGGATGGAGACCTCATGTTCTCCCATATAGAGGAGTATAGCTCCCTTGGTTCAGAGAAGCAGGATCTCCCGATCTATGGATAGTGTAGGACCCACTAATCATGGGGTACTTTGTCGCAGTAAGTGGGCTTAAGCACCATATAGCAATATGGTGTGACCAAATCCCCATATTTTTTGATAATGTTTTTTGAAAATGTCTGTCTAGGTGCTTTTAAATAGCCTTGCTGGAGGTAAATGTCAGTTTTGCATGTGTGCGCTGTAATATGTTTGTTCTACATATTCCCATCAACACAGCCTCTCAGAAATTTCTGCAGATAGTGGTGAAAATAAGGTCAAAAGCTCATCATTTCCAGTGCAAAGCCCTACCCTTCAGTCTTTCTTTGGCTCCAAGGATTTTGTTTAAAAGGTTATGGGGGAAGCTCCATAGCTACACTAAAGCTAAGGTCCATTATGATTATTCATTACCTCGATTACCTTCTCCTCATAACACCCACGCAAGAGCAGCTGTATGCAGATCTTCAGTTCACCCAAAGCTGTCTGGAGAAACTGGGTTGGCTAATCAATCTAGAAAAGTCGAATCAAAATCCATCTCAGATTGTCAATTTCTTGCAGTACATTTTGCATTTTGGAGAGCAGACGGTTTTCCTCCCAGAAGACAAAATCCAAAAGATAGATTGGCATTTAGCCTGCCTCCAGATGAATCACAGTGTCGCAGTGAGATTTGTCAAGTCAGGAGTGGGTCTTATGAAGGTTTGCATTCCAAGAGTGCCATGGGCCTGACTCCACCATTGACCTCTTCAATTATTCTTGCTGAGTGTTTGGAATGGCTTCTGAGACTCACTTGGCGACCTGGTACTAGCCCCAGCCAGAGTGAATCACCCTCTGTGGTGCTGGAGAGCTAACGCTCATCTCTTGGAGGGTCTTCCCTTGACTGGCCTGTGTCTCAGAGAATGACCACAGAGGCCAGCACATGGGGCTAGGGAGCACATCTAAAGGACAATGTGGTGCAGGAACAGTGATCCTGGAGGAAAGTCAGATCATCTTCGACTTGTAGGGAGCTGAGTGCAGTGGATCGTGCACTCAAGGCTTTCCAGGAAGAGGTAAAGGTTTCCATCTCCAGATCCTGTCAGATAATGTTATCACAGTTTACACTCACAGGGGACTCAGAATGAGTTGGCAGTTTTCCTCAGCAGGCACGAATTGTTGCAGAATAAGTGGTTGCTAAATGCAGAGGTATTTTTTGACCTCACAAATCTCTGGGGGATCAACCAGAGGTGGATCTTTTTATCTCTCAGGAAAACATACTGTAAAAGTAAGGCAATTTTTTCCCTGAATCCAGAGGACTCAGCAATGGCAGTGGATGCTCTAGCAAACCCCTGGCAATTCAACCTGTGTTATGCATTCTTTCCCCCGCATTCTACTCTTTCTTCCTTGACCCTGCATTCTACTGCCAGATGTTTTTCAGACGTTTTCATAGGAAAATACAAATCTGATCTCGATTGCTCCTATTTGGCACAAGAGGCCATGTTTCTCCCTCATCCATCTATTTCCTCCTAGGCAATGTCAGATCTCCTCTCACAGGGGCCAGTACTACACCCCTGGATATTCACTCTGAAATTATAAGCTTGGTTTTTGAAGAACAGATGTTAAGGGCTAAAGGGTTTTGGACAGAATAGTCAGGCCTGTCATGAGGTCTATTTATGGCAAGATGTGAAAGAAATTCAGTTTGTGGTAGATGGGGCAAGAGGACATGCTTTGAAATTCAGTCTATTTTAGAATTTAGATGGTGCAGAATTAGTTTGACTCTTACCGTAGCACCTTAAAGGTTCAAGCAGCAGCTCTCAGTGTTTTTCTACAAAGATCTCTTTTGGAACATCCTACTGTTTCAAGGTTTTTTAAGGCTAGCTCTAGAATTAGGTGGCTGGTTATTCCTAAAACTTGTCCTAGGTGATATTCATCCTTAGTTCTGTGGGGTGTTGTTCAAGCTCCCTTTTATCCTTAGAGTCTTCTATCAAGCTGCTTTCTTTGAAAAACAGTCTTTTTCATTGCTATTACTTCAGCCTGTAGGATCAGGGAACTTCAGGCTCTTTCTAAAAGAAATCTTTCTTTCCATTTTTGATAATCCTTTTATCCCTAAGCCTGGTCTAGTGTCTCATTCTCTGCCAGGTTGTGCCTCCCAAATTAAAACAGTACAGTCCTTTAAATATTTGGAAATTACAGTAACTTCATATCCACAGAAATACTTGGTTCTGAATCTTTAGCCTATCCTCCATTTGTTTAAACAGAAATGTTCTAGCTGGTGTAAACTCACGCTATCTGTAATTGGAAGAATTGAATCAAAATTGTCTAGGCCCCACAACTATTTTGTATAATTCACAATTCTCCTATGTGGATTCCGTGAGCATGGTTTACCTGTATTGACTCTCAATTTCGGGAGCTGATCTGGAGGAGACAGGTAGCCGGGATTTGATTGACCACTTTGCAATATAGTAAGTATGTCTGTTCCACACTCTAAAACCTATTTTCTTGCTGCTCAATTACAGCATCTTACTCGATGGGAACGGGAAGATAAGACAGATCCTATCCATAAACTTTTGACTTGCTCAGACACTGACCTCACAACGCTGTCCCACATAGAATTAGGGATCCCCAACATACCAGTGCAGTGCACTATAGTGCTACTACTGTTAAAGGTTTGGTCAGCTCTAAAACAGAGTCTCCAGGTCACAGGGTATCTTAAAAAGGTCACTGGGTATCTCAAAAACAAGCCACTATGGCACAAGTCATACGCAGAAATAGGGTTCTAGTCATGGTATTCAGGAAGCCTTAGGTATATTTCTTAGCTGTACTCTGAGAATGTGCTGACATTATTTGTTATTTTTCAAGCAAGTTTTGATATTCTGTGGCTATCAATATTTACTGTCATGCCACACACTTTAGGCACAAGCCCAGCTAACCACCTTGAGATTGGAGGAACCACCCTTAATAGGTGCCTTGGTGTCTGGGCCTAATAGGAAGGGTATGATTTTACATATATATTGTAATTTACTTATATTGTCACAAAATTCAGCAAGGCTTCTTTGTAGTGGTCAGTGCAAGCGTGATGCGGTGGAGATATGGAATAGGGCATAGGAATAGGCATTGGTATCGTTGGTCTCAGTATCCGCTGCCAAAAAAGTTGACAAAATTATTTATTCTACATAAGACTTGTAGGACACCAGCACAACTATTCAACTAGGGTAGACGCGATTCTCCCCTTGCCCCAAATGTAATAGAAAGGTAGAGGCAAAACTAAACAGGAATTTCACAAAAGAGCCTACAGACATATTTTAAGCATGAAAACCTCCAACCCAGATCTGCCTTTGGGAAGGCATGTGAGGGATGTACATGCAGGCAAATTTCCAACAACCAAATTTTTGATCTCGGATAGAATACATCCCAATGCCAGAGGTGGTGACTGGAATAGACTATTACTCCAGCGCGAGACACGCTGGATAGTCTATCTAGAAGCCACCTCACCCCCTGGCCTAAACGACAAAGCTAGTTACTGCCCCTTTTTAGCTGGTTATTCATCAGGGGGGTGGGAGGAATGATTTTTTCACAATTTTACAGTCCCCCCCCATGCATATCTCTTTACCATCTACAGGGATACTTGTATACTTGTTTATTTGTTCAGATCTTTTAGAAAGAGGTTTGTAAATATAATGAGGCTTTCTACATGATTATCTCTGTTAAATATTAATCCCCCTTCTTTTCTATATTTCTAGACCAACTTTTGTTCTATTTCCGTGTGTACTATATCGATCTTTTGATTTTTGTTCAAATCATCGATTTTTTTCAAGCACAATAGTGTATGGTAGCTGTTTTTTCTTGGGTGTGATTTGCCCTGACCGGAGCACAAAGGGGGTTACCAGGCTCGTTCAGCGTGGGCCCCTTACAATACACGACACCAATGTGTATGGGCTTTCTCCTAATGCCCTGTCCCGCATCTGTGTGTCTTTAGTGTGCGTCTGTGTGTGTGGAACGCATGACGCTGCAGCACTTATGGGTGGGGCGGCGCTGTGTGCTTCAGGTGCAGTTGGTCCTCTTGGCCACACAGGCGCATGTCCGCCGTGCATGCGTTATGGCGTGGGGCCCACGCATCGCGCGGGCGTCATCAGCCTATTTAGACCGGGTGTCGGTCTATTGATGGCAGAGCCGCGCCGGATCAGACACCAGACACACCAATAAGTGGAGGAACTGAGGTAGGCGTCTGCAGCATGTATCTGACATTGATTCAAACCCCTGGTCTGTACCTATGTAGTTTCAGACCTAAGTAAAAATGTCCAAATTGGGCCCAATTAGCCATTTTTCCTCCCTGGTGTCATGTGACTCGTTAGTGTTACAAGGTCTCAGGAGTGAATGGGGAGCAGTTGTGTTAAATTTGGTGTTATTGATCTCACTCTCTCATACTGGTCACTGGAGGTTTAACATGGCACCTCATGGCAAAGAACTCTCTCAGGATCTGAAAAAAAGAATTGTTTCTCTACATAAAGATGGCCTAGGCTATAAGAAGATTGCCAAGACCCTGAAACTGAGCTGCAGCACAGTGGCCAAGACCATACAGCGGTTTAACAGGGCAGGTTCCACTTAGAACAGGCCTCGCCATGGTCGCCCAAAGAAATTGGTCTGCATGGCTTCTGTCCCAGAAGGAAGCCTCTTCTAAAGATAATGCACAAGAAAGCCCACAAACAGTTTGCTGAACACAAACAGACTAAGGACATGGATTACTGCAACCATGTCCTGTGGTTTGATGAGGCCAAGATAAACTTATTTGGTTCAGATGGTGTCAAAAATGTGTGGTGGCAACCAGGTGAGGAGTACAAAGACAAGTGCGTCTTGCCTACAGTAGGCAGTGGGGGGAGTGTCATGGTCTGGTCTGGGGCTGCATGAGTGCTGCCGGCACTGGGGAGCTACAGTTCAGGGAACCATGAATGCCAATGTGTACTGTGACATACTGAAGTAGGGAATGATCCCCTCCCTTCGGAGACTGGGCCACAGGGCAATATTCCAACATGATAACGACCCCAAACACACCCCCAAGACGACAACTGCCTTTCTAAAGAAGCTGAGGGTAAAGGTGATGGACTGGCCAAGCTTGTCTCCAGACCTAAACCCTATTGAGCATCTGTGGGGCATCCTCAAAAAGGGGGTGGAGGAGAGCAAGGTCTCTAACATCCACCAGCTCCGTGATGTTGTCATGGAGGAGTGGAAGAGGACTCCAGTGGCAACCTGTGAAGCTCTGGTAAACTCCATGCCCAAGAGGGTTAAGGCAGTGCTGGAAAATAATGGTGGCCACACAAAATATTGAAACTTTGGGCCCAATTTGGATATTTTCACTTAGGGGTGAAAATACAAAAATGTTAGGGATGTACTCACTTTTGTGAGATACTTAATGTTTTGTCCCTTGATCACATGATACCTTTTTGATCTTTTTAGGTCCAATATTCCTTGGTGTCTTTCAATTGTGGCCCCTATTTAGGTGGACCTCCATAGGGTCATCCTATACCTGGGGGGACAGCCATCTACCACCTTGCCAGCTCGGTTCATTTTTGTACCCACTGACCCTTTGTGGGTCTTTTGCTTTTATTTCTATGTATGAAGTCACTGGATGCCAATGGGTATGTGATGTTCTACATTTATAAACATATAAATGTTGATAACCGTGGTCTATTTTGGTCAGTGGTCAGTTTTAATATATTTAGCACATACTAGGCTTATTTATTAATTATTTTTTTAATTAATTTCTTTTTCAAAAATTATTCTTTTTTTTTAATTATTTTTTTCTCTTTTCAAAAATATTTTTTTTGTCAAAAAAGATCCTTTTTTCAAAAAAATGATTATTTTTATTTATTTTTTCAAAAATGATTTTTTTTTCTTTTTTTTGTTTCAAACATTTTTTTTCTAAAATTATTTTATTTTTCTTTTTCAAAATTTTTTTTTTTTTCTTTTCAAAAAAGATTATTATTTTTTTTAAAAATTATTATTTTTGTACCCATCTTTTGCTTTTATTTCTATGTATGAAGTCACTGGATGCCAATGGGTATGTGATGTTCTACATTTATAAACATATAAATGTTGATAACCGTGGTCTATTTTGGTCAGTGGTCAGTTTTAATATATTTAATATATACTAGGCTTATTTATTAATTTGTTTTTTTTAAATGATTATTTTTTTTTTTTCAAAAATGATTTTTTTTTCTTTTTTTTTTCAAATTTTTTTTTTCTAAAATGATTTTCTTTTTTTTTTCCAAAATTTTTTTTTCTTTTCAAAAAAGATTTTTTTTTCAAAAATGATTATTTTTATTTTTTTTCAAAAATTTTTGAAATAATAATTTTTGAAAAAAAATAATCTTTGATGAAAAGAAAATAATAATTTTTGAAAAAAATAATAATAATTTTTGAAAAAAATAATAATAATTTTTGAAAAAAATAATAATCATTTTTGAAAAAAAATAATAATAATTTTTGAAAAAAAATAATAATAATTTTTGAAAAAAAATAATAATAATTTTTGAAAAAAAATAATAATAATTTTTGAAAAAATAATAATAATTTTTGAAAAAATAATAATAATTTTTGAAAAAATAATAATAATTTTTGAAAAAATAATCTTTTTTGAATAATAATTTTTGAAAAAATAAATAATTTTTGAAAAAATAAATAATAATTTTTTAAAAAATAAATAATAATTTTTTAAAAAATAAATAATAATTTTTTAAAAAATAAATAATAATTTTTTAAAAAATAAATAATAATTTTTTAAAAAATAAATAATAATTTTTTAAAAAATAATAATCATTTTTAAAAAAAATAAATATTTTTTTTGAAAAGTTCGTACACCTACAAAAATAGAAAAATAAAAAAAATAATCATTTTTGAAAAAAATTCTATTTTTCTATTTTTTCAAAAATGATTATTATTTTTTTCAAAAATGATTATTATTTTTTTCAAAAATGATTATTATTTTTTTCAAAAATGATTATTATTTTTTTCAAAAATTATTATTATTTTTTTTTAAAAATTATTATTATTTTTTTTTTCAAAAATTATTATTTTTTTCAAAAATTATTATTATTTTTTTCAAAAAATTTTATATTTTTTTCAAAAATTATTATTTTCTTTTCAAAAAAAAAAAAAAAAATCTTTTTTGAAAAGAAAAAAATTTTTTTTTGAAAAAAAAAAATAAATAAAAATAAAATAAAAATTTTTTTTTTTGAAAAAAAAATTCTTTTTTTTGGAAAAAAAAATGATTTTTTTCTTTTTCTATTTTTGTAGGTGTACGAACTTTTCAAAAAAGATTATTTTTTTTTTCAAAATTTTAATTTTTTTCAATTTTTTTAGGTCCGTACGGTGTACTAACTTTTTTTTCAAAAATAATAATTTTTTTTTCAAAAATAATTTTTTTTTTCAAAAATAATTTTTTTTTTCAAAAAATATTTTTTTTTTCAAAAATATTTTTTTTTTCAAAAATATTTTTTTTTTATTTATTAATTATTTATAACTTTTTTGGGGATATATTTATATGTATATTGCATTTTTTTCAAAATTGTCGCTCTATTTTTGTTTATAGCGTAAAAAATAAAAACCGCAGGGGCAATCAAATACCACCAAAAGAAAGCTCTATTTGTGGGAAAAAAAGGACGCCAATTTTGTTTGGGAGCCACGTCGCACGACAGTTGTCAGTTAAAGAGACGCAGTGCCAAATCGCAAAAAGGGGCCTGGTCCTTTGGCTGCAAATTGGTCCGGGGCTGAAGTGGTTAATGATGTATTCAGAGACATGTCAAAAGTGTTCTTTGTCGGCCCACGCCAACATGGTCTATACGCTAAGCCTGAGAAGTGTGAATTTGAGCAGCAGAGCATCCAATTCTTCGGGTTGGTGAATTCTACGGCAGGAATTAAAATGGACCCTCAAAAGGTCTCTGCTATATTGGACTGGCCTGCACCTACAGATAAGAAGGGGGTGCAGCATTTTGTGGGGTTTGCAAACTTCTACCAGAGATTTATTAAAGGCTTCATCACCCCCATCACACAACTGACCAAACAGAACCTGCGATTCTGCTGGAATCCTAAGGCACAAGAGACTTTAACTACTTAAGGTCCAGCCGCTGCAGTTGTACTGCGGCAGGTTGGTTCCCCTGCGCAAATCGCCATCATTGTATGCTGGCCACCTGCGATCGCTCCAGACAGGCAGAACGGGGATCTGTCAGTGTAAACAAACAGATCCCCGTTCTGTCATGGAAGTGGAGAGAGATCTGCTGTTCCTAGTGATTAGGAACAGCAATCTCTATCCTCCTTCAGTCAACCCAGCCCCCATACAGTTAGCAACACCTCCCAGGGAACACACTTAACCCCTTGATCGCCCCCTAGTGTTAACCCCTTCCCTGCCACTGACATTTATACAGTACTCAGTGGCTATTTTTAGCTCTGAACGCTGTATAAATGTCAATGGTCCCAAAAAACTGTCAAAAGTGTCCGATCTGTCTGCCAAACTAGTGCACTAGTGCTTTACCTGTGTTCTTGTGCCTGTATTGATTCCAGTGTTTGACCTGGCTTTCCTGACCACGCTTGCTTATCTCCAGTCCTGACCACGGCTTGCCTTGACCTTTTATATCTGCTTATCTGCCTGCTATCCTACTGCCAACCTCTGCCTGCATCCTGACCATTCTCTGCCTGCCATTTATGCTATATCCGTTCATCTGTGACTGACACGGCTTGTCTGACACTGCACCAGTCTCCTTTCTACCCTGCTGTGCTTAGTGCCTGGTAATGCTGTCCTGCATTCGCTGTGTGACTGCATCTGCTGTTCCTGCTGCCATCTGTTGCTTCAGCGACCCAGTCCAGTCTGGTGACTCATTGGCCACATATCTCTGCCACCAACGGAAAATCTTGCAGGCACCTTTACCTCACCACGCTCTCGCGGCCACTGTCGCAACTCCAGTGGTCCCTGACCCGGGGCTGTACAAGAGGTCTTCCTGACTGGCAACTGGTTCAGCGTCTCAGAATGCAACTGAGAGCCTGAGCCAGTCGGTACCGCTCCCATCAAAGTCCAGTGCTCCTGTGAGTAATGGGGGGGGGCTGGGTACTGAGCGGTGACTGGCAGTCAACGGTCTGTGCTCAGAGCAGACCAAAGAATGAGCTTTGATCAATCAGTTCTTGGTGTAAAAGCAGCAGGGCAAAGCTGCATCATCAGATCGATGTTGCAGCTGTCTAGGTGAGTATGTTTATTATTTTTTATTTCAGCACTTCTCTTTAAATGATTGTAACTGTGCCATCTTACATTTTTCATTTTGTCAATTCTATTTGTACTGTAATTTATCTGCAAGTATTACTACTAGGGATGAGCCGAACACCCCCCCGTTCGGCTCGCACCAGAACCCGCGAACGGACCTAAAGTCCGTGCGAGCTTTAGAACCCTATTAGTTTTAATGGATGCGAACGTTCGAAATTAAAAGTGCTAATTTTAAAGGCTAATATGCATGTTAATGTCATAAAAAGTGTTTGGGGACCTGGGTCCTGCCCCAGGGGACATGTATCAATGCAAAAATAAGTTTTAAAAACAGCCGTTTTTTCAGGAGCAGTGATTTTAATAATGCTTAAATTGAAACAATAAAAGTGTAATATTACTTTAAATTTCGTACCTGGGGGTGTCTATAGTATGCATGGAAAGGGGCGTGTTTAGAACTGTCTCTGCAAAAAGTGTCATTTTTGAAAGTAAAAAAGCTATTTAAAATCACTCGCGGCTAATGTTAATTGACGGCTCCCGTAATACATAGAACAGTCATTCATTGAAACTCATTCATAAAAAAAAAAGTAATTGATAAAAAATAAAAAAAATGAAAAAAAAAGCGTAGGGGTCCCCCCAAATTCAATAACCAGGCCCTTCAGGTCTGGGATGGATATTAAGGGGAACCCCAGCCAAAAAAAAAAAAAAAAATGGCGTAGGGTCCCCCTCAAAATCCATACTAGACCCTTGATGTCTGGTATGGATTTTAAGGGGAACCCTAGCCAAAAAAAATGGCGTGGGGTCCCCCTCAAAATCCATACCAGACCCCTTATCCGAGCACGCAACCTGGCAGGCCGCAGGAAAAGAGGGGGGGACGAGAGCGCCCCCCCCCTCCCGCCTGAACCGTACCAGGCCACATGCCCTCAACATTGGGAGGATGCTTTGGGGGTCTAAGACCCCCAAAGCACCTTGTCCCCATGTTGATGAGGACAAGGGCCTCTTCCCCACAACCCTGGCCATTGGTTGTGGGGGTCTGCGGGCGGGGGGCTTATCGGAATCTGGAAGTCCCCTTTAACAAGGGGACCCCCAGATCCCGGCCCCCCCCTGTGTGAAATGGTAAGGGGGTACAAAAGTACCCCTACCATTTCACCAAAAAAGTGGCAAAAATTGTAAAAATGACAGGAGACGGTCTTTGACAATTCCTTTATTAAAATCTTCTTTCTTCTTTCTTCATCCTTCGGTTTCTTCATCTTCTCCTTCCATCATCTTCTTCCATCTTCTTCTTCCTCTGATCCGCTTCTTCTTGCGCTGGTCTTCTCGTCCGGCATCTTCTTCCGTCGGCGTCGGTGTCTCTGTCTCTTCTTGGGCCGCTCCGCGCAATGGGAGGCTCCCGCTGTGTGAGGCTCCGCTCCGTCTGACAGGTCTTTTATAACGGAGGGCACCTGGTGACCCCGCCCCCCTCTGACGTCATGGGGAAAGGCATCATGGAATTCCCCATGACGTCCCCGTGCGTCAGAGGGGGCGGGGTCTTTTGTACCCCCTTACCATTTCACACAGGGGGGGGGCGGGATCTGGGGGTCCCCTTGTTAAAGGGGGCTTCCAGATTCCGATAAGCCCCCCGCCCGCAGACCCCCACAACCAATGGCCAGGGTTGTGGGGATGAGGCCCTTGTCCTCATCAACATGGGGACAAGGTGCTTTGGGGGTCTTAGACCCCCAAAGCATCCTCCCAATGTTGAGGGCATGTGGCCTGGTACGGTTCAGGCGGGAGGGGGGGCCGCTCTCGTCCCCCCTCTTTTCCTGCGGCCTGCCAGGTTGCGTGCTTGGATAAGGGTCTGGTATGGATTTTGAGGGGGACCCCACGCCATTTTTTTTGGCTAGGGTTCCCCTTAAAATTCATACCAGACCTCAAGGGTCTGGTATGGATTTTGAGGGGGACCCTACGCCATTTTTTATTTATTTTTTGGCTGTGGCCCCCCTTAATATCCATCCCAGACCTGAAGGGCCTGGTTATTGAATTAGGGGGGACCCCTACGCTTTTTTTTATTAATGAATGACAGTTCTCTGTGTTACAGGAGCCATCAATTCATTAGCCGCGAGTGCTTTTAAATAGCTTTTTTCCTGCAAAAATGACACTTTTTTGCAGGGAAAGTTCTAAGCACAGGAAACCTGCCCCCCTTCACAGGCCACCTATAGACACCCCCCAGATGTGATACTGCAATGCTGTTCTAACAGCACGCACACACATATCCCCAGAAATAGAGCACATATTGTCAGCAGCACACTGACACGCTGTCACTTACTGAAACATAATATGCGAGGCCGCCGGCGCGGCAGACTCTTATACCGTGGGGCGTGTACTAAAGCCCCTGAGCTATAATTGGCTACAGGCATCCTGCCTGTAGCCAATTATGGCTCTCCTCGCTGCCGGCGCTGTGATTGGCCAAGCATGCGGGGTCACAGTGCATGCTTGGCCAATCATCAGCCAGCATTGCACTGCGACTAGCGCAATGCATTGCGGGGCCGCTCGCATCACACGAATTTGATGCGAGCGGCCCCTATAGTTCTGGGCTCGCCGAGCGAGCCAAAGCCCGGTGCTCGATTCGAACATGGGTTCGAATCGAACACCGGGCCCATCAACCAAAAATTGGGTAAGGAAGGGTGATCTTGTGAGTATTTACATCATGGGAACTCTGGATAATCTTTCTGAAATTACCAAATGATATCCTATCAATAATATTTTTATTATTCGTTTGCATATTGTGGCTCATGTTTTAGAAATTTTACCATTTATATTTTACATGATAAACCAAATGTGGGTTTACCTTCTCCTTATAGAATGTTCTCCCACCCTCTTCCTCTATAAAATTAAGAAACAATGTGATTCAACTTTAGTCATTTATTACACAAAACTTATAGAATACAGACTGAACTATTTTAGATTGTATATACATAGAAGCACTTCTTAACATATGTTAGGATGCTATAGTTATTATAGGTTGAATGGTATGAAACTGAAATTACATGTTCATATTTAATATACAACTTTAAATAACAGAGTTGTTGCAAAATCAAAAATGTCCATCTACTGTATACCAGTACTAAGTAGAACCAAATGATAAATATAATTTATAATATTTTTTTACTTTGGATGGAGTAAGGAATCGTTATAACCCCTGTCAGTTTTTTTTTTTTTTTTCTTTTTTTTTTTTCAACTGTGTCCCACTTGGGAGATTTCCCTTCCCTTTCTGTCCCATAGCTAAAACAGGAAGTGAGTGGAAATCCCTCCAATGTGAGGGAATCCCTGGTTATTATCGAGGTCACCAGAACTAATGTCCCCATTGGAAGATTTTCCGTTTATCACTGTTCTGGGGACAGCCCAAAATTGGTGATTTTCTACTTTCACTTTCGATGATAATGGTAAACATGACAAAACAGAGTCACAGTAAATAAAAAACGTAAAAAAAGAAACAGATCAATTTTTCATCAGTTTCTCATCAGGTTCTTATCAGTTGTACATCAGTTTTTTTTACATCCACTACCAGTGCAGAAGTAGACTCAACGTTTGTCCGTTTACATCAGTTTTTCATCAGTTCTGGGGTTTTTTAATGGAAGAAAAATAGGGCTTTGATCCATTCCAAAAAAAAAACAGATGCTGACGGAAGTGGATGTAAACGGATTTAAATAGATGATCATAGAGATGCATTGATGTCCATTTTTCATCTGTCAATGGATGGATGAAAAATAGACAAAAGGAACACCTGTTTGAAAGGGGCCTTAGTCTGCTTGTTCAAATGAGTGGGCTAACTTAACCCACAACATTAACAAGTTAAGGCTAAATGCACCAATGCACCGCAATCATGTTAATGGGCTCTAAGGCCACTTTCACACTGGGGTGTTGGCGGTAAAGTGCCACTTTTTGTAGCGGCGCTTTACCGTCGTTTTTGCAGCACTTTTCGGCCACTAGGCGCTTTTTTTTGTATCCTGCCAGCGCACTGCTACAGTGTGAAAGCACTCGGACTTTCACACTGGAGTGAGAGAAGAGGCTCTTTACAGGCGCTTTGCAGGCACTATTTTTAGCGCTATAGTGCCTGTAAAGCTCCTCAATGTGAAAGCAGTCTAAGAAGTTTTAGTTCCACAGCTGATGATCAGAAGAATCAGGTGCAGTATTGGTATATGTTGTGCAATGTTCCCCAGAAGCATTATGAACACAGAAAGGAACTTGACTGTTTTAGTCATCCTCATACAGCTTTTTTTTTTAACATCAAACTTCACCCAAAACAGTTATTCCAGTTCTGTGTGGTTGCTGAAAAGGTGAATCACTTGCTGGCTTCTTCTATCACACAAAGACTACAAACACAAGCGATATGATCACCATAATTCCCTGGCATGGCTTTTACAGGGTCATATCATTGGGGGAGATTTACAATAACTGGAGAGTGCAAAATCTGGTGCAGCTCTGCATAGAAACCATTCAGCTTCCAGATTTTATTTTCAAAGCTTAATTGAACAAGCTGAAATTAGAAGCTGATTGACTACCATGCACAGCTGCACTAAATTCTGGGTGCTCCAGTTTTAGTAAATCTACCCCACTCTTTCACCATGGATTCTTCATAACCAGTGATTCCAGCTGAAAGAAAAACAGCTTTGTTATGTCATTGTTGCAGGGATGATAGGTAATTGCACCTCTGCTGTCGCCAAGTGATATATGAAGTAGGTGAGTGATTCTACCTTTCAGTACCTATGCAAAACTAAACTATTTCCATGTGCAGTTGGCCTTTTAGATTTGAACAGCTAGATCAGGGATCCTCAAACTACGGCCCTCCAGCTGTTGCAGAACTACACATCCCATGAGGCATTGTAAAACTCTGACATTCACAGACATGACTAGGCATGATGGGAATTGTAGTTCCTGAACAACTGGAGGGCCGTAGTTTGAAGACCCCTGAGCTAGATAGACATAAAGAAGATTTCAGACTCAGGCAAAAACAATTAGCGCACCAGCACAGATGACACTGGCTGGCATTTCAAGGGTTGTATATTTATATATGCTATTTCTGTCCTGGCTGCAATCTGGGCACTTGGTAATTTCTTTGATCAGGAAGCTACTTGACTCCTTGCTCTAGAAAATACTATGCTATAATTATGCTATGTACATTTAGCAGAGCTGGCATATTAACTGTGCAGCAATGCTTATATTGGGTGGGTTTTGTCTTCTTGACTTCTGGAAGTTGTGTCATATTAAAGCCTAACTCCAGGTTTTATTTAACTTTAAATTGTTCATTTGAACCAAGTTGCATTAGCTACATACAAATACAAGCCCTGTATTCCAGCAGTGGTACAGGGACTTCCCGATGCTGGAACAAACGCTGCTCAGCGAATCACAGGAAGCTTTGTATTTTTATGTATAAATACAATGCTTCTGCTGATATAATAATCTGGATTCAGTTATATCACTGGCTCCTGATAGAATTTTAACATTCTAATACTTAACCACTTTCGGACCACCGCATGCCAATGTACGTCCCTATTTTTCGTTGTTATGGTAGCAGCTGTGTTCGGCCGGCGGTCCGGTACAAGATAAAAGTGGTCTCTGCGGCGGATTCGCGGCAAGATCTATGGCCGGAGAGGGGCCCCCCCTTCCGCCGCGATCCGATGCCCTCCGCCACTTACCGCAGCTGCCGGCAGCGATTACGTCTGTCCCCTGGGCTGATATAAGGACGAGTGAGGGAAAAATGGCCCCCACCCGTCTCCAGGGCGAAAGCGACGTCAAAATGTCACTTCCGCCCATAGCTCTTAAAGGGCCATTTTATTATTTTTATTGCATTTTAGTGTAAATATGAGATCTGAGGTCTTTTTGACCCCAGATCTCATATTTAAGAAGTCCTATCATGTTTTTTTTCTATTACAAGGGATATTTACATTCCTTGTAATAGGAATAAAAGTGACACATATTTTTTTTTTTTTTTAAAACAGTGTAAAAATAAAAAGTGAAAGGTAAAATAAAATTTAAAAAATTGCGTGCAGAAGCGAACGCATACGTGAGTGTTCAAACCACACATGTGAGGTATCGCCACGATCGGTAGAGCGAGAGCAATAATTCTAGCCCTAGAACTCCTCTGTTACACAAAACATGCCACCGGTAGAATTTTTTAAATGTCGCCTATGGAGATTTTTAAGGGTAAAAGTTTGTCACCATTCCACGAGCGGGCGCAATTTTGAAGCGTGACATGTTGGGTATCAATTTACTTGGCGTAACATTATCTTTCCCAATATAAAAAAAAATTGGGCTAACTTTACTGTTGTCTTATATTTAATTTAAAAAAGTGTATGTTTTAATAAAAAAGTGTGCTTGTAAGACTGCTGCACAAATACGGTGTGACAGAAAGTATTGCAACGACCGCCATTTTATTCTCTAGGATGTTAGAAAAGAAATGTATAATGTTTGGGGCTTCTAAGTAATTTTCTAGCAAAAAAAAAACAGTTTTTTACTGGTAAACACCACATGTAAAAAAGATCTTAAAGTGGCTAAAAGGCTAAATCGATTTGATATGAAAGACTACCTGGACTTACAATAAAAAGGCTTCTAAATGTGTAAAATTTTGCACAAAGTAAGGCACAACATATCAAACTTTAAAGTATAACTAAAGGCATAACTTTTTTTTTTAGTTTTGGATAGAGTAGAGATGGATTAGAATACCTGTCAATTTGTGTTGCTGTCTGTGCCCCCTTCAAGATTCACCTCTTCTATTTGTCCTGTTTACCGTTATCATTGAAAGTGAAAGTAAAAGAAAACCTCAAATTTTGGGGTGTCCCCAGAAAAGTAATAGAGGGGAAATCTTCCAATGAAGACCCTAGTTCTGGTGACCTGGGGGTTCCCAAGAAATACCTTTAAGTTTCGGAGATTACCGCTCACTTCCTGTTTGGCTAATGGACAGTAAAGGGATATCTCCGAAAAGGCACAGAGATGGCAAAAAAAAAATCTGACAGGGGTTATAACCCTCCCTTATCCTATCCAAAAAAAAAGAAAATGTTGCCCATAGTTCTACTTTAAGTTCAATTCAAACTTAAATTTATTTTTTGTAGTCAAGGAAAAACATAATGGCAAGTATTACTTTTCCAAATTGTAAAGATACATACAGCAATGGATTGCATTGCAATGACAATAAAGGTATGATATACAAAATAAATCCTAAAACAGACCTATCCTCTGCAAAGGCGTGACCCCTATTTTGACAGCTATTTATAATAGGTACAGTGCTGTTCCTGAACAAATAGCAAACTAAGTTTTGATAATCTTTTTTTGGAAAAAACAGCATTTGGGCCCCCTCTGTCAGCTGGTCATGTGACAAATGCTGGAGGATCTGCCTGATGTCAGTATTTTAAGTACTTATGGCAAAGACCATGTGACTGGCAGACAGAAGGCCTATTTTAATTTTTTCCACAAAAAGGTATGTTTTTTTAATTAACAATTTATTATTGCAACATGGCAATGCTGTTAGAAATAAATTGTACATTTTTGGCAAGTATAGAATCGCGTTAACTTTCATGATGAATTTTACATAAACATTTTCAACATCAAATATTGCTTCTAAAGTGACTTACAGAAGATAAGTCTGTATAATGAGGTGGTCACATTGTTATTCACAAAAAGTCTTTGGCATTTTTAAACCTTCCTGCTTACCAGACTGAAAACCTGGATCCCTCCTGCCTACATTGATAGTGCAAAGTGCAAAACTCCAAGGGTTCTTTGGATAAAAATAATAAAATTCCTGGTGCGTGTGTTAAGGTAAGACAGATGAAAGATAACGTGTATTTTTAGCTTAAGGCACAAACCATAAGACTAGTCATAGTAAGAAAGGCTATTTTTTTCCACTGCAAAGCAAACTTACTATGTAATTAGTCATGTAGCCACTGTCCAAATATGTATTTCAATTCAATATAATCTGTTCATATACACCGTGTATTTTGCTAACTTTTCAGGAACTAATTGGCTATATTCCTTACAATACAATTTAGTCTACGAAAATGGTTCTGTCCACATTACAAAAGGCACACTTCACATAAAGATGCTGCAGTGTAAAAGTTATATACCAAACTATGTTGTACATACAGTTTCACATTTTGGAAATTGTCATTCACCCTTCAAATTATAACACATATTGTTTATAGAACAAGGGATATGCCTTTGGGTTTGTACGGCATCACATTGCATATAAGAAGCAGGTATTTCAATTTAAAGCTAAGGTGATCATAAAGAGTCATCTTGCAGCTGTATAATCTTTGGTAAATATATATACAGAAGATGAAATGGATCTTGTTACAGCTTTTACCAGTGAAAAGGAAATTAATAAGTTGCACTGCTCCAAAAATGCTACCCAACACTCAAATGAAAAAAAGGGAGCACTTTGATGAGTTAATAAACATAAGAGCCTCTAACTATTATCTGGGACTTCAGCAACAAGACAAATATGCTGGATGTGCCACATTCCCACTGCAGTAATTTACTACTTTGGCTAGTGAACTGTTCAAAATAATTGATAATGCTAGTTAGGCTAGTTAGCTCAGGGAGCTCTAGAAACCACATTTTGCATAGTGCTGTAATTTCAGGGCTGTCTGGAATGATATTTTCGATTCTCTACCAATTATATGCTAATACACCACATTTTTTATAATGAAGTTACAAAGAACCTGATATTCTTTTGTAAAAGCATTGGGAGCTTATTGTAATTTTTCTTGGGGGTTGGATTTTTCCAATAGACATTACAAGCACATTATGGCTGCATTTTCAAAACTATAGAAGCAAAGCAGTAAGTCCCACTTCTCTCTTTACAGCCAGTATGCTTCTGAATTTGTTTTAGTGTATATATATGTATATATATGTATATATATATATATATATATATATATATATATATATGTATATATAATATATACACACATACACAGTATATTGTATACACACACAAAACGTAAAAAAATATTTTCAGACACATACTGCCTGTAAAGAGAAAAGTAGTACACTGTATGTTGGTTTTCTGCTAGCAACTCTGTAGTATAAGGCAACTGGGTGCTTCAACCTGTAATTCAGAAAGAACAATTTACCAATGGATAGTCCACATTAAGCATGTCTCAGTACCCTAAATAAACACAATTATTCACAGTTTTGATGGCTTTTAAAGGCTGCATAGTAAACATTTTGGGCAATTAACATAAAAAGCACAATTTTTTTATTACATATATCTAAAGCCCCATACACACGGTCGGACAATCCGCGGACCAGGTCGGTCGGATCCTGTCCGTCATACTTTGTCTGATGTTGGTTTTGCGTACACACGGTCGGACAAAGTTGTCGGAAAATCCGATCATTCTGAACGTGGTGACGTTTGTTGCCTACGACGGGACTACGTAGAGGCTAGTAGCCAATAGCTTTGGTCTTGTAATGTGATCTGAGCATGCGTAGCACTTTGTCCGGTCGGACAACCGTACACACGATCGGATTTGGTGTGATCGGACCGGGTTGTCGGTAAATCTATCCAGCAGGAGATAAGACTTTGTCCGTCGGACAATCCGACGTACACTGTACGATGGTGCATACACACGGTCTGATTTTTCAACAACATTGTCCGATCGGACAGAATCCATGAAAAAGTCCGACCGTGTGTATGGGGCTTTATATGTTCTACCGAAAAAAACATGGAAAGATTTTGATCCAAAGTTGTTGAGAGTAGCACATTTTACACTTTTAAAATTAGTAATGCAAGTCTAATCTGCCTCCAAGCTTTCACTCTCCATTGGCCTACCATATTATACTGTAACACCAAATGCCCACCTGTGAAGGCAGTAGTGACACCTCTCTTTACAGTGATGGCAGCTGGAATGCTGACCTTTGGTATTGTTGCCTGAGAAGCACATACTGCAGCCTACCAAAAATGGCTGCCAAAATCTTCTGACCACTAGCGATGGGCTGTGATATGCACATCAAGGCTGGAGAAGCAGACAGTCCAATAGCCATAGTTAATGGAAAGGCACGCATTGCTGCTGCAACCTGATCAGTGTCAACATTTTCGTGCAGGACAATAGCTGCTACCATACCACAGCCAATGGCACCTGCTCACAAATTTAGGTTTGAATACTGAGGGGAACTGTCTGTGAATGAAAACGTTCCAATCATGTTTTTGAAAAATGGTACAAGAGTAAGTAAGTTTGAAAACAAGAAAACATATGGTAAATGTGCTATTCTCTAAAACATTTTCACCAATCTTCTGCAAATTGTAGAATTGTAGAATTTCATGCAATAAAGTCTAGTAAACAAAACAGAAACATGTTGAGTCATTGAGACTGAAGAAGAAAGTTGTTATTACAACAAATCTTCCAGTGCTTTTAAGCAATGAGCAGTCAGAACTTTCCTGATGATAAATAATACTTCTCTGTGATATTCACAGCTTCCAGCTCATTAGTCCTGGCATCACCCACATATGTGCTTGGAGTTTCAATGAGCTGTCAAAGAGGGATCTTGGCATGGCAGGCTCAGTGGGTTGTGCAAGAAAACAGCTCAGCGTGATCATACAGCTTTGGTTTTATAGCACCTCTTACAACATTTAGTCACGGTCATAAAAAAAGGTAAAAAAGAGATTAAAGCAGTTATTTGTGTAAGAAACACTAATTAAATGACAGAGACATCATCTTTTTTATCATTCTCTGCTGTGCCAGGTTTCAGTGGGCTTGCAGCATTATCCATATCCCTTTCTTCTTTTTCTCCATCCACAGCCTTTGTTTTTTCCTGTTTAGTCCTTCCATGGACCCATGGGATAAGACATAGGATAAATCCACCAATTATGGGGGGTACACCCGCAAGGTAAAATGCTACATCATAAGAGCCAAGACTGTCTCGCAGAAGACCTAGAGAAACCAAAAATGTATTTATGATGCAACAACTATCTTAAAATTCATTATAAATTACATCAAACTGATTAATAACACAAAGCTCATGCAATTTTAGATAAAACACAACCCTTCCTGTGCAATGTGTTCAACCTTTCTCAAAAAAAGATTTATTATTGTTAAAATTTAATGCTAGGTGCAAAATTGTTAATTGGCCCTTCTTTCTGCCTAACCCCCAGACCCAAAAACAACACACTCTCCCCCACCCTATATGCATACTTACCTTAAAGAGTTAGGGCAAAATAAAAAAAAAAGTGAGTATGCATCTGTGGCGGTGGGAATTGGGTTATTTTGGTTCATGGGGGCTAAAAAGGAAAGATGCGTGCACACTACTTTTCACTTCAGACCAGCATAAGTTATGCATTGATTGATAATGATTGATGATATTTGTAACGAAATGTCCCACACTCTGCTTGAGTGCTTTCGCCATATACCGCTTCATCCAGTCTGAATATAGATATCAGATATTCCAAACCGTTGACAACACATAACTAGACATTACTCGTTTTGGCTGCTGAACATGAAAACTGTTTATTTGAACACAGAATACAGTCTTTTATATTCACCTGGTCTGGACATGCATTAGTCGGGCAGAGTGAACTCACATAGTCAGCATGATCTCCATTCTTGGCTGCAAGGAAAAATTGTCATCAGTAGGCGTGGGGCAGAGGTCATTGATTCTCTGTCCGGTGGCCAGCACTTCAGCTGGGCAGGAAGGCCGACCCCCCCGGTTCCCTGGAACTCCGTAGTTGTTGCCGGTGCTGGGCAGAGGTTGGTAGCACTTCTTCTGGGTTGCTGTTATTGGAGACTGCAGGCCCATCCACCGACATCAGCTCAAGCTGCAGTTGTGAGGTGCTGATTGCATTCTCCCCCTGGATCCTGATCTGCTGCTCGGGAGTGACCGCCACCTCCTTACCCTGGGCCTCCAGAACTGCCGCAGGTGTGGGGTAGAGGTCTTGGACCCTCTGTCCGGTTGCCAGCGCTTCAGCTGGAGAAGTTTCTTGTAACTCCACAGATGCTGCTGGCAGGATATCCTATGTCCCTGTTGTGGGAGAAAGGCCGGCTGCCTCTTCTCTCAGGAAGCCTGAAGCGGCTGTTGGTGCTGGGCAGAGGCTAGCAGGGCTCAGCCCTGTTGTTAGCACTTCAGTTTTGGGGACAGCCATCTCTGGAGTTTCCACTGCCGATTCCTTTGGCATGCTGCTGAATGTGTTCTAGCAGTTTCCCGTATGCCCTTTCCAGATGCCGTTCTTTCCTTAGCATATATTCCAGGTCCAGTTTAAGCTCTGAGACCCCTGCAAGACCAAGCATACCCTCTCTATAATCTCGTAGGTCCTCAAGGGTAGGTTCTCCTTCATCGCCAAACACAAAACCACCAGTAAGGCTCTCCCACAGCAATCCAGGGCCACCAAAGTCATATCCCTCCGGAGAGCATTCTGTTGTCTCCCCTAAATATTCCTGCTCTGCGTGCCATTGCAGAGCCTTATAACTATTGTCCAGCTCTATCTCCTGCTGGACCAGCATGTCCAACTCAGACACCCACTGCTCCTGAGGCTGCTCTCCCCAGAATGCCATCCGCAATGCCCGCTGGTCACTGACCCGGTCCTCTAGGGTTGAAAAGCACTTGCCCTGTTGCATACCAGCGACCTGGAGGGTACTCGAATCTGCTGTCTGAGCTCCAGGTATTCATCCACAGACACAGTCCTGGAGTATGCTAAAAAGGACGATCCGCAGCAGCATGGGGAACTCTGATGCCAGGTCCATATCTCCGCTGGGGTGACTGAAATCTGCTATCCTGATCTTGGATCCTGGATCCTGGTGGAGGTTTGGCTGTCCCAAACTTCAGGATGCGTCCCACTGCTTGCCACAAATGTAAGAAAATGTCACAAACTCCGCTTGAGTGCTTTCGTCATATACCACTTCCTCCAGTCTGAATATAGATATCAGATGCTCTCTCAAATGCCAGGGCCCATAGTCGGTAGGCAAGAGGCTAGCATTCAGTCCCCTCCAAAAGCCCCTGTCCTGGGTTAGTCTATCACCATATTCATTCCTAAATTCAGAATATGAACCATAATTGTATTATTGAGGTTACAAAGAAAACCAAGATTTCTAGTTCTGTGGGAATATTTTAAATAAGTGTTGCACAAAATCTGAAGAGCTCCAGGTCATGTCTAAGTGTCTGCAAAGGTCAAGAAATGTCCCCTCACTCTGGAAACTGGGAGCACACCTTCTTGCAAAGAAAGCCTTGTCTGAGGATTTGGCAGACTTGGAATGCCAGACTTTATGGCCCCTTTCACACTCGGACACTTTGCAGGCGCTACAGCACTAAAAATATTGCCCACAAAGTGCCCTGAAACAGCCGCTGCTGTGTCTCCAGTCGGGGTTTAAAGCCGCTCTGCTAGCGGCCGAATAGCCCCGCTAAAACGACGGTAAAAGTAGCCTAATAGTGAGTCCTTGATGAGAATGTCACAAACTGGTCCAAAAGATAATGTCCCTCATAGGCCATGTGGATCAAACACTTCTAAAAAGATGGTTCCAGCCTTTTAGCCAAAATGCCCTATGCATATGTACTGACAGGAGACATATGCAAGAAATAAGATGAGAGGCTTCCAGTCATCATCTTTATGTGTTAAGCAGAGGGCCAGCAGCTGTAGTGGTGAGATTCCTATTTGCTGAATCAGACATAGTTTTACAAAGTAAAGTCACTGGTTTTGGAATGAGCATCCAACCACTTTTTGTTTGGGTCCTTAAAAGTAGGTACATAGAAAAAAACTGAGTTCCAGACGCTGATAACTGTGGATCCATATCTTATGTAAGAAATGGGGAAGTCGAGGAAAAAGACACAGTAGTATAATCAGAGCTTGACTGTGCAGCTGTCAGATCACATTGAAATAATGCTAAATGGCTGAGAACAACAAAGTCAGACAGCAATTATAAGGAATAGTATATTTCATAAACAAAAGGGAAGATTATACAGTGTTGCAAATGTTGCCACGCTGAGGATCTGTGTCGCTGTGTCCAATAGGCAAGGAGAAATCATGGGGAGGCATCAACCATGGAGGTGGAGCAGGTGACGTCACTTAAGCAGCTGGGCAGAAGCGCAATACCCGGAAGGAAGCCACATACCAGCGTAGAGAGCAAGTGTCCCTCCGAAACGCGTCATCACGGCAACATGGACGCTGGCGCTTCACACTGGTTCCATGTGGCTTCCTTCTGGGCATAGCGCATCTGTCCATCGGCTTGAGTGATGTCACCTGCATGTGCTGGCAAGGTCCGGCTTGGATTACACAGCAGCCCATTCCACCTCCGTGGACATGGTGGCTGGTGCCTCCCAATGATTTCTCCTTGCCTATTGGATACCAGTGACCCATCGGTGCCCAGGTCCTCAGCGTGGTAATGTTTGCAACACTGCAAAATGAAAAAATCATGTGTTTTTAACAGGGGTCAAGTCCTGGGGAAAAAAGTGTGGGAACTCCCACCCAAGATCCACTCCCCCCACCAAAAAAATTAAAATGATACGCTCATATGCACGAACACTTCAAAAGTGGTATTTTTCATCCAATTTTCGTATTGTGTGTATGAAGCTTAACTGTTAGTACATAAAAAAAAAAAAAACAATCCTCAATAAACATAAATACGGTAATTCTCTGAATAATCAGCATTCATTCAATTATGCTTCCATGCAAATGTGAACATCATGTTCTGATCTTTATTGGGGAATTTTATTTTGTATATAGAGTGTTTATGTGGTGAGTTTACACTTTTCATTGAACAGAGTTTGGATAACACAGGGTTAAAGGTCATAAATTAACTGCACATTATCTGGACAGAATGCTTGGGGAGATAGTGATGTGTTTCCTGCTTAGGAGATGTATGTTAGCTTAGGGGGGCTGCAAACTCTGCAGGGCTCCAACACACACTCGCTGCTATTCCAACCCTTCACATATTTCTACATAAACTTTCCTCCTGGCATTAAACTTTGCCAGGTACTGTGCTCAGCTTACTACCCCAAACTGATGTTCCTCCCTCAGCTCACCTCTCTCCCTGCATGTCCTGTGAGCAGAATACCTGTGCTCCTCCTCTGGGTTCTCTCATCATATGGCACTGAAGATAGAGGAGGGGTGGATTCAGTGGGACACACAGAGAAAGTATGCAGGAGACTGGGGGGGAGGAGGATGAGGAGACAGAGATTTGGGAGGGGCTTCCGGGGAGGAGCGCATCATGAGAGGTCGGAGTAAACACAATCTCTTAGCAGCAGGGACCTGATCTACCCGTCAGCTAGCTGTGATTGACAGGTAGATCGAAGCGGAAGCTGTCATGGGGCCCCCTACTGGCAATGCCTGAATGGTCATGTGTGCGCCACTTACTATTGCGTGCTGTGTCGGCGGCTGCTGGTGTAGCACCTGCCACACAGCTCGCATACTTCAAAGTCTTGCAGGACACAGCTGCTAAAGGGAACTGAGTTCCTGTTGTGGAAAAAGTACAGGAACTCCGTTCCCATGCGTTCCCGCAGGACTTGAGCCCTGGTTTTTAACCATTCATTGACTGAGGACACACTTCAGCTACCATATCTCATGGCTTATACAATTCCTTATAATTGAGCTACCAAGCGCTGTCTGACTTTGTTGTTTTCAGCCTTAAAACTAGGTGCATCCTCCACCGATATGGTGGTCGCCTTGTTAAAGTGAGACCTGGTCAGATTTACAGAGGGAATGGACCAATTTTTAAAAAATTCAGACCAAATAAATAAAAGGCCAACAAGCACTTCGGAGGAGCAAACAACCAGTCAGGTTGCTTCCAATCTTCATTCAGAAACAGCTGGAAAATCAAGTGAAAACTTAAAGTTTTTGCAGCCTTACAAGACCATTAAACCCTAGGGTGGAAACAGCACTTGAAGAAGCAACAGCCTGATCCTCGAGTTTTAGGGTGGTGTGCACTGCACCATTAAGAACCAAAATGATCTCCTTTAACTCAGGAGTAATTGCAGAAAAGTGTGACTTCTCAGGGGTAAGCTCATCTGACAAGATTTTGAGAGCCTCAGAATCAGAGTCTTTGCAGCCAATGGCTCAGAAGCTGCTGGAAAGGGCATAGGAGCAGGCCTGTGGCCCCTGTGATCAGGGTCAGTAAATAACTGGGTAATTTGTGTCATAAAGTCTCGCATGACCAAAAACCTCAATCAAGAGGGCAGAGGACTCAGTCACACCTGACGGAGCCAAGGAGCATGGGATAGACTCTAGACTATACTCTCTAACAGGAGAGAACTGCATGGCTCCAGGCTGCAGATATCAGCACCTTCAGTGGGTGCTCTGCAAGCTGCCCCCAGACCATAAGTGGAAAATGAGCTTGGGGCAACCAGTACATAGGGACTGTTCCTCCCATGTCTAGAATTTTGCATGTTGCAGTTAGGAAATGTGCAAAAACAAGACAGGCAGGCAAGAGGAATGGATTAAAGACCAAAGTTTCACATGACTCTAACAGCATCATGTCATCTTTTCATCATAAGAGTTGTCAAGGTTCTCTCTGTGAATGATACAGACAGCTTTTTCAAGGCTCTTGCTTTTGTATGCTTAGCTGCGATGAACAGATATAAGCTAATTTCTGCTGGTAGGAGAAGAGGCCTGGGGTCAGACAATGGAGCAATGCGAGTTTGGGTTCCTTATGGAAAGGTACGTGGAAGAGGGTTGACAGGAGTCCAAAGACCCTTGACCAAAATCCCACGAGGCTGGGGCAGGACCACCAAATGTGTATCATCTCCTCATTGACCACAGTCCCAGAAGCGTCTATCACTATAGAATGGGTTTGACTTGGCAATGCAGGCTGGGACCTGTTACCAGCGAAGGAGACCTGTGTTGCTATGGATATTTAGGTGATTTTATAGCAGATTTATTTGTTATATTGCTTAGTTAGATTTTTAAGACCATTTGTTTTTAAAATCTAAGGCTCCCCCTATTGATATGTACCAGTCAGAGGAAGCTCTTTACAGCAGTGGTCATTAACCCTGTCCTCAGGGCCCACTAACAGGCGAGGGTTGCAAGATAACTGAAATACATCACAGGTTATATCATTTGCTGCTCAGTGATTGCAGTATTCTAGTCTGCATCTCCACAAGGTAATACATAAAGCCTGTTAGTGGGCCCGGAGGACAGGGATGATGGCCACTGCTTTACAGGATATGAGGTAGAGCATTTCAGGGGGAGGAGATTAGGTTTTGAAACAAGCATGTGGTGAGACAAAAGAGAGAGTTGTTTTGGAAGACAAAGGGGCAAGACAATACTGCTAGAAGCTGGAGAACTTTGGAGACGTTTTGAGTTGGACTCTGAGAAAAGAACCATGAAAAACATTATATGTTGATTCTATCTCTAAGTTGAGTAACTGCTTTAAAAAAAAAAAAATGTTTATATTGTTTATTTTACTTTTTATTTTTAAAATTTTTACACTTTTTTTTAATCACTTTTATTCCTATTACCAGGAAGTTAAACATCCCTTGTAATAGGAATAGTGCATGACAGGTCCTCTTTATGGAGAGATGTGGCCGGCCCTGATGTGACGTCATAACGTCACGCCTGGGCCTCTGAAGGTCATAGAGATGACTGGGGACCCTCTGGTCACCGGAAATCTCTATGCTCAACTTTCGGCACTGGCGGATTCTTTCTCCGGCTCGCCGATCGCATGGGCGAGCCGGTAGAAGCACCGGAGGGGGCGACGGGGGGGGGGGGGGGGGGGGGGTCCTGAACTGCCACTATGATTGTTCTGACAGTGCAGGGAATCGCTGGCAGAAAAAGATGATATGTGAATGATGCCTGTTGCAGGCATCATTCAGATATCCCCACTCAAAGTCCAGGATGTCATATGACGTCCTTGGGTGTAAAGTGTTTTTTTTTTTCAGAAAAAAACGTTTATTGAGCATAAAAATAAAAGATTATACAATCAAGTACAGGGTGCAACATGCACCAAATTTAAGGATATTGCATCTGACATAACATTAGAGTAGATGACACATATACATTACTTTGGTACTCAAGATTTAACTAGGAGTCCGGGCAGAGGGAGGAACATGGTGGCAAAAAGGGCGTATCTCTCATAGATGAGCCCTGAGGGCAAATGGGGGACCTGTGTTGTTGCGTTCCATGGTAGGTGGGTTATCGTATCGCAGAGAAATTACTGTCAATCTATGTCGCCTTAAGGGGTGGTGGTGTGGACTTAATTCAGTCTTGTTCTGTGCAGGTGGCTGAATCTTCCACCCATCTTTTTTTTATAATTAAATCTTTATTTATCAATCAATTTAACAGTTTAATATTTACTTATTACATATGCTATTTACATACCATTTAACCATACTTTATTTTAATATATTCAAATCAATTCCTTCCCTGTACATTTATAATCTTGAGATTGGCTCCCCCCGTGGCCTTCAACCCAAAAAAAAAAAAAAACCCGCCCATCTATCCCAAATTTTGTTGAACTTAGCCGGGCAGCCTCTGTGTTTATAGAGCACCTTTTTGTAGGGAAGGGTAGCATTGATCGCCCCCCTCCATTGCTGAACGGTGGGGGGTGTTGCTTTGATCCAGGTCTGAGCAATCTGCATCCTAGCGAGAAAAAGTGATTCCTGCAGGAAAGTGATAAGGTACTTCTCCTCTTCTGGGAGGGGAAGGATGCCGAGGAGGCACTGGCGGGGGCACAGAGACAACGGAGATCCCATTCGATCGTGAAGAAATTTAACAACCTGAGACCAGTATTCCTGAAGTTTTGGGCACGACCATAGCAAGTGATAAAATGTACCTTGTGGGTGGCCACATTTGGGACATGATGAGCTATAGTCGGGTTTGAATTTGGATAGTCGAGCGGGGGTGAGGTAGGATCTATGAAGCATGTATAGATGCGTGAGCCTATCTGACAATTTAGGGGAGACCAGCTTGGAGGTGGCTAGTGCGTCTTCCCAGTCCCCATCCTCAACTACCCCCAGGTCCACCTCCCACTTGGACTTAAGACAGTACGCCTGCTCGGCGGCCGTTGGCGTTATGAGATGGTTGTAGAAGAAGGAGATCATCCCTTTGGGATCATGACCGCGGACCACACTCACAAGCGGTAGCGACTCAAGTCTGGGAATGGATTCTCCAAATTGGGAGTTGAGGGCATGGCGGAGCTGGAGATAGCGGAAGAGCATGCGACTGGGCAGGTTGAACTCATCCTTAAGGGCTTGGAACGATCTAATCATTCCGTTTGCAAGGACCTGGAAAAGGAAGAGGATTCCATTACCTATCCACTGAGTTTGGTCCGGGATTGTATGTAGTTCAGGGAGTTGGGGGTTGTCATATAGGGGTGTGTAGGTGTGGAGTGCGGGGGCCTTGGTGATAGTCATGGCTTGCTGCCATACTTTGCAGTGGTGGAACAGCATGGTGTTCTTAGGAATCAAGGGTCCATGAGTACCATGCATAAGGACTCGAAATGGATGAATGACCTGGTCAATACGTGGAGAGCATACTAAGGTTATGTGCCGGTCCTTATCTGTAAAGTTATGATAATAAAAGTGTGACAGCTGGGAGGCGATGTAGTACAGGAAAAGGTCCGGAAGGGCAGTGCCACCATAATGGGCGGGGCATTTCAGAGTGCTCCAGGAGAGCTTGTGGCGGGACGTGCCCCACACAAACGTATTGAGGATGGCCTCCATGGACTTGAAGGGGGGCATGCCAGAACAGATAGAGCAGCTATCTGGGATCTGGGACTTAGAGACCAATTTGGGTGTGAAGTGGTTAGTATTTGAATGATTGATTGTTCACTATTGGGCAGCGCTATCACAACTTTTTTTCTTTAACAAAAACATTTGGGGCTCGTGGCCTGAATTTGCACTAAAGCTCAACTGAAGAAGACCTGTTTAATGTGGTGTGTTCTATAGCTTCTGCTAAGGAAAATGCTGCGTACACTGTTTACAGGACCTTTTATGCTGTCTCCAAAGTGGCTGTGTTAAAGGAGCACTTCACTATGCTGGACCAGGCTTTGCTCCAATCTGTAAGGTCAATGGGGGACAGGTCTCACATTTAAGCACATAGGAAAGGGAGGTAGAGGTATTTATAGTTGGGAGAGGAGTATATCATATCATAGAAATGGTGTGTTTGAAGGCGGTCTTTTGATACAGGAATGTGTCATGGCATCAGAGAAAAAAATAAAATGTTTTTGAAAAGCCAGTAGATTTCTATGCCACTGGCATATTTACCTTCATCAGCATTGTTTTTAATCACTTTATTTTTTAGTGCAGCTTTACTTTTACAATTTTATTGAATAGATGCCCCTGAAAGTCAACTTGTATAAAGATCTTTTGGACACCTTTACCAGTTCTCTACCAAACTAAAATGTACCTATCAAAGCAAAGCAATTCTCCCCTGTATCTAATTACCAAATAGTACTATAATAGTTATGAATGAGGCCCAACGAGATTATTATTTGTAACCATATTCTGTCTGACTGAAAAACTATATTATTGAGTGACAGGGAGTGGGAAATGTCATCAAATAATTTAGCATGGCCCTCAGTCATAACTGTTACAGTTCTAAAGGACTTTTGAACTGTCTGACTGAGTTTAGGAAGGCTGCTTCTTGTTTTTAACCACTTCATCTAATATGGATTGGTGAAGTAATCCAAAGGACCCCAGTTTACCTACTACAATTAACAAATTTTTATTTTTATTTCAGTAAAGATGCAATGAAAAAGTGATAAAACACATTTTATAAATTGCACATTTTATCTATGAAATATGAAGGGTTTTCAGGACTATGCAACTTTTGGAGAGCTGGGTTATTGCATCTGGTATGCCATAGTGAACTGGTACTGTAATTTTGTGGCATGTCAAAATTACATTTTCAATATCTAAATATCAATGCCAAAAGCATTTCTACTCAAAAGTCAGCAAAATCAGGGCTGACTGTATCAAAATAAAAAATAAAATAAAAAAGTTCTAAAATAAATGTTTGGTGGTATAAAGACTTATACATAGAAAAGATACATTAAACTTCTACTGTACCTGCAACAGGAGGGCCAACAACCATTGGAATAGACATAAATCCAAGTAGAAATCCAATGGCCTGAGAAACATGCTGTGGTCCAACCAGTTCAAATGCAATAGGAGCCATAATGCATATAAAGCAGCCATCAAATAGGCCCATGAATAGACAGACAGCAATCAAGCCACCAAAGTTATGGCACACTGGAATCATCATTGACATTAATCCAATGAAGAAAAATGATATCACCTACAAGAAAAAAGTTTGATGTTATCTATATTATACAGTCTTACATAGCAAGGATTGCATTCACATTCAATTACAGTACCTTGTAATACACACTGACACACATTTCCATTCTCATTGGATTTTAAGTGTTCAAGATGAAGCAGTGAAGGGCAGCAACATCACCCACAGCTCCCAATACAACTACTTTGTTGGTCATTTTAATTAAAGCTTCCCTTAGCATGAATGGCCCACTTAAAATAAGAATAACCTTTATTAAAAGAACAAAAACGAAACTAAAGTTTTCACTGTATATCTGTGATCTGCAGTAACAGGCCTGCAACAACACAATAAAAGGATATCTGTACTCATTGTAAAATCCTTTTTTCTGGAGTCCATTGAGGGTTATACTGCTGGCTACAGGAGGATAGGGCACTGGCAAACAATAAAAAAAAAAAAGGATAACCCGTTTTAGGGCACTATGTACCATATACTGTATAGTGGTCTTGTCCAGGAGCTCAACAGTTCTGGATTAGAAAATTCAACCTTATTTATTCAGTGACTGGAGTTAACATCACCAAAAATGCTAAGATAGCACTATTGAATGACCTCTCAGACGAGACACCAAAACATCTACGCACCCTTATCTTTTATATTCTCCTGGCTGCAAAAATGTCCATAGTTGGGGCTTGAAAATCTCCAACGCTAAACCATGTTGTCGCTTCCAACCAGTTATTAGTTGGGTCCTTTAAGACAAGTGCATCCTCCCACATAATATTAAAGTGGAGTTCCACCCACTTTTACAACACTTCAGCATCCCTCACTAAACTGTGCACTGTAAACAAATTGGATATTTTTTTAATTTTTTTTTCAGCACAGACTGTATATCTGCTGTATTAATTTTTCTCTTCCTCCTCCCTGGCCGCGGCCCATCGCATCATTTCCTGTTTGCAATGCCTCCTGGGAAGGGGCAGCAACTTCCTCTCAAACTGCCGTTGCTATGGAAACGTGACCTGAAACCTATTACACTGCTTATGCTGCACTGAGCATGTCCGAGATCTGCAAGGATGAGATCCAGGAAGAAATACAGTCTGGCGTTAGATGCCCACACTTAAGATGGCCACGGCCTGCTGCAAGTTTATAAAATAACAAACTACTGCTAAAAACTAACAAAACAGACCTTAGTTTACAGACTAACTTTACTAGAATACATTAAGCTTGTGTATTATAGGGGTATTTTTATTTAAAAAGTATAATTTCGGCCGGAACACCGCTTTAAGCATCTTGGTAAGATGTGAAAGGACCAAATGCAGAATGGAAATCGGCCACTTATGCACAAAATTATCACTAGACAGATGAAATGCTATCAAGCACTTGGGGCGAGCAAATAACTTATCAGAATGTTTCCAATCTCCTTACAAACTAGTTTGAAAGGGAAAGTACTTGAAAGGGAAAGTACTAGCCTCATCCTTCAGTTCCAGAATGGTGAGCCAAAATTGTCTCTTTTAAAGCCTAAATGCAACCAAAAAAAAAACAGAAAGATATGCACAAGGAACATAACCTAAATTTAGTAGGATGTGCTGATGCCTCTTCTTTTAGGTAAAATCCTCTTCTTTCCCTGCCTGTCCCCCTCCCACAATCACCCACCCCTGTGGCTGTAATCTTTCAGTGTAGTGGGACTTATTAGAACTAAGGGACTGTCACAGGCTCTCATCAAGAGAGCCCGATTATGCCTGCACTTTCCACCCAGTACTACAGCTTCTATGACTAAAACAGGATCTTTCTCCTCTGTTAAAAAAAACCCAGTATCTTTGAAAAAAAAAGAACAGGTGATGAAAAGTCCGCCCCCTCCATTCATAGGTCACGTAGATAAAAAAGACTTCCTGTGTCCCTAAATGGAGAAAAAGTGTATTGTAAGTGGCTTCTACATACAGATATGGATTTTGGCTGTCAATCTAACAGCCATTCGCCATGATCATACAAAAAAATGAAATATTGTGTAAATGTGTGAGGCTAAATTTAGTGTTCATGCTGTCCTAGGTATACATGAAACTAAAAACTAAAACTGGAGCACTCAGAATCTGATGTGGAAATATTGAGCTTCATATTTACTGTATATCGAGGGGTTTCAAGGGAACCATTGTGAGGACTTTATAATAAATCTAATTCTAATTACCATGCCCCATTTTGATGTGTGTGTGTGTATATGTATATATATATATATATATATATATATATATATGTGTGTATGTATGTATGTGTGTGTGTGTGTGTGTGTGTTTGTATATATATATATATTTATATATATATATATATATATATATATATATATATATATATATATATATATATATATTACAGGAGGATGATGTACATAATACATTTTGTGATATCATGATGAGATATGAGCCCAGCTTACAAGACTTATTTTATTTTCCTGTTTCTTAAAAGCTGTTTGATGTCTTAAATAGGCAGGTGATAACTTTCTATACATCTCATTTGCACTTGCAACCAATAGTTATTTTAAATTAATAGATATACAAGTATGAATGAACCATACCCAGTTTTAAACTGGGTTGTCTACTAGTAAGTTATCTGACAGTCTTAACCGCTTGCCAACCGCCTCACGCAGATATACTGTGGCAGAAGGGCATGTACAGGCAAACTAACGTACCTGTACATTGCCCTTTTAAGAGGCAGCCTGCGGGCATGTGCGCGGCAAGCACCGTGAGTCGGGTTGCGGGTCCAGCGGACTCGATCACCGCGGGGATACCCGCAATCGTCTCACGGGGAGGAAGAACAGGGAGATGCTAATGTAAACAAGCATCTCCCTGTTCTGCCTAGTGACAGTGTCACTGATCTCTGCTCCATGTAATCGGGAGCAGAGATCAGTGACGTGTCACACACAACCACCCCCTTCACATCTACACTGCCACCTAGTGGTTAACCCATTCACTGCCAGTGTCATTTACACAGGAATCAGTGCATTTGTATAGCACTGATTGCTGTATAAATGACAATGGTCCCAAAAAAGTGTCAAAAATGTCCAATGTGTCCACCATAATGTCGTAGTCACGATAAAAATAGCTTATCGCGGCCATTACTAGTAAAAAAATAAATTATTAATAAAAATGCCATAAAGCTATCCCCTATTTTGTAAACGCTATAACTTTTGCGCAAACCAATCAATCGCTTATTGCGATTTATTTATTTTTTTTACCAAAAATATGTAGAAGAATATGTATCGGCCTAAACTGAGGAAAAAAAAATGTTTTTTTATATATTTTTGGGGGATATTTATTATAGCAAAATGTAAAAAAGAATGCGTTTTTTTTTTTTTAAATTTCGCTTTTTTTGTTTATAGTGCAAAAAATAAAAACTGCAGGGGTAATCAAATACCACCAAAAGAAAGCTCTATTTGTGGGAAAAAAAGGACGTCAATTTTGTTTGGGAGCCACGTCGCATGACCGCACAATTGTCAGTTAAAGCGGCACAGTGCCGAATCACAAAAAGTGCTCTGGTCGGGAAGGGGGTAAATTCTTCCAGGGCTGAAGTGGTTAATGTACTGGTAAATCCTTGGGATTTATTTGATTTGCTTTGGCATGTTGACCGTATTCTCTCACATCCTTTGTGTGTGTGTATCTGTGTGTGCTTTTTTTGCAAACATACAGAATGTATAAAAAATAAACATTTAAGAACAAAATCTCTCACATAATTACTATAAGTACCCATACAAATGGATTTGGTTATGAAAATATTCAAAATACATTCAAATCTTCATGTACTCCAAAAGGCTTCCAAACATTGATAAATAATATACTACTGGAGGAGACTAACATATTTATTAAGTCCCTAACAGCATGACAAAAGCCCAGAATTTGGACTGTCAAAAATGAATGAGCTAAGCTCGATGAAATATATAATCCTTTATGTGCTACCGATCTAGTATGGGATGAGAACCAAACTTTAGAACTGACCCTCAAAAAATATAGAATTGCATACTGTATATAGCGATATAAATGCGAAAAGCAGCTGCTGTTTTTAGCAGTATCTAGCAAATATGCCCAGCAGATAAATGTTAAAAGAAATAGGTATTTTACCAATGACAGCTTCTTTGTGAATGATCTAAACAGCCCTTTATGGCAGCCGCTCTCCATTCCTGGCAATGGAGTTTGCTAGAAGTATAGTATAATACACACATTTTATGGTACTCTGAGAAGACTTCATCAACAGAGGATTTTTTTCAGCTGCATACATTTGCTGAGTTATATAAAGTCAACAAACACGCCCGCTTATAATGTAACATCAAATTGAGGGCCTGTTAATTCAAGAGTGCAAATCTCTTAAATGTGTATATTATTATAGTTGAGCTGCCCAACAAAAATGTTTTCTCCCTTATTAGGTGCGCACAGCTTTGTTATGTGCCCAATGAATAGCATTTCTTTCAAAAACATGATAAAAAAAAAAAAAAAACAGTCAAAGTTACTAACAACAGACCGGACCAATTTGCAGCCAAAGGACCAGGCCCCTTTTTGCGATTCGGCACTGCGTCGCTTTAACTGACAATTGCGCGGTCGTGCGACGTGGCTTCCAAACAAAATTGACGTCCTTTTTTTCCCACAAATAGAGCTTTCTTTTGGTGGTATTTGATCACCCCTGAGGTTTTTATTTTTTGTGCTATAAACAAAAAAGATCGACAATTTTGAAAAAAACACATTCTTTTTTATTTTTTGCTATAATAAATATCCCCCAAAAATATATAAAAAAATTATTTTTTTCCTCGGTTTCGGGCGATACGTATTCTTCTACATATTTTTGGTAAAAAAAATTGCGATTATTGATTGGTTTGCGCAGAAGTTATAGCGTTTACAAAATAGGGGATAGTTTTATAGCATTTTTATTAATAATTTTTTTTATTAGTAATGGCGGCGACCAGCGACTTTTATTGTGACTGCGACATTATGGCGGACACATCAGACATTTTTGACACGTTTTTGGGACCATTGTCATTTATACAGCAATCAATGCTATTTAAATGCATTGATTCCTGTGTAAATGACACTGGCAGTGAAGGGGTTAACCATTAGGTGGCAGTGTAGGGGTTAAGTGTGCCTAGAGGTGTGTTTCTTACTGTGGGGGGGGGGGGTGGCTGTCAGCTAGGGAATGCTGATTTCTGCTCCAATCACAGGGAGCAGAGATCGGCATCACTAGTTGCTAGGCAGAACGGGGAGATGCTGTTTATTTCGGCATCTCCCCGTTCAGCCTTTCCGTGAGACGATCGCGGTGATCCCTGCGGCGATCGAGTCCGGGGGACCCACGACCGGCCTCACGGGGGTCACGACCGGCGCGAGCTCGCGCCCGATGGCACGGTGGCATCTTAAAGGGGACGTACCTGTACGCCCTTATGCCTGTCCGTGCCATTCTGTCGACGTACATCGTCGTGAGCAGGTCGGCAAGTGGTTAAAGAAGCTGGCCATACATTATACAATTTTCTCATTCAATTTTCTTTAGATTCACCTTGAACTATGTAGTGCAAGGGCCTGCCTGATTGCATACAAATTGAAAATGTTTAGGTTTGACCTCATATTATATATGTATCTACAGTATCTAACAAAAGTGAGTACACCCCTCACATTTTTGTAAATTTTTTATTATATATTTTCATGTGGCAACACTGAAGAAATTACACTTTGCTACAATGTAAAGTAGTGAGTGTACAGCTTGTATAACAGTGTAAATTTGCTGTCCCCTCAAAATAACTCAACGCCATTCTGATTTTAATTGCTGAAAGCGGTACAATTATTTTGCATGGAAATTTGGCGTTTTATATTGTAGGCCTGTAATTCTTAGGAATAATTCACTTAAATCTGTCCAAACCAGAGTCTAGTAGACATTCCAGGTATGATAAAGTTAGAAACACAAAATCATAAATTATAATATAATAAATAACTATAAATAATTCTAACAGATAATAATATAATAAAAATTATTCAATAATGTAATCAAATCAAAAACACTGAAATTTGCTCAGTTGCAGGATTGTCACTGTCATTAGATTTAGTGTTTGATGGCGAATTTCCCCACAAATCACTATCGCTCAATTCAGCAAGTGAATCTAATTTATTATCGCTGTTTTCTAGCTGGTCTAAAACCACTTTTGACATATAGGGACACTTTTTGGTTGCTATGGACAATCTCCAAATTCCAGGCAGAAAAAACAGTATTTATAATATAAAAGTGCATGCAGGGCACTGGACAGACCACTAGGGACAAAGTTGTCATTGTTTTATACAGTACTGTAATCTGTAAGTGTACTGTATGTGTACTGTGTTTTTACTTTTTTGAATTTGGCGCCGTTCTCCGTCCCGTGTGTCGAAACGTCGCAGGGAACGGAGCTTGGCGGAACTCGGCACTGTGTGAATCGAGTGAGGAGACAGCTTGCACACACAGCGGGGAGACATCGCAGGATCCAGGGGACAAGGTAAGTAACTTTCCCTGTATCCTGCAATGCGATCCTGAGCCTCAGGGTTACCGCTAATGTTACTGAAATTCCACCCCGAGCCAGACTCGGGAATACCGCCAGGGAGGTAAATGTCTAAACCGCTGGCAACAAAAGTGAATACACCCCTAAGTTAAAATGTCCAATTTGGGCCCAATTAGCCATTTCCCTCCCCACTGTCATGTGACTTGTTAGTGTTACAAGGTTTTTGGTGTGAATGTGGAGCAGGTGTGTTAAATTTGGTGTTATCGCTCTCACTCTCTCGTACTAGTCACTGGAAGTTCAACATAGCACCTCATGGCAAATAACTCCCTGAGGATCTGAAAAAAAAAATTGTTGCTCTACATAAAGATGGCCTAGGCTATAAGAAGATTGCCAAGACCCTGAAACTGCGCTGTAGCATGGTGGCCAAGACCATACAGCGGTTTAACAGGACAGGTTACACTGAGAATAGGCCTCGCCATGGTCCACCAAAGAAGTTAAGTGCCCATGCTCAGCGTAATATCCAGAGGTTGTCTTTGAGAAATAGACGTATGAGTGCTGCTAACATTGCTCCAGAGATTGAAGGGGTGGGGGGTCAGCCTGTCAGTGCTCAAACCATACACGGCACACTGCATCCAATTGGTCTGCATGGCTGTCATCCCAGAAGGAATCCTCTTCTAAAGATGTTGCACAAGAAAGCCCGCAAACAGTTTGCTGAAGACAAGCAGACTAAGGACATGGATTACTGGAACCATGTCCTGTGGTCTGATGAGACCAAGATAAACGTATTTGGTTCAGATGGTGTCAAGTGTGTGTGGCGGCAACCAGGTGAGGAGTACAAAGACAATGTGTCTTACCTACAGTCAAGCATGGTGGTGGGAGTGTCATGGTCTGGGGCTGCATGAGTGCTGCCGGCACTGGGGAGCTACAGTTCATTGAGGGTACAGGTCCATGATGTCGTCATGGAGGAGTGGAAGAGGACTCCGGTGGCAACATGTGAAGCTCTGGTGAACTCCATTCCTAGAAGGGTTAAGGCAGTGCTGAAAAGAATGGTGGCCACACAAAATATTGACACTTTGGGCCCAATTTGGACATTTTCACTTAGGGGTGTACTCACTTTTGTTTCCAGCGGTTTAGACATTAATACCGTAGCTGTGTGTTGAGTTATTTTAAGGGGACAGCAAATTTACACTGTTATACAAGCTGTACACTCACTACTTTACATTGTAGCAAAGTGTAATTTTTTCAATGTTGTTGCATGAAAAAATATAATAAAATATTTACAAAAATGTGAGGGGTGTACTCTGTACTTTTGTGAGATACTGAATGTATGGCCAGCCTAACAGAAAACTAAAGGTGAAGTTTGTTATGGCATCTAAAAGGGTAAAAAAATAATGGTAGTATCCGCGCTTAGGAAGTGGAACTGCTGCCCCCCTAAAAAAACCTCACCTAGGTGAAGCCAGAAAATATATAAAGCACTAAAAAGGGGTATTGGCGTTGTTCTAAAATAGAGAATAAAGGGGTGTAAAATATAAAGGTAGAACGTATCTAGACTATTTAAAATATCAAACCAAAGGTAAGGTGCATCTGTAATAGGACGTCGTCTGAGGCTCCTAGGAGCATAGGAGCCTCAGACGACGTCCTATGATGAAACGCGTAAGGCGGGACTATCTTGGTACACAATACGTCACGTCCGGCGCAGCCGTCTTCCGGTTTGAGCTATTCGCGGCCGTGGAACGCACGCTGCTTCCCCGGAACAGCGGCGCTTTGACACGCCGTTTTTTTGTCTTATGGGCTTGCTAGCCCCAAATTTTCCTTTACACCACTTGGTGGTGATATGTTTATATAATATAATATCTTTTATCGTTTAATATAATATCTTTTTTAATTATTAAAATACCTATTTTTTACGAAACGGATTCACCCTATGAGTCTATCCTTCCCGACATATAACAATCAATGCTGCTGAGAACACCCTGATGACACAGAGATAGGATCCAGATGACAGCAACCCCCTGGAGAAAGAGGACACAACCAGCCTAGACGAGCGAGGTCTGCTTGGATCACTACTTTTACGCCCATTACCCCTGCAGGGGTTGGGCGCTCCGGTGAGTGCAATCACATAAGGGGCAGTGTCGGAAGGAGGGGAGCACTGGATCACTACAGCTGTATTCATCTCATGTCAAGAATAATTATTCACTGATTTGGGTCTGATATCAGACTGAATTTTCTGTAGACTGCATATATATATTTTCCTGCTTTACTGTATAAACATCTATACGACTTTCGCCTGTTTCACGGAGGACTTCCATTTTTTCCTAATTAACTTATTAATACATTTTTTATGCAATATAATTCATTTTTTATATATATATATATATATATATATTTTTTTTTGTATTTTTATATCAACTCATATCTCAACAGGACTGTATAAAGACGTACACATCACATACAGGGTGTATCCCTTGGAGTCACTTCACTCCTTTCACCCAGGCCCAGCGAGTGATATCACTGCCTGTTTATATTGGACATTTTTTATTTCTTAAAGATTTTTCTCTGTGGCTTTCTAAACATATACTATGCATATATATTTTTTGTGTATTATTTATTCACGTTTATGATCTATTTTTGCCGTATTGAAGTATTCAGCTAATATGTCTACCTCATTTATTTATTGATGCACCTGCACTTTGTTCATTTTTACCTCACTCTTTAATATTTATTTATTTACAAATCACTATCTTGTGCCAGTTGAACACCATATTTTGGGTACCATCAACATTATGTGATTTATATTGTGGTATATGTGCTAGTATACACCACTGGCTCACTTCTTTTCTGCAGATGCACCTTACCTTTGGTTTAATATTTTAAATAGTCTAGATACGTTCTACCTTTATATTTTACACCCCTTTATTCTCTATTTTAGAACAGCGCCAATACCCCTTTTTAGTGCTTTATATACTATCTAAAAGGGTATCCACTGCACAAACTGGATGAAAAAGTTAAAAATAAAACTTTTCCCCCTTCAGGAGATACTTCAGGAACTCATGTACATTTTTGGGGAAAGAGGGAATAGGGGAGACCCAATTGAAACATTTAAATACATTAAGCACGTGAATAAGGTTCAGGAGGGCAGTATTTTCAAAATGAAGCTAAGATCAAGAACACAGGGACATGACTTTAACCACTTGCCGACCGCCGCATGTACATTTACGTCGGCAGAATGGCATGGCTGGGAAAATGGGCGTACAGGTACATCCCTTTGAATTTGCTGCCGCATGGTCACGTGCACGCCCTTGGCGGTGCGACCCTGCCGGGAGCTCCGTGAGTCAGATGGCGAGTCCCACGGACTCGATCACCGCGGGCATACCCGTGATCGTCTCACGGAGCTGAAGAACGGGGAGATGCTAGTGTAAACAAGCATCTTCCCGTTCTGCCTAGTAAATCTGTCACTGATCATAGCTCCCTGTGATTGGGAGCTATGATCAGTGCTGTGTCACACATAGCCATGCCCCCTAATGGTTAGAATCACTCCCTAGGACACACTTAACCCCTCCCTAGCCCTCTAGTGGTTAACCCCTTCACTGCCAGTGTAATTTTTACAGTAATCAGTGCAATTTTTTAGCACCGATCGCTGTAAAAATGATAAATGGTCCCAAAAATGTGTCTGGGGACATGTTTGTTTACTTCAGCATCTCCCCATTCGTCCTCCCCATAAGACGATCGCGGGTATCCCCGTGGCAATTGAGTCCACGGGACCCGCAATCGGAATTACGGAGGTCCCGACCGGCACGCACACACTCCGCTGGCGGTGCACACATGATGGCACAGCGGCAATTTCAAAGGGATGTATCTGTACGCCCTTATGCCTGTTCATGCCATTCTGCCGACGTACATCGTCGTGTGCCAGTCAGGAAGCGGTTAATCACTTTCACCCCTCCTAGTAGCTACATAAAGGGGTTGATTTACTAAAGGCAAATTCACTCTGCACTACAAGTGCACTTAAAAGTGATCTGAGGGGAAGATCTGAAATGAGGGGAAGCTCTGATGATTTTATCATTGAATCATGTGCAAGCTAAAATGCTGTTTTTTTATTTTCCTTGCATGCCCCCCTCAAATCTACAGTGATTGCACTTCCAAGTGCACTTCCAATGCACTAGTAGTGCCAAGTGGATTTGCCTTTAGTAAATAACCCCCAAAGAGTAGGGATGAGCTTAAACGTGAGTTTGAACCAAACTCAACCTGTTCATTGTTTGGCAAATGGGTCAATGAACTGGTCATATTTGGCCAGTTTGCTTACCTGAAACCCCCTGACAGTTGTTTGTAAAAAAAAACAGCAGCTGGGCATACTAAATGTGACATCAATAACATCACTTATGAACCCTGTTCACAAACAGAAGCCATCTGGGAAAATGTCATCTAGGAAAGGATTAGCAGCATGGCAGCATCATCGGGCGGTGGGTTGCCCTGAATGACACACGATCTACATCACTGGACAATGTCATTAATGATGGATTTACATTGCAAGACAATTTTTAGGGAGGGAAGGGGGGAGGAAAATTTGTTTTAAAACATTAAAGGGGCACGTTTGCTGGGTGGGAGACTTTATACAACCCAGTAAACGTATGCAGCTGGAGAAATGGTGAAGTAGTTTCAGATTACCATAAAGTGTGTTTTGCACCATACCTCTGGCAACCTCCCTTCTAGGGAAAAAGGGAGCGGCTGCCCTATGCAACTGTTTATATCATTCGAAGAGAAGCTATCATCAGTGAAAGTGCCCTTAATAATCTCTTATCAGTTACCTGCTAGACATCTTTGCCAGATACTGCAAGAGCAGCTAGCTGCTTTTTAAAATTGCCCTATTGCACATTTGTTGGAGATTTATAGCTGTGGACAATTGGCCTACTAATTTATTATACTCTAGAGCCATATATACAATGCTGTCTTTTTGAGGAACAGTCTCCTCCAGAGTCATGCCTAAAGTTTGGGACTGTCTCCTACTGAGTGAATGGTACATACAGGAATATACAGTATCTTACACTCGGTATTCATTGTTGAGAGAACATATTCAGGGCTTTATCCACTTTTGTTATGGACTTTATAATTATTTTGGTTCAACAGTATATTATTTAGCAATGTATAGAAACATTTTGGAATACATTAAGATTTCAATATACAGTAAAACCTTGGATTGATAGTAACTTGGTCTAAGAGTGTTTTGTCAAAAATGTTGACTTGATAAATGAGCAGTCTTGATATACAAGTAGTAGCATCACGTCACAACTGAGTATAAAAGAGAAGAGAGGTGCCTCTAATGCCGCGTACACACGTTCAGACTTTGTCCGCCGGACCTAGTCCAGCGGACAAACCGCCGGACTTTCCGAGGGGGGACTTGCCCACACACGCCCGGACTTCCGAGCGTGTGACTTGCCCACACACGCCCGGACTTCTCCAGCGGACAATCTGCGGGAAAAAGTCTGCGGGACTTTTGAAAATGAACGGATTTGCCCACACACGGAGCAGTCCGTTCATTTAGAACGTAACTGCAGGTAGACGGGGCTAGCGAAGGCAGTGAATGCCGCCGCACTAGCCCCGTCACCTGGCATGGATTTAAAGGGAATCCCCACGCCGAAAAAACGGCGTGGGGGTCCCCCCAAATCCATCTCAGACCCTTATCCGAGCACGCAGCCCGGCAGGCCAGGAAAGGGGTGGGGACGAGCGAGCGCCCCCCCTCCTGAGCCATACCAGGCCGCGTGCCCTCAACATGGGGGCTGCCCTGGGGAAAGGGGGGCCGTGCGCCCCCCCCCCACCCCAAAGCACCTTGTCCCCATGTTGATGAGGACAAGGGCCTCTTCCCGACAACCCTGGCCGTTGGTTGTCGGGGTCTGCCGGCGGGGGCTTATCGGAATCCGGGAGCCCCCTTTAATAAGGGGGCCCCCAGATCCTGGCCCCCCACCCTATGTGAATGAGTATGGGGTACGATGTACCCCTACCCATTCACCTAAGGTGTAAAGTGTAAAGAAAAAAAACACAAAAATATTAAAAAATATTTTATTGCACTGCTTCGGGGGTCTTCTTCCGTCTTGGGGGGTCTTCTCGCCGGACTCCGCCGCTATTTACCTAGCTCTTTTACCGAGCAGAGGAGGCCGGTTACCTTCTTCGTCGTCGTCTGGGGGTCTCGATCCGCCTTCGGGGGTCTTCCGGGGTCTCTTCTGTTCTTGCCGCTGCGCCGCCGCCGCCTTCTTCTTCTTCTTCTTCTTCCTCTTCCGATGTTGACCCGGAGGATGCTGGGACTGTGACATCACAGGGGGGCGGGGTCACCATGTGACATGAGCATGTGACTTTGTCCCCTTGTCCCTATATAAGTCCCAGCACAGCGCGGCTCTGGCATTCCGGCCAGAGAGAGCGACGGGTCAACATCGGAAGAAGAAGAAGACCCCCGAAGGCGGATCGAGACCCCCAGACGACGGCGTCGACGACGAAGAAGGTAGCCGGCCCCCCTTTCCCCAGGGCACCCCCCATGTTGAGGGCACGCGGCCTGGTATGGCTCGGGGGGGGGGGGCGATAGGATAAGGGTCTGAGATGGATTTGGGGGGACCCCCACGCCGTTTTTTTTTTTTTTCGTCGTGGGGATTCCCTTTAAATCCATGCCAGGTGACGGGGCTAGCGCGGCGCATTCACTGCCTTCGTTAGCTCTGTCTACCTGAAGTCACATGCTAAATGAATGGACTTTCCGATGATCGGCAAGTCCATTCATTTCAAAAGTCCAGCGGACTAGCATACTAACGGCGGGATTGTCCGCCGGACTGCCAAGTCCAGCGGATAATTTTAAAACAAAACTTAAAACCTAGTCTGCCGGACTTTTGGCACCAAAAGTCCGCCGGCGCCCACACACGGGGGGATTGTCCGGCGGACTCGAGTCCAGCGGACAATCCCACGGGAAAGTCCCTTCGTGTGTACGAGGCATAAGTGTAGCAATATGGTTACATTTAAAGTGATTGTAAAGATAACATAAAAATAAAATAACAAACATATCATACTTACCTCCACTGTGTAGCTCGTTTTGCACAGAGTGGCCCCCGATCCTAGTCTTCTGGGGTTCCCCGGTGGCTCTCGCGGCTCCTCCCCACATCTGATAACCCCCTCGGAGAAGCGCTTCCCCAAAGGGGGTTAGCTTGCAGGTACGCTCCCAAGGCCGAATGCAGGGTTTACAACACAAAGGTTTACAACACCTTTCATGAATGTACAACATTTAACAACTCACATGTTTGATGATTAAAACAGGCACATCTAAGTATGCAGGTATCCGGGGCATAGGGCATTTTCAATCCTATTAGAGCCTCTGGCTTTAATCAGGTGCTTCAACCCCCTCCCCCCCATTTGAATCCATAGTACAGCACCCTGATATGAAGATTAGGGGGCCAGATGCATGGACAGAAGGGCAGCGCCCGTGCACCCTCTATGGATGGGCTGCCACTGGTGGAGTTAATAATCGGAGTTTCCATTATTCCTTATGGAGAAATTTGCTTTGATATACGAATGCTTTGGCTTACAAGCATGTTTCGTGAACAAATTATGCTCGCAATCCAGGGTTTTGCTGTACAGTATTTTGGATATTTTCACAACAAAACCAAATTTGTATAGGTACTCATGGTGGTGGTGTGACAGATATTTTTCTTAACTGTTTTTAACATTTTATTTTTAACAATATAGATTATAATTTCGAAGCGTGTATATAACCTACCCCCGTAGCTAGAATTTTTGATACTGTAGTAGTCGCTAAGGAGGTTGTGTTTTACTTCTAGTTCACATAAAAAAGCATAACTAAATCACAGTACCTGTAAGTACACTTTTTTGACTCCTGGAATGTAATCTGCAACTCTACCAAAAATGAGCCTTCCAACACCAGAGGTAACTCCAATGCACAGTAAAAGCACCTCCTCATTGACATCTGGCCCCAGGCGCTCTTTAACGTGCTTCATCTGTTTAATAAGGACAAGAACAATTTGTAAAAACTACAACTCAGCATTCCATAAGAAGATAATAATAACATATTAATGCTTCATAAAAAATAAAAAAATAAAAACTTGAATAAGATGTACCCATATAGCAGAAGCAGCTTATCACTCTGTTCCGGCTGCACGAGGAGGCAGAGACTTGCTGAAAAAGGGCCTATGTATTAAGGGGGCTAGGGAAGGGGTTTGGGCAACTTTTGCTTAACCACTTCAGCCCCGGACCAATTGGCAGCCAAAGGACCAGGCCCCTTTTTGCGATTCGGCACTGCGTCGCTTTAACTGACAATTGCGCGGTCGTGCGACGTGGCTCCCAAACAAAATTGGCGTCCTTTTTTCCCACAAATAGAGCTTTCTTTTGGTGGTATTTGATCGCCCCTGCGGTTTTTATTTTTTGCGCTATAAACAAAAATAGAGCGACAATTTTGAAAAAAAATGCAATATTTTTTACTTTTTGCTATAATAACTATCCCCCAAAAATATATAAAAAATCATTTTTTTTCCTCAGTTTAGGCCGATACGTATTCTTCTACATATTTTTGGTAAAAAAAATCGCAATTAGCGATTATTGATTAGTTTGCGCAAAAGTTATAGCGTTTACAAAATAGGGGATAGTTTTATAGCATTTTTATTAATATTTTTTTTTTTACTAGTAATGGCGGCGATCAGTGATTTTTATTGTGACTGAGACATTATGGCGGACACATCAGACATTTTTGACACATTTTTGGGACATTTGTCATTTATACAGAAATCAGTGCTATTTAAATAGCACTGATTCCTATGTAAATGACAGTGGCAGTGAAGGAGTTAACCACTAGGGGGCGGGGAGGAGTCAGTGTGACGTGTTGTGTTTTTTTTTTTTTACAGTAGGGGGGCGTGGCTGTACGTCTGACGTCATTGATCGGCTTTCCCGATGACAGGGAACAGCCGATCAATGACAGGCAGAGTAGGAAGCGCGGGGAGAGGTTTGTTTACACAAACCTCTCCCCGTTCTTCAGCTCCGTAACCCGATCGCGGGATACCAGCGGCGATCGGGTCCGCTGGTCCCGCGGCCGGGGTCACAGAGCTCCCGACCGGGTCGCGACCCACGGGCAGGCAAATTAAAGGGGACGTACCCGTACGTGCTTTTGCTTGCCCGTGCCATTCTGTAGACGTATATCTACATGAGGCGGTCGGGAAGCGGTTAAAATCCAACTCTTAAATGAGCATTAACATAGCAGAATGGCCTAGCCAGTCTCCAGATCTCAACCCCATAGAAAACCTTTGGAGGGAGTTGAAAGTCTGTGTTGCCCAGCGACAGCCCCAAAACATCACTGCTCTAGAGGAGATCTGCATGGAGGAATGGGCCAACATACCAGCAACAGTGTGTGACAACCTTGTGAAGACTTACAGAAAACATTTGACCTCTGTCATTGCCAACAAAGGATATATAACAAAGTATTGAGGTGAACTTTTTATATTGACCAAATACTTATTTTCCACCATAATTTGCAAATAAATTCTTTCCAAATCAGACAATGTGATTGTCTGGATTTGTTTCCACATTTTGTCTCTCATAGTTGAGGTATACCTATGATGACAATTAAAGGCCTCTCTCATCTTTTTAAGTGGGAGAACTTGCACAATTGGTGGCTGACTAAATACTTTTTTGCCCCACTGTATATTATTTAATTTTTTTATTTTTTCTTCCTTCTACCTAAAAGATTTCAGTTTGTTGTTCAATCGAATTGTACAGTTTATAGGTCACATTAAAGGTGGAAAAAGTTCTGAAATTATTTACCTATGTCATTTTTTTACATCACAGAAAACTTACATTTTAACAGGGGTGTGTAGACTTTTTATATCCACTGTATGTAGATGCAGCAGTGATCCAATGCTGCAGCTGTCCCCTGCTGTCTCTACACTGAGAACTGAGCGATCAAAGATCTGCTGATTGCTCCGTTCTCAGGTCCACTCTGAGCACAGAGTGGTGCTTGTCAATTACTGCTCAGGCTGGGGAGGAGGTGGGAGCAGGAGCGGCTGGCTTTGGCTCCCAGCGGCTCAAAGGAAACTGCTATGGTGGCCAGCCAGAGGACACTGCTTTTTGGGGGGTATAGGACACTACAGTGGGGTGAGGGTGGGTGCAGAGAACACAACGGAGGGGATGAAGGGGGACAGGGGACACTGCTATAGAGGGGAAGGGAAGGGGACACACTACTGTGTGTGTGTGGGGGGGAGGGGGGGGGGGCAGAGGACACTAATGTGGATGGAGGGCAAAGGACACTACTGTGGATGGAGAGCAAATTACACTACTGTGTGGGGGACACTACTGATTTCTTAACTCTACGTCACTTACTTCTGCGTCACTTACTTCTGATTTCTGAACTCTGCATCACTTACTATTGACCACTGAACGCTGCATCACTTACTACTGACTTCTGAACTTTGCATCACTTACTATTGACCTCTATATCACTACGGACGGAGTCACTTTTTTATGACCTCCGCAACACTTTTTAATGACCCCTGAAGCCAATTACTAGTGAACTCTGCATCACTTACTACTGATTTCTGAGGTCTCTATGATAAAGCTCCTACTATGCAAAACATGTTTGAGGGGGTTCTCCCATGGGTAGGAGACCAAGCTGAAGCAATTATTTACTAAGAGGAGCTCACTATACGCCAAAGCAGTGTGCAAATGGGTGCCATTTTGTTGTATTCCTCCTCCATTCGATACTGCTCAGCAGAGCATCTCAGGGAAACAAACAGTTTGTCAGAAATAAGCCAAACTGTACAAAATAGGCTTCAGTAATGAAGCTCCCTGACCTGCAAGTAGTAACTGGGGTGATGCAGACAGAAGTTGCTCTAGCTTTAGGTACATACCATTTCAGTAAGAACTGAAATGGTATATTTAACCACTTGACCTCCAGAAGATTTTACCCCTTTCATGACCAGGCCATTATTTGCTATTTATCACTGTGCTACTTTAACTGGTAATCCCGCAGTCATGCAAAGCTGTATCCAAACAAAAAATGTTATAATTTGTTCCCCCCACAAATAGAGCTTTATTTTGGTGGTATTTGATCACCACTGGGATATTATATTTTTTACGATATAAATTAAAAAAGGCTGAAAAGTAAAAAAAAAACAATGTTTCTGCTACAAAACATATCTAATAATAAATGGAATAAAATGTCTTCATACATTTTGGCCAAAATGTGTTCTGCTACATGTTTTGGATAAAAACAATTCCAATGAGTGTATATTAATTGGTTTGCGTGAAAGTTATTGCGCCTACAAACCACAGTGTATATATACTGGAATTTTTTAAAATTTGTTTTATACTACTAAAGACAGTGATCAGCGACTAAAGACAACGGGACTGCGGGTAATTTGACACTAAGAACCCTTTCACACCACGCCGCCCATAGCGTCTGCGGTAAAACGCCGCCATTTTTAGTGGCGTTTTACCATCAGATTTGTGGTGCATTTTCGGCCGCTGGCGGGTTGTTTTTGCCCTCCGCTAGCGGCAGAGAAAGGGTTAAACCCCCGGAAATAGGCTCAATATCTGCGTTTTTCCGGCGGTATTACAACGCTGCCCCATTGATTTCCATGGAGAGCAGCGGTGGTGGAGCGGTGAGTTAACCGCTCCAAAGAAGCTGCTGGCAGGACTTTTTGTGATGCCCTGCCAGCGCACCGCTGTGGTGTGAAAGCCCTCGGGCTTTCACACTGCAGACAATGGAGCAGCAGTTTGAGGGCGGATTGCAGGTGCTATTTCTAACGCTATAGCGCCTGCAAAACGCCCTCGGTGTGAAAGGGGTCTAACTGACGCTGGGGGAACTGAATAACTGCCATTGACATCACCAGTGACATTAATACTGTACTAATGACACTGGCTGGTAAGAGATTAACATCTAGTTTGATCAAGGGGTTAAATATGTGCCTAGCTATGTGTAATATATGTAAAGTGTGCTGCTTTTACTAACAGACCTCTTATGCCCCGTACACACGATCGGACATTCCGACAACGAAATCCTGGGATTTATTTCCGATGGATGTTGGCTCAAACTTGTCTTGCATACACATGGTCGCACATATGTTGTCGGAAATTCCAATCGTCAAGAACACGGTGACGTACAACACATATGACGAGCCGAGAAAAATGTTCAATAGCCAGTGTGGCTCTTCTGCTTGATTTCGAGCATGCATGGAATTTTGTGCGTCGGAACCAGCTCTCAAAATTTTTGTGGTCGGAAATTCCGTCAACAAATTTCCGATGGAGCCTACACACGGTCGGAATTTACGACAACAAGCTCCCATTGAACATTTGTTGTTGGAAAATCCGATTGTGTGTACGTGGCATTTGTCTCTCATCCCTGCTTTGCAGGGACGAGAAACAGAGGAGATTGTTCCCTCTGTGCAAAGCTCTGTGTTTATTTTCAACACAGGGGTCTGGGCTGTGATTGGACACAGCTGATCAGCAGGTCCCGGCCGTGTACAACCACAGTGGGTGTCGGCAAAAGGGGCACGCATGCACACGCCCTAAACCTGGAAGCAGGCAGTGACATACGTGTACATCGCTTTGCCTTTGCGGGCCGCCCATCGGCAGTACATTGCGGGGGCAGTTCGTCCGTGAGTGGTTAAGCACAGGAGTTGTCAGCAGACTAAGGCTTCTCAGGCCCAAATTCATCCAAAAAAAACCAGTGAGACCTCTCCCTCATCCAGTGCATGCATTGTTGCATTAAAAGTGGGGATTTACACATTATGCTTTCAGGATACTTGATGACTTTAAGGCCGGGTTCACACTGGTACGACACGACAGTTGTACCACTTTGGATCCGACTTTGCCCTGCGACCAGAAGTCCGACATGTGTCCGACTTCAATGAACAGGTATCCAACTTTGATCCCCGACAATACCAGGCACTGTGCCTGGTATGAATCTTTAGGGGGAACTCCACGCACATTGTAAAAAAAAAAAAAAAAAAACGGTATGGGTTCCCCCTCCAAGAGCATACCAGGCCCTTCGGTCTGGTATGGATTTTCAGGGGAACCCCCACGCCGAAAAAATGGTGTTGGGGCCCCCCAAAATCCATTCCAGACCCTTATGCGAACACACAGCCTAGCAGGTCAGGAAAGGGGGTGAGGACGAGCGAGCCCTGCACCCCCCACCCCCAAAGCACCTTGTCCCCGTGTTGATAAGGACAAGGGCCTCTTCCAGACAACCCTGGCCGTTGGTTGTCGGGGTCTGCGGTGGGGGGCTTATCGGAATCTGGAAGCCCCCTTTAACAAGGGTGCCCCCAAATCCCGGCCCCCCACCCTATGTGAATGAGTATGGGGTACATCGTACCCTACCCATTCACCTGAAAAATAAGTGTCAAAAATAAAACACAGCACACAGGGTAATTTATTAAGGCAGCTCCGGCGTCTCTTCCGACTTCTTCTCCCCATCTCCGTGTCTTCTTCGCTGATGTCTTCTAGCCCTCTCCGGTTCTTCTCCCCTCTCCGGGTCTTCTCCACTCTCTCCAGTCCTTCTCCCTCTGTCCGCTGTCTTCTACCTCTGCTGGGTCTTCTCCGCTATCTTCATGACCTTTTGCTGGGTCTTCTCTGCTGTCTTCTCCCTCTGTTCTTCTTCCAATGTTGACTCAACGCTCTCTCCCGCTCTAATGCTGGGTTTGCGGTGTGCCACTACTTCTAGTGGCATGGGGCGGGGTCACCGTGTGACCTCATCCGGAGGCCCCGCCCCTTATGATGCCACCGACTGGGGTATGATGGGCAGTGATGTCATAAGAGGCGGGTCTCTGGTGACCCCGCCCCATGCCTATATAAGTAGTGGCACACTGCGCACCCGGCATTAGAGCGGGAGAGCGTCAAGTCAACATCGGAAGAAGAACAGAGGGAGAAGACCCAGCAAAAGAGCAAGAAGATATCGGAGAAGACCCAGCAGAGGCAGAAGACCGCAGACAGAGGGAGAAGAACCAGAGAGGGCTAGAAGACATCAGCAGAGAGCGGAGAAGACCCAGAGAGGGGAGAAGAACCGGAGAAGGCAGAAGAGCAGGAGAGGGGAGAAGAGATTGGAAGAGACGACGGAGCTGCCTTAATAAATTACTAATATGTGTAATGTGTTTTATTTTTGACATTTGTTTTCTAGGTGAATGGGTAGGGGTACAATGTACCCCATACTCATTCACATAGGGTGGGGGCCAGAATCTGGGGGCCCCCTTGTTAAAGGGGTATTCCAGATTCGGATAAGCCCCCCTCCCGCAGACCCTGACAACTAACTGCCAGGGTTGTTGGGAAGAGGCCCTTGTCCTCATCAACATGGGGACAAAGTGCTTTGGGGTGGGGGGGCGCAGGGCCCCCCCTGCCCTGAAAGCACACACCCCCATGTTAAGGGCATGCGGCCTGGTACGGTTCGGGGGGGGGGGCGCTCGCTCGTCCCCACCCACTTCCCTGATCTGCCGGGCTGTGTGATCGGATAAGGGTCTGGCATGGATTTTGGGGGGACCCCAATGCAGTTTTTCTGACGTGGGGGTTCCCCTGAAAATCCATACCAGACCGAAGAGCCTGGTATGCTCTTGGAGGGGGAACCCATACTGTTTTTTAATTTTTTTGTTATTTGGCGTGGAGTTCCCCTTCAAGATCATCAGAGCACAAGTCGCATGCCAAAGTCGAGTAAGTTAAGACGGAGATCTGACTTTGATCCGACTTCAGTGATAATCAATGGGCTGAAGTAGGATCAAAGTTGGACCAAAGTAGTGCAGGGAGAATTTTCAAAGTCTGACCGACTTGTGTCGGACCAGTTAAGATGGCTCCCATAGGGAAACATTGATTTTCACACGTCATGCGACATGAGCTCCCAATGTCAGAGCGTTTGTCGTACCAGTGTGAACTCGGCCTTATGGATTTTTGCACTGATTATATTTTGTTACTGGGCTTGTGGAGAATTCAGTTCAGTTGCTGCAATTTTGCTTTCAGAGTTATTTTTCTCTTTCTTGTGCTGTAGGAATATACTTTTTTTTTTTTTTTTTAAGAACAGTACATTTTTATACGTGTATGCACTGCTTTTTTTCTGAGGGTTAATTGACCTGCCACATTGATAGATTACACATGACAGTTACCAGTGATTTCAGCAGCCATTTTATATATTGACCAAAAAAAAAGGCAACACTGGAAAGACACTGGCAACACTGGAAAGACAACACTGGAAAGACATTGAAGAATTATGAGATGACTATAAACATAACATAAACATAAGCATGCTCTAAGTTTAAATGACATGTTGACAGCTTACCAAGTGGACGTAAGGCACAAAGTAGCCAAAAAGTGCAGCTGGAATTCCAAATGCCCATATACAATAGCTCTTTGATTTGAAGATAGAAAAATTGAAGACCTTTGAAAGTCTTTTTTTCTGTCTTGGTATAAGAGGCCTGTAGGTGAATCCAGCCAAAAATAGAACAAACATGAGAATACACAAGACGCGTAGGGTGTGCTCAAGTCCAATACTGTCAAGTAAAAAGCGCAGCAAAAAGGGCAGAGATACTGTAAAAAGGCTGCTGCCTGCAGTTACAATGCCATTGACCAGTCCTAGACGTTTCTTGAAGTAATGTCCCAATATAACAAGAGATGGTTGGTAAGCAAAAGAGCAGCCACATGCAAATAATATACCATACGTAAAATAAAGAGGATCTAGGCTCCTGTGAAAAGAGAGAAACAAAAATAAGAAGTCATGTATTAGCATTTGTTGCCTCACATCCACCTGTAATATTCCAACCGGAATGCACTGGAAAATTAAAACAGGAGAAGTGTGACTGTGATTGCTTGCTGTACGTCAATAAAGACATGCTTTAATTAATGGGTTTCACTGGGGTTTATTGACTAAAACTGGAAAGAGCAAAATCGGGTGCATCTCTGCATTGAAATCAGCTTCCAGGTTTTTTGTCAAAGCATAATTGAAAAAGCTGAAGTTAGGCATGCCATATACTTTCTTGCATCTATGGGTTGTGGGAAAGAAATTAGCTTGATTCACCCATCAACACAGACAGTGTTGACAGAAGAATCCCTCCCAGCAACCCATTGTATTATACCGGCAAGAGGCATGGGAAGCCATCCCCGTTTGGAGAAGACAGTGATTATTGCTAGCGGCTATACCAGCCTCTAACGATAATCGTATGTAAAATCTGTCAGGATGGTTGTACCCATGTTGATCGATCAATCAACATGGGTACATTCAGCCTACCCATACATGGTTTGAATCTTGGCTGGTTCCTGCTAAACCAGCCAGTATTCCAACCATCTGTGGCTTGGCCTTAGAAGCTGACTGGCTACCATGCACAGCTGCACCAGATTTTGCACCCTCCAGTTATTAAATCAACCCCATTGTGTATTTCTGCCTCAAGGCTTTACATTGATAACCAATTGAATCAGTTAAAACACAGACTTCATCTGACATCAACTATACATGGAGTGTATGGTTTTCATTTGTTCAGGCAGGTGCATGACTAGGATTGTGAAATATGGTGGGCTTGGCCAAAATAATGATAACAGTGGGAGGCTTCAAGGGGCATGGTTAAATTAAACCCAAGCCTAGTCAATGCATACACAGCGCACAAATGCCACAGTACTTGTACCCACAAAATATGCTTTTTATTACTGTGCCACAAGTGAGAGTCTTACAGACATGCATAAACATCAGCACAATCAATTTTAAAATATGAAACGCTTCCACTAGAGATGCTTTTCTGCACAGTCTACCTTAAAAAAATGACTTTGTTAAAATAGTTGGTGAATACTTAACAACCAGTATCTACTGTATATAAATCCCAGTGACTACTCTGGCCTTCCTAAAATCAGATCTTAACTAGGACTTAAGCACTCTGAAAGCACAGGTTTTGGTCCTGTCCATCATTTTTTAAAAGCCTATGCTTTGTTATCCCATGTCAAAACCTTTTTTTAACCACTTCAATACCAGGCACTTAGACACCTTCCTGCCCAAGTACATTTTAAGCTTTCAGCGCTGTCGCAATTTGAATGACAATTACGCGGTCATACAACACTGTACCCAAACAAATTTTTTATCATTTTGTTCCCACAAATAGAGCTTTCTTTTGGTGGTATTTGATTTTTTTGCGTTTTTTTTTATTGCGCAACAAATAAAAAAAGACTGAAAATTTAGAAAAAATTTTTTTCTTTGTTTCTGTTTTTGTAACTTTTTTTGTAAATAAGTACGTTTTCTTATTCAATGACGAGCACTGATATGGAAGCACTGACGGGCACTGATAAGGCGGCACTGATGAGGTGTCACCAATGAGGTGGTACTGATGAGGTGGCACTGACGGGCACTGATGATGGGCACTGATAGGCGGCACTGATGGGCACTGATAGGTGGCACTGGTATGCGGCACTGATGGGCACTCATAGGTGGCACTGATGGGCACTCATAGGCGGCACTGATGGGCACTCATAGGCAGCACTGATGGGTACTTATGGGTGGCACTGATAGGTGGCACGGATGGGCACTGATGGGCACCGATGGGCACTGATGGTGGCACTGATGGTGGCACTGATGGACACTGATGGTGGCCCTGATGGACACTGATGGGTGGCATTGCTGATTTAATTTGTTTCATGATGGTACCAGTCAGTGCCTATTTGTGGGCACTGATTGGCACAGATTGGGCATTCATTTATACATGTGGATGGCCATTGGGTGATAAACAATCAGCGCAGACCCCGCCTGTCAGAAGAGCCGCCAATCGGCTCTCCTCTACTCGCGTCTGTCAGACGCGAGTGAGGAAAAGCCGATCAACGGCTTTTCCTGTTTACATCGTGATCAGCCGTGATTGGACACGGCTGATCGCGTGGTAAAGAGCCTCAGACTGACACACCGCTCCACCAATTGCCAAGATGCGCGCCCTCATGGGCGTGCGGCAGCATGTTATCCTGAAGGACGTCATATGACACCCAGTCAGGATAACAGAACCACTTCCCGGACGTCAATCTGCTATTGACCGGGCAGGTAATGATTAAGGAGTAACTTGCACCAAGCCCCCCCTGCTGGTCTCCATTTTCCAGACCTCAGATACCAGTGAAGTATAGAATGAGGGTAAGTCCATCTCTCAGTTGTGTAATGTGACATATCAAAGCCAGAAGTTTACCTTGGCTCTAGGCTAAAAGCCTGCCGTGGTATCTGTTTACAATTAAAGAAATTGCTGGTGGTCACAGCTTTTTGGACCCAGGGCAACACACATGATATAGGGAACACACAGGGCCGCCATCAGGGGGGTACAGCTGATACAACTGTAAGGGGCCCGCCCGGGCCAGAAGAATGCAGGACGGGTGCTGTGCAGTATAGAAACGATCTCACAGTTTCTGCAGTTCTTGTTTCATTGATTTTAGACATCAAGCTCTTTACTGCCACCTCTGGCTACTATGTTCATGTGCACCCCTTGTGTCACAGTGATCTGCCTGTACTGAGCTTCTCAGCAACTTGTCAGATTTGTAAAAAACGAGCTGGGACCAGGTAGGAAGTTACAAGTAGGGGCTGTGAAGGAAAGGGAGGGGGGCTGTTTGTGTACAGGGAGGGGCCAGAGGCTTCTGTGTGTACAGATTTGTACATATATATATATATACAGGTTTGTGTGTGGGGGGGTGGCTGACATATATACAGGTGTGTGTGGGGGGGGGCGCTGACATATATACAGGTGTGTGGGGGGGGCTGACATATATACAGGTGTATGGGGGGGCGCTGACATATATACAGATGTGTGGGGGGCGCTGACATATATACAGATGTGGGGGGGGTGGCTGACATATATACAGGTGTGTGGGGGGGGGGCGCTGACATATATACAGGTGTGTGGGGGGGGGGGGCGCTGACATATATACAGGTGTATGGGGGGGGGGGCGCTGACATATATACAGGTGTATGGGGGGGGGGGCGCTGACATATATACAGATATGTGGGGGGGCGCTGACATATATACAGATGTGTGGGGGGCGCTGACATATATACAGGTGTGTGTGTGTGTGTGTGGGGGGGTGGCTGACATATATACAGGTGTGTGGGGGGGGGGTCGCTGACATATATAAAGGAGTGTGGGGGCTTGATAAATATATATATATATGTATATATATATATAGAGATGTATTTAGGTGTATTTAGGTGTTTATTATTAAAGGTGAAAAAAAATCCAAACCATCATGGCCCTGTGTGAAAAAGTGATTGCCCCCCTTGTTAAAACATACTATAACTGTGGTTGTCCACACCTGAGTTCAATTTCTCTAGCCACACCCAGGCCTGATTATTGCCACACCTGTTCACAATCAAGGCATCACTTAAATAGGAGCTGCTTGACACAGTAAGGTCCACCAGAAGATCCTTAAAAGCTACACACCATGCCGAGACCCAAAGAAATTCAGGAACAATTGAGAAAGAAAGTAATTGAGATCTATCAGTCTGGAAAGGGTTATAAAGCCATTTCCAAAGCTTTGGGAATCCAGCAAACTACAGTGAGAGCCATTATCCACAAATGGCGAAGACATGGAACAGTGGTGAACCTTCCCAGGAGTGGCCGGCCGCCCAAAATTACCCCAAGAGCGCAGCGACGACTCATCCAAGAGGTCACAAAAGACCCCACAACAACGTCCAAGGAACTGCAGGCCTCACTTGCCTCAGTTAAGGTCAGCGTTCATGCCTCCACCATCAGGAAAAGACTGGGCAAAAATGGCCTGCATGGCAGAGTTCCAAGGAGAAAACCACTGCTGAGCAAAAAGAACATCAAAGCTCGTCTCAATTTCTCCACAACACATCTTGATGATCCCCAAGACTTTTGGGACAACATTCTGTGGACCGATGAGACAAAAGTGGAACACTTTGGAAGGTGTGTGTCCAAGTATATCTGGCGTAGAAGGAACACTGCATTTCAGAAAAAGAACATTATACCAACAGTAAAATATGGTGGTGGTAGTGTGTGGTCTGGGGCTGTTTTGCTGCTTCAGGACCTGGAAGACTTGCCGTGATAAAAGGAACTATGAATTCTGCTGTCTACCAAGAGATCCTGAAGGAGAATGTCTGACCATCTGTTCGTGTACTCAAGCTGAAACGAACTTGGGTTCTGCAGCAGGACAATGATCCTAAACACACCAGCAAGTCCACCACCGAATGGCTGAAGAAAAACAAAATGAAGACTTTGGAGTGGCCTAGCCAAAGTCCTGACCTGAATCCTATTGAGATGTTGTGGTATGACCTTAAAAAGGCCGTTCATGCTCGAAAACCCTCTAATGTAACTGAATTAGGACAATTCTGCAAAGATGAGTGGGCCAAAATTCCTCCAGGACGCTATAAAAGCCTCATTGCACGTTATCGCAAACGCTTGGTTGCAGTTGTTGCTGCTAAGGGTGGCCCAACCAGTTATTAGGTTTAGGGGGGCAATCACTTTTTCACACAGGGCCATGATGGTTTGGATTTTTTTTCACCTTTAATAATAAACACCTTCATTTACAAATTGCATTTTGTGTTTACTTGTGTTGTCCTTGACTATTGTTTAAATTGGTTTGATGTTCCGAAACACTTAAGTGTGACAAACATGCAAAGGAACAGGAAATGAGGAAGGGGGCAAACACTTTTTCACACCACTGTATATAGGTGTGTGTGTGGGGGGGCTGAAATATATACAGGTGTGTGTGTATGGGGGGGGCTGACATATATACAGGTGTGAGGGGAGGCTGACATATATACAGGTTTGGGGGGCGGACAAATATACAGGTGTGTGTGAGGGGGGCTGCCATATATACAGGTGTAGGGGGGGGTGGCTGACATATATACAGGTGTGTGTGGGGGGCGCTGACATATATACAGGTGTATGGGGGGGGCTGACATATATACAGATGTGTGGGGGGCGCTGACATATATACAGGTGTGGGGGGGTGGCTGACATATATACAGGTGTGTGGGGGGGGGCTGACATATAGACAGGTGTATGGGGGGGCTGACATATATACAGATGTGTGGGGGGCGCTGACATATATACAGGTGTGGGGGGGGCTGACATATATACAGGTGTGTGGGGGGGGGGCTGAAATATAGACAGGTGTGTGGGGGCGTTGATATATATATATATATATATATATATATATATATATATATATATATATATATAGAGAGAGAGAGAGAGAGAGAGAGAGAGAGAGAGATAGAGATATATAGAGATGGTGTGTGTGGTGGGGGGGGCTGACATATATACAGGTGTGAGGGGGGCTGACAAATATACAGGTTTGGGGGGACTGACAAATATACAGGTGTGAGGGGGCTGACATATATACAAGATTGCGGGGGAGCTGAGTGTGTATAGGTGAAGTGGCCAGAGTGCGGATTACAGTAGGTTGGCCCATAGGAAAGCCCTGGAGAATATCGGTGGTTAGGCTTGGGGGTGCCCAGGTCTAAAGCTGTGTAAGAGGCCCAAAAATTTCTGATGGCTGCCCTGGGAACACGTGCTCTGGGAGTCCAGCACAAACAATGCCATTTTTTTTAAGTGATCACTGGACTTGCATTGTGAGAAGCAGTAAAGCACAACCTTTGTGTAGCATTATATAGTGAAAAAGTTATTTTCTAGAGAGTAAACACATATTGATGAGGTCATTATCATCAAGAAGGTAGTTTTCATTAGACTACACATTTCATTTAAATGGTAAAACCAACAATACCATTGTTTTCAATATACTTTTTTTGTTATATCCAGTGGCACAGAAGTAATAAAGTGACCACAGTAACAGCTTTTTTTTTATATATTATGGAAATAATAAAAGTTTACGTGGCCAACATAGAAGTTAGGGGTCACATGTTACTTTGGCAGACTGCCCAGAACTAGCTCAGCTCCTGGAACAGGTTAGTGATAGGTGACTAACATAAATTACATTTAGTTCAAGCCATATAAACAACTATCAAGGCTCTTGAAGGAAGGCATTTGCAAATTTACTAGATCACTTATACACTCACCCAACAAAAGAACTTGAAAGAAGACCAATTATACCAACAGCGGCTCCTACTACTGCTGTCTTCCGGCACCCAAACATATCCGTAAATACACTGACCACAGGGGAGCAGAAGAAGATCATTCCCATTGACAAAGAGTTCACCCATGCTATGGAAACAAAAAAGAACCAGCATGAATAATAATTTTGGAGGGCACAGAAAGAAACTCAAAGTAAATTTATAGTTTTTATATGATTATTTATGTCCACTTAAAAAATAAAAACTTAAATATAATATAATGTACACATATTTCACATTTACAGCTTTCATCCAGTAGATGGAGCTTTGTACAAGATTTATTGCCTGTGAGTATCTCAACCAACTGATAAACACAACCCGATAAAGCTTTGCAGTAGAGTAGTGCTGGGCTTCATTTTTGAATAATTCCAGCATGCTTTTAAAACAGGATGTTATCAGTGCATATTGCAATAAATGTATGTAAAAAACATATATGCAGTTAATATAAATTGATATAAAACATCAGTTTATAAACTTGTCAACTTTACAATTAAAATGCACCATTATAATTTTGATTCTGAACTCAAAAAGTGTAGATTTGCTATGTTATAGGGAGAGTTAAGAAATGTTATTCAAGTTAATTAAGTAGAATTCCCCCTTCCCCATACCAACATATATATTTTTTTCAGTTTAGAGCAGCATTTTAACAAAGTGGTGGGTCCTCATCGAATGAAAGCAAGGAATATGTCAACAGCACACCAGAGAACTCCATCAAAAGGTACATCGCTTTTATTGTCACATCACAGCAAAGGACAGCGACGTTTCGGAGCCATGCAGGACCCCTTCAGCAGGGAACCTGCTGAAGGGGTCTTGCGTGGTCCCCTTAACATGTCATTGTCACATGCCTGATAAAAGGGTTCCTGTGTGGCTCCAAAATGTTGCTGTCCTTTGCTGTGATGTGATCATCAATAAAAGTGTTAGACCCTTTGATGGAGTTTCCTGGTGTGCTGGTGACATATTCTTTGCTTTGAGTCATTCCAATACCCAGCCGGTGGTCGCTTCAGCACCCACTTACTCTATAGCCATTTACAGGAACGTGGGCATTAGGAATATTGTTTTGGTTTCACTAAATGAAAGGCCCTTGCAATTTAAGTGGACGGTCTGCTTTAGGATTGCAAAGTCTAAAATATCACTACACTATTGCATGTCGTCTGGCTAAAAAAAATAAAAAATAAAAATGTAAGGTACCTATAAAATACAACTGTGCGCATTTGCAAAGTTGTATTGGGTGATCATATTGGTCTTTAGCTTCAGTTTTCAAGCATCAATCCCAAGATACTATTTTTTTTATAGTTTGATGCTACAGTTATTTTGCCACTGCAGATGTCTCATATGAGACCATGAAAAGAGTCACATTAGATGCTCCTAGAAGTCATGTCACTTCCTTTATTAAAAAGACAAAGGCACTGTTCAATTAATGGTAAAACATTTTAAGATTTCTTCTGAGGCCCATATGCTAGTTATCTAAAAGGAAGTTGTTAGACATAAAGGAAGCTGTTAGGCATTATTCCAGGGATATGAAGAAAGATTATTCAATTACTTTTTTTTTTTTTTTTTTATGGCAAACTCGTGAATAAAGCATTTAAGCTTTTATCGCAAGGCATTCTACTAATCGGAAACTCATGCCTTTATCTGTGATCTCTACATCTGAACAATGGTTTTTGAATAAAAATAGGTAAAAAGTTCTCTTGGTACATTTATGTACTGTGGTTATGACTTTAAACAGAAATTACATTTCAATCCTAGAGCTCATAAATAAATGTATACCTACAAAAACCTATTCTGCACATTAAATCAAGACTACTGTATAATATAAAATAACATTTATTACAAGTAAGATTTATTTTCTCAGGGCTTGTATGTCTTGGGTCAGAATTAGATTTTAATTGTATAAGCAAATTATGTCCCTGCAAAAAATGCTTTTTATATATATCCATACCTTCTGAGTTGGGACATTAACATGTTCTCATGCACTGTTCTGATGTGAAAATCTACAAAACCGTATATACCCAAATTTTGCATGTGTGTTAAGCAGAAACACAATTGCTTGCTGCTTTGGCTTTCTGGGACCCCTGGCATGCATGCTCTGTGCCTCTATATATCTCGGTTTGTCTCTATATACAGCTCTGTACAACTGAATACTGCTGTATACAATTGAATAATGCTAGATACAGCCCTGAGACACCATATACTAATCTGCCTTGTTATATACATCCTGTGGCAGGGTGAGGCCATGCCACTGGGTAAAATAGCAGTCTAGGCCAGGATTTGTAGAAAATAGGCACACAGCACAGGTGTGTATTGGGTTTATAGTAGTTTAAGAATCAGAGTTCAGGGCACCACCCTCCCAAGAGTCAGTGTGTGTCTACGAGGGAGTCGAGAGGTGCATGGCTGCACCAGGACAGAGATAGGCCAGAGCAGCAGGAAAAGACAGAGAGCTGACAAAGGTACAGAGTTTGTGTGGGAGCAATGGGACATAGAGTTTATGGTCAGGAGTACCAAGGCATGAGGCCTTAGCAGCAGAGCTGCCAAAGAGCACAGAATAGTATTTTGCTCGTTTTGATGGTGAAAACCCCTGCTGGGGCAACTGATGTATTTTGTTGAACGTTTCTTTGCTGTTATAAATAAAAGTGGGCCAAAAAAGCCCTGCAAAAGAGTTGCGTTAAACCCCCCCAAGTTGTCACAATCCTAACGCTATTGCATTCAGCTTTATGCTTTTATGTATAGTTTTATTTTACTATAAAAAGATCTGTACCACAATATACTGCTCAGTGCCTCCATACATAGTTTTACTACTATATACAGTTTTATATCTGATTACCACTTTGTACTATGAACTTTATAGTGCTGAGCTCTGCAATTAAGCACAGGTTTGGAATCTGTAACCTTTAAGAATAGTTTAGCTTTTTTTAAAACTATGGCAGTTCTGCATTTATCTTTTTGAAGCCATCTCCCTACAGGGTACAGATTGGGGCCTAGAGACAAATGTTGCATATGAGAAGTATGGTGTGGCGTGCCAGTTCAAGAAGATGACTGTATAACCAATGCAGCTGGTGTACACCACAGTGGATGAAGGCGCTTGTTGGCTGATCTGGTTTGTAGTTGATCAACAGAATAAATTGAGAGAGTGAACTGGAGAAAGTGAGGAATTTGGCAAAAAAATATTTTTCAACATAGTTATTCTTAACTCATATGTGAATGTTCCTACATTCCACCCTTACCACCACAGAACAGTTGGGTAGACATACCCTGTACTTTAAAATTTTATAAAAAGGGATGCCAGGGAAATTAAAACTGTACACATTGATGACAGGAGTCTATGGGGGTTATTTACTAAAGGAAAATCCACTTTGCACTGAAAGTGCACTTGGAATTAAAGTCGCTGTAGATCCGAAGGGGACATGCAAGGAAAATAAAAAGCTTGCACATGATTGGATGATAAAATCAGCAGAGCTTGCACTCATTTTAGATCTACCCCTCAGATTTAGAGCGACTGCACTTCCAAGTGCACTTTCAGTGCAAAGTGGATTTGCCTTTCGTAAATAACCCCCAATGTCTGTAGCTGACAAGAATCATTGGCTTGGAAATTCAGATATACAGCAGAAAAAAAAAGCAGTAAAGCAGACACTGCAGGAGAGGAGACCGCACACTCAGTGAGTCAAGAGAAAAAGAACAACTGCACTTCTATGTTCACAGGTCCACACAGCTTGGGTGTCTAAATTAAGCCAAACACAAGGACAAAATGCAGAGCCTAAAGAACCTGAGTGGGGAGTTGTGTTAGATGCTGTTGGAGGAAAACAGCTCAAGTTGTGAGGGAGAAGGATGGCGAAAGATAGCTAGAAAGTGAGCTACAAGAGAGAAAAGCAGCTAGTCACGGTAGAACCATTTTCTAGGGATCTGATTGGACAGTGGAAAAACATAAGTGGAAAACATAACACAGAATGCCAATGACTAAAGCTGGAAGCCTAATTACAGATCTTTTGCCATTTAGGACAAATCTTGGGAAAAAAAATACTTCATAGTGGCCACAGCTGCTTTAAAATTGTCACTGGTCAAATTAGAAAAAGTATACCTTTTACTTCTTTTTTCTCTTGCCTTTAAAATATTGATAAGTAGACAATGATACACCTAAGAAAAGCCTTGTTTGCCCCAGCCCCCCCCCCCCCCAAAAAAAAAAATTATGTTTCAAATCTGTATTAGGAACTTATTGTAAAATATCAGACCCCTAATTACAGTATACTGTAACTAAAAGAAAAACATTATTTTTTTTTTTTAGATAGCAGGGATAAGAAAACCTGTCAGGTCTTTTTTGCTGCCTGTGTTCCCATTTCACGCTCTCTAATTGTCCTGTTTACTGTTATCACGAGTAAAAGAGAAAGAGATTCCCAAATTTTTGCTTGTCAGCAGAACAGGAATAAAGGGAATACCAATACTGGTGACAAGCAGGGATTCCCTCACTTCCAGTTTTGGCTATGGTACAGGAAGTGAGGAGAAATCTAGGGTACGGATGTCAAAAAAGCAAAATAAAAAATAAAAGGACTGCTAACCCTCCCTTAATGAGTATAAATGCGTAAAGAGTAACATGGGTCTTTTTTTCTTTCGACTGTTTGAATAGGAGTATTGCACTGCAACTGCAAGCCTAGGGTTTGGCTTGCAGTTGCGATGCTGCCCCATTGAGTATGTTGCTGTGAGCTCAGATGCCTATTTTTACCCCCAGTGGGGGCCCGTCAATAGGGGGCGCCCCCCCCCCTCGAAGCTACTTATAAAAAAAAATAAAAAAAGTGTCCCTTTAAGTGTGTGTGTTAAGGGCGCCAGACACACAGGTGCTATTGGAGGCATGACGCGTAGTTTACAGTGTCCTTGGGGCTATGAGCCTTGCGCCTGAACACTCCACCTGAGGGTGGTCTAGGGATGATCAACCCTGTAGTCTTTTTCTCTCTGATGTTTGTGAAGTACAATCTTGGTAACATGTTGTCAGAGAGACCGCCTGGGTGGGTTGGTATTTTCCAGTCCTGGTTTAGGCCTTTTCTGCGAGACTCGGAAAATAGTGGGCCAGTGAAAAGCCTGAGGGTCAAGCACGATAAGCTCCCAGCTTATGTTGCCCGTGTTTGAAAATGCTTCAGCAGTGGCAAGTAACACCAGGAGAAGTCAGATATCTTCTTGAGAAGCAGATCATGAGCTCTGCGTTTTGCGAGCCTCTGGCCTTAAGGGATTGCCCAGGCCTGGTTTTGGGGGTGGGTTTGTGATTGATTAATTGGAGAGAATCCCAATGAAGTTTAGGGATCAGGCTTGGCTTGCCTTTCTTGTAAAACTATATGTCAAGGGCAACTTGAAGTTTCTTTCCATGAGTGATCGGGGCTGCCCAATAGTGGAGTGTGGAGGAGTGGTGGAGTCCATGGATCACTTTCTACTTCAGTGACCTTTTAATATAGAGGTGTACAAGAGGGTGGGGAGGGCTCTGAGTATACCCTTCCTCCCCATATGAGTTATGCAGAGTGGGTGTATGGGGCATTCCAGATTTATTGGGATTATGATTTGGAAACACTTTTTTTAGTTAGTCTAGTGTGCGGTGTCAGGCATCCTTACAGAGTTAAATCCTCCCTGTAGAAGTGGTGATGCAGGACATTCTGTGTGAGGTTGGGAAGGTTCAGGGTCTTGAGAAAGACAGGTGGCAGCAGGAGGCCTGGATAAGGGCGTGGAGGAATATTAGGACTCTGTAGCTGTTGCCTGTTGATCTGGGGGGGGGGGGGTGTCTTTTCTTTGCATTCTTGTTTTACTCTCCTAGATTTTCAGATCAAATATATTTTTGATAAAAGGCTACATGCATAGTGACGGTGATGTTCCTTAGTCTGGCTCTCTCATAGGGATTATGTTGTGCGCAATTTAGTTTGCACCATTTATTATGTTCTTGTTTTTTTTGTGTTTTATAGTCATATTCAATTATTTTGTAAATATGTTTTATTGTATATAAGCTGTTGTTTGTAAGATTTTTCAATAAATAAAATGAACCCCTAATAATAGGCACAGCAGGTGTACAGACCCAGGAACCCAGTACAGGGATGGTGGGAACCCCTCACAACAGGCCCATTAGGTGTACAAACCCAGAGACTCAGCACAAGGGTGGTGGGAACCCCTCATAATGGGCACAGTGGGTGTACAGACCATAGAACACAGCACAGGGATAGTGAGAACCCCTCATAATGGGCACAGCTGGTGTACAGACCCAGGAACTCAGTACGGGGATTGTGGGAACCCCTAATAATGGGCACAGTGAGGCTGCAGTTGATGGGCACGGTGAGGCTGCTTATGATGGGCACAGTTTTATCTAGCAGCAACGATATATAATCACCTGATAAATAACAATTTACAGCCCTGCATTACTAACAGTTTAATTTTTTTTTCCAGCCACCACTGCCTCCACCTGCAAGTATAAACTAAGCCTTACAGATTACATAGAAACCTTTACATATTTGCTTCTATAAACCACCACTGTTTTTCAATGAACATATTTAGGTGTGGCCACTAGATGTCACACTTACTGCAGAGCTGTAAACTCAATTCATAAAAAAGCCCTGTGTACGCACATCTTAATAACTAACCCCCCTATAAGCTCAAAAGTTATGTGAGTTGGAGGCTACCATACGTACAGGTTTGTTTATAGTAAATTTGAACATGTCCAGCAAATAGTATATCCCAAAGCAAACTATTTGCTTATGTAAAGGTATAATACCACAGATGATGTCTAAGAGGCTACTGCCAGATACATGTACATCCCAGGACATGGGTTATGGACCAATGGTGTAAATTACGTTTTTATTGCTATTGATGAAGACCACAGCAGTTCTTAGGTGATGTGTATTACACAGGTAAAAAAAAGGAAGAGGAAAAGTAAAAAGTGCTAAAATGATTCACAATTCCTCAGTTTGATACTGGATGAAATGATTGAAGGTCTAAAGTTCTACAGACTGTTAAGTAACTTGATGCCATGTAATAATAATTTCCACTATAACAAGTGAAGGTGATATCCAAAATCTTGGATCCTGGTTAAGATATCTCTCTAGTTGACCCAGTAGCTAAAACCATAGTGTAATGGGACAGGGCATAAATATCTGTGAGCTCCAGGTCAATTGATGAATTTGACTAAAATGAAAACCTGTCTGAGAAGACGGTTTGACTTCTTTTTTCACTGAGTATGTGTCAAATGCAACATCACAATATCACTATGAATTGAGCAGATCTCCAACTTACCTATGAGATTTCCCATTTATGTCCAGGTTTAGTAATTACCATTGTTGCAACATACCCAACTTTTGTTCTAAAACATCTTTTTGTTTAGTAAAAAGATGTAGTGCAACCTATATTCACTAACACCACAAATTAAGTAACTTAAATGTCCCAATAAAAAAGTCCAAAAAAAGATTGAGTAAAGGTTGATACTCAAAAAGTCTTTAACTTATGAATCACCTGTGATCTGCTGTGATTTGCTGTGCCCTGCAGTGCCCTCTGAAGGGTGATCCTCATTCAAGTCACTTTTCAGAGGGCATTTGACAGGCTGACTGATTTAACCCTATAATGCCATGATACTGCACCACAATGGAGCGCATTGCACGTGGTTGTGGCACGGCCCCATTAAACTCATTGGGCAAGTTTGATAGGCAGCACCCCTTGTCAAACTCTGCACCCCAAGTTAAAAATGCAGCAGCTGCAAAGCATCATGGCCGCAGCATCTGTACAGTCCCATCCAGCTGTTTTGGAACCGTTTTGGTGGGTGGGAATGAGCAGTAAAACCGTGGCTCAGCTGCCCTTTTTTACACCCCCCTGGCCACCTGTCTAATAGAGCCATTAGGCATCTGTATCAAGATTAAATGCAATATACAATGAAAATTGAAGTATATGAGATGAAATTCGTTCAAAGAAATAAGTGAAATGAAAGCAGTCCTTAATGGTGGGCTACAGTTTTCCCCATTGGGTAAAAGTAGTCACTCTGAGTAGCAAGAGCTCTAATTTTAGACTTAACATGTTGAGGAGTGGGAAATACAAGGGGAAGATCCCTAGGCAGATATAGGGGGTGGAGTGGGTTCGGATGGGGGGACAGAATGAGGTGAAGACAGAAGGCAGAAACAGGAAGCAAAAGAGAGAAGAAGGCAGGGGTTTAGGCAAATGGGGTTAGGAGAAGCCTGCAGTGGATGAGCAAAGAGGCCATAACTTATTTTTTTTATATATAAAGGTTGTAAGACCTTGGCTTTTGACATACAACCACCATAGGAGAGGAGTTAGGTCCTGTAAGGTCAAATAGAAGATGAGAACTGTATTCCGGGGTGGAACAAAACTTCCAACAGCAGTACCAGGTTTTCCTGAATTTCTCCTTGGGATGGTAAAGGGAAGGCAGTTAAATCTTACATTACATCTACTGTGTCAAGGTGGAAGAGGAGGTCTGTTTCCATAGGCTAGGAATACTGTCTCTGGTGGCATTTATTAGGTGGATTCCCAGCGAGTTCTTGTATCTCCTGACTGGAAGGTGGGTGAGGTGAAATAGAAAAGCTACAGGGGCATTATCAATAGGGACTCCTGTAAGTTAAACTTTGTAGTAAAGCACCTGAATTGTAGACCAGAAGGGGGCGAGAAGGGGTCATTCCTAAAATATATGCAGAAGGGTGCCCTGCGCCAGCATTATGTGAGCTTTGGGGTACATTCTGTTCAGTAAGTCTAAGGTCCTTCATAATAGGTCAATATAATTTTATTTTATAGTAGGAAAACAAATGTCTGAAGTGGAACAAAAATTACCCAAGAGTCCTGCTTTGGATATCTTTTTTACTATGCCACTATAGTGCATGCCTTGTGATATACCTTCATGTTAATATGTTACAATTGAACTCTTTATCATCCTACTATTTTACTATTTCATAGACTAACTGATAAACGGTAATAGTAACTTAGATGAATGGCATACTACACAAGACCAGTTATTTGTGGGCTTTCCAAGCCCCTTTTAGATGTTCCAGATGTCAGATGACTGAATGGAGCGTGATGGTCATTCATAGTGGTGTCAAGGCCTCAAGGCCCTATGAACTGTTCTATTACATGTCAAGAATGCTAACAGCTTTAGGGGTTATATATAGTACATAACCGTAATGAGTACTATACTCTTTGAGGTAATGTACCTCATGTTTGAGGGATTGTATTGGTATGTTTCATCTTTTTCCCTAAGGCGAGCTGCTCTATTCCTAACAGTACTTAGAGTATATCTTATTCATAGCAGTGGGGGTATCGTAAGAGCAATTTGTATAGGCCAAATGCACAACCATTTTAAATGGCAAATACCAGAATAAAAACACTGGCTGAATATTATGAGGGTGTGGTAAAGATAAAAATAAAATAGGTGGACCCAGTTATCCTGCTGTTTGATATGGTTGGCACTGTTAATACCTCTGACAAACAACTGAACAGTAAAGAAATTAATGTATAATTTCATACAGATAAGGTCTTTATGTGGATGCCTAAAGAAATATTTTTTGTACCAAGCTTTGGAAATGTAAATGGTATTCTGGCACATATAAAGCTCACGCTGGGAGAAACAAAAGCATTGGAAAAAAAAATAAATAAACAGTCTTGTCTTCTACACATATTATGATGCTTTAGGCTTTAACAAATTATCACTAAACTCTACACGTGACAAGCCAGGATCCCTGAACTCCTCCCTAAACTATATGCTGTTCTGGTAGATAAGAGGAACTGAAATGGGACAGAGTGCAAATGTAGAATATCACAGTCATAGCGCAAAAGCATGCAAAACCATACAAATAACAAAAATAGAGCCAAACGAGATATAAAAAATAGTGGTATACCTTTGCATTTATTTGGCAAAAATGGCAACAAAAATTTATACTCAATAATTCACAGCTACAAACCAAAAGCCAACTTTTTTTTATCAGTGTGGGGCAATAAGAACAGTAAATTATGATTTGAATTGGTAGCTATAGGTTACAACATTTTATGCTTTTCCTTTTCCCATGGAATAGAATACAATGTCTTTACTAAGTAAACAAGCAATGTGCAAAGTACAGTAACCCATTGCAGCCAAAACTAGTTTCTACCATTACGTAGTAAGTAATAAAAGAAAATATCTAATTTGTTGCTAATAGTTATTACAATTTGTACACCATTACATTTCAAACTCCCTTAATAATCTAGCTTGCAAATTTGCTTTCTAGCCAAAATATAAGGAAAATCTATAATGGCCCAGGGACATAAAGTCCCATACGCTTTCATCAACTTTCAAGTAGTGTCTTCACTGTTCCAGTATGCAGACAGACTCAGTCCCACAGCAAGCATGACTTTGGAGTTGGGTTCTTAACCACCTGATTACTTTGCACTTAAACCCCCCTCGTGACCAGACCAATTTTCAGCTTTTGGCGCTGACGCACTTGGAATGACAATTGCGCGGTCATACAACACTGTACCCAAATGAAATTTTTATAATTTTTTTCCCACAAATAGAGCATTATTTTGGTGTTATTTAATCACAGCTGGGGTTTTTATTTTTTGCGAAACAAACAAAAAAAGATGGAAAATTAAAAAAAAAAAAAAAAAAAAACATGTTTAATAGTTTGTTATAAAATTTTGCAAACAGGTAATTTTTCTGCTTCATTGATATGCGCTGATGAGGCGGCACAGGTGGGCACTGATAGGCTGCACTGGTGGGCACTGATAGGCTGCACTGGTGGGGACAGATAAGTCGGTACTGATGGGGACAGCAAAGATGGCACTGATGGGCACGGATGGGTGGCACGGATGGGTAGCACGGATGGGTGGCACCGATGGGCACTGATGGATGACACTGATGGGCACTGATGGATGGCACTGATGCGCACTGATAGGTGGCACTGATGGGCACTGGTAGGTGACACAGATGAGCACTGGTAGGTGACACAGATGAGCACTGGCAGGTGACACTGATGTGCAGCACTGGCACTGTGGGCACTGAGAGATGGCACTGTGGGCACTGAGAGATGGCACTGTGGGCACTGAGAGATGGCAGTGTGGGCAATGGTAGGGGCACTTTAATGGGACAAAGGTGTGCACAATGTATTGGGCACATCGCTGGGCACATTGCAGTGAGAGGGACTGATGTCCCTCTCACTGCCGCCGGTGATCTTTTTTTTTTCTCCTCGCACTGTCAGCGCGAGGAGGAAAAAAGCCGATTACCGGCTCTGTTAGTATCACATGATCAGCTGTCATTGGCTGACAGCTGATCACGGGGTCGGGATCGACCCCTTACTCGGATCTGTGATCCAGCGAGTCTCACAGACTCGCTGATCACAGAGCGCGCCGCGCGCGCCCTTCAGGGGGCGCGCAGGCAGCTCATGGCCGGGACAACGTCAATAGACGTCGTCCCGGCACAATAGATCCGCGCTGTAGCCGTCATTTGGCTATAGCGCGGGTCTATAGTGGTTAAAGAGGAGGTCCACCTGAAATTTTTTTTTTTAAAGTCAGCAGCTACAAATACTGCAGCTGCTACTTTTAATAAATAGACACTTACCTGTTCCAGGTTCCAGCGGTGTCGGCAGAAGATGACGAGCCGCCATCCTCTGTCAGGGAATCAGGAAGTGAAGCTTGCGGCTCCACTGCCCGGTTCCCTACTGCACATGCGCGAGTCGCCCTGCGCGTCTTTATTGGTCCCCGTTGTGTCCTGGGAACTGTGTGTTTCCCAGACACAACGGGGCATCTTCGGATATAGGCGGGCATCCTCGGATAGGGGCAGGCCAGCTTTGGCTAGCTAGTCCCAGAAGTGGGTGCAGATACCTGAATACAGGTATCTGCACCCCCTCCCCCCTGAAAGGTGCCACTTGTGGCACCGGAGGGGGGGGGGGATCCGATAAGCGGAAGTTCCACTTTAGGGTGGAGCTCCGCTTTAAAGTGATACTAAAGTCTCGATTTTTTTAGTTAAAAATAACAAACATGTTATACTTACCTGCTCTGTGCAGTAGTTTTACATAGAGCAGCCCGACATCTCCTCTTTTCGGTTCCCTCTTTGGTGCTCCTGGCCCCTTCCACCTGTTAAGTGCCTCGACAGCAAGCAGCTTGCTATGGGGTCGCCCGAGTCAAGCCGCAGCTCCCTGTGTCCATTCAGACATGGAGCCACAGGCCGGCCCCACCCCATAACACCTGTGGTCAGTAGAAGAAGGAATAGTAAACCATCATTGACAATAGTGGAAGGAATAGTGCCCCATCACTGATGTTATTGGAAGGAATTATGCCCCATTGTTGGTGTCAGTGGGGGGAATAGTGCGGTGTAGTTGGTGTCAGTAAGAGAAATGCTGCCTTGAAACAAACTGAATAGTGCCCCAAGGGCCAGATAAAGTTAAGCAAAGTGCCATAGGTTGAAGTTCACTGCTCTAACGGAAGAGTAAATAGACTTCTTTATCCTTTTAAACCGTAAAAGGGATCCTTGTTTAGGAAGCAATTTATTCAGAGCAGACAAGCAGCTGTAAGTAAACAGTCCAATCAGTGCCTCCCTGCACGTCCTGGGTGAGACCGCAAAGAACAGATCCACTGTTAAGCAGAAGAAGAAGACCAGAACTCCTGAAAAGGTCTTATTTCTGATCTACATTATAAGTTCGGTGGTGGGAATAACTAAAGACCTAGTTAGAGTTTATTGGAAAAATGTGTATGGCCTCACACAGTGTATAACTGAGATAATACTAGTATCCACAGTACCATCATCCGTAATTAAGTAGAATAGGAATTTGGGAGTCTGGTCCCAGACCAGAACTACCAAGAAAAGGGGAGCTTTGGTACAGGTTGAAAATAAAATGTAAATAAATATATTTTTTACCTGTACCGTGATAGTCCGCAAGCTCCCCTTTTCCTGGTAGTTCTGGCCGGGGACCAGACTCCCAAATTCCTATTCTAGTTAGAGTTTATATCTGCATTAAAGTGAATCAAGTGAAGCTGAAACGCCTTAACTTTCTGAATGTATACACCATTCTTCAATAAATTCAAAGTTAAGCTGTGATTTAGTGTGGTGCAGGCTCTCTCAGTATCTCCAAATATTTCTGTCACCATTCAAACTAGAGAACTAAAGAATCTGACTTTTTCAAGATTATTGGCAAGTTTGTGTTCACTTTATTTTCCCAACTCTTCTTCACAAATGCTTGCCTGACTCAGTAAAATATCTTTAAAAAGTAAAATGCCTATCCCTCAAACACTGTATGAGGATCTCACAAGTATATTAACCCTGGGGTCAGCATCCTCTATGTTCTCTTTGTGTATGCATGTTGTCCCACAAGTGTTAGTCTACTGCTGCTGCCTTTTAATATGTAGTCAGCCAGTGGAAAAATCCAGTAGTCTCACACAGATGAGCCTGTTACTTAGCAGAAAGTTAAAATGTTCAATTAAGTGATCATTTGGGAAAGGAAGCCCGAGGAAAATGCTTCATCCTGCCTGCAGTAGATTGATTACATCATACTCCTAGAGCAAGGGTCTCCAAAGTACGGCTCGCTAGGAGATTTTTTCAGAACCACAGCTAGAGTCCTCAGCCTCCCTGAACTAACTTTCTCCTCACTTCAAAACAAACCTCAAGGAGGAAACTCTTTCCTTCTTGCCACTGTGCCCAAAGTTTTTCACCTAATTGGTGCCCATTTATTCTATGAAGATTAAATGGCCACCCATCATAAACTGACACTTAGGCAAATATTCTGTGTTTGAGCACCTCTCTACCAGTATACAGTATAGATAATTAACCGCCTGAGATCCGCGCCATAGCCAAATGACGGCTACAGCGCGGATCTGTTGTGCCGGGACTATGTCTATTGACGTCGTCCCGGCAACGAGCTTCCTGCGCGCCCCCTGAAGGGCGCGCGCGGCGTGCTCTGTGATCCGTGAGTCTGTGAGACTCGCTGGATCACAGATCCGAGTAAGGGGTCGATCCCGACCCCTTCCCAAGTGATCAGCCGTCAGCTGATCATGTGACAGTAACCGAGCCGGTAATCGGCTTTTTTTCCTGCTCGCGCTGACAGCGCGAGGAGAAAAAAAAAAAGCCGATCACCGGCGGCAGTGAGAGGGACATCAGTCCCTCTCACTGCAATATGCCCAGGGTCCATGGTGCCCTCCTTTGCATAATAAAAGTGCCCCCAGTGCCATCTGTCAGTGCCCCCAGTGCCATCTGTCAGTGCCCCCAGTGCCATCTGTCAGTGCCCACAGTGCCATATGTCAGTGCCCACAGTGCCAGTGCTGCACATCAGTGTCCCCTACCAGTGCTCATCAGTGTCCCCTACCAGTGCTCATCAGTGTCCCCTACCAGTGCCACCCATCAGTGCCAACTTTTAGTGCCCATCAGTGCCATCTATCAGTGCCACCTATCAGTGCCATCTATCAGTGCCCATCAGTGCCATCCATCAGTGCCCATCTGTGCCACCCATCCGTGCCCCCATCCGTGCCACCCATCCGTGCCCATCAGTGCCATCTTTGCTGTGCCCATCAGTACCGACTTATCTGTCCCCACCAGTGCAGCCTATCAGTGCCCACCAGTGCAGCCTATCAGTGCCCACCAGTGCCGCCTATCAGTGCCCACCAGTGCCGCCTCATCAGCGCATATCAATGAAGCAGAAAAATTACCTGTTTGCAAAGTTTTATAACAAACTATTAAACATGATTTTCTTTTTTTTTTGAATTTTCCATCTTTTTTTATTTGTTTAGCAAAAAATAAAAACCCCAGCTGTGATTAAATACCACCAAAAGAAAGCTCTATTTGTGGGGAAAAAAATGATAAAAATGTCATTTGGGTACAGTGTTGTATGACTGTGTTGTCACTCCAAGTGCGTCAGCGCCGAAAGCTGAAAATTGGTCTGGTCACGAGGGGGGTTTAAGTGCAAAGTAATCAGGTGGTTAAAGCAGCACTTTAGAAATGGGAATGGAGCTTGGGGACCACAAGTACTAACCTGTCTAAGGCAGGCCATACATTAACCAATTTTCTTTCTCTCAACCATAGAATAAAGCTATGGCAGTGATCACATCCGAAAAAAAATCAGACAGAATGGTTGGACTGAAGTCAACCAATGGTTGGACTTCACTACAACCAGCCTGCCCATACATGGATTAAAATTTGGCCTGTTCAGCAGGAATTTCGATCTGTCTATGGCTAGTTTAGGACTACACGCGGTTTTAACCCAGCTTTTTAATGTCTCCAAGATCCCATGTTGTGTACAATAACTGCTAATTTCAAACAGATTTAGCAGTAGTAGTTGCTTTTCTGTAAAAGAAAATATACTATTTTCTTTAAATGTGTGGTTTGTTCATGCTACAAACTATAGGCAAATGTAATAAGCCAACATCCAGTCAAAATGTATCGAAATATTTCAGCAAAGTAAAATCTGATGGCTGTTAAAGATGAATGCAGGTTTGCTTTTTGCCCTGCCTTACTGATAAACTTCTATTTGGATGGATATCATTTTCCCATTCTAGAGTGGCTTTATCTCATTGGTATTTTTTTTTCTGTCTGACCTGAATTATTGGTAGTTATTATTTGTCTAAAATAATTTGCTTACTTAAAGCATAACTCCACTTTTGTTGATAAAAAAAAAACATCCCCCCTGGGTGATCTATGTACATTGCAAGAATTTTAACAAACTTTGTTGTAGATTCCTACCAAAATCACTGTTTTCCCCTGTGCAGAGTGAGTCTAATGGGAGTGGTTTCAAAATTATCAACCAGCTACTGCAGAATCAGGCCTCTAATGAGGAAAATTGCAGGTCTGCATCCCTTTAGACGTTATTTCCTATTGGGAGTATCTTACCAAAAATTACATTTTATGTTGCAGGGGATGCCAACAATCTGACTTGTATCTTAGTGTAGACTTCTGGGGAAATCAGTGAGCCAATCACACAAGCAGGAAATGATGCTGCAGGGGGCGGGGGGGGGGTAGCCATATTGCATTGCACTTTACAGAAAATTACAAAGTTGCAGATTGAAAAGAAAAGGTAATTTTTTATAACATTCAATTACAATATGACTTGTGTGTCGCAATTGTAGAATGGGGAGATGCCAATGGAAACAAAGCATTTCCCCATTCTGCCTAGTGACATGACAGGGATCTACTGCTCCCTGTCATCGGGAGCAGTGATCGCTGTCATGTCAGTGGTAGCCCATCCCCCGTACAGTTAGAACACCTCCCTAGGACACACTTAACCCCTTGATCGCCCCCTAGTGTTTAAACCCTTCCCTGCCAGTGTCATTTACACAGTAATCAATGCATTTTTATAGCACTGATCGCTGTATAAATGACAATGGTCCCAAAATAGTGTCCAAAGTATCAATATACGCTTATTGTGATTTTTTTTCTCCAAAAATCTGTAGAAGAATACATTTTTGCCTAAACTGAGAAAGAAAATATTGTGTTTTTTTTTCACAATTTTTGCTCTTTTTAAAAAAAATAAAAAAAAAACGCAGAGGTGATCAAATACTACCAAAAGAAAGCTTTATTTGTGGGAAAAAAAGGATGTCAATTTTGTTTGGGTACAACGTTGCACGACCACGCAATTGTCAGCTAAAGCGACGCAGTGCCGGATCGCCAAAAATGCTCTGGTCAGGAAGGGGGTAAAATCTTCCGGGGGTGAAGTGGTTAAAAAGCTAGTTACCTGGCTATGTATGATTATGTGTCATATACCAGAAACAAGCATCAGCACTCCATATCTTTTTCCTTGTTCCAGATCAGTCATTTAGAAAGCACTGGAGTCAAAGCACCATAATGACACAGCTAAGGAACCAACATTCTCCAAAGGAGCGGTTAAAATCGGTAACTTATCTTATTCTCTCATGAAAGAAGCACTTTAAAAAAGAATTCCGGGAAACTCTACAATCACTTTAATAAAATTCCATTGCAGTTTAAAGAAGTAACAACTCTAAAAAAAACGTATGCCGTGTACACACGGTCCGAATTCTCGTCGGAAAAAGCTCTGATGGTTTTTCTGTCGGAATTCCGACGGAATTTGGCTCAAGCTGTCTTGCCTACACACGGTCACACCAAATTCCAACGGTCAATAACACCCCAGCATAAAACACGTTCGACTGCACTATAAAAGGGAAGTTTAATGCTTCTGAGCACGCGTCGAATTGTTTCCGAGCATGCGTCGGAATTTCGCGTGTCGGAATTGCATACACACGATCGGAAAATCCGTTACAAAGGTTTTCCGTCCGAAAAATGAAGAACAGGTTCTCAATCCAAAGTCCGTCGAAAAATTCCGACAGAAAAAGACCGATGGGCATACACGCGGTCGGAAAATCCGATGAAAAGCTCCCATCGGACTGTTTCTATCGTAAATTCCGACCGTGTGTACGCGGCATTAGGGGGCCTTTAAAAAAAAAACGCTGTGCGAATGTCTCAAGTATTTGCACAGCCATCATGAATACTACCTGTAATCTGTAAAATTATGTTTACTTTCTATGTTCATCTAATGGCCATAATGTGACATTTTCATAAGGTACCTCAATCAGGAAAATGCCACATTATGGCTACTAAATGGAGCTGCCAAAAAACAAACATATTAAACAGATTTCGGGACAATTATTTGTGGCAGCTGTGCAAATGCTTGTAATACAGCAGTTTTATAAACTGAACCCTGGCTATTTTGGGCACATGATAGTCCCCTGGACACAAAGAAAACCAAACATGTTTGTGCATGTCCCCCTTCTCTTCTGCATGTTACCACAGGTTTCTCTCACTCATACAAAGGTGTCCTTTTATGAAGCAGTGATCAGCGGAGATCCTGAGGATCACCACTGATCACAGCCCATAAACAGTTTATAAACCAGAGATAATAGGTGGGAGAAGTGTTTGAACTTGTTCTCCCGCCGATTATCTCTGCACATGGAGAATCCTCATAGAATGACACAGTAACGGCCAGTGTATGAAGCTGCGATCTCAGCGCTTCACTGGCGATCTGTGTCAGAATTCACACTCCCCGATTCACCAACTCAGAGGTGGTGAAGAGGGGGAGTGAAGAGAGAATCCCGGGGATCTGAGGAGGAAAGAGGAAGATTATAACTTCCTTATGCCTCGTTCAGACCCCCCAACACTGTAACCATGGCCCCCTGTCATATATATGTGTATACATGTATATATATAATGTGTATATGTATATATATATATAATGTGTGTATATACATGTATATATGTGTGTGTGTGTATATACATGTATATATAATGTGTGTGTGTGTATACATGTATATATAATGTAGGGGGACTCCTTATTTTATTAACATTAATCACACTGGTGTCTGTCCGTGTATTGAGCTGTGATAATTTATCACCGCTTAATACATGGACATCTCAGTGTTTCAGTGAATTTCTGGTGCTGTAATCTCGTAAAGTCTCACGAGATTCCAGTATCAGGGGCCGTTCTCCACTGTTGGAAGCGTTTGTAGATCACTTCACTCCTCCAAGGGTGAAGCGATCTACTATGCTTCATAAACTGGCACACAGAGGAGAAAGATCTCCTCTGTGAATGCCAGCGAATGAAGCAGTGAATAGATTTCACTGCTTCATAAAAGGACACCAAAATGTGATACCTAGAGATGTGAATCTATGCTTCGGCCACTAGATCGTTTAGCAAATATAAAAAGTATTGCAAAACACATTTTAGAGATGCTAAAATACTGGAACTCACGTAGCCCCCTTTTTTTTATCTCCTTAAAACAGGACACGAGTCACATGCCTAAAAAAAATGATTCAGCGTTTTATCTTTTGCAATGAGAACTCATTTGCATCCGAGAATTGAGAAGATCTGGACTAAATGTTTACTACAATATATTTGCACATACTTACAGAATGGCCATGCCTACATATATTGTTTTTTTGGCTAAATGTGGAATTCATCTACAATGAGCAAGCTAAATAATCTTTAAAAACACAGAACAGCCCTACAGAAGAAATATTTATTGCCGCTAGCAAAATGTAGTAAAACAACATACTTCTCAGCAACAACCTATTTGCCTCATGCTGAGCATCTTATGCCCAGATGTCTTTACAAGTTTTTCTTTCTTCCTTTTATCCTGTTGTGCTCATTTAGCATTTCATAAGTCACGTTTTGCAGATGTAAGATCCTAGGTGCAATGCCTTTAGAAAACGAGAATAGGTTTAAGCAGAATGGAACAGTGGTCTTACAATATTTTTTTACTTTATAATGTATTCCATTCTCAATTGACATTTGTTATTCAGTGCAATTTAACAAACTATGGCAAATATATCCCCAGCTTTAACTACCTTATTTCAAATGACTAGTGCAAATTTACCCTGTTTGAAGATGCTCAAATTGAGTAACTACATTAAACCCACCACTTAATATGAATATTTCCAGTATTATGTACGGCCATTCTTCTCAATCTTTTCACATCTGTTTCTAGCTTTATATTTCCAGATGTTTTAAATCTACCTTAGTCATCTACCGTATATACCTTTTTTCTTGAGCTACCATTACCGCTTTTGACTAATGGCTTGCCGTTATTAATTTTCTTGGCACTCTTCTATATATGCACTGTCCATCTCATTCTATTACTTTTTATGAATGCTACAATGGCTGGTTCTATGGCCTTATATTTCAGTTTTTGATGTTTATCAGACATAGTCCACTCTAACTTCCTGCTCATATACTGTATTGTCCTCATTACCCTCTGTTCCCATATTTTAAGCCTTTTCCTCTTGTGTTTAACCTCCCTGGCGGTATGATTCTGGCTGGAATTTTGTGCTGAAAGCGGTACAATTATTTTGCATGGAAATTTGGCATTTTTATATTGTAGGCATGCAATTCTTATGAATAACTCACTTAAATCTGTCCGAACCAGAGTCTAGTAGACATCCCGGGTATGATAAAGTTTGAAACAAAAATCATAAATTATAAAAATAAAAATATATAAAATTTATTCAATAATGTAATCAAATCAAAAACACTAAAATTTGCTCAGTTGCAGAATAATCGCTGTCATTAAACTTAGTGTTTGATGATGAATTGTGATTCTAATTTATTATCGTTGTTTTCTAGCTGGTCTAAAAACCACTTTTCACATAAAGGGACACTTTTTGGTTGCTATGGACAATCTCCAGTTTCCAGGCAGAAAAAAATCGATTTATTATATAAAATGACATATGCAGGGCACTTGGGCAGACCTCTAGGGACAAAGGGGATGTGTATTTTTTTTTACAGTACTGTAATCTGTAAGATTACAGTACTGTATGTGTACTGTGTTTTTTAACTTTTTTGAAATTGGTGCCGATCTCCGCTCCCGTGCGGCGTAACGTCGCAGGGAACGGAGATCAGCGGCACTCGGCACTGTGTGAATCGAGCGAGCAGACGGCTCGCTTACACAGCGGGGAGACATCGCAGGATCCAGGGGATAAGGTAAGTAACTTCCCCCCTGTATCCTGCATTGCAAGCCTGAGTCTGGCTCGGGGTTACCGCTTTTGGTACAGAAATCTCACCCCGAGCCAGACTCGGGAATACCGCCAGGGTGGTTAAGGGTTAGTCCACCCTTTAGTCAGTGATGTCTTAGCTGTACATGGGCTGGGTGGGTTGAGTCATTCCTTCTCACTTGAACTTTGAGTGTTTCAGCACCTACTGTCCTATTTACTATTACTGTATATAAAATAAATAGCCAGTAAGTGCTGGAGGGGAGAACAGAGAGCTTCTGACTGACAGTCACGGCTCTCTGCTCAGAGCGGTAGGGGACAACTGAGCGATCAGTGGTGTTTGATCATTCAGTTCTCACTGCAGAGCTGGCAGGGGACAGATGCAGCATCAAATCAATGCTGCATCCACCTAGGTGAGTATGATTGTTTTTTTAGGAAGTTCATACTTCTCTTTTAAAGAAACTTGCAGTAATTAAGACCAGCTCTGACCTGGCCTACAGAGGTATGCCAGTGCTCAGATTGCCATATTTCTCTACTAGGAGGCTGTCATGAATGTGACAGCTTACCGCACAGGGCTCTAATCCCGACCCTATTCAGTCGCCTGCCAAGAGATTCAGAGATTCCTTGGCTCAAAAGCTGAAAGTAAACAAAGGGGGCTGTGATACTGTAATGCCCATATTTGGTAAATTACTTGAGTCACTGAGTGGGCACAGCCTAATGGGGAACATAGAGATTAGACATAGAGATTAGTTTCCATCAGGTGGTCCTTTGGTACTTTGAGGATGGTACTGGGGAGTTTTGAAAGACTTATGGACTGCTATGGATCTGCCTACTGCAATGCACTGTCAATCAGCAGCAAGACAGACCTACTGGGATCTAGTCTCTCAGTTCCCCATCAGACTCCATCCCCTGAACTACAAAATTCCTCAGCCTCGCACCCGTCAGTGAGATGGGTGTAGTGGCTGGAGAGGAAGTGCACTGAGGAAAGATTGTCCTTTATGGACACTTCAAATTCAGTGCTGGGCTCTGACAGATTCATGTACTTGTCTCTCATGAGTACCGACAATTTCAGTGCAGCAGCCCAATGGAAATATAAAAGGTGTCCACAACATCCTTTATGAATTCCCCCTGTATGTCTTTTCTGCAGTAAAGGTTTCTGCCTGTAAGCAATGTTTCTTTTGAATGTACAATTAGGCGCGCATGCACTAGTCAGTGTTCTTATTCAGTATGCCTTGGTGTCAGGATGAATTAAGTACAGTGAACAGGCAGGCAACCAAGATGGCTGAGGATGCCTAAGCCTGAAGAAAACTGGGAAAAGATGTCAACAGTGACAAAGGAGATTTAAGCCATTGCATACTTTCACATTATGGCAAAAGTCCTGGGCACCAGCATTGGACTTTAGGTCTGCTTTAAGTTAAGAGCCCTTTCACACTGACAGCGTTGCCGCGTTAGCTAGTTTTAGCTAGTTTTAGCTTTAGGAGCGGTGTATACTTAAATCGCCCCAAAGATCCTGCTTGCAGGACTTTTTTTTAACGTCCTGCCAGCGCAGGGCCCCAGTGTGAAAGCACTCGGGCTTTCACACTGGAACTGCAAATGAGGCATTTTTCAGGCGCTTAACAGGTGCTATTTTAAGCGCTAAAGTGCCTGAAAAACACATCCAGTGTGAAAGAGAGCCAAAGCAGATTTGTTGTCTATTCAACATTTTTCCTTATATCCAAACAACCTTTCACACAATATGTTAAAAAAAAACTGTGGTATGAGAAATATATAGATGACTATTGTTCACCTTTCTCCTGAAAATGCTTGGTCTTTAGATGTTATGCTACTCTATTTTCTTTAGTAGTTTGTGGCTCATTTACTAAGAGCAAATATGAAGATCCTTACTTTAGGGCCAATTTACATCTGAAACACACAGTAATGAGTGCAGTGTTCCTGTGTGATTCTCGCACGTACCTATGCGTGTGACTGCAAATTGCACTGGAATGTGGGAAAAGTAATGCATGCAGTACTTTTAAAAACATGGCACAACAAACCACATGGTACTGCGGTACCATGCAATTTGGTGCCCGCAAATGCACTGCGCTTGCGATCTGCGTTTGGGGTGCCGTTAACAATACACTGTCACAATCGCAGGAACAGTGCATTCTAGCATGGTGTGGGAAAGGCCCTCAGTCTCGCATAGTTCCCAGCATGTTTATTTCAAATCAGTAACTCAGCTTTGAGTCCAAATGATGGACATGACTGCCAAGCAACCAGTATATTCAGGAATGCTACAAAAAAATCATCTTTATTTCTCTTAGCAAAGCTTTTCTCAAACTCTTATAAAACAAAGTAATAAAAGTGTGAAATACTGTAGGTGTTTGTACATAAATAGATGGTTCATATCATCAGCAAACAAAGGCTGGTTATGTTGATAATGTCTACTCTACAAATGTGTTCTTTTAGTTATCTGTGAAGCACAAACCAAGAATACTACTGTCTGTCAGAAGATTAAAAACACTATAAATGGTATTGACTATTAATCTGAGGGTTTAGGTGTTTTTTCCTAATGGCAGATCATCATACCGTAATTATTAACTTGAAAATATGCACATAGTAGACAAATTCTGGATGACCTTTGATAGTTCATAAAACTTGTAAAACTTGTAAACACAGCACACACCTTGATAACCTCCTATACAAAACTTTGTAATCTAGTGCATAAGACAAGGAAGAGAAGGCTGTAATAAATCAGGATTTTACCTGTGAATATACCACATGTACTTAGGGATAAGCAAACATTGTCTAAATACAAGATCCATGTGTAATCTTACTTGAATCTTGGTGTGCTTAGAGTATTCCTTCTAGATCTGTGCAGTAATATAGTGTGAAACTTTTCCCCTGTGCAGGAGCTTTTTGTTATACAGACTGGTCACTGCTGCTCTCTCACCTTGTGCAGGGTGACTGGTCTTGCCCCTCCTCCCAGCCTTTAGTGGGTGGAGCTGCTGGGCCCCTACCACAGCTCTGCACAGCCTAAGTCAGTGTTTCTCAACTCCAGTCCTCAAGGCGCCCCGACAGGTCATGTTTTCAGGATTTCCCTCAGATGAAACGGCTGTGGTAATTACTAAGGGTCCTTTCACATGGGACGGATCCGTGATGATCTGCCCCGTCAACATCCGCTTGCTCAGCGGGGATCGCTCCGTCGATCCCCACTGAGCAGGAAGATGACAGGTTCGTCTCTGCACACTGTGCAGGGATGGACCTGTCAGAGCACCGCTCTCCCCTATGGGAGATCGGATGACGATGGACCGCAGAGTTCATCGTCACCTGATCCGAACCGCAGACGGATGGAAAAGTAGGTTTTTCCTCCGTCACACTTTTTAGGATCGGAGCGGGTCGTATATCAGCAGACATGTCACCACTGACATCCGACGCTCCATAGAGGTCTATGGAGCATCCGTTCAGGTCCGCCTAAAAAACTGACAGGCGGACCTGAACGTATCGTTCGTGTGAAAGAGGCCTAAGGCAGTGAAACTGATCAAATCACCTGTGAAAATAATGGAAAGCCTGAAAACATGACCTGTTGGGGCGCCTTGAGGACTGGAGTTGAGAAACCCTGGCCTAAGTACAGCATGGTGATGATATCACCACCACTTTAACAAGTTAATAAGTGGGCATTTGAAACAACTAAAGTGGAAATATATCCTTTGTGGCTATTGTAGAAAATATTTAAATAAAAATATCTGTGCCCGGAGTTCACTTTTAACTTAGTTTTAGCACAAAATAAACCCAAGAGCTTACACAGCTCTTATTTGGAACAGTCCAAATCATCATATTAGATAAACAGATTATGTATTTGGAAAAATAAAAAATGTATACATACACAAACACACACGCACATACGTATATATACAGTATGTACAGAATTTCGAAGTTCACTGTAAGCGCTCTTTCTTGGAAATATCCGTTGCATGTGAAAAGCTCTACTGACATGCCTTATACTTCACAGGAACTCGATATAACAAAGTACTGACACATTTTTCCATACCACAAAATAACAGCACGCACCCCTTCCTACATAGTTCCTATGAAATATCTGTCTGCCTTAATCACTTCTGCCATTCTCTACCTACTGAAATAATAAATGTACTTCTTTTTTAGCTACAAAATGGCAACTTGAGGTATATGTGTATAATTTCATATTTACATATGGATAAAAGTGGAACCTGCATAAAAATGCAAGCTCTGCTAATATTGCAGCTCCCCACCCCCGAAAAATAATGTTCAGTGCAAGTCATAACTAATTAAAATATTTAAAGACATTGTATGAAGAACTGTTGGAAGTAATCATGGCGCTGAAAGTAAAATATAAAATAAATTAAAAAACAATCAGAAAATATTGAAATAAAAATTAAATAGAAAATATAAAGTATCAAAATAAAGAGAAAAATGTAAATTAAAAAGGAGAGAAATAATAATAAAATAGAAAGAAAAATTGAAAATGAAATAATGAAAAAAAAAAACGGAAAAATAAATAAATAAAAAATAAAATAAAATAAAAATAAATAAAAATAAAGATAAAGAAGTTGGAAATAAAAAATAATAAATTATGAAAATTAAAATAAATATGGAAGAGTTGAAAGAGATAATTTTAGAAGATAGAATTAGAAGTGCATGACAGATTATAATACAAAAAGAGTTGGTAAAGGGATGTTTTGGGTACAGATCTTGATCTACAAATTGCCTGAGCCCCATGCCTGGACCAAGTTTAGCATAAAAACGATATCACAGATTGTCTCCAGCCAATCCCTAGTTCCGCTTTCCAAACTTAACTCTGTGCATTTCAGACAGAATTATAATACAAAAAGAGTTGGTAAAGGGATGTTTTGGGTACAGATCTTGAACAGTAATACAAATGTATCCATAAGGTATTTAAGAATGCCCGCAAAGCCATAGCCCTTAGTTGGCGCAAACCAACTCCCCCTCCTCTCTCCCTGTGGAAACAACTGATCAACAATAGCCTACCTCTGTACTTTAATCTCCTCGTTCATTCCCTTTGGTGCCAGAGTATCGAGAGTGAAAAACTAGTACGTTTCCTGTTTACATTGGAATCGTTCTGCTGGGGAAAAAGTGTCAGGGATGGATTTAAGAACCCACACTCTTAACCCTTTGGAGAATTTTTGGTGATACTCCAAGAAATGGCGCGGGACACTATGTTTGGGGAGGCCTGCCTTTACAAATCTACGATGCTCTCCAAATCTTGCACATAGAGTTCTAAAGGTACGGCCCACATATAACATTCCGCAGGGGCATGCGATGCAATAGACCACAAAAATAGAAGAACAGTTGTAGAAGGTATTGAAATTGAAAGCTCTACCTTTGTGACTGAATGATTTTTGTCCATGCTGGACATGAGCACATGTCAGGCACAGAGGTATTTTACACTGGAATATTCCAACTAAGGGGATCAGTGTAAGCTGAGTTTTTCTTCAAGATGACCTTATAGGCTTAATTTTGCAAGGGGCAACTTTTCCTTTTATGTTTGGGGCCTTCCTGTAAGCAAACTGGGGAATCGCTGTGACAGTGGTTTTGACATGGAGATCTTGCTGTAATATGGACCAATGTTTTTTGAACACTTTCTCCATCCTCCAATGTTTATTGTGGTATTGTGTAATTAATCTGACACCTGCATTTTCCTGTATCTGTGGTTTTGGCTTAGGGGATATCATCAGTATTGTAGAAAAGATGTGCTACTCCCGACCAGCCCAGGTAAATAAACGATAAAGAGTGTATTGAGTATAACATCGGGTATAATTAAGCCCCCCAGTGGGCTGGGCAAAATGCATCAGGGTGTAAGGTTTGATGAAAACATGTAGCCTGAGGCCACTCTTTATCGTTTATTCACCTGGGATAGTTGGGAGTAGTGGCGATACTTTCCTCTTTACATTTACTAACCGTCTGGATTGGTTATAGGACAATCCTGCACCCCATGTTCTGGGACACAGGGATATGCTTTCACCTCTACTTTGAGTGGTACCAAAAGCAATCAAACAGTTCCTTTTTTTTCAATAAGTAATGTACTTACATAGCCCCCCCAATGTAATTGTGTACAGCAGCATGTTGCGTGTTCAGTGTACTAACAGGGAGTTGAAGAAAAGGTGAGCCAGCTGTTTCTTATTAATGTTTCCGATAGCAGAGATAGCTGAACAAACAGCTGGACTCCAGTCACCAATTATACTAGTTTACAAGGTAGGCATTAGTGGCTACCTGCTGCCTATATCAAATATTAACCGCCTATTATGGAAACATGAAAGCAGAATCTTCCTGCTGAGTTAGGCATCTTTGGTGCTCTGGTAAGTCACCCGTGAGTGTTTCAAGTCATAATTTACAACAGTAAATTAGAAAGAACTAATACAATTGCACAATGTACATTTTACTGCCTTCCACTGTCCTTCGCTGAACTGGACTCTTTAAATAACCTGTCACATCATAATTGTGTCTAAAACCCAGTCTTTTTTGTTCATTTTTATGTTTTATCAGTATCAATAAAGCTGTAGCACTACTCTGCAAATGGGTACAGGATAGACACTACTTATATTTAACACATGCCTGTTATACTACAGAGAAAAAGAACTGCTGTAAGCGATGTTCTAATAATGGTAAAAAAGGAATTGTAACATCCTTTGAAGTTGACAGAGGCAAGATAAAAGCAACATAAACCATCATATTTACTCACTAAAGGCTTCTAAACAGATTACTAAAGTGGATACAGACAGCAGAAACGTATCAGAACTTTATGTATGGCCATGTTCTTCAGTTTTTTCTACCAGATGTGCATGAGTGCACATACTTTGTATGGAATGCATCATTCTACATAAGATAGGGCTGTCTTAGCATACAGGATTCTAAAACACATTTAAAATATTCCTGACATCAACTGCTTTATCAGATTTGAATAAAATAGCATATTATTGCTTCCTACTGAGAAATAATGGCACAAACTGAACCGTCAAGAACCTGTCACATCCAAGGATCTTTTCTGAAGCTGGAGGCCACAAATGATACATTTCTAGAAGCATTGTCAGTTCCATGCCAGAGCACATCTGTCATACTGAGCATCATAGTGAAGTGCCTGCCCACATCTAGCTTTCTTCTACAGTAGTAGTTGAGCAGTTGAAACTTTCAGCACTGAATGTAAGTTTCAGCTGTGACTGGTTATAGGTTTCCTTTAGAAATGAGTAAATAACTTATCAAAGAAAACAGTGCAAGAAACATGGCAGGTTCCCAGTAGGCACAATGCTCCCAGGATGAGATACCGTAGCATCTTCTATTCTCCCGTTAGAATGCATTGTTCATTAATGTACCTAAACCCTAAAAACTTTGTTAACCACTTGCTTACTGGACACTTAAACCCCCCTCCTGCCCAGACCAATTTTCAGCTTTCGATACTGACGCACTTTGAATGACAATTGCGCAGTCATAAAACACTGTACCCAAACAAATTTTTTTTTTTTATTTTGTTCCCACAAATAGAGCTTTCTTTTGGTGGTATTTGATTTTTTTGCGTTTTTAATTTTTTGCGCAACAAATAAAAAAAGAGCGAAAATTTTGAAAAAATTTTTTTTCTTTGTTTCTCTTACATTTTTTTTTAAATAAGTAAGTTTTCTTATTCAATGACGGGCACTGATATGGAAGCACTGACGGGCACTGATAAGGCGGCACTGATGAGGTGTCACCAATGAGGTGGTACTATTTTTATCATTTTTTTTCCCCACAAATAGAGCTTTCTTTTGGTGGTATTTAATCAGAGCTGGGGTTTTTTTTTTTTGCTAAACAAACAAAAAAATTGAAAATTTTGAAAAAAAAAATCATGTTTAATAGTTAGTTATAAAATTTTGCAAACAGGTAATTTTTCTGCTTCATTGATATGCGCTGATGAGGCGGCACTGGTGGGCACTGATAGGCTGCACTGGTGGGCACTGATAGGCTGCACTGATGGGCACAGATAAGGTGGCACTGATGGGGACAGATAAGTCGGTACTGATGGGCACAGATAAGATGGCATTGATGGGCCCTGATGGGTGGCACGGATGGGTGGCACGAATGGGCACTGATAGATGGCATTGATAGATGGCACTGGTAGGTGACACTGATGTGCAGCACTGTTCAGGCACTTATTGTGGGCACTGACAGATGGCACTGACATATGGCACTGTGGGCATTGACAGGTGGCACTGTGGGCACTGACAGGTGGAGCTGGTGAGCAATGACAGGTGGACCTGGTGGGCACTGATAGGCGGCACTTGTAGGGGGCACAGGTGGGCACCATGGAGCCGGGGCACATCGCAGTGATCGGGACTAATGTCAGATCGAGGAGGAAAAATAGCCGATTACTGGTTCTGTTGATATCACATGATCAGCTGTCATTGACTGACAGCTGATCACGTGGTAAGGGGTCGGGATCGACAGACTCCCGGATCACAGAGCGCGCCATGTGAACGGGACAACGTCATATGACGTAGTCCCGGCAATATAGATCCGCGCTGTAGCCGTCATTCGGCTATAGCGCGGATCTCAGGAGGTTAAACTGCAAACTTTTTTAAATGCATAAAGCTATAAGAGCTAAATATTGTTTTGCATCTTGCAGAGATAATAAGATAATGTAGGTCTTGAGCACACTAACAAAAGGCTGACTGGAAACAGACAAGCAAGACCAGCCATACACGGAGCAAATATTGTGGTTGCGGGAAAGAAATCCCCTCAATTCCTCAAAACAAACAGTGTTGATGCGAGAATCCCTCGAGGCTATAGCAGCTGCTAGCAATAGTCACAAGAGAAGCCGGCAGGCTGGTTGTACCCAAGTTGGTCAATGGATCAACTTGGTACATTCAGCTTGCCCATTCATTGACACAGACAACAAGACTCGACCCCCGCTCCCTCGTCACTGAAATCAATATGCCCAACGAGGAGGGAGACAGCAGTGAGAGACGCTGCTCTCGTGCACGTCACTGGAACAGATCGGGCTCAGGTAAGAATAGGGGGTGGGGCTGGGGGACCCTGGAGCAGTGAAGGTTTTTTACCTTAATCCATAGAATGCAATGAAGTAAAAAAAAACCTTGAGGCTTTAGAACCACTTTAAACCCAAAACCAATAATGTAATATATTGCAGCTTACCGATCATTAGATGTCGTAGCTACATCAGTTTATTTTCTTTGTCTTTTTTCCCCACTGTGTTTTTCATGGTGGTGATCTGACCAGTAGCACACCTCCTCCTGTATTACTGAGACACAACTCTGGACTAATGAGCAGAGGAGACTCAGCAGACAGTGGCATTGTTAGCCTGGAGGGAGGATAGTGTTAAATGTATTAGCAGATTTAGAACCACTGACAAATTGAAGCCAAACTCCAACTCACACTGTAAAAGCAGTTACGGTAAACTGTTTTTTTCCCCCTTTTGGGATAAAGGTTTTGCATGAATAAATAAAAGCATAAAAGCTGATCATTTTAATCATCCCTGCCAGTGTTAAGTGGTTTGTCTCATCCATGTAAACTAATACATTCTGCTGGAGAGTTTGTGCTATGAAAAACAACAGACTTACTAGCTGGATTACCAGATGGAAATAGAAGAAAGAAAGCCTAAAAAAGGAAATCAGACATTACATCTAAGAATTGGTAAGCTGTAATATAATAAATGCTTGCTTTTGGCTTTAAAGTGTTACTAAACCCACAACAGTAAAATTTGTCTGTATATGCAGTAAAGCATGCTTGTTATACTCACTGCGGAACCTAAAGAGTTTATCCTCCACATTGTGTAAAAAGGCTGTTTGATCTTGTATGCACAGATCCTCCTCTCTTTCTACTGTCCCCTGATAATTTCCTGATAACACAGAGTCTATGGAGTCAGGCTGCACATGCTCAGTTTGGTGTGTAGTGCTAGATAGTTTTTTTTTCTTGGGAGAGTGCGTGTGATCAGCACATGGCCAATTAGCACTGTCCAGACAGAGTCAGGTGTCTTGCAGTCTCATAGGGCAGTCAGAAAACTCCTCCTACAAGCTTGTGCTGGACACTGCTAGAAGTCACAAGACTGCTCTAACTGCTGATGAGAAAAGTATATATCTACTAAAATAATTGCATTTCCATGTTCTGTGTACTGTGGGAGACCAGATATAGCAAATGCAGGGTCCTGGGTTTAGTAACACTTTAAAGGGGTTGTAAACCCTCATGGTTTTCACCTTAATGCATTCTATGCATTAAAGGTGAAAAACCTTCTGTGGTGCTGCAGCCCCCCCGAGCCCCCGTTTTACTTACCTGACCATGATCCTTCTCTGGCCGAAAACGAGCACACCAGCTCTACCTGGTGTCTCGTGTCCTGATTGGATAGATTGATAGCAGAGCAGCCATTGGCTCCTGCTGCTGTCAATCAAATCCAATGACGCGGCGCCAGGGGGCGGGGCCATGTCCTGCATTCTGTGTGAATGGACACAGATGCGGGACTCGGGAGCTCGCCCGCACGGTGTCCACCAAGGAGAGCGATTCTCCAACGTGGACACTCAATGCGGGGAGGAGCCACCAGCGCCACTGAGGGACCCCAGAAGAGGATGATCGGGGGCCACTCTGTGCAAAACTAACTGCACAGTGGAGGTAAGTATGACATATTTGTTTTTGTTTTTTTTTTAAAACGAGGGTTTACCACCCCTTTAAGGTATCAGACTTGTCAAGGGGGTTGAGGAAGGCAATTGGAGCCCAATAAATGTAACCCCATTAAAAAAAAAGTTAGGATTTATGAGTAGTGTTACAACAGGATACGCAGGATATAACAGAAACTGCAGTTTGGCAAAAATACATCAGCACAGAAAATACTGTGGTATTATTGTTCTACAACAAACATATTGTACAAAGCACATATCTAATAAAATCTTGATTATCTGTTTATGATTAATAGTATGCTTGATCAAAAGGAACTAGAAGCCCAGGTTTTTCTTCTGCCTTTCTTTTTGGCAGTAAAATGTTGTCTGAGCCAAGTTTGACAAAATAAAGGAAAGTTAAATTAAAGGAAAAACAATCAGGAAAAACCTTGAGTGACACAAGTCATTAAATGTTTATCTACATGCTTGCCAATAAAATATATAAAAGACGTTCTAGCTGAATGAAATGTAGAAATGTAACAGCTTTCAAAATGCTACATACAACACAGGTGCTCGGAAATAACTGCTGTTTGCTTTGTAACATAATCAAGATCGTGTGTGTACGAAAAGAGCCCCTGCCAATCACAATCATAGCTGTGTTCCACCCACTTCTCCACCAATCCACTTACTTATTCTAAACCCACACTGTGGGATACTTTGTCAATAGGCCAGATGTGAGTAAGAACTAAAAACTGATGAAACCTCTAACTGATGTGTTTACCTAATTTACTAAAAAGAAAGAAAAAACGAAACAGAATAACAGCAAATCAGATAAGACCTAAAGTTTATTATGCAACACTTACAACTGATTATATAAAAAGCAAAGATTTTCAGGTTTTGTAGTTCCCTAATATCTAAAAAAGAAGCACCAGACAGTGGCGGTGCATCCATAAGGGCGCACAGGTGGCACCCCCTCTCTCTTGCCACCCACCTCTATCACCAATAGATTCATGCATTGCATGAATCTATCTATGGCCGCCGCTGCCACCCCCTATCAAGGCTCCCGGCCCATTTTCGGGTGCCGGGCGCCTGAATTACAGTGGCGGGATGTTTTTTTGAAGCACCTGATTAGAGCCATAGGCTCTAATAAGCATCATAAAAGGTAAACAGCGAACGCCAAGCGCTTACAGTTCACATCATAAAAGGTAAACAGTGACCGCCAATCAGGTGCTCGGGTCTGTTACCCGTCACCTGATAGGCGTCCAATTACAGCACCTGTCGTTTCAGCCAATCAGGCATCTAATCATAGCAGAGGATGGGAAGAGAGGACGGGAGAAGACATTGAGGGCTCGCTGTCATCACCCACTGCCACACCGAGAGACAGGGTAAGTGCGGGGCAGACGGCGGGCAGGCACACTGGCAGCATTTGATGGGCACAGTGGGAGCATTTGATATGGCACAGTGGAAGCATTTGATGGCACAGTGGGAGCATTTGATAGGCACAGTGGGAGCATTTGATGGGCACAGTGGGAGCATTTGATATGGCACAGTGGCAGCGTTTGATGGGCACAGTGGCGTTGTTTGATGGCACAGTGGCGGTGTTTGATGGCACAGTGAGGGCGTTTGATGGCACAGTGGCGGTGTTTGATGGCACAGTGGCTGCGTTTGATGGCACAGTGGTGGCAATTTGTGGGCACAGGGGCTGTGTTTGATGGCACAGTGGCAGCAATTGATGGGCACAGTGGCGGTGTTTGATGGTACAGTGGCGGCAATTGATGGGTACAGTGGCTGCGTTTGATGGCACAGTGGCGGCAAATGATGGACACAGTGGCTGCGTTTGACAGCACAGTGAAGCTGCAACTGATGGTTTTTTTTTTCTGAATTTTTCAGTTTGTTTGCGCCCCCCCAAAAATTTTGAGCACCAGCCGCTAATGGCACCAGATATCACAAATAAAGTCGGTGCATGTAATATGAATATTTCAAGTAGAAGTCCAGGCTTAACTATGCTTAACCACTTAAGGACCGAGCCTCTTTTTGAGATTTGTTGTTTACAAGTTAAAAACATTATACATTTTTTTTCTAACACCCTAGAGAATAAAATGGTGGTCGATGCAATACATTCTGTCACACCGTATTTACGCAGCGGTCTTACAAGCGCACTTTTTTTTTAAAAAAAAAAATAAACTTTTTTGAACTAAAAAATAAGCACTACCGATCGTGGCGATACTTCACATGTGTGCTTTGAACACCGTTTTCATATGCGGGCGCTAGAGCTGTACGATTAATCGTTAAAAAATTGCGATCTCGATTCACCCCCCCTGACGATCTCTCCTGCTGAGAGTAGGCGTTTCTTTCATATAAACAAATGGAGAGATTATCTGCTTAGAGTCCATTTACATAGGGGCAACTTTGGATCCGATTAGAAGTCGCCCCAAGTCGCGCAACAAAATAAATCAATGTAAGTGAATGAGAGCCGTCCCCGTCTTAGGCCCCTTTCACACTTATACGACTTGTACGACTTGTCCCACGATTACAAAGTAGCATGACAAGTCGTTCCCCATGATTTCCAATGACAGCCATTCATATTAGTACGTCGTTCCGACTTCAAAGTAGTCCCTGCACTACTTTGGTCTGATTTTGATGCCACTTACACTTACATTCCTTGAAATCGCGGCAAAAATCGCATCTGCGAATCGCGGCAAAAATCGCGGTAAAAGTGTGAAAGGGGCCTAAATGCACACTACTGAAGTCGCTCCGACTTCAGAAAAGGTTCCTGTACTACTTCAATCCGACTTCTAGGCGACTTGTACCCATTGATTTCAATGGAAGTTGCCTCCAAGTCAGATCTCCTGTCTTAAGGCCCATACACACGATCAGACTTTTTGACAAGAAACATGCGAATTAGCTGTTTTGGACCAACATCCGACCGTGTGTATGCTCCATCGGACCAACTTTTTCCGTTTTCATCTGACTTTTGTTGGCTGTGCGAACGGAACAACTTTCTGCCAACAAAAGTCTGATGGAGCAAAGTCCGACCGTGTGTACACAAAACCATCGGACTTTTGTAGAAAGTACAAACACTCATGCTCAGAACCAATGCAAAAGATCAGACAACAATATAGAAGTTGACCAAAGGTGGCGCTGGAGTATTCGAACGTCCTCTTTTGAAGTGTCGTCAGTACGTTGAAACGTCACTACGTTCGTGTTTGTTGCCTAAAAAGTCTGATCGTGTGTATGCCATACAAACTTGGGGCCAACGCCCTTTGTACAAAAATCCAAGGGAAAGTTGGTACAAAGTCCGATCGTGTGTATGAGGCTTTAACTGAATCAACTTTCCAACTTGAAACATTGTAACTAAAGCCTCATACACACGATCGGACCTTGTACCAACTTTCCCAAGCTAATTTGCATGTTTGTTGTCAAAAAGTCCGATCGATCGTGTGTACGGGCCTTTACTCTTACTTCTTAGATCAAAGGGATAGAACTTCTTGTGTAAACAAATAATCTGGGCAGTCTGCCAAGCTTTCAACAACGTGTAAATGCAGGAAGTTTAACCACTTAAAGTTTAAATCTTTTTCTGACACTTCTTTCTAAAGTTAAAATCAATATTTTTTGCTAGAAAATTACTTGGAACCCCCAAACACACACATACATACACACACACACTATATATATATATATATATATATATATATAATATTTTAGCAGAGACCCTAGGGAATAAAATGGCAATTGCTGCAATATTTTTATGTCAAACTGTATTTGCCCAGCAGTCTTTCAAATGCAATTTTTTGGGAAAAAAATACACTTCAATAAATAAAAAATAAAAAAACAGTAAAGTTAGCACAATTTTTTTGTTTTAATGTGAAAGATGATGTTACGCTGCGAGAATCGTGAGAGAATTGTGATCTATCTTCTAAGCAAAAAAATTGTGATTCTCATTTTAGCCAGAATCGTGCAGCTCTAGCGGGCGCTACTCACTTATGCACGCGAGCTCGACGGGATGGGGCATGTTTAACCACTTCAGCACTGGACCATTTGGCTGGCCAAAGACCAGATCACTTTTTGCGATTCGGCACTGCGTCGATTTAACTGACAATTGCGTGGTCGTGCGACATGGCTCCCAAACAAAATTGACGTCCTTTTTTCCCCACAAATAGAGCTTTCTTTTGTTGGTAGTTGATTACCTTTGCGGTTTTTATTTTTTGCGCTATAAACAAAAAAAGAGCGACAATTTTTAAAAAAATTATATTTTTTACTTTTTGCTATAATAAATATCCCCAAAAAATCTATAAAAAAGTTTTTTTCCTCAGTTTAGGCTTATATGTATTCTTCTACATATTTTTGGTAACAAAAATCTCAATAAGCGTTTATCGATTGGTTTGCGCAAAATTTATAGCATCTACAAAATAGGGGATAGTTTTATGGCATTTTTATTAATAATTTTTTTTAATAGTAATGGCGGCGATCAGCGTTTTTTATTGTGATTGCGACATTATGGAGGACACATTGGACACTTTTAAAGCTATTTTGGGACCATTCACAGTTATACAGCGATCAGTGCGATTAAAAATGCACTGATTACTGTGTAAATGTTACTGGCAGTGAATGGGTTAACCAGGAGGGGGCGCTGCAGGGGTTAAGTGTGTCCTAGGGATGTGTTATAACTGTGGGGGGATGGGCTATGTGTGACACAACACTGATCACCGCTCCCGATCACAGGGAGCTGTGATCAGTGTCACTAGGCAGAATGGGGAAATGCTTGTTTACATTAGCATTTCCCCATTTTTCCTCTCCGTGAGAACTGCAGTCGGACTCACTGAGCTTGCTATCCGGACCTCGCGAAATCACGTTTCGCGAGGCAGCTGGTCCGCAATCGGTAAAAAACATTTTTTTTCCTTATTTATTTTACCTTTTATTTTTTATTTTTACACTGTTCTTTAAAAAAAAAAAAAAAAAAAAATGTGTCACTTTTATTCCTATTACAAGGAATGTAAACATCCCACAGGACCTCTTAAATATGAGATCTGGGGTCAAAAAGACCTCAGATCTCATATTTACACTAAAATGCAAAAAAAAAAAAAAAAAACGTTGCTTACGCCCTGCAATGGTATGGAGACGGGTGGGGACCATCTTCTCCTCACTCGTCTCCATACCCAGCAGTGAACAACATCCAATCGCCTCCGGTAAGCGGCAGAGGGCACCGGAGCGCAGCGATAAAAGTGATCTTGCGGCGAATCCGCCACAGAGACCACTATTATCGGAAACTGGACCGCCGGCTGAAAAAGAGGATACCAGGGTTATGGCAGCTAGCTGCTGCCATAACAACGATATTCCTCTTCCAACTTAGGACGTATATCGGCGTGCGGCGGTCCGGAAGTGGTTAAAACTGCTCCCACCCCCTACTAACTCCTATAATAGCTACCCAGTAAAAGGAAAATGCTTATAGTTACCTATTCTCAAGGTGCTTAATTCCAGTCACATGATTGGCTCCCAGTGACGGGTTTCAGGGGAGAAGAAGGACAGCCAACAATGGATGCTCTATAGTAGGCCTATGGGAGACCTCAGTGCCCAGGCATTCCATCCATTGTCGGTGTTCTCTCCTCTTCTCTGAAGTTAGTCACTAGGGAGATCACGTGATCGGACTGGAGAGGTCTGAGAATAGGTAAGTATATGCATTTACCTTTTACAGGGAAGGTATAATAGGAGTTGGGGGGGGGGGGGTGTTATAGCAATTGTAAGCTTAGTTAGTTCTAGTGTTGAATTCCACTTTATAACTAAACTTCTGGCACAAAATATGTATTTAAATAAATTCCTCAGTAGACACAAAGGATATAAATCCAGTTTATGAGCAACAAATACCTAAACCCTGTTATTACCTTGTAAAATCATCAACATTTTTTTATTTCCATTGGGAAATGAAGAACATTCTCCCACCTTACATCTTTGAAAGAAAACTGAAGATGTGTGCAGGAGTTCTATACGTGATTACTATATTATCCAAGTGACTTTCCAGCTGACATAACTGGTTCTGCACCCCAACATATACACACACACACACACACACACATACACACTCACTCACATGTACATTCATGAGAAGTTACTTTGCAGGCATGACTAGCCTAGGATTGTCTTGTTAAAAACTGTCAAATCACAGATCAAACCCAAAAACTCAAGTAAAATATCATGTGATTCATATATCAGAGCTAAACAATGTGTACCCAGAGGCTTAACCATCTTCTTTTCATATGAGAAAAAAATAGGATGTATGAACATAAATGTTTTGTCTTATGTAAAAAGAAATTGTATCCAGTCTGTCATCTGACTGAAAAAAGGATATTGCATCATCCTGCTAAACTGTCAAATCACAGGTTAAAGCCTTCAAAGTCAAGTAAATTATCATGTGATCCATATCATACTAGAACCTAAACAATGTGTAGCCTGTGGCTTAACCATTTTCTTTTCATATAAGAAAAAAATAGATGTACGCAAGTTTTTTCTCATATATTCTCATTGCTGCTGGCAACGCATATTTCTGTTAAGGCCAGCATTTATCTTTTGTGTACCATCAACATTGACCTTTAGCAACGCATGATAACTTTCGGTTCATTATAGTGAACTGCAACTCAGATCTTGAACTGGGAGGAACCCGAGGTCAGCGTGCTGCAGTCTAAACATGACACAAGAGTACATCTTCTTATCCCAACAACCTTGGTCTGTACACCAATATTATTTAGGGGCTCACAACAACACTGCACAACATGACATGCTTTTGTTACTGTAACAATATTTTACATGTCAAGTAAGCTGTGCTCAGCAACACTGTAAATTTAATAAAGAACAAGAAAATGCATCACTTTCTTCTTAACCTCACAACAGTAAAATCAGCCTGTATATGCAATAAAGCATGCTTGTTATAACTTATAATCGCGGTGGAAACTAAGAGGTTAAGCCGCTGCATTGTGCAAAAAGGCTGCTTGATCTTGTATGCACAGATACTCCCCTCCCTGCACTGTCCCCCTGGACAAGTCCAGATAAGACAGAGCCTTTGGAGTTAGGCTGCACATGCTCAGTTTGGTGTGTATTGCTAGAGAGGTTTTTTTTTTCTCTTGGGAGAGTGCATGTAATTAGCACAGAGCCAATCAGCACTGTCCAGACATGTCCAGACAAAGGGTCAGGAGCCTTGCAGCCTCATAGGACAGCTCAGTGCAGTATGAAAACTCCTACAAGCTTCAACAGGAACTGATAGAAATCACAAGACTGCTATATACTGCTACTGAGAAAGGGTATTTAGCTGTTTATATTTACTAAAATAATTGCAGTTCCATGTTCAGTGTACTGTGGGAGACCAGATATAGTGAATGCAGTATCCTGGGTTTAAAAACATTTAAAAATATTTAAAAGTTTATCCCAAGCAAGAACCCCTTTTTTATTGGGTGGAAAACTAAAATGTAAATGTTTTAATGCTGTAAAATGTGTCCCCACTGGGAAGAGTTGCCTTCATTTTCTGTTCTGGTGACCACCATGTCAGGAACAGCATGTGAAGGGAAATCTATCTATAACTGGGAAAGAGACAAAAAAAACCCTGCCATCACCCTTACCTACGCTACTCAAAAATAAGGGGGAAAAAAAGGGAATTTGAAGTGGTTCTAAAGGTTGAAGGTTTTTTTATCCTTCATGCATAATATGCATGAGGGTAAAAAAACCTTCAGCATGTAGCTCCCCCGCAGCCCCCCCTAACACTTTACCAGAGCCTGATCCAGATCTAGCGATGTGCAAGAGAGCAGCTGCTTTCCTGGGTCTCTGCCTTCTCACTGGCTGAGAGACAGCCATTGGCTCCCACTCCTGTCAATCACAGTCGGTGAAGGGGGGACGGGGGGGCAAGCTCTGTTCTTTGTGTCTTATGGACACACAGAGCAAGGCTCAGGAACGAGCATTCACAAGTGCCCCCATAGCAAGGCGCTTGATATGGGGGGCACTCGGAGAAGCCAGGAGCACCAACAGGGGACCTGAGAAGAACAGGAATGGGGCTGCTCTGTACAAAACTATTGCACAGAGCAGGTAAGTATAAGAGTTTTTATTTTTTTAATTAACATTTAAAGTGGTTGTAAACCTCAGACATGAAATATGAACAAAGCATACCCCTCTATAGTGTGTACTTGTCTCCAATAAGAGCACTAAACGTCACTTCTGTCTGCTGATTCATTTCTCTGCTATCACCATAAATCACTTCTGACAAGTATTCCTGACACCAAGAGAAAAATGGTTACTGAGCTCTGCAGAGTATAACTTCAGCTCTCCGCCCCCTTTTTTCTGGACACTCAGACAAACTTAATAATTCAGCACTTTGAACAGATGTGGAGAAGATAAGACTGCAGTTAGACAGGTACAATTTATGTAGGAGGATTTTTTTTATCTCTGTGTATCACCTGAGACCAGTCACTTCACTGGGTATATGCAAAACGTTTACAACCACTTTAATATTACGTTCCTTTTGACATTATTATTATACACGATTTATATAGTGCCAACAGTTTGCGCGGCACTTTACAATGTAGAGGGAGGGGGGACAGCACAATTACAATACAGAAGGGACAGGAGGGCCCTGCTCGTGGAGTTAATAGCTGTGGGGGGTGATTTGATGGGGGTGGTTCGGGTACAGTTCTTAGGTGGGTGTGGGATAAGCTTCCCTGAATAGATGAGTTTTCAGGGATCTCCTAAAGGTGGACAGGGTAGGAATTGATTGGACATACTGGGTCAGGGAGTTCCAGAGGATGGGAGAGGCTCTAGTGAAGTCCTGTAGGCGAGCGTGTGATGAGGTAACAAGGGATCAAGAGTGCAGGAGGTCCTGGGAGGAGCAGAGGGGACAATTTGGGCAATATCTGCAGATGAGATTGGTGAGGTAACTTGAGGCGATGTTGTGGATGGCCTTGTATGTTGTGGTTTGTATTTTTAATTTTATACGGTGGGGTAGTGGAAGCCAGTGAAGGGGTTGGCAGAGAGGGGCAGCAGTCACGGATCGGTTAGCGAGGTGTCTGAGTCTAGCAGCAGCATTCATAATAGACTGAAGGGGGGATAGCCTGTGTAAGGGTAGGCCATTAAGGAGAGAGTTGCAGTAGTCAAGGTAGTCAAGGTGGGAAATAACCAAGGAGTGAATAAGCTGCTTTGTGGTGTCGTTAGTCAGGAAGGGGTGAATTCTGGAGATGTTACGGAGGTTAAGGCAGCACGATTTAGCCAGTAATTGGATGTGAGGGCTGAAGGAGAGGTCAGAGTCAAGGATTACATTACATGCCAATTCCTGCACATTTTTAAAGTTATCCCACAGTTTTTCTGCATACTTCTCTTGATGATACTCTGTATCCCACAGATACATTATCGAGAAAATAACTCCAAGAAGATAGACACACTTTCTAGTGAAGGCGTATTGGAAAACGGATATTTTTTTTGTCAACAAAAGGCTAATTGTACCCACAACATAAAATGAAGTTACTGATCCAGCCAACCAAATCTCATAGCCAAGAACATGCACTATGTGCCATAAGTCAAACTTTACACCCCGCCTTGTCTATTACCGCCAGCAGATTGCATGTTTTTCCATGTGTCCCTATCACCTCTAGATAGGCTGAACATTAACCCTTGGCCTAAATGTGTAAAATCCAGTGCTTTGTAGAGTAGAAGCTGAAGCGGGTGTTAGAACAGTGCAGCCACCAACATGCCTCCTTTTCCTATTCACATAACATTTCCATAACAATATCTCTCTTCCAGAGTAAATTAACATATACACTCACCGGCCACTTTATTAGGTACACCTTGCTAATACCAGGTTGGACCCCCTTTTGCCTTCAGAACTGCCTTCATTTTTCATGGCATAGATTCAACAAGGTGTTGGAAACATTCCTCAGAGATTTTGGTCCATATTTACATGATAGCATCAAACAGGTACTGCAGATTTGTGGGCTGCACATCGATGATGCAAAGGTGCTCTATTGGATTGAGATCTGGTGACTGTGGAGTCCATTGGAGTACAGCGACTCATTGTCATGTTCAAGAAAGCAGTTTGAGAAGATTTGAGCTTTGTGACATGGTGCATTATCCTGTGGAAGTAGTCATCAGAAGATAGGTACACTGTAGTTATAAAGGGATGGACATGATCAGCAAAAATACTCAGGTAGGTCGTGGCATTTAAGCGATGCTCAGTTGGTACTAAGGGGCCCAAACCACCACCAGTCTAAACCCTTAATACAAGGCAGGATGGATTGATGCTTTCATGTTGTTTACGCCAAATTCTGACCCTACCATCTGAATGTCGTAGCTGAAATCGAGGCTCATCAGACCAGGCAACATTTTTCCAATCTTCTATTGTCCAGTTTTGGTGAGACTGTGCGAATTGTAGCCTCAGTTTCCTGTTCTTAGCTGGCAGGAGTGGTACCTGGTGTGGTCTTCTGCTGCTGTAGCCCATCTGCTTCAAGGTTCGATGTATTGTGCGTTCAGGGATGGTATTCTGCATACATTGGTTATAATGAGTGTTATTTGAGTTACTGTTGCCTTTCTATCATCTTGATCCAGTCTGCCCATTCTCCTCTGATATCAACAAGGCATTTTCCTCCACACAACCGCCACTCACTGGATATTTTCTCTTTTTCTGACCATTCTTTGAATAAATGACGTTGTGATGTCATTTATTGCTGGTAGAGAACATTTCAGTAGATCAGCAGTTTTTGAAATACTCAGACCACCCTGTCTGGCACCAACAACCATGCCACGTTTAACGTCATTTAAATCTTCTTTCTTCCCCATTCTAATGCTCGGTTTGAACTTCAGCAAGTCATCTTCACCATGTCTAGATGCCTAAATGCATTGTGTTGCTGGCATGTGATTGGCTGATTAGCTATTTGTGTTACCAAGCAATTGAACAGGTGTACGTAATACAGTGGTCGGTGAGTGTATATAACATTAGGCTTTATTTACAAGGCTTCAACACAAGGATAAGTCTCTTTATTTTTATTGAATTGGATCCTGTAAAAAACAGCTGTCACTTTTTGAAAATAAATATCCTTATGCTGGTGTTTTAGCTTTGAGTATTAAACCTTATGTATTGGGTGACACTAAGGCCCCTTTCACACTGGGGCGTTTTTCAGGCGGTACAGCGCTAAAAATAGCGCCTGTACACCGCCTGAAAAAACCGGCCCCATTCACTTCAGTGTGAAAGCCGGTGGGCTTTCACACTGGAGCGGTGCGCTAGCAGGACGGTAAAAAAAGTCCTGCTAGCAGCATCTTTGGAGCGGTATAGGAGTGGTTTATACACCGCACCTACCCATTGATTTGAATGGGACACCGCGGTAATACCGCCGCAATACCGCCGCAAAGCGCCGCTGCGGCGGCGCTTTGCGGGGGATTTTAACTCTTTTTCGGCCACTCGCGGGGGGTAAAACCGCCCCGCGAGCGGCCGAATACAGCGGCTAGAACGACGGTAAAGCAGCGCTAAATATAGCGCTGCTTTACCGTCACCGCGGCTCCCGTCCCAGTGTGAAAGGGGCCTAAGTGGGTGGGGCATGACTAGTGTGTATTCCTGAATCCCTATCCAGTGACTGTATTGCCACTCTGTAGCTTAACAGCTTGGCAGGAACCAATTCTATACAGAAATGAAATCCCAAAAAAACCTGACGTTGTGATGTCATTTATTGACATTTTATAGATGTCTAGAAAAAACTATGAAATGGCATTCCAATGTTAATTCTTTACCTATCTGAGTGAGATTTCCTGAGGCCACACAGAGTTCTGACATGTCAGCACCACAGAGCTGAGAAGTGCAAGCATTTGTGATTGGTGTTCCGCACTGCTGTCAGATCATTGTACAGACCCAGCCGCTCTCACACATTGAGTAGAAATACTAGCAAGCACTGTGTACCACGCATGTGTGGCCAACTGCTGGGAGAAACAACAGTACTATATATAATACCACTGGGCAATTGAAGCTTTCTGCATAAGCTGCTACCCTATTTAGCTGTAATTGGGCTTTAATAGGCAAGTATTCGTATTCCAAATCACACCATGAACAAGCCAGAAGGGATGATAATTTGAAGCAATTAAACATAACTATTACTAAAAAGAATTTGTCTGGTTTATTGCGTGTATATTCATCAACGTATTTTTAACACATCTTGACTGCCTTGAGTACTTCTTATTACCCTTCTGTTAAAAACACATGCGATTCCCCAAAATATAGGTATAAGAGTAACCCAATATGCTGTAGTACGTGCATAGTATTATGTAGCATAGATATAGCCTGGTGGATCTGGATAGGAAATTCCTGTCTTTTTGCATCACTTTTATCTTTAAACATGTTTTTCTACTTGAGTTTTTTCAAGAACTTAGGGATTCAGTATAATAAAGACATACTGTATTAGTAAATCTTTTTACTGTCCTACACTAAAAAAAAAAAAAAAAACTGTTATATACGTAACTTTTAATACAGACCTTGAAAATTAGATATTGTAATGACCAGTGACATGCAACATAGTTGTAATTTACCTACACTGTATATGGGCACAAACAGTTCCTAATGCTAAGTGGCTAAATTAATAGCAAACTCGAGACAAAGGTAACCTGTCCAGTGAAAAGGGAAAAAGTTTCCTTATCTAGTTATTTTCTCCCTAGCTGACCGGACAGGATCAACGCCTCTCTCCCCCTCCATAAGCTTTGAACAACTTCATCAGCATAGGTTGCAGATCCTGTCCTTTATGCCCCTCCTCCTGCTGAAGTGCCAAAGGCAACCACCTGTTCTGTCTACCCTAGCTCCATTCACACACCAGCCTTTTAAACCGCTGCTATACTGCCCAAGATTTCCAAGCAGGCTGTTAAAATGTCAAATCATACATCAGCGTGTTCAGGTGTCATTCATGGTACCTAAAAATGTGCTGCGATTATCACGCAACAAGTCACGCTGCAATCGCACAAACCAAATTGCGTTACGCGTGACACCCCCAAAAAAAGTTACAGTTTGCGCAATTGCAGTGGGAGAATCGCACCGCATTTAGGTACAATGGATAGCACCTGAACACACCGATATATGATTTGCCATTTTAACAGCGCGCTTAGAATTCCCAAACCTGCGATACAAAATGCCTACGAACCACTGAAATGAATGGCACCTGAACACGATGATGTGCGATTTGAGATTTTACCTTAGGCTCACATCGCTGCATTTTTGTGGCCCGCGTTTGTTCACTTGAATGGGCTGCTGTGCCTGCGTTTCCCACAGAAAACGTAGCCCGCAGCACCTGTGTTTTTGCATGCGTGGGGTGCCATTTACAATGAATGGCAGCACCCTGCGTTTTCTCACAGCAGCATGTTTTCACTGTGATTGGTTGTGGGTATCACTGCAATTCATGCACCCGCAGCCACACGCATAGGTATGAACCTAGCCTTAGCAACGCGTTTAGAAATCCTGCTTCAAAATGCCTATGTGTGAGCAAAGCCTCAGTCAGGCAGAGAGACCGTGCATAACCAACATCAAAAGATGGCAAGAGTACACTGCCACGTTGAGAGGGGGCTTTGCATAGACGATAATAATGATGATATTTAAATTTTTTTAGAAAATGTTTAACAGCAATGCTTCAGGTGGTGCTGCTCTAAACCACCTGCATATTCCCACTGACAAATTACAATGTGTACATGCCCTTCAGCTGATCAATAGGTTCATTTGTGCCAGTTTGGTTGATAGCGGAAAGTAAACACACCTGTCATTTTCTAAAAAAAAAAAGTCCTTCTTAGCATCTTTACCAGGGACAGCTCTGCATTTTTTTTTCTAGCCAATTGGCCTTAAACTTAAAGGAGAAGCCCACTCCTGTGACCCATTTTCAGCAAAGAGTTGTCTGAAGTCTGCTCTCTGCTGACGTCACTGGAATCAGTCCAGGCACCGCATCATCACGACAATGAAGTCTGGATCTGCCAGGTGCCTGTACTGATGCCTGTCTCAGCGAGCCGCTGGGACCCTGAGGCAGCCGCTACCCCCCCCCCCCCCCCGCTGCAGCTCAGTGGTCCCATGAGAGTGGAGGAGCAGAGCGGAGAGCTGCTGATTGACAGTCAGCAGCTCTCCTCTCTGGGATCTGTGAGAACCAAGCCATCATTGATCTTCGGTTCTCAGTGCAGAGGCGCTGGGGGACAGATGCAGCAAGTAAAAAAGGGGGGGGGGATATATACTTCTCTTTTTTAGCAATGTCCAAGGCCTCCTTCAGTCTAATGAGAACCTCCAGGGCCAGAGATAGCTGACATCCTTCTGTATGTAGTGGGTTGTGAGGCATAGTGGGTGCAAAGATGGTGAAAGTCATTGGGCGCCAGACACTTCTTGGATGTAAAAGAGGTTTTATTTCTCTTAACAGTCCTGTTTGTATTTTTGGGGGAAGAGAGGGTTAGGGCCAGGACACCCTTAGATAGTTGCAAACTCAATTAGCAGACTCCGAGACTTCAATAGAATGACAGCCGTGCAGGGAAAGGCCTCCAGCAAGAAGCCACAGCTGCACGTTCAGTAATGCTGTCTCCTATGGCAACAGTCTTAAACAGTTTCTAACACAAAGCTTAACAGTTCTTCCAGCTTCACCTCAACTTCTCCTTGTAGTTCTTCCATACACTGAGCTCCCGGTCTCTCACTAGACCCACTGATAGTCCCTAGCTTGGCACTCTAGATACCTCTCAAGCTTCACCCACGCTGGCCCGCTCAGTCCCTAGCTTGATACACAAGGCTGCTCTGCAAGCGTCACCTCCACTGGCTGGGTCTCTGGCTTGATTCCCACCAAAGTTTCCAGATTCTTCACTGCCCCCCATCTGGTGAGAATGCTGCTTCAGTACTTGCTTCAGTTACTCACTATGGTCCCTGGTAATAAGGCGGATAGTTCCTTAATGGCGGCAGCTTCCCCTCTACCTCCGACCATGACAGGTTCTCCGGCCGGCAGAACCGGCACTTTTGGTTGGACTGCAAGCTGCAATCCCAACACTGTGTTGCACTCTTGCTTCCGGATAGGCCCTCAAACAGCCTAGCAGACAGATTTGCCAGGGATAGACCCAATCTCCTGCCTAGCAGCTCGGGCAATATGACACACATCCACCCAGACAGCCGTCCGAACCCAATATGACACACACCCACCCGAATATATAGGTTCTCCCAGCAGGCCAAGGGATCCAAGAAAACCCCTGCACATTGGCTGAGATACCCCACAAACCCATAACCTGACCTTGGGTTGCCCTTCTCATATCTAGTACAGTACCACCAAGTACCTGGCCAACTAGTGGTAGAAGAAAAAAGTGCAACAAGGCCAAACTTAAGGAGAAATAAATCAACCAGGATAACTACTCCTGGCAAGTAAATTTGTGAGGAGCTCCCTGCCTAAATTACAGGGTGCTACACTTTTAACAAACAAATATTTTTTTGTGATTTGTGGCGTGTACAAACAAGATACCTCTAATGATAGCTATGCCGGGTCTGGCTGTGTAGTGTAAAAATCATATTTTGAATCAAACCGGTTCATACAGCTTTGCGGTAAAGCGTTTTAGCAGCGCTTTACCGGCACTGTGCAGGCAGTAGCGGGGTGCTTTTAACGCCAAAGAAGAGGTTAACAAGGGGTTAAAAGTGTCCGAAATGCGTCGCTGCCTTTGCTTTGCTTTCAATGGGCAGGGCGTTTTGAGAGTGGTGTATACAGCACTCCCGCGCCGCCCCAAAGAAGCTGCTTGCAGGACTTTTTTTCCTGTCCTGCAAGCGCATCGCCTCAGTGTGAAAGCACTGGAGCTTCATTGGAGAGTCGCTTTACAGAAGCTTTGCAGTCGCTATTTTTAGCGATATAGCACCTGTACAGCGCCTCAGTGTGAAAGTAGCCTAAATAAAACAGGTTACCTTATTTTCTGAATTACTTCCTTGATAGATACTTGCTAATTAATTAAGATACACCAGTTGCCCTGATGATGAGGCAAATATGTTTTGCCCCTTGAAATGCATTGGCTTTTCTCTCTTATGAATCAACTTTCTCATTAAAAACATTGGCCTCTAATTGGAATGTACAGTATGTATGTGGATTCTCAATTCTAAATCCTTTCCCTGTTCCTAAGAACCCCCCTTTTTGTGGAGTGTTCCCAATGACAATTTCAGTGACCATTCGAAAATCTAAATCTAGCATCCCATTTGATCTTGAGAATGGATGTGCATGATGGGAAAGATGATGGGAAAGATTACTTTTTTGCTTGTATGACTACTTTTTTGCTTCAAATCATACAGACTAAGAACTGCTATCAATTACTGCATGCTTTCTTAGGTCTCATTCACGCCTGCATTTGGGGCTGACTACGATTTCCTGCAGGAGACTCAGCGGGGTTTCCCATGAACAGCTGCAGATGGGAAGCTCCATTTAAAGCAATATGAGGCCGACAGAATCCACAGGCATTTTCTGTAATTAAAATGGCACTTCACTCTCCCAATCAAGGTTTATTATGTGTAATCCGTATGCTGCTAGCATTGGTAAATTAATAAAAAAGTATATCATATTTACTTGTTTTAAGCTTTTTTTTTTTACATTTCTTCAGTTACTTCCTGATTTCTTACCTAGGCACATTATGTCATACATCCCAGGAGTCTTCAGCAAGGGAGGAGGGGTTTTCTCAGCTAAGCACACCCTCCTGTCTGCATGCCTGAGCTAAGGGCAGATGGATTCCAGGAAGTAAATGTTACATCAGACATTTGCCCTTACTCAAAAGGGCCACAGCCAGAAATGCTACGTGGGTGTTTTTCAAAGTGATTTTGCAACAAAATAAAGCGTAGAGACATGGCTGGATGGGGGAGTTTGCTTTGAATATTAAAAATGAATTAAATAGTGTTTTTGGTTTATGGTGCTCAGATACAGTGAAAACCTGTTTTAAACATGTAGCGATTACCTGTGGATGGTTGGCCCTAGACACAAATTCTGTGCATCTGGGGCTGATCATCCACAGGTAGTCGCTGCATGTTTAATTATATGCATATGGCTGCAAATTGCTACGGTTGTTGTCAGACTCTCATTGCTTTATATGGGGCTTCCTGCCCGCAGCTGTTTGGAGGGAACCCGCTGAGTCTCCCACAACAAATTATAGTCAGCCCCAAATGCAAGTGTGAATGTGGCCCTTTAGGACTATTGATAACATGCATTACAAGTGTAATCCAGTGAGTACTAGGTGGTATTATACAAATGTACAACTTTGTTTTCTAAATGCACAGTATATTATATACATTTTGACCATTTGTTCTCGCTACCTCAACCCACAATAAAAAATAGGTTCTAATTTATTAGTTCATCAGTCAATTATTACTTAAAAAACATAAAACAGAATATCTTAGGACAGGAACTTCAAGCAGTGCTGCTGACACCACAGTAAAGAGAAATCCGGAGTCAGCTGTTTGATTAGAGGGCATGCAGTACTAGGGATAAAGACAGAAATAGCTCTGTTACACAAAAATGAAGCTAACCTAGACTTGAAATATCCGCTAACCTACCAAATGAACCCAGTGAGTAATGAACCATTGCTGCTTGCTACCTTTAGTACACTGCTGGAAACTGACTGTGCATGCATATTTATCTGTACTGTTCTGTGTCAGGGAAGATTATCAAAGGAAAACAGATCAGCTGACAAACTACTGGCAGAAGTACACATTGGCCAACTCAGACCATTATGCAATTTTGACCAAAACAGAACTGAAATAGACAATTTTAAGCAGACCTTTGTACAAAAATAACGCTTTGCACCACTCGTAATTCAATCCCCTCCACAATATTTTTTAATTTTTTGGTTTTTATTCATTCATTTTTTTCCTTTTGTTTCATTTGACCCACTCCTGCCTCAATTCTTGCCTGGGCGAGTATGGCTTTTCAGCCTCCTGGAATACTGACATCACATATCCAAGGAGGCATTACTTTTCTATATTCATAAAATCCACGGTGAGCCAAAAAGGCAAAAAAAAGCCCATTAGCTGTTTTTCTCCTCTTAGAGGCCTAGAAGTTGGCACCACACTGTCTGTGAAGCTAAGAGAAGAAAAACGGTTAATGGTGGGCTTTTTTGTGTCTTGTTAAGTGGGAGAAACTGACAGGTATTAGATACTGGTTTGCCAAGTATTCAACAACTGGTGTAACAAAGTTCTCCTACAAGGGAGTATCCTGGATATTGCCTTAGGCGATCAGGAAGATTTTGTTTTCCCTGTTGAAGCAAAAGGGCCATGTTTTATAAAGATTTTTTTAATTTATATCCGTGGAACCAAGTGGGAGGAGTATTCCTCAGAAGGGATTAATTGGATAGGCGTATGTATTTTTGAAATTTGATAAGGTACATGGAGTTACATATAGTTACATAGTAGTTGAGGTTGAAAAAATACACAAGTCCATCAAGTCCAATCTATGTGTGTGATTATATGTCAGTATTACATTGTATATCCCTGTATGCTGCGGTCGTTCATGTGCTTATCTAAAAGTTTTATGAAACTATTGATGCTCCCCTCTGAGACCACCGCCTGTGGAAGGGAATTCCACATCCTTGCCGCTCTTACAGTACAGAACCCTCCTACGTAGTTTAGGGTTAAACCCCTTTTCTTCTCATTTTAATGAGTGGCCATGTGCCTTGTTAAACTCCCTTCCATGAAAAAGTTTTATCCCTATTGTGGGGTCACCAGGAGTGAGTGGGTGGAACATGTCACACGTGGTGAAATCAAGATTGGCCTTAAACGGATATGCACGTTGTTGGTTAACTCAATGTGAGTAGTGGAGCTCTTTTTTTAGGGATGTTTTTTTGTTGCGATATAACACTATATGAGCATTTTTGTTTTTGGGAACCTTCACTTTGGAGCAAGGAAAAAGGACACAATACATAGAGGAGAGTGAAGACTAAGACCCCTTTCACACTGAGATGTTTTTCAGGCGCTTTTGGGCTAAAAATAGCAGCACTTTACCGCCAATGGTGCCAGCGTCCCAGTGTGAAAGGGGCCTAAAGAAGACTCAGCAGTTGTGTATAGAAGGCTCACCTTTAGAGTTGGAGGGTAAGATTATATATAAAGGGCAATATAAAACAGGCCATAAGGGTGTTGTTACAAATTATTTACATGTGAGCACATTTTAAGGTTATTTTGAGCACAAATATTAGTATGAGTAGAGCATACTACACTACATAGTTTTTCTTTTACTTTTCTTTTTTAGATTGGATTTTCATCAAAGAGTCGAGGGAATAAGAGACATTTATGATTTGGATAGATGTACGGTACTTTATTGGACACAAAAGTTACTGAAGAACATTCTGAGGGAACAATTCATGAACTAACTTGAGAGGCACACTGATCCGCTCGTGTGTACGCAGCATTGCATTTATTTAAGAACCCGGAAAAGAAAGATGTCATAGTAAAAGTCAGATGTTTGACTGATATAACACCAGTACACATGAGCTGGCCTTGCGTCATAAGTGGCTGGCCAATGACTGAAGATAAAAGAATCTGAGTGGTCACTCTGGGACAACGACGTGGGGGGGGGGGGTGGTCCTTGCATCGTTGGAAGATGACACACTAATAGGCAAGTTTGCCATAATGAGCAATTATGCTGTGTTCTGAGGATACCATGGGGATACTATTGTTTTTTAACAAAACTTGTTATAAATGAATACGTTTTTTAAAATATTAATATGCCAAAGATTTATATTATTAATATTATTCAGGATTTATATAGCACCAACAGTTTTGCGCAGCGCTTTACAACATGAGGGCAGACAGTACAGTTACAATATAATTCAATATCAGAGGGCCCTGCTTGTTAGAGCTTACAATCTAGGAAGGAGGGTCAAATGATACAAAAAGTAATAAACTATTAAATACCGTATTTATCGGCGTATAACACGCACCGGCGTATAACACACACCCCAAGTTTAGGAGGGAATTTTAAGGAAAAAAAGTTTTAGGAGAGAAGTTTAGGGAAAAAAAAAACTTACATTTAAGCGTCATTTGCAGCTTGCCCAGCGTCATTTGCAGCTTGCCCAGCGTCATTTGCCCAGCGTCATTTGCAGCCTTTCCCAGCGTCATTTGCAACCTTTCCCAGCGTCATTTGCAACCTGCCCAGCATCATTTGCAACCTGCCCAGCGTCATTTGTAGCTTGCCCAGCGTCATTTGTAGCTTGCCCAGCGTCATTTGTAGCTTGCCCGGCGTCATTTGCAGCTTGCTAGTGTCATTTGCAGCTTGCTAGTGTCATTTGCAGTTCGCCATCGTTTAAATTTCCCGCCGCGAGAAATACCGCGCATGCGCGGCCGAAAAAGACCGAACCGCGGCCGAAAAAGGCCGAAGTGCGGCCGAAAAAGACCGAGCCGACTGTTCAGCTCCGCTCGGAGTCCCGCCTCCCTGCTGTTTCGGGAGCAAGCGCAGGGAGGCGGGACTACGAGCGGAGCTGAACAGCCGGCTTCGGTCTTTTTCGGCCGCGATTCGGCTTTTTCCGGCCTTTTTCGGCCGCGGTTCGGCCTTTTTCGGCCGCGGTCGACATTTTTCGGCGCCGCAACCGATTTTTGTCATTTTTTTTTTTGGGTATCGGCGTATAACACGCACCCACGACTTTCCCCGATTTTAAGGGGAAAAAAGTGCGTGTTATACGCCGATAAATACGGTACATATTTCTGGGGAGGGATGTGCATTCATCATATTTAGATAAAAAATAATAAAAAGACCCCTTACATAGGGAAATCCAGAGTTTGCTTCAAGAGTTAAAAAGACATAAATCCAATTCTCAGAAAAAGAATAAATTAAAGAAAAACTAAAAGACTAATAATCAAATATCATACTCTGCCCTCAAATATTAGTTTAAAGCATATGTTGTTGAAGTCCAACATATTTATGATACATTCAGTTTGACTAAAAGCTACATAGGCTATATGTGGAAAGAATTCTTGGGGTGGTAAAAAGGAGTTTACCACCTCTAAACCAGGGCTTTAAGACTATATAAAAGGGTATTTTATAAAGGTACATGTGGAAACCATTTATATGCCTTCTAGATAAATTAGCATCCTTCTGGGATACAGGCACAAAAGAGCAAACAACTCTTTGAAAGAACCGTAAACAGGTGTCAGGACTTTGCAGGCCGCATCTATGAGTCCATGTGTAATTATTAAACTTTAAAGTATGTAAATTACATCAAGTATATGAAAATCCTATCAACTAAAATGTTATATATTAACTTGTTACTGTAAGTTCAAAAGTAATTTGTAGTTTGAAATCTGCAGATTTCTTTTAAATAATACCTGGTGATCCTGCCATAAAGGCTCCTGTTCAGGGACTTCCTGTTAAGCCTCATGCACACTTGAGCTCAAAACTACCTGTTTTACAGGCCCTTGATAACTTTTTCTGCCTCTAAACACCCCTCTATGTTAGCCTATGTGTCCATGCACATATAGGTGTTTACAGAAGTTAATGTGATATTTAATATGTTGTATACCCCCGATGCGGAAGTTGCACCTATAGGTTAGCCTATAATAAGGCTTACCCATAGGTACTGTAAATATCTCCTAAACGTGCGCCGTTTAGGATATATTTACCTTGTAGTGCGCCGATTATGTAATCGGCGCACGCATTGTGACGAAACGGCCCTCCGTGACGTTTTTTCACTAGCAAGTGCCGTGACTGATGGTCACACCACTCTGGCCAGTCACAGAGCCGGAGTCCACGGCCCCGGAAGGAAGAGGGGCGAAGATGGATGTGGCCACCTTTCCTCTTTAAAGGCAGTCCATTCACACACAGAGCCGTGGCTCTGCCCTGCCCCCTCTCTCTCCTCATTGGCTCACTGGCTGTGATTGACGGCAGTGGGAGCTATTGCACAAAGTCAGGGATTGTGTTGGATTAGAGTCGGGTGTATGATTAACCAATTATACCATGCAGGTGCTGATGATCATCAATTTTATGTAGTTAGAAACACAGTCATTAACAGAAACAGCTGTGTAGGAGGCTTAAAGCTGGGCGAGGAACAGCCAAAATCTGCTACTAAGGTGAGGTTATGGAGGACAGTTTCATGTCACAAGTCATAGGCTGAGCACAGCAACAAAACACAAGGTAGTTATACTGCATCAGCAAGGTCTCTCCCATGCAAAGATTCCAAAGCATACTACGGTTTCAAGTGGTCGGCCAAGGAAACCTAATGCAGTATATGAAAGACACCTTGTGCTTACTTCCTTTCAACATCAGAAGATGTCCAGCAGTGCCACAGGCAAAAAAACTAACAAAAGCCAGTGGGACCCAGGTACACCCATCTACCGTCCAGAGAAGTCTGGTTCATGGAAGAATTGTGGCCAAAAAGTCATACCTTCTATGTAGAAACAAGGCTAAGAGACTCAACTATGCATGAAAACATAGGAACTGGGGTGCAGAAAAATAGCAGCAGGTGCTCTGGACTGATGAGTCAAAATTTGAAATATTTGGCTGTAGCAGGAGGCAGTTTGTTTGGGCCGGAGAGCGGTACAATAATGAGTGTCTGCAGGTAACAGTGAAGCATGGTGGTGGTTCCTTGTAGGTTTGTTCTTAAGTCAAATTTGTTTGCAGGTTAGAACAGGTACAATTTTTGTAAGTAGCTCCACCAAGTGTAGCTTTGTAAGTGTAGCTCCACCAAAAAAAAAATAAAGTTTTAAGTTTTTTGGATAGCATAGGGAAGGGTTAACACCCCTGTAACAGTTGTTTTGCTGTCTGTGCCCTTGTTCAAAAGATTTCAGCTCACTTGCTGTGCTTATGACAATTGGATTTTGAAAATTTGTTGAAACAAGGATTGGTGATAAAGCTTCAGTGGAGACATCTTTTTCCCATGATAAGGTTTACAGGAGTAAATTTCCCTTCCTAGGGGTAGATTTCCTCTTACTTCCTGTTGCCCCCCCCTTTGTTTGTAAGTAGGAGTCGTTGTAAGTCGGATATTTGTAACCCAGGGACCGCCTGTATGTATATATATATATATATATATATATATATAGATAGATAGATAGATAGATAGATAGATAGATAGATAGATAGATAGATATATATATATATATATATATATATATATATATATATATACACAGTATCTCACAAAAGTGAGTACACCCCTCACATTTTTGTAAATATTTTATAATATCTTTTCATGTGACAACACTGAAGAAATTACACTTTGCTACAATGTAAAGTAGTGAGTGTACAGGTTGTATATCAGTGTAAATTTACTGCCCCCTCAAAATAACTTAACACACAGCCATTATTGTCTAAACCGCTGGCAACAAAAGAGAGTACACCCCTAAGTGAAAATGTCCAAATTGGGCCCAATTAGCCATTTTTCCTCCCCGGTGTCATGTGACTTGTTAGTGTTACAAGGTCTCAGCTGTGAATGGGGAGCAGGTGTGTTAAATTTGGTGTTATCGCTCTCACTCTCTCATACTGGTCACTGGAAGTGCAACATGGCACCTCATGGCAAAGATTTACCGGTTCCCAGAACACCTGAAGTGGGTTTACTGGGTATACTGAATGACTTAGTCCACAAAGTGGCTGCTCGCATCCTACTTCGGACTATAATGTTTTATGCACGAAAAGTAATTCTATTAAAATGGAAAGAATGTGATCCTCCTAAGGTACAAACTCTGTATGGTATCATTAATGGGGAACTCCCCAAAATTAAGATTGTTTACAAAAATAGGGTCTGCCTCAAGAAATTTTATAAGGTCTGGCAACCTTGGTTGGATGTCACTGCCCCCTTCTGGGGATCGGTCCTATCCTCACAAGATTGCTAACACTAGAGTGTGAAAACCTTATTGTATGACTTTGTTTACTAGCTGGCCAAGTGGAATTTGTCGGGATTGCTGGGACAGAGCAATGGCTGCATGAAGTATGAATGGGCTTGAATGGGTCTGTGTGTAGGGTATGTGTGAGTGTGTGGGTATCAGTTTTGCAGTAGGGCATATGGGTCCAATACTAATACTACCACCTTGAGGAGTAAATGCTGGGTGATACACTCCTTTCTTGTTTTGGCCAAGAGTTTAAGACGTAGTACAATGTCAAGGTACCAGTATATGTATATACCGGGGGCCACTGTCTGAAGCTAGTAGTGCCAGCTCTTGGGGTTCCCGCCTTGAGAGGCCGGCAGAACTACAGCGGCAAACTTAAGGAAGGTAGTGATGTGATCCTCTTGATTATTAGATGCTCCTACTGCTGTTTGCTTGTATTGTTTGTTATTTGTATTGTTGAAAATCAAAAATAAACACCTTTATAAATTTAACACACCTGCTCCCCATTCACAGCTGAGACCTTGTAACAAGTCACATGACATATATATATATATATATATATATATATATATATATATATATATATATATATATAGTAAACATACAAGTAAGTGTATTATTAAACAAGTAAATGTTGATGCCATCCACAATTTTCATTTCAGTTTTGTGTGGGCACCCATGCAGCTTTTTGGATCCCTTGGAGAGTCAAAAGGCAAAATTCCATTGTTGTTTGTGTCTCCAACCCTGTGCAAATAGGTATAATATATATATCGGTCTTGTAATTACGTGCCTTGGTTATGCATAAAATATACATTATAAAGACATTTAGATACCACAGCAATCACCAGGCATAGTTGTATGAAATGTGGTTTGGTCTGCCTTTCATTATTGACCTAAATAAAATTGTAAATAGTACATAAAAAATACAAATAACTAAAATATGCATTATTGTATTACTCTTCCTAATTACTTACAGCATGTCATTGCTTGCCCAATAGAAAAGCTAATTTACTACTTAAAAGACCTGGCAATGAATCTGGAAGTGTGTCCACACATACATTTTCTACTTTGCAACATGTTTCACAGAATCCATCCACAGTCTGAAAAACATGTACTCCTAATGCATCAACATGTTGGCCTGCAATGCATCAACATGATGTGAACCTTGGCTTTATAACTTAAAATACTAATAATTATGCAATGTTAGTATAATAGAATAAAAAACGAACTTTAAAGGCTCCGGTCAAAAGTGAAAGTGAAGCCTTTAAGTGTACTCGGTGTACTCAGGAGCACTGGAGCACAGCCTGCCTGCTCATTGTCTTCAGTTAAAATATGTTGTTTACTGTAAATGTATGACTTATTCGCTTTAAAGGTGAACACACTGTTGTTATGATCATCTGTGTAGTACTACAAAGAGCTGAAATCCAACTCATATCTTTAGACTCCTTGTCAAACTCCGTAGGTGGTGACCAAAATGTAGGCCTCATCACCACCTCATAACTCTAGAATACAGTAATCTGCTTTGCAAGGGACACATTGTCACTCCAAGTTTGAGTGTCGTGTGTCCTTTTGGCAAAACAAAGGTTTGCCTGCAATTTTGCATTTGCTCCCTTTTATCTGGTCTCTGCCATAGCTTAAAGTTGAGGGTATTCCCCTGTGGGGTACTTATAGAATAGGGTGATAGAATAAATGTGTCCATAAGTAAATCATCCTTTAAGGAATCCTTGTGGTGAAATGGTGGGAGGAAGCATCTGAATACCTTATAAGGGCCCTAAGCAGAAGTGGTGTTAAAGTGTGCAACCAGTGGTGTGATGTAACACCCGATCATTCACCTGAGACTGATCTTTGAGTGGCTGAATTTAAGTGCAAAGTTTGAAACGTTTGCACTGTGAAGTGAATACATTCCAGACATAGCCCCATTCTTTACAGTAACAGTCAGGGTGACCTTGTCTTACATGTCCATAATGCTGGACTGTAAATAAAGTCAATGCTTTGCCCATCACAGTGGGCATACCCACCAAAGGGATCTTCATAAATGTGGTTACAAAGTGGCCCTGGGCCTATATATCACCCTGCAGCTAACTCAATGCGAGTTCCAAGGTGCAGGATGTCTTAGACAGGTATTTTCACAACCCCCCCCCCCCCTGAAAGGTGCCAAATGTGACACCGGAGGGGGGAGGGTTCCGATGAGCAGAAGTTCCACTTTAGGGTGGAACCCCGTTTTCAGTAACAAAATCTTGCTGCTGCTGTCAGTTACTGCTACCAATTAGGAGGATTGGCTCGTGAAACGAAACAGAAATATATCATTGTGCAATGATTATGACTAAAAGAAGAGACCGCAAAGCAAAATATTTCACTGACATTTGTTATGAGTAATCTGCACTTATTGCAAAATGATCAGCTGCTCACAGCGTGGTTCCTCCTCACACTGCCTCATCGTAATTGATGCTGGATCTACACTAGGGGGCATTGTTTTTTTTTTTTTTAATAAAGGAATTGTCAAAAACTGTCTCTGTGTTTTTATCTATTTTTGACACGTTTGGTGAATGAGTAGGGGTATAATACCCCTACCCATTCACATGGTGGGGGCAGAATCTGGGGGCCTGCATATTCTGATAAGCCGCCTGGCTGCAGACCCCCACAACCACCAGCCAGGGTTGTGGGGAAGAGGCCCTTTTACCTGTTCCCACTTCCGGTCAGATCCCCTAGGTGAATTCACTGGAAATTCGCCCCCCCCCCCCCCTGCCCTCAACCTGCTGGGACACGTCATAAGTCCCAGAAGGCTGTGGGACCATTCACAAAGCACATGTGCAGTGGGAAGCCAACTGTGAAGCTGCAAGGCGTCACAGCCGGATTTCCACAGCTAACATGCCATTGATGGGGACATGAAGATCGGTGAAGAACCAGCCCAGGTGAGGACGGCACTGGATCTCTGAACAGGTAAGCGTCCTTGTATTAAAAGTCAGCAGCTAGAGTATTTTTAGTTGCCAACTTTACATTTTTTTCAAACAGGGTGAAGTAGTTATAAATACAGTGGGGCAAAAAAGTATTTAGTCAGCCACCAACTGTGCAAGTTCTCCCACTTAAAAAGATGAGAGAGGCCTGTAATTGTCATCATAGGTATACCTCAACTATGAGAGACAAAATGTGGAAACAAATCCAGATAATCACATTGTCTGATTTTTGAAAGAATTTATTTGCAAATTATGGTGGAAAATAAGTATTTTGTCAATATCAAAAGTTCATCTCAATACTTTGTTATATATCCTTTGTTGGCAATGACAGAGGTCAAACGTTTTCTGTAAGTCTTCACAAGGTTGTCACACACTGTTGCTGGTATGTTGGCCCATTCCTCCATGCAGATCTCCTCTAGAGCAGTGATGTTTTGGGGCTGTCGTTGGGCAACACGGACTTTCAACTCCCTTCAAAGGTTTTCTATGGGCTTAAGATCTGGAGACTGGCTAGGCCACTCCAGGACCTTGAAATGCTTCTTACGAAGCCACTCCTTCGTTGCCCGGGCGGTGTGTTTGGGATCATTGTCATGCTGAAAGACCCAGCCACGTTTCATCTTCAATGCCCTTGCTGATGGGAGGAGGTTTGCACTCAAAATCTCACGATACATGGCCCCATTAATTCTTTTATGTACACGGATCAGTCGTCCTGTTCCCTTTTCAGAGAAACAGCCCCAAAGCATGATGTTGCCACCCCCATGCTTCACAGTAGGTATGGTGTTCTTTGGTTGCAACTCAGCATTCTCTCTCCTCCAAACACGAGTTGTGTTTCTACCAAACATTTCTACTTTGGTTTCATTTGACCATATGACATTCTCCCAATCCTCTTCTGGATCATCCAAATGCTTTCTAGCAAACCTCAGATGGGCCCGGACATGTACTGGCTTAAGCAGAGGGACACGTCTGGAACTGCAGGATCTGAGTCCCTATCGGTGTAGTGTGTTACTGATGGTAGCCTTTGTTACGTCAGTCCCAGCTCTCTGCAGGTCATGCACTAGGTCCCCCCGTGTGGTTCTGGGATTTTTGCTCACCGTTCTTGTGATCATTTTGACCCCACAGGGTGAGATCTTGTGTGGAGCCCCAGATCGAGGGAGATTATCAGTGGTCTTGTATGTCTTCCATTTTCTAATTATTGCTCCCACAGTTGATTTCTTCACACCAAGCTTCTTCCCTATTGCAGATTCAGTCTTCCCAGCCTGGTGCAGGTCTACAATTTTGTTTCTGGTGTCCTTTGACAGCTCTTTGGTCTTCACCATAGTGCAGTTTGGAGTGTGACATTTTGAGGTTGTGGACAGGTGTCTTTTATACTCATAACAAGTTCAAACAGGTGCCATTAATACAGGTAATGAGTGAAGGAGAGAGGAGCATCTTAAAGAAGATACAGGTCTTGAGAGCCAGAAATCTTGCTTGTTTGTAGGTGAACAAATACTTATTTTTCACCATATTTTGCAAATAAATTCTTTCAAAAATCAGACAATGTGATTGTCTAGTTTTGTTTCCACATTGTGTCTCTCATAGTTGAGGTATACATATGATGACAATTACAGGCCTCTCTCATCTTTTTAAGTGGTAGATGGTGGCTGACTAAATACTTTTTTGCCCCACTGTACTCAGGCAAAGTTAAGCAACATCAGTATGCATCAGTTAACAATAACTCTGACTAAATTGTCTGCATGACAGCAAATCTGAGAACTAAGAACACACACAGTTGCACATTTCAAGTTCTTGCTACAAGGTTAATTAATATTTTCATGGAAAAAGTTATTTTATATTTGAACTTAAAAATAGCATATTGTGTTCACAAAGGTGTTCATTTTAGTTTTGAGTAAGCAGAGGCCCAAAATGGCTACCAAGGACTTTTTCGGTATTTCTGGAAATTAACCAAAATACAACTGGACAGTTAGAATGACCACCAGGTAAAATCTATGTGCTGGCAAATTTGGTTGATGTAAATGGTAATTTAAATATAAAGTACTGTATATACTCGAGTATAGGCCGACCCGAATATAAGCCGAGGCCCCTAATTTACCACAAAAAACTGGGAAAAACTTATTGACCCGAGTATAAGCCGAGGGTGAAAAATGCAGCAGCTACTGTAAGTGGAAAAGAAGGTCAGCAAATGCCCATCTGCAGCTGCATGTCCCCTGTGTCCTGTACAAACCCCCCTGTGTCCCCATTGCAGCCTACCTGTGCCGATCTGTGCCGATCTGCATGTCCTGGGTCCTGTGTCCTGTGTAGTATCCCTCCCTGTGCGATCTGTCTGAGACCAGTTTCCACCATTGCAGCCGATGCAGTCTCGATCTGTGTCCCCCCACAGTGTGTAAGGCGCCATTCCAAGATACAAAAGCCGCGCCTCCTCCTCCTCCTCGTCCGTGATAGGAGGAACACTGTTTTCCCAGCAGTCAGTGTGCAGTGTTCCGCCTATCACGGACGTCCTCTCATCCTCGTCCATGAGATGAGAATGACAGGACGTCCGTGATAGGCGGAACACTGCACACTGACTTACTGCTGGGAAAATTAGTGTTCCTCCTATCACGGACGAGGAGGAGGCGCAGCTTTTGAACACTGCCATCTGTCTGCATGACACGCTGTTCATGTAGGCAGACGGCGGTGACTCGAGTATAAGCCGAGGGGGGCACTTTCAGCCCTAAAAAAAGGGGCTGAAAATCTCGGCTTATACTGGAGTATATACGGTACTTTAAAGCAGTGCTCAGCACTATTTAAAAAAAAAAAAAGATCAGTGAAGCATGGCTGAAAAAGAACAGTAATCATGCATTCTTATACAGCATAATGCTGTAAGTGAGTGCCTGGTAGGAGAGAAATAAGACTGACAAAGTTTCCGGACATGTACATTGAGTGTGACTGACTTCGGGATTTCAGTCAGCTTGGGTGCAGTGACATGAAGCAAAGTTTGGGGCTTATTGTATTAACTCATACACAATTAACTTCTTAGGAGCATTCACCGCTTCTGACAGCATGACAAATCTCACTGAACTAACTGTTGTACAAAGTAATCTTCCATGGCAAATTCAAGCAATTACCTATAGATTAGTCTACAATGATTCCTTTATCCTCATCAGTGAGCCAACATAATAGAGATTAGGGATACCCATTTAGGTTTTGTGTTTAGACCTCATGTTCCTCGCTCTTCAAACACTTGTTCCTGCTGCAATAAATTATCCCGTTACAGCAAATTAACAAGATCACGTGTCAAATTTATTTATTACTTTCATGTTAAAAAATGTTGGAGTCTGTAAACTAATAAATCTAAAGGGTTGCTTGACCAGAGAATATTCCTAATCTTTTATTTCTGAGCTGATATCCTGCAGTTTTGAATCCTTACTATCTATGGGCCTTATAAAGGGGGCTACTTATGTATTCACTATAGTTTCTCTTTTCATTGTTTTCTGATATGCATTACAACAAAATCACAACTAACAAATACAAAAATAATACCGGTATATCATTTTTTGTCTTTTGCTATTGGATACTTAGGCATTTACACAGTATTTGTGGTTGCTTAAGAGTACAAGATAAAACAGTTAAATGTTGGGACCTTTTAGCCTTGGTTCACACTGCACACTGCATGTGATTCGCACAGGAATCGCACTGAATTCCTGTGCAAATCACATGAGATGCTGTGTGGTCCGATTTGAGCCCATTCATTTTGGATTAATTTTGGATGACTCAAATCGCACCGCATCCGCATGAAAAAGGAGCAGGCAGTGTTTACACACTGCATTTTGTGACTTGCTTTTGGGGTAATACATGCATAGATCATACATGCAGTGCCCATAAAAGTGCGCACGGCAGTCACATGACCATAAGCACCACCCCACCTCACGGCATTCTAAACCCCTTAAAGGGGTGTTAAAGGCTGAAGATTTTTTACCTTCATGCATATGCATGAAGGTAAAAAAATTCAGTGTGTAGCGCCTGCCCCCCCCCCCCCCCCCCATCCTTACTTGAACCCCCTCCCATCCAGCGATGTTCGTGGTAGCCTTGGCTGGATGGGGACTCTCCCTCCTCATTGGCTGAGACAGCAGCCCAATGGCTCCCACTGCTGTCAGTCGCAGCCAGTGAGCCAACGAGGAGAGAGAAGCAGGCAGGGCCGAGCTGCAGCTCTATTTGTCTTATGGATGCATAAAGCATCGGCTCAGGAGCTAGTGCACAGCGGTGCCCCCAGAGCAAGCAACTTTCAAGCACTGCTTGAAGGGGAGGGGAGCCAGGAGCGTCGATGAGGGGCCCCGAAAAGAAGAGGATAGGGGCTGCTATGTGCAAAACCATTGCACAGAGCAGGTAAGTATGACATGTTTGTTATTTTAGAAAAAAATAAATAAAAGCTTTAGTATTACTTTCAAGGGCCCACAGGTGGCAGCTCCAAGGGGTAAAGGAGGTGAGATTAATGGAATACCTCACAGCTAGTTTACGTGACAATATGGGATATCTGGGATAATTACCTAACATTGAGTACATCCTACATTTTATCAGCTGTCTTTTACCAATATTGTGTATTACTCTCCTGACTGTTTTGTACTGCATATTATTGTGTGGACTGACCCACTCTGGGGCTACTGGAGTGACCCCATAGTGTATCATTACGGTTTAAATATTTGTTACATGGGAAGTTATTTTCTCGATATTTCATGATATGACATATGTACACTCTAATGCTGCTATGGTATATGGTACCTATGAAATGTTTTCTCTCTTCGTTCTTTCTCCATGTTTTTCCTTGAAAAGTTTGAAAACTTTTTCTTAAATAAACAGTTATACAATAAAAAAACAGTTAACTGCATAAAAGTAAGTACTCTGACTAGTCTTCTATTCTCCTGGCTTACTCCAGACCCTTAAAATGAAATGATACGATCATATTGGATCCCCTGGATGTAATTTACATAATGTATTCTCATAATGTGAATATCAAAGCCTTACAGTATTTTTACAATTGCAGACCTACAATGTAATTTACACAAACAGATCATTCTCAGCTGCGTGTGTCATATGCAAATTCCAAAAATAAATAGTCTTCTAAACTGAAGGGGAAACTGTGACTTTGAGCTTTAATACTCTGCTGTATTATACAAGAATCACACTTATGCGATATCAAACCTTCCACTTTCTGAAATGGGAATGAGGGACACCTATCAGCAAAAGTATGCAGGCATAGGACACACCCCTTGCCACACCCCCTTAAAGGTGAATTTTACAAAAAAACAAGATTGGTCAAACCTACAAGTGCTTTTTTTTACCCCTACTATTCCTTTATATTGGCTTTTGGAATTTACAAATGCAGTAATTTAGAAATCAGATGAAAGGTTTAATGCTGGAAAACACTTTTTGATAGATAAAAAGTGCATTTTATATACAAACATATAGATCAGACCAAAATGAGGGACAAATGGGGAGGAATGAGGGACAGAGGGACATTGCTCCAAATCAGGGACAGTCCCTCGAAATCAGGGACAGTTGGGAGGTATGCGATATACCTGTTGAATATATTTTAGCATAAACGTTGAGGTATGCAACAATTTCTAAAACAAGGTCTTCATTAGAAAAAAATCAGTGAAACACATTTTTTTTTTGTTCTTTTCACTGCTGTTCCAATTAAATTCCTTCCTGTTCTACAGTGGTAAAAAGATGACCGATTGTGTGTGTACGTGCGTCTTTATTTACTTATTTTGTCTTTTGGAATCAACCCTGTCCCCTTGCCTTCATTCTTGTCTGCATGAAAATGAAGTAAACCCTGCTGCTGGAGCCTCCTGGGACATCCAAATCATATATCCCAGGAGGCTTCAGCTTCTGGAGGAGAAATGACCTACATGTGTCAACGGGGGGGGGGATCAGCTGCAAAACCAGGAAAGGATCAATATGTGTTTGTTGCTCCAAACAACGTGCTTAAAGCAGGATGGTGACCAAGCTGTTTCCCTAATAACAGCAGAAAAAGGCAGAGTTGCAGACCTGGCTTAGCTATTTGGCAAAATAAAATTAATCAAAAGCCTGGTTAAGCATGTGTAGCGGTCACACTTCACCAAGTGTGCGCTATCAGTGGAAATTTAGTTTTTTCTCAGGACTGTAATGGAGTTCTGAGGGTTAATTGTACAGGAATTTACTTTGGCATCAGTCTGGCTGGGATGTACTAAGGTTCCGCCTGGTCATAGGTGCAGTGAGGAACCCATGACAGGCCGAGAACCAGGCCTGGTTTCCTGGAGCCAATCAGTGGGCGCGTCTGGCCCTGCTGCGTAGTCTGGGAAGAGGTACTTAAGGTGTTGAACTCACGTGTTCGGGGTTCAGCCGCAGTTTTGATTCCTGGTTCTGGGCCGGGGTAGCCCCGTAAGGGGTCCCGGGCCTAGGAGCGTTTACCGTCTCGCAAGCATGGTCAATCCGACCAGCCTCACAGGCCCTCATGGTCTGGGGCAGGGATCCATCTGTTCCCGAGTCTCGGAGCTGGCTAGCACGAGGCCCAGTAACTGAAGGAGGATTCAAAGGCGTCACGGTGTGCTCTCGATATTGGAGGGACACGGCAACTCGTACAAGTGACCAGGGGAGGACTCTTCGGAGGAGGGCCAACAAGCTGGCTGCTCAGTAAGAGCCTGGGAGCTGAGTTGTATGGACACTAAAGAATCCATACTTCCACAGTACTGCCAAGGAGACAGAGAAAGTTCCAGGTACTGTGAGAAAGGTTCCTATTCATCTTCGGTTACAATTTAGTCTGTGGCAGAGACTTTTGCAAAGATTCAGGATCACATGTTGGCTGCTAGATCTCTGGCTAGAGGTTTACCCGGCAGTGAAGCACCCAGCTGCGAGTGGCTACTCTCTGGGTTAATTAGAGACATTTTGTGGATGTCAGCAGTTCAAAGTCCCTGAGTTTATCACCCATGCCCTCTATTCCCATCAGAGACTGTGTTATGTTGGATGTTACCACTGCAGAATAAAAACCTTGAAAAGGACTTTTGTGTGTCAGCATCTGTTGGGTACTAACCCTGGGAGACCCTAGAGGATCACTGACAAGCCACGAGGAGGTAACTGGTAAGCCCAAAAGTCAAGGCCGCCCCTCAAGGGGTTATGGCCGCTACACATGGTAAAAAAATTCCCACATTTAAATATCAACTACTGTATATCTGGAATTTACAAAGGGAAATATGTCAGTTTTGTGGTGTGTATTTGGCATATTTAACAACGTTATAAAATATGTACTTGCTGCACCAGCCAATGCACAAATCATATTAAATGTGCTGTATGACAGTTTCTATAAATGTCCAATCACGTGTGCCAAAGTAATGAAGCACTTACACCAATGTTGTTATTTCAAAAACAAATCTAAAATATACACCATTGCCAATGTGTAAATACTGTAATTAACATAACCAGTTTTGCTGAAATCTGGCGCATCACCATGCGACAAATAAATGAACTGGCATGCACAACTTTTACTGATTTTACATCTTTTTTACATGTCTTTGTTAATCCCCCCCCCCCCCCATATGTGTTTTGTGTCTTTTTCACACTGAGGTGTGGGGGCATCAGCGGTAAAGTGCTGCTAGTTTTGCGGCGCTTTACCGTCATTTTAGAGGCGCTTTTGGGTCCCTAGCAGGGTTCTTTTAACTCCGCTAGCGGCCGAATACAGGGTTAAAAAGCTTTTCAGGCGCTTCGGCTGTGCTGCCCAATGATTTCAGTGGGCAGGGGCGCTTTAAGAGCGGTGTGTACACCGCTTCTAAAGCACTGCAAAGATGCTGCTGGCAGGCCTTTTTTTAACGCCCCACAAGTGCACCACTCCAGTGTGAAAGCCCTTTACAGGCGCTATAGCGCTAAAAACCCTTTAAAAGACCTTTTAACCCTTTATTCGTCCGCTAGTGGGGCACTTTTAACCGGATAGCACCTCTAAAATGAACTAGCGGCACCTTATCGCCATTGTCCCCGCACCTCAGTGGCAAAGTGCCCTAAGGCTACTTTCCCACTGAGGCGCTTTACAGGTGCTATAGCGCTAAAAATAGCACCTGTAAAGCGCCTCTACTATCACTCCAGTGTGAGAGCCCGAGGGCTTTCACACTGGAGCGGTGCGCTTGCAGGACATTAAAAAAAGTCCTGCAAGCAGCATCCTAAAGTGCCCCTGCCATTGAAATCAATGTGCAGCGGCGCCAAATCGCTTTACGGGTGCTTTTAACCCTTTATTCGGCCATTAGCAGTGTTAAAAGCGCCTGCTAGCGGCCGAAAAGCGCCACTAAAACAACGGTAAAGTTCTGTTAAAACTAGCGTCGCTTTACTGCCGACACCCCCGTGCCTCAGTGTGAAAGTGCCCTAACTAGTCCTAAAAATGTTCCCTCCTCTCCTGCTACCTGTCCTACCTAACCTGTGTAAAAAAATTTGTAAAATTTGTATACTTCCCTATTTTTATTTAGCTCTGGTCTGGTCACGTAATCCTCTGTGTCAGTCAGCGGCAGCTGCAGGGGAGTGGAGGGTACACCAACAACGGCTGGGACATAGGAGTCTATGAGTGACTTCATGGCTTCTGAATTCCGAGCCGTTCTTTTGAGCTCCCTCCTCTCCCCTGCTGCCATCACTAACTGGCACAGGGGATCACGTGACCGGACCTGATGTGGAAGTATATTCATCTTTTTTACACAGGTTAGACAGTATGGGTAGCAGGAAGGGGAGGGAATGTTTTTAGGACTAGTTAGTGATAGGATGGAATTCCACTTTAAATGCTTGACTGGAGTTTAGCTTTAGTCCTAGGTAAACTGATCTGTGAATCATGACAATTTCTTGTACACAAGTTTGGATTGGAGCTGCAAATATGTATATACAATAAGAGAATTAATCTGACTTCAGGGTATATAAAAAACACGTGCATTTAACTATGTGCATGCGGGTCTGTAGGGATATTTCCTGACAAAAAGCAGTAATGATCATGAACATTCATTGGTATGTTTCCCTCAATAGACTTTACATGCTCTAAAACAAATGGGTTAAGTGCAATCCCCCCCAAAGTTTTAATAAAAGAACAGGGATTGATGATCTGTGTAAAGTTTGCTAAGCCGTGCCTTCAAAATCAGTCAGACTGTTGGGAAATAAAATTCCTTCCATGGATTTATGGAAACTAGCTCACGATGTCCTTACCAGTTAACTTACATGAACCTAACCTTATTGTGCAACAGCAGCAGGATGCAATGTTGAATGTAAGACCAGAGATATTTCACTTACTTAGATTATTATTCTAAATAGTGTATTTCCACTTTTGCAGCCAAATTGGGATAACACCCATTTAAATTTTTTTCATGTCCATTTTCACATAACATAACTTAACTACTTGCCGACCCGCCACAGTACTTTTTCTGTGATGGGGCGGCAGCTACAGGCACAGCGATGTATTGGTACGTCGCTGCCTGTTATCCCAGTTTGGGGCACAGCGGGAGTGATTTGACACAGCGGGAGTTCATCAACAGATCCCAGCCAATGGTTCATGGCAGGGACCTGCTGATCGGCTGTGTCAAATTATAGCCTAGAGCTCTGTGTTGGTAAACAACACAGAGTTCTATACAGAGGGAGTGATGTTGGTAAACAAAACAGAGTTCTATACAGAGGGAGTGATGCTAAGCAGGGGAAATTAAGAAATCGATCTGTAGTACAAAGCAGCACACATTAGTACAGTGACAGTGTATATTTTTAGCACTGATCACTGTATTAGTGCCACTGGTGATATCAGTGTCAGTCAGTGCCCACAAAGTGATACTTTTGACACATTTTTGGGACCATTGACATTTATACAGCGATTGTTTGTTCCTAATTAGTAGAAACAAACGACATGTCTTCTCTCCTCTGACAGCACAGGGATTTGTGTGTTTACACAAACAAATCCCAGTGCTGGCCATGTGCACGCGATCGCCGGCTACTCGCATCGGGTCACCCATGCACGCCCTCTTTCGGCTCCCCGTATGGGTACGGAGTTTCGCGCAGGAGAGACATTCTGCCCCCATAAATAGACGTGAGCCGGTCGTGAACCGGTTAAAAGTGTTACTAAACCCACAACAGTAAAATCAGTCTGTATATGCAGTAAAGCGTGCTTGGTATACTCACTGTAGGACCTAGGGGGTTAATCTTCCGCATTGTGTAAAAAGGCTGTTTGGTCCTGTCTTCTGTGATCCTCCCATTCTTCCACAGTCCCCAATCCATCTGCTGATAGTACAGAGCCCTAGGAGGCGCTGTGCACATGCTCAGTTTGGTGTGTATTGGTACAGAGTTTTTTGGGGGAGAGTGCATGTGATTGTTACAGGGCCAATCCGCACTGTCCAGATAGAGGGTCAGGGGTCATGCAGCCTCTTAGGACAGTCAGAGGAGAGTGAAAACTCCTTCTACAATCTATAACCAGTGCTCAACCAGACACTGATAGAAGTCATAAGACTGCTATAACTGCTGATAAGGAAAGGTATTTAGTAGTTTATATTTATTAATATATTTGCATGTTCTGTGTACTGTGGAAGACCAGATATAGGGAATGCAGAGTCCTGGGTTTAGTAACACTTTTAAGTAGAACTGTAGGCAAAACTTTTTTTTTTCATTTTGGATAGAGCAAGAGAGTGTTATAACCCCTGTCAGGTTTTTTTTGCGTGTCATTGCAGAGATTTCCCCTCATACCTCTCACTTCCTGTCCCATAGCCAAACAGGAAGTGAGAGGTAATCCTTGCAAATAAATGGAATTCCTTGGGGACCCCCAGGTCATCAGAACTAGTGTCCCTATTGGAAGATTTCCTTTCTATTACTTTTCTAGGGACAACACAAAATTCAGGCTTTTCCTTTGCTTTCACTTTCAATGATAATGGTGAACAGAACAAATAGAGAGGGTGAATTTCTTTAACGGTGGCACAGACAGCAATAAAACTGACAAGTGCTCTAATCCTTCTCCACTCTATCCAAAACTAAAAAAAAAGTTTTACCTTTAGCTATACTTTAAGGATAGATGATTAGGAAATATGATAAATTTACCACACTTAAATGAGCAAGGATTTCTAAATGTCTCCTTGTAGATTTTTTTGGGCTTTTGCAGCTGTTGTAGTCACAAAAAACAGCTGTCAGAAATTCCTACTTGTGAAACTATTTCCATGGTTACAACAGTAGATTGGGTGATGGAGTACAATTACAGTAAAGGGAATCTATCATGAAGCAAAAATAAAGCTCTGAAAGGAGCTAGTTGGGTACTTTAGTTTTCGCAGTTTCACAGACTTTGCGACTTTTTGTGACTGGACACGTCTGGTATCTGTTTACTCGTCACAACCTCTATATAACATCTTTTATATTTTACCAAAAAAATTGAATTAAAATGTGTTTGTGTGCACTAAAATTTAAGTTGAGTGTTTTTACTGAAAATATTGATTTGATAAACAATAGTTAAATAATCATTTTTCAATAAAAAATTACAACTGCCACCATTTTATTCTATAGGTTCTCTGCTTTCAGAAAATATGCAGGGGGCAACTCAATAAAACATTTGCAATGCGTTTCTAAGGTACGAGTATGTCACAATTCTTATTTCCGCCACTTTCACGTTGTGTCGCTATGACTGTGACAAGTCTAAAGCCTCGTACACACGATGCGATTGTTGGTAGGGGATTGTCTGTTGATAGACTGTTGTCCTAAAAACTTAGTACGCTCCTTTTGACAATTGCTGTCCAATTTTCGGCCAACAAATGTTGGATGGCAGGCTAGTAAATTTTCGGCGGACAACGGTCTGTTGTCAGATTTTCGTATGGTCAGTACACAAATCCATCGCACAAAAGTCGAAAGTACAAACACACATGCTGGGAATCAATGCTCACCAAACACGAAATTAGCAGAAGGGGCCCAAAGGGTGGCGCTCAAGAGCGTTTTTTGCACGACATTTGTGTACCGTTAGTATGCAAGACAAGATCCTGGCACACGCCCTTTTGACAAAATTTCAGACACTCAGTTGGCCAACAATCGTACCGTGTGTACGAGGCTTAACTCTATGCTGGTATACAGAGACATTACATGAATTATTGCAAAGGGGGGGGAGGTGCACAGAGATGAACTTTGACAGTGGGAATGCTGAAAGACTAGTTCCCCATCAGGTTTACCTTTTGTGTGATTAACAGCGAATGACAGTCGGTAATTTACATAGCTCCATTGGGTCGTCTAACAGCTACGGAATTTGCTCACTGCCATGTGCTTTCAGTCACAAAGAAAGGTGGACCTGATGAGGAACTCCTCTCCCAGAGTTCCCCATTAGACTCTGCCCACCCCCAAAACAAAACTACTTGGCTGATGTGTTTATCTGTATGATAGGCACATTGACTGAGCAATATGCATGTACCTGCTCCCAACAGGTACATTAATCTGTTGCAAGCACTGACAATTGTGATGCGACAGTGTCTACAAATGAAAATGTTTTGGGGTTTCAGGTGAGTTTTGGTGTACAAAATAAGTGTTTTAAAAAGTGTGCGCAAAATAAAATAAATGGTCCTAGCAGGGAAAGATTTTAAAGAAAAACTCAGTTCCATTATGGGGATGTTATAAATGGAACTTAATAGGAGTACTGTCACTTTAAACAAGCATCTAGCAGGCTTCAACTGCCTTTTCACAAGCTTCAAGTAGTGCTGAAGCCTGGTAGCAGCTTGTTCAAAGTGGCAGCAAGCACTTCCATTAAGATGTGTGTTTGTTAAGGACTCTACGGGCTGTATAAATATAATTACCAGTCAGCAGCTAAAAATACTGTAGCTGGTGACTTTTAATATAAGGACACTTACCTGTCCAAAGATCCAGTGCTGTCCTCACCTGGGCCAGTTCTTAACCGGTCTTCAGATCCCCAGTACCAGCATGTTTACTAAGGGAAGCCAGCTGTTACTCCTTGTGAAGTATCCCAGAAGGCTGTGGGCAAAGGGGGGCAAACTTCTATAGGTGATCCGAGCAGAAGTGGGAGTAGGTACCTGTCAATTGCAGGTGCCCGTTCCAGTTAAAAAATAAATTATTCAAAAGTGATAGAGGAAGAAGGCAGAAATGCAGAAACTTCCACTTTTGGGTGAAGTTCTACTTTTAACTTCTCCAAGCTTAAAAGGCTTTAAAGTGCTGTAAAGGCTTCAACAAAGCTACTTGAAGCTTGCCAAATACTTTACAAATGCCTTGCAAAAGTATGCTGTACACAGTGGTCTTATACAAGCAGAAGCATGTGTGAAGAAGACCTTAGTAAATCAACACATATGCAGCTAATGTGAATGAACCCATGTCCTATACAAAACCCTGTTTTATTACTCTACCTCTATTTAATAGCTTAAACTGATAAAACGCATGACTCACCAAAATACTTAAAAGAGAAATAAGCCTAATATCAATCTTGCTTATCAAGTCACTCCCTTTCACATTCCATGTGTAGCTTTTCATTTAACCACTTCAGCCCTGGAAGAATATACCCCCTTCCTGACCAGAGCACTTTTTGCGATACGGCACTGCGTCAATTTAACTGATAACTGCGTGGTCGTGTGACGTTGAACCCAAACAAAATTGGCGTCCTTTTTTAACCACAAATAGAGATTTCTTTTGGTGGTATTTGATCACCTCTGCGGTTTTTTATTTTTTGCACTATAAACAAAAAAAGAGCGACAATTTTGAAAAAAAAGCTATATTTTTTACTTTATGCTATAATAAATACCCCCAAAAAATATATTAAAAAAAATAATTTCTTTCTCAGTTTAGGCCGATATGTATTCTTCTACATATTTTTGGTAAAAAAAAAAAATTGCAATAAGCGTATATTGATTGGTTTGCACAAAAGTTATAGCGTCTACAAAATAGGGGATAGATTGGTGGCATTTTTATTATTAATTTTGTTTTATTAGTAATGGCGGCGATATGCAATTTTTATCGTGACTGCGACATTATGGCTGACACATCGGACACTATTTTGGGACCAGTGTCATTTATACAGCGATCAGTGCTATAAAAATGCACTGATTACTGTATAAATGACACTGGCAGGGAAGGGGGTTAAACACTAGGGGGAGATCAAGGGGTTAAGTGCGTCCTAGGGAGTAATTCTAACTGTGGGGGGAAGGGCTACCACTGACATGACAGAGATCACTGCTCCTGATGACAGGGAGCAGTAGACCCCTGTCATGTCACTAGGCAGAACAGGGAAATGCCTTGTTTACATAGGCATCTCCCCATTCTGCCACTCTGTGACACGATCGCGGGACACTGGCTGACATCGAGTTCACGGCACCCAGAGGCACGGTCACGGAGTACCTCTTAACCACTTTCAGTCCGGACCAATTTGCAGCCAAAGGACCAGGCCCCTTTTTGCGATTCGGCATTGCGGCGCTTTAACTGACAATTGCGCGGTCGTGCGACGTGGCTCCTAAACAAAATTGGTGTCCTTTTTTCCCCACAAATAGAGCTTTCTTTTGGTGGTATTTGATCGCCCCTGCGGTTTTTATTTTTTGCGCTATAAACAAAAAAGAGCGACAATTTCGAAAAAAAAAACGGATTCTTTTTTATTTTTTGCTATAATAAATATCCCCCAAAAAATATATAAAAAAAACATTTTTTTTCCTCAGTTTAGGCCGATACGTATTCTTCTACATATTTTTGGTAAAAAAAATTGCAATAAGCGATTATTGACTGGTTTGCGAAGAAGTTATAGCGTTTACAAGATAGGGGATAGTTTTATAGCATTTTTATTAATAATTTTTTTTTATTAGTAATGGTGGCGATCAACGATTTTTATTGTGACTGCGACATTATGGCAGACACATCGGACATTTTTTACACATTTTTGGGACTATTGTCATTTATACAGCAATCAATGCTATTTAAATGCATTGATTCCTGTATAAATGACACTGGCTGTGAAGGGGTTAACCACTAGGGTGGCAGTGTAGGGGTTAAGTATGCCTAGGGGTGTGTTTCTTACTGTGGGGGGGGGGGGGGGGCATGGCTGTCAGCTAGTGAATGCTGATCTCTGATCCAATCACAGGGAGCAGAGATCGGCGTCACTAGTTGCTAGGCAGAACGGGGAGATGCTGTTTATTTCCGCATCTCCCCGTTCAGCCTTCCCGTGAGACGATCGCCGGTGTCCCCGCGGCGATCGAGTCCGCGGGACCCGCGACCGGCCTCACTGGGGGTCCCGAACGGCGATGGCACGGCGGCATCTTAAAGGGGACTTATATATACGCCCTTATGCCTGTCCGTGCCATTCTGCCGACGTATATCGTCGTGCGCCGGTCGGGAAGCGGTTAAAGGGGACGTACAGGTACGCCCCTTTGTGCAGCCGTGCCATTGTGCCAACGTATATCGTCGTGCACTTGTCGGCTAAAAAGGAGGTAAACTCTGACCTTTTTTTTTGTTCCTTGCAAAGTAAAGGCATAATGTGCTAGTATGCATCACATACTAGCACATTATGTGACACTTGCCTGCAAATGAAGCTGGAGGCCCCCATCCATCTTCACCCATCTTCCTTTCCGGGCCCGCAGACTCCAGTCACGGCACACACTTTTGAAGAAACGGCGCGGGCCGATACGGACATCATCGGCGCAGTATACAGTAAATAGCTCCTAAAGGGCATATGTTTAGGAGATATTTACAGTAGCTATAGGTAAGCCTTATTCTAGGCTTACCTATAGGTACAAAGTATACAGGGGAGTTTACTTCATCTTTAAGGTTGCAACATTACAGCCTAAACTAATGTATTATAATAAGCTGTCTAAGAACAAAAGTAATCAATTGAAGAGCAATAACCTCAAATTTCTGACTGAGATATAAAAACTGATTTCTATACACTCTTGTGCATTCTGTAAAATGTGCTTGCTTTACTTTAAATAATGAATCATACTGGAAATAAGCCAGTGATCACAATACCACAATTCTCAAATCCTGAATCGGAAATGCTTTAGCTCGTAAAAGTAACAAAAAAAATAAAAAATCAGCAAGGTTGTCATAATTATTGCTTGTTATTTTAGCTTTATATAATTTTCTGCACATTTCAAAATATCAGAATGGTGGTTTCAGCTGGAATGGCTATTACTGAAAAATTATTTACTGAAACAGCTATGCATTTTCATAGTCTCCGAAGGGGGGTGGGTTTGATTAAGAACAGCTGGCCAAATTCATCTAAGCGTTTGAAATGAGAACTTTACATATGGTCTCATAGCAACCAATCTGATTCCGCCGATCATGACCAAACTTTCCCTAGAAAGATTACAATTAAAATACAACGGCTTGCTAGAAAGCGACGGCTTACTGAAGACACTTTGGTGAATCGTTTTTATAAAGTGAAAGTATACATCGTGTATCTTCAAATACACATTTAGTCCTTTTCTGGTAACTTTACAAATGTTTCCCTGTAGCAAAGTGTGCCGTTTTTCACCCTGAATCAGTGCACAAGGGAGTTTAGCTTTGTGATCAGAGGCATAAATATCTTCAGCTGCATTATGATACGATCTCTGTCGGGACCAAGAATCTCAGCTGTGCCAAACCGTGTTCAGAGTCTGGCAACCCAGCAACAGTGCTTTACAAGCGTTGGTCTGTTCTGTAATTATAACATAACTGGAGTGTACTGACCCCCCTAGAGGTATACTATAATATATTGGCTGTTGAGAATGAATGTTCATGCATGGGCTCCTCTTTCACCACCACCACATTCTCACATCTGGCAAAAGAGTAAAGTAGAAGGCTTTAACATTCAACAGGAAAGTTATATCTATGTGCTCCAAATCCCTTGTACACCATTGTTCTCCAATACTTCATGTATTCCTACATATTTTATAAAATGTATCAATACAATAATGTGAAAGTGCTGTAAAGCACAGTAGCCAATCTAAAAGTATTTTTTGGTTGTCCTTGTCTGACTAAAGTAAAAAAATTAAAAGAGAAGCATAGGATTTTTTTTTTATCCCATATTCATACTTACCAAGGTGGATGTGGCATCGGTCTGATGCTGCATCTGTCCCCCACCGACCTCTGCACTGAGAACTGAGTCACCGAACATCGCCGATGGATCGGTCCTCTCACCTTCCCGAGCGGAGAACTGCTGCCTGTCAGTCAGCATCTCTCCTGCTCTGCTCCTCCTCGCTCATTGGTGCTCTGAGCTGTGGAGGGGCGGGGATCGGCCATCTCAGCGGCTCGCTGAGAGGCTGAGATGCCTATCAGTCCAGGCACCTGGCGGATCCATACTTCCGAAGTCGTAATGTAACTCATTTCATAGCCACGCGTTTTGGTCCACCTAACGTCTGTAATCCAAAGTGGTGTATACTGGGAAGTGTTGGAAGAAATAGATTTAGATTCATATCAGAAACAATTTCTACGCTTTTTACCATTCTATTCTAAGAAAACCTTTGTATTACAATGGATACATCCAGAAATTGTTCAATCTGTGGAAGAATTTGATCAACCAAGTATTGTCAATATATAAATTACCATATGAGGGCAGGGGGTGCTCTCAAAAATTTGATTGGATTTGGGGTCCATGGGTGGGGTGAGTCTTAATATGCTGTCCTCTTTTCATTCTTCTGAAAGGCAGGATGCCATGTACACATTGGATGATAGCATTCTTAACTGCTTGCCGACCGCCGCACACAGATGTACGTCGGCAAAATGGCACAGGCAGGCAAATGAGCGTACCTGTACGTCCATTTGAATTTGCCACCTATCGGGCGCATGTGCCTGCCGCGGGAGCGTGACGGTGGTCCACGATTGCAGTGTGCAGATGCAGAACGGGGAGATGTCTTTGTAAACAAGGCAATTCCCTGTTCTGCCTTGTGACATAAGAGGTCCACTGCTCCCCTTCATCGGGAGCAGTGATCGTTGTCATGTCAGTGGTAGCCCATCCCCCCTACAGTTAGAACACCTCCCTAGGACACACTTTGATTGCCCCCTAGTGTTTAACCCCTTCCCTGCCAGTGTCATTTACACAGTAATCAGTGCATTTTTATAGCACTGATCGCTGTATAAATGACAATGGTCCCAAAATAGTCTCAAAAGTGTCCGATGTGTCTGCCATAATGTCGCAGTCAAGATAACAATTGCAGATTGCCGCCATTACTAATAAAAAAATAATTATAATAAAAATGCCATAAATCGATCCCCTATTTTGTAGATGCTACAACTTTTGCGCAAACCAATCAATATACGCTTATTGCGATTTTTTTACCAGACATAGAACACATATCGGCCTAAACTGAGAAAGAAATTATTTTTTTCATTTATTTTTTGGGGATTTATTATAGCAAAAAGTAAAAAAATATTGCTTTTTTTTTTTTTTTCAAAAATCTAAAATCACTCTTTTTTTGTTAATAGCGCAAAAAATAAAAAACCACAGAGGTGATCAAATACCACCAAAAGAAAGCTCTATTTGTGGGAAAAAAAGGACGTCAATTTTGTTTGGGTACAACGTTGCACGACCTCGCAATTGTCAACTAAAGCGACAAAAATGCTCTGGTTAGGAAGGGGGTAAAATCTTCTGGAGCTGAAGTGGTTAACCCTGAGGTACAGAGGTGTGGGTCATTGTCATTGTCTTGAAGAGTGCTTATCCAATCATTTTGTACCTTCATTTTTAATAGGTATTTTTGCTTATCCTATAGACCGTCAAATGTAGGTGCTTTGGTTGTTTTCAATTTGTTTCCCCCTTTTTTTTTTTTTTTTTTCTTGTACTCTATTATGAAATTCTACATACTGTTGGAATTGTACCAATACAGCTGCCCCACTTTGTTTGTATGAATATGTATATTGTTTTAACTATGCATACAAGTTTCCTCCATACTTTGGGTAAATGTCTGCTATTTGCTTGACCAAATATGTATTATGGATCTCATGTAGACTGAACTTGCTGTATTTTTCTTGCTGAAAATGTTAATAAAAACATTATAAAAATGTTTAAAAAAAAAAACAATATTTGATTTGCCTGAAGATGAGTGTAAAAGTACATGTATCCCACTGCAGACACCCCTTGTGCTGGCCCAACTTTGGTAAATGATAAGATCATCTAGGAAAAATAATCTTAGGAATTTCTGCATATATTTGAGGTAGTCTGAAAACCTAAAACCATCACTATAGGCTAGGTGTTCTTTTCACTCCTTTGCCCTGAGTGAACCGATCCTACTCTCCCCCTCTACAGATGTATACAGTGCCTTAAAAAAGTATTCATACCCCTTGACATTTTAAACATTTTGTCATGTTACAACCAAAAACCTAAAAGTATTTTATTGGGATTGTATGTGATAGACCAACACAAAGTGGCACATAATTGTTAAGTGGAAGGAAAATGATAAATGGTTTTAATTTTTTTTCTAATAAATAAATGAAAAGTGTGGGGTGCATTTGTATTCAGCCCCCTTTACTCTGATACCCCTAACTAACATTTAGTGGAACCAATTGCCTTCAGAAGTCACCTAATTAGTAAATAGAGTCCACCTGTGTGTAATTTAATCTCAGTATAAATACAGCTGTTCTGTGAAGCCCTCAGAGTTTTGTTAGTGAACCTTATTGAACAAACAGCATCATGAAGGCCAAGGAACACACCAGACAGGTCAGGGATACATTTGTGGAAAAGTTTAAAGCAGGGTTAGGTCCTTTGAACAAGCTTTGAACATCTCACGAAGCACTGTTCCATCCATCATCTGAAAATGGAAAGAGTATGGCACAACAGCAAACCTACCAAGACATGGCTGTCCACCTAAACTGACAGGCCGGGCAAGGAGAGCATTAATCAGAGAAGCAGCCAAGAGGCCCATGGTAACTCTGGAGGAGCTGCAGAGATCCACAGCTCAGGTGGGAGAATCTGTCCACAGGACAACTGGCCTTTATGAAAGAGTGGCATGAACAGAGCCGTTGTTGAAAGAAAGTCATAAGAAGTCCTGTTTACAGTTTGTTAGAAGCCATGTGGGGGACACAGCAAACATGTAGAAGAAGGTGTGGCGGAAAACTAACACCATCCCCACCGTGAAACATGGTGGTGGCAGCATCATTTTGTGGGGAGGCTTTTCTTCAGCAGGGACAGGGAAGCTGGTGAGAGTTGTTGGGCAAATGGATGGAGCCAAATACAGGGCAATCTTAGAAGAAAACCTGTTAGAGTCTGAAAAAGACTTAAGCCCCATACACACGGTCGGACTTTTTCATGGATTCTGTCCGATCGGACAATGTTGTTGAAAAATCAGACCGTGTGTATGCACCATCGGACAGTGTACGTCGGATTGTCCGACGGACAAAGTCTTATCTCCTGCTGGAAAGATTTGCCGACAACACGGTCCGATCACACCAAATCCGATCGTGTGTACGGTTGTCCGACCGGACAAAGTGCTACGCATGCTCAGATCACATTACAAGACCAAAGCTATTGGCTACTAGCCTCTACGTAGTCCCGTCGTAGGCAACAAACGTCACCACGTTCAGAATGATCGGATTTTCCGACAACTTTGTCCGACCGTGTGTACGCAAAACCAACATCGGACAAAGTATGACGGACATGGTCCGACGGACCTGGTCCGCGGATTGTCCGACCGTGTGTATGGGGCTTTAAAGTGGTTTTAAACCCTTACAGACTTTTTACTACAGGTAAGCCTATATAAGGCTTACCTGTAGCTACCCCGGATATAGCTCCTTCCACTCTTCCACTCCTCTTCCACTCTCTCTGTTTTTTGTATTACCAATCACATTCAATCTTCTAAGGCAGGCTTGCATCTGGTTAATGGTTATGAGAGGCTTCTTAAAGTGGTAGTAAACACTGCTTGGTGACTTGTACCTACAGGTAAGCTTATAATAAAGCTTACCTGTAGGTACAAGTAATATCTCCTAAACATGCACTGTTTAGGAGATATTCACTATTTCTGCAGCCACACTGGCTATGCGTACTGGAGTCTGCAAACTCGGAAGGAAGACCAGGTGAAGATGGATAAACTGTCATTAGTGACAGCATGCCACTGGAGGGCTTTGTTTAAGCCTAGGTTCACATTGGTACGATTTCTCATGCGATTTGAAATGTCAAATCGCATGACAAATCGGCGGCTATAGTCGGCAATGGCACCATCCGAATCGGTGCAGCGCCTTACCAATTCCCAAAAGCAGTTCCTGTACTACTTTTGGCAACTTCTGGGGCGATTTGTATAGACATCTGTGCAGAAACCCGCACAGATGTCTGTCAAATTGTCGCTGAAGTCGGACTGCATTGCCGGGTTGAAATCATGGGAGTTCAGCTGAACTCGCATGATTTCTAACCGGCAGCAATGTGAACCTAGGCTTAAGGTAAGTCTTTCATAATGTGCTAGTATGTGATGCGTTATGATACTTTATGACCTACTTTATGAGGTTTTTTTTTGTGCACATTTTACCACTGCTTTACTGACTTTTTTTTATATCAGGGTATATGTGGGGGAGATTCACTATGCAGCTGTGCATAGTAGCCAATCAGTTTCTAGGTTCTATTGTCAAATTTATATTGAAGAAGCTAGAGTTTGAAGCTGATTGGTTACTATGCACAGCTGCACTACATTCTGTGTGCACCAGTTTTAGTAAATCTCCCTCAATATGTGATAGAAAGCAAGAAGCAGTCGGTATGATTTTTCTCCTGCATCACAAACAAGAGTTACAGAAAGGACCGAGGTAGACTAGCACACTACAGCTATGCCTGGCTGGGAGTCTAAAAGCACTGAGTGGGCAGGCTATGCTCCCTCTATGCACCCTAAGGTTTCATTCAATTGTGACCGGAATGGATCTTTAAATGCCTATTTTTGGATTGGCAGTATTTACTACCAAACAGGCAGCTCACAGAGGAAGTAATTACGGATCTCATTGAATTCCCAGCCATGTGTTCATTACACATTACACACAAGTTTGTATAAAATATAGAGATTTAAGAAAAGGGGTAATAAATGTATACTTTACTATAAATGTGGGGCAACTTCAACTTTAATTGCTGCATACTGCAACAAATGTGTGATTTTCTGCTTTTCTTTTTTAGAGAACATGATGTCATATTTTAGGAAACATTGTTTTTCTTTGCCTCTGAATAAATGGGGGCCCTTTTAGTTCAGTTTCTCTAAAAATATCCTTGTTTGCAGCTTTCAGGGAGTTGTGGCTGCAGTTTATAGACTTGGAACACAGTTCTTCAAACACATCTCCTCTGACTCTCATAATTATAAAAAAAACAGGCCTGCTGGAATGTTTCAACTCACTTAATAAATAGAACTGATTTAACCATTCAGGTTCTTTGACTGAAAAAAATAAAAATATACTTATATGCAAGCTTAGCTTGTTTTAGTAAAATCACGATCCACTGTAAAAAAAAAAAAAAGAACGATTTTTCAGAACTATTTATATATTATTTATATTTTGTCATATGAGAGTACTGAAGTATTAGTCGAAGACTTGAACTATCTAAAGCTGTGAAAAACTTCTATTTTAGAACCCCTTGTTGCACTTACTTTACAACGGGAAGCAATCTAATCTACAGAGTGTGTGTGCTGTTCTATTTTGGCTCACAGGCCATTTGTGTTGGACGTATTTATGGCTAAAGAGCTCAACATTTGCGGCCTGCACGGAAGCAAGCAGATCAATACACAGTTGAGGAATAGGAAGAAACTACTAACTAACATTCCTCAGAACAAAAGAGCCAAGGGGAAGTTGTCTGCTCATATCTCATGAGGACTTGTGACTCTTGCTTGCTGTGCAGTATTAATGCTTAGCCAGCCTAAGGATATGTTAAAGTGTGCATAAAGGCTGAGAGCACTACCAGGAACGAATGTATGCAATGTGTTAATATGAAACTGATGTCATGTCTTCTTTTAGCTGAACCTTGCTACAGGCAATTCCATACTGTTGATAGAAGCAACAAAAAAAAAAAAAAAACTATAAAGATTACGGGGTGATGTATTAAAGGAGTAGAGCTGATCACTTAGGAAAGTGTAGGGTACACTTTGCAATGTGAATGTTAACTTAGCTAGGTAAATAGTCTACAGTTGTGTTCGCTTTGAATACCAAGTCATGTGCAAAAAAAATGTAATAAACAGGATTTTTGTGTACACATGTTTGGGTGATTGAAATTATTCACTGTGGTGAATGAACATTCACTTTGCTATGAACATAAAGCTCACCTTGCTTTATGTTCCATGTGCTGCTTGACATGTTATGGCATTATATATTATATTATAACATGCCTAAATCCTAGATCAGTACCAAAAATAGTGGTATTACACATAAGTTAACAAAACATAACATGTAATTACTTAGTTTATATTTGTATATATGTGTTAAATAAATAGATTTACTATAATTTAAGTAAGGTACGATTAGTCTGCCTTCACTTTAAGCAGCCAATCGCATGCAAAAAAAAAGTTCCTTTTGTTTCCTTTTAAATTCTCCTGTTTTCTATTAGATATTTAAAGTAAACATAAGTTTAGTTCACCTCCCCTACATTTCACTTTAGTTTGCTAGTCCAGTCCCATTGCCTCAAATTGATACCTCTGGATAAGGTCTGCTAGATTTTGCATATGAAAAACACTACTGCTGGCACTTGTGAATGTTAACATTCCACTATCCTTCTCTGCGGGAAATAAGTGGAATTAAAATGATACTAATTATCCATCAGCAGAATAGATTGAGGGCCCTTTTCCGCATGCATGTGTTTGGGTTACAGCTTGCATGCTGGGCCATTTAAAACAAGGAGTAGCCGTGGTGTTTCTGTGCACTTTGGTTTCTTCTTTCTTAATGGGTCCTTATAGATCTTATAGACCTTTGTCAGAAATGATATGAAAAATATGTTCAAACGATGATGTCTGCATGCTTTTTATTTCAGTTTTCTTTGTATGCAGTTTTCATATACTATACCAATGGTGGTCAACTTACTTGACATAGAGAGATTCAAGTGTGGCCCCTGACATCACCAAAGGTCTACACATAATATTCAGTAAATATAGAAGCACACAAAACTGCCAGAAACTGCACACATGCAACAGGAGATGATCAGAGACTACTAGCATGCTACCAGAGATGGTAATAAACTATGAGCATGTTTCAAGTGATAGTCAGAGACTGCAGACATAAGACAAAAGATGGCCAGGGACTGCACTGTACAAGAGATGGTCATAAAATGTGGACATGCTACAAGAGATGGTCAGAAACTATGAGTATACTACAAGAGATGGTCAGAGACTATATGTATACTACAAGAGATGGTCAGAGACTGTGAGTATACTACAAGAGATGGTCAGAGACTATGAGTATACTACAAGAGATGGTCAGAGACTATGAGTATACTACAAGAGATGGTCAGAAACTATGAGTATACTACAAGAGATGGTCAGAGACTATATGTATACTACAAGAGATGGTCAGAGACTATAAGTATACTACAAGAGATGGTCAGAGACTATGAGTATACTACAAGAGATGGTCAGAGACTATGAGTATACTACAAGAGATGGTCAGAGACTATGAGTATACTACAAGAGATGGTCAGAGACTATGAGTATACTACAAGAGATGGTCAGAGACTATATGTATACTACAAGAGATGGTCAGAGACTATGAGTATACTACAAGAGATGGTCAGAGACTATGAGTATACTACAAGAGATGGTCAGAGACTATGAGTATACTACAAGAGATGGTCAGACTATGAGTATACTACAAGAGATGGTCAGAGACTATGAGTATACTACAAGAGATGGTCAGAGACTATGAGTATACTACAAAAGATGGTGAGAGACTATATGTATACTACAAGAGATGGTCAGAGACTATGAGTATACTAGAAGAGATGGTCAGAGACTATGAGTATACTACTAGAGATGGTCAGAGACTATGAGTATACTACAAGAGATGGTCAGAGACTATGAGTATACAAGAGATGGTCAGAGACTATATGTATACTACAAGAGATGGTCAGAGACTATATGTATACTACAAGAGATGGTCGGAGACTGCAGACATAGTAAAAGAGATGGACATAGAATGTGGTCATTCTACAAGAGAATGTCAGAGACTGTGGCCATGCTGCAGGAGATGATCAGAGACTTTAAACATTACAGCTTCAGGAAGCAGTCATGGTCTAGAGAGACATTACATTAGATTGCGAGAGATCACTGCTATTACAGGCCCTTTACAAATATTGCTCTCAGCAAGATCCATTTTAAAAGATTACAGCAGTGGTCTCCAAACTGTGGCCCGGGGGCCAGATGTGGCACTTTGCTTGCTTTCAACCTCCCTGGAGATACTATTTCTCCCACGTATACAAGGAACTATTCCTCCCACTGATACCAACAATTGGCCCTAATTCCTGCCACTGACACCAATGATACAAGGATCTATTCCATCCACTGACATCAGTGATGAGGTACTATTCCTTCAACCGACACCAACAATGGGGCATAAGTCCTACCACTGACACCAATGATACTAGGAACTACTCCATCCACTGACACCAACAATGAGGTATTATTCCTTCCATTGACACAAACAATGGGGCATAATTCCTGCCACTGACACCTATGATACAAGGAATTATTCCATTCACTGACACCAATGGTATAAGGAGTTATTCCATCCATTTACACCAACAATTAAGTACTATTCCTTCCACTGACACCAACATGGGGCATAATTCCTGCCACTGATACCGCCTGAAGGACAGTAAACAGTACCTTTGATTAGAAACTTTGGAGACCCCTGAATTAGCAGAAAAAAAGACAACTAAGATGGACTTCCCTCACACTGCAAGAATTAAATGCTCGTTTTAGTCTAGGGGGCTGGAAAAAGCACTTTTACTTACATGAGCCTATCCTAACAGGCTTCCTCCAGGCCACAAGGTCAGTCTCCACTGCCACTTCTCCCTTAGGCCCCTTTCACACGGACGCAGTCAGTTTAGGCATCCGTTATCCATTGTCACATCCGTTTTCATCCGTCATCCGTTCCGTTAATGTCCGTTTTCATCCGTTTTTTGTTCTGCTAACATCCGCTTACATCCGTAAATGCACACGTTTACGTCCGTTTTTTCATCCGTTTTTGTATACATTTTGTTTCGTTTATATGTGTGCCTGTGCCTTTAAGAGGTTGAGTTCACAGATAAACACAAAACGGATCTTAACGGATCGGACGTTGACGGACAATGTCCGTCAACGTCAGTTAATATCCGTTTTGACGGATCTGGACGTAGCCTTGTACGTTTAAAAAAACGGATAAAAACGGAAGTGGAGGTTAACTGATGGTGACGGATGTTCATCCGTCTGCCCATAGGAATGCATTGTCGACCGTCGACGGATGGAAGAAAAACGGATAGACGGTCCGTCCGTGTGAAAGGGGCCTTATGCTCTGGTGGTTGCAGGTCCTCTGATGTCATTAAGACCAATGCAAAAACTATAGCCCTGCACTGGGCATGAGAATGCCAAGAGACCACTCACTGCCATGTGTAGGGGAGAAGAAGAGAGCGCTGGCTCCCAGGGAAGTGGAAGATTGTGTAGGTAATGCTATCCGAGCCCCACTACAAAGGATGAGTTTTACTTTCCCCAGAGATAGGTTTTTCAGTCAAAAGCTGGCCACACACTAGTAGAATTTAATTAAAACATTTTCATTTTTAGATTTTTTTTTCTATTTTCTAATTATTAGTGGAGTCAAAATGATGTTTGCTTTCGACCGAAGTGAGGAGAAAGTTTTGAAAGAGCAGGATGGAAAATGTTTCTCAAACAAAGGAGTTTCTAACAGTGCATGTGGTTTTTGTGTGGAAAAATTACATTCATTCCAAAAACGAAAAGATAAAAGAACACAACATTGTTTCAGTCATTGAATGTAGTTAGAGTTTTCATACCGATGTTCATACAACCTTTGTTTGAAAATCTATTAGTATTTGGTCAGTTTAAGGAGTTGAGCTGGGAATTTTCTCTGGTTTTGTCTTGCAGGGTTGATTTACAAAAGGCAAATAAACTGCATTTTGCAAGAGCAGTTGCTCCAGAGCTTAGTAAATGAGCAGAAGCTCTGCTGCCTTCCATTATCCAATCATGTGCAAGCAAAATTGATGTTTTTTCTATTTTCCTTGCACCTGATTGGGTATTCTTTGCAAAGTGAATCTTTACCTCATTTACTAAGCTTTGGAGCAACTGCTTTTGCAGAGTGCAACTGCACTTTTCAAAGTGCAAAGTCTTTTTGCCTTTAGTAAATCAACCCCTATGTGCCTTCACTGGCTTGAGCAAGCACCAAACACCCAGGGGACCACACAGTAAGTGGCAAAGGTCTGTAGTTTGGGCACCAGGGTCCTATACTCTTGTCTGAGGAAGTGAGGTTTTGAAAGTTTCATTGTAAAAAAAAGACAAAACAAAAACAAAAAAAGTGAGTATGCAGAAGTTTGAAATTTAACCTCATGAATTTAAGCCACACAATGAGAATATCGAATGAATATTCGTCCAGTCATTTTGCATGCTTTTTTTGCATGCTTGTCTCATATCAAAAATGAAGAGGTTACTAAAGTTACAAATATTCTCATACGACAGAATACGACTTTGGAAGTGATGCAATGTATTATTTTGTTTCCAAATATTGCGTATTCTTGGTCTCGCGATTTTTTTTCGGGACGAATACTGTTCCGATTAAATGAAAACAATTCATTCTGGTATCGTACGAGAAATATTTTCGTGTTTGTCCCTTTGGATATTTTTGCATGAATTGTCGTGATCGGCTCTCAAAAGCTGTGTACTAATGATCAGATTATAATACGATCGCTCTAAAATCTGTATTTTTCATCCAATTTTCTCATTGTGCGTACTAAGCATTAGGGATATATATACCGGCTAGCTGAACAGATTGAGGGGAATTAACTAAAAGTGGAGTAGCTGTGCATGGCAACCAATCAGCTTCTAGCTTTCATTTCCAAAGCTTAATTGAACAAACTGAAGTTGGAAACTAATACGTTTCCATGCACAAGCTGCTCTAGTTTTGTAGTGAAAGTTTTGGCGGCGCCCTCTCCTCTTTTTCAGGGCAGCCTTGGGGGTATGGGATAGAGTGTAGCATGGCAGTAAGTTACTACAATCTGTGATGAGTACCCTGCACCCACAAGCCCAAATCACCTGTTTTAAACGCCAGATGGTGATCATCCTTGGAACCAAACTTCTCCATGAGGACCACAAAGAGGACCCCGCAGGCGTTCTGGATGCCAAACACTGAGCCATTGCACCACATAGCGGACAGCATGACTACCCACCCCCAGCCTCCTTCTGGGGGTACAAACTCAGTCTGTCCTGGGGCAGGCTCAGGAGGTTCTTCTTCTCCAGCTTCCAGCTTCTTCTCCTGGTCTCCTGCCGAGCTCCACTCTCCATTCTCTCTCTTCTCCTCCACCAGAGGTGAGCTCTCCTCAGCTGTCTTGTCTTCTCCTGGGGACTCTTGTGTGGGGCCGGGCACCTCCTCAGCCTCCAGTGCCTGCTCACTAGGGGACTTGTCGCCTGTCATCTCAGCATACAGTGATCACAACAGGAAGAGCTCTTTGTTAACGTGGAACCTGGCTGCTGCAGAGGAGAAAAGAACAACTTGTCTTCTACGACTTCAGGCTCCAGCTAGGGGCAGAGTATGATCCCAGCACGGAGCAGTCCTACCTGCTTTGTTCCTGCCCCTTCCCTCCTGTGTCCTGACTTCTGTCACCTCGGACAAGCCGACTGAAGGCTGACTTGAGCGAGGTCTCATGTTTTTTTTATCTTTATGTAGGGAAAACCCTTGGAAGAGGCGTGCCGGCCGGTGGAGGGAAGTCCCCGGAGTGTGGCCGCCCTCAGTCACTCAGCGCGGGAGGGGAGCTGACAGAAACTCTGCACGAGTCTATAGATCGGCCCGTGTGAGGGAGGAAGTGTGCGCAGACTCTCCCTCAGGGAGGAAATGTCACATAAACTTCCAGCACTTCTCATAAAGTAATGAGCCCCGGCTTCCTTCAGGGACAAAGGATGTGCAGGTGACGCCTGATAACATCGTTATCACCCTCCTATTCCCATAATAGCTATTTATATAACCTGCATGCTACAAAATTAGCAGAAAATGACAAAAAAGATATATATATATACACACCTATCACTCATAACTTTCTGAGCACCCAGCTATTATTGAGTAGGTCTCCCTTTTTTTTATTTTATTTTTATTTACTACAGGTACTTATATAGCGCTGTAATTTATACAATACAGGGGGTCCCCGAGTTACGAACTCGTTAGGGACTGGCCGCCTGTTCTTATCTCGGAATTGTTCGTAAGTCGCCCGCGCATGCGCAGACCGACAATTACGGACATTTCCGATGTTCCGACTAACGCCGTTCTGCGCATGTGCGGCAAATTACGGACATTTCCGAAGTTTGCCGTCATTTTCCGAGGCTCCGTCTGGCCGCGCATGCGCAGAACGGCTGGAGGACGGCGGAAAATGGCGGAGGGTCCCTGCAGCGCCCGCTTCGTAAGTAGGGGATGTTCGTAGGTCGGGCGTTCGTAAGTCGGGGACCCCCTGTACTACTTCAATACAGGGCACTTTTACCCCCCTTCCTGCCCAGGACAATTTTCAGCTTTCAGCGTTGTCGCACTTTGAATGACAGTTGCGCGGTCACGCTACACTGTAACCATGTGAAATTGTTATAATTTTCGTCACACAAATATAACTTTCTTTTGGTGATATTTAAAGCGGAGTTCCACCCAAAAATGGAACTTCCACTTTTCGGAATCCCCCTCCCCCCTCCGGTGTCACGTTTGGCACTTTTCAGGCGGAAGCAGATACCTGTATAATCCAGGTATTTGCTCCAACTTCCAGGCATAGATAGCCGCGGATATCTATGCTATATCCAGCGCCTCCTTCGTCCCCCCGTCCCTGCTGTCTTCTTGGGAGACACAGATCCCAGAAGACAGCAGGGACCAGTGGAATTGCGTGATATGCACAGTAGGGAACCAGGCTGTGAAGCCGCAAGGTTCACTTCAGGATTCCCTTACCGAAGATGGTGCCTCCACCCGAGAGCCGAGGGACAGATCAGCTTCGGGTGCCAACATCATGGGTGCCCTGGACAGGTAAGTGTCCATATTTTAAAAGTCAGCAGCTGCAGTATTTGTAGCTGCTGACTTTTACAAAAAAAAAAAAACTTGGCGTAGCTCCGCTTTAATCACTGCTGGGTTTTTTATTTTTTACAAAAAAAAAGACCGAAAATTTTGAAAAAATAAAAGTTTTTCTTAGTTTCTGTCAGTAAATTTTGTAAATAAGTAATTTTTCTCCTTCACTGATGTGCACTGATGAGGCTGCGCTGATGAAGCAGCACTTATGGACACTGATTAGGTGGCACTGATGAGCACTGATGGGTGGCACTGGTGGGCACTGATAGGTGGCACTGATGGGCACGGATTGGCGGCACTGATGGGCACGGATTGGCGGCACTGATGGGCACTGAAAGCCAGCACTGACTGGAATCACTAATGGGCACTGATTGCTGGCACTGGTGGGCACTGATTGCTGGCACTTCTGGCGCTTTATTGTAATCAGGGCACTGATGATCAGTGCCCTGATTACATCTGTTGCAGTCCCCTGCAAGGAGATGCCGCTGATCGGCTCGCCTTGCCACACACTCTGTCAGTGTGAGGCGATGAGAGCCGATTACCAGCACTTCCGTGTTTACATGTGACCGGCTGTGATTTGACACAGCTGATCACACAGATAAAGAGCCACGTCAGCGGCTCTTTACAGAGATCGAGTTGCGCTGTGTCCTAGCAACACAGCGCAGCCACGATCGCCGTGCGCCCCCAAGCGCGCATGGGAGCGGCCGTTCGGGTGCGCCGTCATATGACATCCACCCAGAACGAGAGCCTCACCGTCCGTCATTTCACAGTGGGCGGGCGGCAAGTGTTTAAACATACAGTGGTGGGAAAAAGTATTTGATCCCTGCTGATTTTGTACGTTTGACAATGATGAGTCTATAATTTTAATGGTAGGTTTACTTTAACAGTGAGAGACAGAATACCAAAAAAATATCCAGAAAAACGCATTTCAAAAAAGTTATAAATTGATTTGCATTTTAATGAGTGAAATAAGTATTTGATCCCCTATCAATCAGCAAGATTTCTGGCTCCCATGTGTCTTCTTTACAGGTAACAAGCTGAGATTAGGAGCACTCTCTTAAAGGGAGTGTTTCTAATCTCAGCTTGTTACCTGTATAAAAGACACCTGTCCACAGAAGCAATCAATCAGATTCGAATCTCACCACCATGGCCAAGCCCAAAGACTGTCCAAGGATGTCAGGACAAGATTGTAGCTTGGTGAGAGGGTGACAACAGTTGGTGCGATTTTTCGCAAATGGAAGAAACACAAAATAACAATCAATCTCCCTTGGTCTGGGGCTCCATGCAAGATCTCACCTCATGGAGTTTCAATGATCATGAGAACGGTGAGGAATCAGCCCAGAACTACACGGGAGAATCTTGTCAATGATCTCTAGGCAGATGGATCACAGTCACCAGGAAAACAATTGGTAACACACTACATTGTAAAGGGCTGAAATCCTGCAGCACCCGCAAGGTCCCCTGCTCAAGAAAGCACATGTGCAGGCCCGTCTGAAGTTTGCTAATGAACATCTGAATGGTTCAGAGGAGAACTGGGTGAAAGTGTTGTGGTCAGATGACACCAAAATCAAGCTTTTTGGCATCAACTCAACTTGCCGTGTTTGGAGGAGGAGGAATGCTGCCTATGACCCCAAGAACACCATCCCCACCGTCAAACATGGAGGTGGAAACATTATGCTTTGGGGGTGTTTTTCTGCTAAGGGGACAGGACAACTTTACCACATAAAAGGGACGATGGACGGGGCCATGTACTGTCAAATCTTGGGTGAGAACCTCCTTTTCTCCAGGGCATTGAAAATGGGCCATGGATGGGTATTCCAGCATTAAATGACCCAAAACACACAGCCAGGGCAACAAAGGAGTGGCTCAAGAAGAAGCATATTAAGGTCCTAAATTGGCCTAGCCAGTCTCCAGACCCTAATCCCATAGAAAATATGTGGAGGGAGCTGAAGGTTCGTGTTACCAAACGTCAGCCTAGAAACCTTAATGACTTGGAGAGGATCCGCAAAGAGGAGTGGGTTAAAAACCCTCATGAGATGTGTGCAAACCTGGTGGCCAAATACAAGAAACGTCTGGCCTCTGTGATTGCCAACAAGGGTTTTGCCACCAAGTACTAAGTCATGTTTTGCAAAGGGGTCAAATACTTATTTCACTCATTAAAATGCAAATCAATTTATAACTTTTTTTAAATGCGTTTTTTTACTATCAAGTAATCCAGGGGCTGCTTAAGATGGAGGGTCAAACACACTGGCTTGCTTGAATTAATCAGATCCTAGAGATGGAAAACATGACCATGATGCTCAGGGAGCAAGGAGAAAAGTACTCAAAAATTTGGACTATTTTTTTATAATGACCAAACTATGCTAGCTTGCTAACCATAGGCTGAGGTGAGATATCGTGATACTCTTTTTATTTATTTATAGGTAAAAGGTTCCTCAGGGTACCGGGCCAGGGGGACAGGTCGGTTCCTCCACTTCTCTTTTTCCACTGCCCCCCTTTATTTTCCCCTCTCTCTCTCTATCCCTCTTGTCACCCATTCTCTCCCACTTTTTATCTTTTCAACTGGGGTTTAGTGTTGGCTTTTCCCCTTATGCTGCATAACAAAACAAAAAAGGGTATGAGAAAACGGTATAGTCCAGGTAAATAATAAAAATGCCATAAATCTTTCCCATAGTTTATAGACGCTATAACTTTTGCGCAAACCAATCAATATACGCTTATTGCGATTTTTTTTGGAGTGTTTGCCTGAAGACCGTATCCACATGAGTGAGCCTGAATTCCCTGGTCATCCTGTAAAGCCTGTTTGACCCATCAGGTGTACACATGTATGAGTCTATCCTTTCTGGTAAGTGACTGGTGCTTTTGGCGGCGGATCTTCTATGTTACCTCTGTCACATTTTGGATGTTCATTCAGGATTTTTGTGACTGTTACCCATTTATCTTTTGAACTTCACCCTTTTGGAATACATTTGGGACTTGTTTGTGTCCCCTTTTTTTGTTTACACCTTAGACATTAATTTCTCACGGAACATGTGTCACTATTTATATTGCATCTTTTCATGTCAATTTTATTTTTTATATTGATTATTTGTTTAGCGCTGCACATTTTCCATATATATAGCTTGCCACCATAGGCTGAGGTGAGATATCGTGACACTCTTTTTATTCCTATAGGTAAAAGGTTCCTCAGGGTACCAGGCCAGGGGGACGGGTTGGTTTCTTCCCCTACCCACCCCATCCTCTACTTCTCTTTTTCCACTGCCCCCCTTTATTTTCCCCTCTATCTCTATCCCTCTTGTCACCCATTCTCTCCCACTTTTTATCTTTTCCACTGGGGTTTAGTGTTGGCTTTTCCCCTTATGTTGCATAACAAAACAAAAAAGGGGATGAGAGAACGGTATATTCCAGGGGTGTGTACGAAAAGCTCTTCTGAACACACATATCAAATACTGTTTACACCAGAGCCCTGTTTTGGTGTATAGTGTTTGCTGCATTTCATGCTGATATGTATATACCACTTCTTCTAAATAAAGAATAAAAAAAAAAAAAGGAGCGTCAAGTGTCACAAAAGTAGATATGTGCAGGATGGGAATTTTTTTTCATTTCGGATTCATTCGTTAAGTAACTAATTAATAGTTTCATCATATTCATTATGTTAGAATGATTTTTTTCTGGAATTCAGTTCGTATATTTGGATTTGTTTTGTATATTCGTTGTTCCGAATCAATTTGTATTTTCGGAAGTTATTTTGGAAGATTGGCTATATTCGTTTTAACATAATTAATTTTTTTGTCGGGGAATTACTTATGCATTCTAAATCGTCCCTGCTAGTCCAACCCACAAAAAGAAATAGAATGAGCTGATTGGATAATATCGACTGGAGTCGCATGCATCTGTAAACACACAAATCCCTGTGCTGTCAGAGGAGAGGAGACATGTTGTTTGTTCCTAGTAAGTAGGAACAGCGATATGTCTCCTCTCCTACTCAGTCCTATCCCTATACAGTTAGAAAACACTGAGGGAACACACATTTAACCCCTTGATTGCCCCCTAGTGTTAACCCCTTCCCTACCAGTGTCATTTACACAGTACTCAGTGCATTTTTATAGCACTGATCCCTGTATAAATATCAATGGTCCCAAAAATGTGTCAATACCGCTAAAAATCACAGATCGCCGCCATTACTAGTAAAAAAAACACAAAATAATAAAAATGCCATAAATCTTTCCCATAGTTTGTAGACGCTATAACTTTTGCGCAAACCAATCAATATACGCTTATTGCGATTTTTTTTGGAGTGTTTGCCTGAAGACCGTATCCACATGAGTGAGCCTGAATTCCCTGGTCATCCTGTAAAGCCTGTTTGACCCATCAGGTGTACACATGTATGAGTCTATCCTTTCTGGTAAGCGACTGGTGCTTTTGGCGGCGGATCTTCTATGTTACCTCTGTCACATTTTGGATGTTCATTCAGGATTTTTGTGACTGTTACCCATTTATCTTTTGAACTTCACCCTTTTGGAATACATTTGGGACTTGTCTGTGTCCCCTTTTTTTGTTTACACCTTAGACATTAATTTCTCACGGAACATGTGTCACTATTTATATTGCATCTTTTCATGTCAATTTTATTTTTTATATTGATTATTTGTTTAGCGCTGCACATTTTCCATATATATAGCTTGCCACCATAGGCTGAGGTGAGATATCGTGACACTCTTTTTATTCCTATAGGTAAAAGGTTCCTCAGGGTACCAGGCCAGGGGGACGGGTTGGTTTCTTCCCCTACCCACCCCATCCTCTACTTCTCTTTTTCCACTGCCCCCCTTTATTTTCCCCTCTATCTCTATCCCTCTTGTCACCCATTCTCTCCCACTTTTTATCTTTTCCACTGGGGTTTAGTGTTGGCTTTTCCCCTTATGTTGCATAACAAAACAAAAAAGGGGATGAGAGAACGGTATATTCCAGGGGTGTGTACGAAAAGCTCTTCTGAACACACATATCAAATACTGTTTACACCAGAGCCCTGTTTTGGTGTATAGTGTTTGCTGCATTTCATGCTGATATGTATATACCACTTCTTCTAAATAAAGAATAAAAAAAAAAAAAAGGAGCGTCAAGTGTCACAAAAGTAGATATGTGCAGGATGGGAATTTTTTTTCATTTCGGATTCATTCATTAAGTAACTAATTAATAGTTTCATCATATTCATTATGTTAGAATGATTTTTTTCTGGAATTCAGTTCGTATATTTGGATTTGTTTTGTATATTCGTTGTTCCGAATCAATTTGTATTTTCGGAAGTTATTTTGGAAGATTGGCTATATTCGTTTTAACATAATTAATTTTTTTGTCGGGGAATTACTTATGCATTCTAAATCGTCCCTGCTAGTCCAACCCACAAAAAGAAATAGAATGAGCTGATTGGATAATATCGACTGGAGTCGCATGCATCTGTAAACACACAAATCCCTGTGCTGTCAGAGGAGAGGAGACATGTTGTTTGTTCCTAGTAAGTAGGAACAGCGATATGTCTCCTCTCCTACTCAGTCCTATCCCTATACAGTTAGAAAACACTGAGGGAACACACATTTAACCCCTTGATTGCCCCCTAGTGTTAACCCCTTCCCTACCAGTGTCATTTACACAATACTCAGTGCATTTTTATAGCACTGATCCCTGTATAAATATCAATGGTCCCAAAAATGTGTCAATACCGCTAAAAATCACAGATCGCCGCCATTACTAGTAAAAAAAACACAAAATAATAAAAATGCCATAAATCTTTCCCATAGTTTGTAGACGCTATAACTTTTGCACAAACCAATCAATATACGCTTATTGCGATTTTTTTTACCAAAAATATGTAGAAGAATATATATTGGCCTAAACTGATGAAGAAATTTGTTTTTTAAAAACATTTTTGGGATATTTATTTTAGCAAAAAGTAAAAATATAGTTATTTTTTCAAAATTGTTGCTCTTTTTTTGTGTATAGCGCAAAAAATAAAAACCTGCAGAGGTGATCAAATAGCACCAAAAGAAAGCTATCTTGCCCAAAACAGGAAGTGACCTCAGAAGCGTCAGCAATTGGTGTCAGAGCTGCTGTTCATTATGGGGCACTCATATATCTATATAAAGGCAGTAACTACCATGGAACAGCACCCCAGATGATGCCTATTTAGGTGAAACATGTCGGATTGTTACGCTGATGGGGATCTGGTTACTGTCTATTTTGAAGCGCTTGTTTTTACTCTCGAAAATGTAAGTGCAACTCTTATGTTTACAACAATAAATATTCCTTACGGAATTACGCTATGTGCCCTGTTCTTCCTCTCCTTTCTCTTTATGGTTGGGCTTATTTGCCCATTTGCTTTACCTGCTTTATCCATCGTTTTGGAGTGTTTGCCTGAAGACCGTATCCACATGAGTGAGCCTGAATTCCCTGGTCATCCTGTAAAGCCTGTTTGACCCATCAGGTGTACACATGTATGAGTCTATCCTTTCTGGTAAGCGACTGGTGCTTTTGGCGGCGGATCTTCTATGTTACCTCTGTCACATTTTGGATGTTCATTCAGGATTTCTGTGACTGTTACCCATTTATGTTTTGAACTTCACCCTTTTGGAATACATTTGGGACTTGTCTGTGTCCCCTTTTTTTGTTTACACCTTGGACATTAATTTCTCACGGAACACGTGTCACTATTTATATTGCATTTTTTCATATATCAATTTTATTTTTGATATTGATCATTATTTGTTTAGCGCTGCACATTTTCCATATATATAGCTTGCCACCATAGGCTGAGGTGAGATATCGTGCTACTCTTTTAATTCCTATAGGTAAAAGGTTCCTTAGGGTACCGGGCCAGGGGGACGGGTTGGTTTCTCCCCCTACCCACCCCATCCTCTACTTCTCTTTTTCCACTGCCCCCCTTTATTTTCCCCTCTCTCTCTATCCCTCTTGTCACCCATTCTCTCCCACTTTTTGTCTTTTCCACTGGGGTTTAGTGTTGGCTTTTCCCCTTATGTTGCATAACAAAACAAAAAAGGGATGAGAAAACGGTATATTCCAGGGGTGTGTACGAAAAGCTCTTCTGAACACACATATGAAAAACTGTTTACACCAGAGCCCTGTTTTGGTGTAAAGCAGGGGTCCCCAACCCGTGGCCCGCGGCGCCATCCGAGGTGGCCCGCCACGTCTTGCTCTGAGATGGCGGGTCGGGAAGCCCTGATCGCGGGTTCCTGACCCGCCATCTCCGAGCATCAGCGAGAACGGAGCCGCCGCTAAAGGAAGCAGAGCCGATGCTTCCTGTATAGCGCCGGCTCCTTCACAGGCGGAGTGATATCAAATGTACTCCGCCTGTGACAGGAATGTGTACTGCAGCTGCATGCTTCCTGAGATCTCACAGCAGCCAGCAGTGCCAGTACCAGTACCCATCAGCAGTACCAGCCTGAAGTACCAGTACCCACCAGCAGTACCAGTACCCACCAGCAGTACCAGCCAGAAGTACCAGTACCTGCCAGCAGTACCAGTACCCGCCAGCAGTACCAGTACCCGCCAGCAGTACCAGTACCTGCCAGCAGTATCAGTACCCACCAGCAGTACCCGTGCCCACCACCAGTACTAGCCACCAGTACCCGCCAGCAGTACCAGTACCTGCCAGCAGTATCAGTACCCACCACCAGTACCAGCCAGCAGTACCAGTGCCCACCACCAGTACTAGCCACCAGTACCCGCCAGCAGTACCAGTACCTGCCAGCAGTATCAGTACCCGCCAGCAGTACCAGTGCCCACCACCAGTACTAGCCACCAGTACCCGCCAGCAGTATCAGTACCCGCCAGCAGTACCGGTACCCACCAGCAGTACTAGCCACCAGTACCAGTCACCAGTACCCACCGGCAGTACCAGTACCCACCAGCAGTACCAGTACCCACCAGCAGTACCAGTACCTGCCAGCAGTATCAGTACCCACCAGCAGTACCCGCCAGCAGTACCAGTGCCCACCACCAGTACCCGCCAGCAGTATCAGTACCCGCCAGCAGTACCAGCCAGCAGTACCGGTACCCACCAGCAGTACTAGCCACCAGTACCAGTCACCAGTACCCACCAGCAGTACCAGTACCCGCCAGCAGTACCCGCCAGCAGTACCAGCCAGCAGTACCTGCCAGCAGTACCAGTACCCACCAGCAGTACCAGTCACCAGTACCCGCCAGCAGTATCAGTACCCGCCACCAGTACCAGCCAGCAGTACCAGTACCCATCAGCAGTACTAGCCACCAGTACCAGTCACCAGTATCAGTACCCACCAGCAGTACCAGTACCAGCCAGCAGTACCCACCACCAGTACCCACCAGCAGTACCAGCCACCAGTACTAGCCACCAGTACCAGTCACCAGTACCCCCCAGCAGTACCAGTACCCACCAGCAGTACCCACCAGCAATACCAGTACCAGCCAGCAGTATCAGTACAAGTACCAGCCAGCAGTACCAGTACCCACCAGCAGTAGCAACCACCAGTACTAGCCACCAGTTCCAGTCACCAGTACCAGCACCAGCCACCAGTACCAGTACCAGTCACCAGTACCAGTACCCACCAGCAGTACCAACCATCAGTACTAGCCACCAGTTCCAGTCACCAGTACCAGCACCAGCCAGCAGTACCAGTACCATCCACCAGTACCAGCCAGCAGTACCAGTACCAGCCAGCAGTACCAACCAGCAGTACCAGCCAGCAGTACCAGTACCCGCCAGCAGCACCAGTACCCACCAGCAGCACCAGTACCCACCAGCACCCGCCAGCAGTACCAGTAGCTGCAAGCAGTTTCAGCCAGCAGTACCAGTACCTGCCAGCAGTACCAGTACCAGCCAGCAGTACCCAACAGCAGTACCAGCCAGCAGTACCAGCCCTGGAGGACAGCCAGCAGCAGCCACCAGTTATAACCACCTGGGGGACAGCAGCAACCAGCTGCAGGAATCCTGAGGAAGAAGTGATGATCAAGGTCAGTTGAGGAGCAGGTAAACCGCTGTGCATCAGCGTCGACCATTGTTCTGAGCGACATGTACAAGTCTGCTAAAGTGGCCCATGAAAAAAATTACAAGTCGCTAAAGTGGCCTCAAAAAGTCCGCTTGGGAGCACCCTGGAAAAACAGTGTAACTCACCTCACAACTTACAGAACTATAGGATAATGATTGCTTGGAGCCAGATACCACAGCATACTCTTCCGATGGGTCTAGTGAAGTCCAGGGCCTCCTGGTGTCCAGGACTGTTATTGGTGGCCCAGGGGGACCTACTCACATTAGTGGTTGTCATGAAAGTTTATGCTGGTATGAAGAGAGATTAAAGAATTTTTAACAACATCAAAAGCATGTTTCTTACATAGTAAAAAAGGTACGTACCCACTATATACTGCTCGGCTCACCAACCTTAGCATAATAGTCAGAAACAGGGTGTCTCAAACAGGTGAATGACAAGAAAAGCAATTCACATAGCAAGTCTCCAATTATTACAAATCGTCTAGAATAATTTAATTTGAGGGAATTATACTTAACAAGTACTAAAAGAGTGAAATAAACCAAATAGCAACTAAGACCTGATATTAATTGCCAGACTAGTCCATCAATGGGCTACGAGATACACTTGCAACAGGGGTAAGGGGGGACCAGAGAGAGAAAGCAACAGGGGTGTCAGAGAATAGCAGTGGAGTGAGGCAGAAAGCACTGGGGGTAGAGAGCAGGTCAGCTGAGACTCTGGGGGTGGGGTGTAGAGCAGGGGGGGGCAGAGAAGTCACGGGAGCTGGAGAGCACTGGGGGAGACGCGAGAGCACTGGAGGGGCAAGAGAACACTGGTGTGGGGGGGGCAGAGAGCACTGGTGTGAGGGGTGCACGAGAGCAACTGGGGGCAGTAATGATAAGAGTAATTATTAACATTGATAATGTTTATCGATATTTAGTTAGATTAAGAAATGACTTATTTGTTTGTTGTAAGTAGTTTATTGATCAGTTTTTTTTATTAGTCATTTCTTTATATTTCGTGTTTTTTTTTTTTTTTTAGCTTTTTTGTTCTTTATTTTTGTGTAGTATTTTTATTTAAGGGTTTGATTGTTTTTTCTAAAAATTTTTATTATCTTTTCTAAGTAATTCGTATTTCAGTTTATTTTTATATTTAATTTTTCCTCTTTATTAATGGTTTAAATTTCTTTTTTTATAGTCTTAGAAAGTAATTAGTAGTTAGTTTTTTTTGACTATTTTAAGGAAATGACATGTAGAATTTAGTTAATTCGTATCTTAATTCATAAGAAATAAATTGAAAAAAAAAAAAAAAAAAGAAAAAAAACCAAAACCCGAAATTTCGAGACACAAAAAAAAACAAAAAAAAAGTAATCCGAGGTAAAGCACTGTGGCATGGGATCACGGTCAGCTTGGAGAGCCCTAGTACCCCCCCACAGGACTAGCCCCACCCCATGGGGGGGTAGGAGAGCCCCCCGGTGCAGCGGAAAGACAACAGGGGGGAGCCAGGCAGAGCACGAATGGGGGGCAGAGAGCACTTGTGGGAGCTGAAGAGCCCATGGGGAGTGGGAGCAGGAAATCACTAAAAGTGGGGTTGGAGTGCATGTGAGGCGGGCGGAGACGCATGGTGGCCAGAGAAGCACATACTAGGTTGGACACAGACATGGGGCAGCGCATATAGCCTGTGGGGGGACCCGGAGAGCACAGTGTTGGGTAAATAAGCATCTGTGGGAGCCAGGAAGCACATGGAGTAGGGGGCAGCCAAAAATCACTGGGGGAGCTGAAGCACAGAGAGGGTGGAGTGAGATAAAGAGACGATGAAAAATAAGGGGGGAGCAAGGGGAGCACATAGGGGGAACCGAGAAACATGTATGGGTGGAAGAGCACAGATAGGGTGTGAGGGTAATCATGGGGGGCGTAGCCAGGAGCGCCATTGAGGGGACAACCGGAGAGCACGAGTGTGTGGATAGCACTACATGGAGAGATAGATGAGGGGCAGAGAGCACTGGGGGAGTCTGGAAAGCAACGATTCGAAGGTGAGAGCAGTGGGGGGGGGTGGAGAGCAGATGAGGGGAGAGACTGAAAGTCGAGCATGGTGGGAGGGAGAGCAGGTTAGGGGGGCTGCACGAACATGGTTGGGGTGGAAGAGCAGAAGGGGGGGGACTGAAGTCATAGCATGGTGGGGTGATAGCAGCGTTGGGGGGACTGAGAAGTACACGGTGGGTCGGGTGACGTGAGAGCATGGTGGGGTGGGACATTACAACCGAGTCCAGTATAAAATTCGTGAAAACAAAGGGGGAGCTGATAGGGGCATAGTAGGGTGGGACAGCAGATGGCGGAGACTGGAGAGCAGAGTGGTGGGAGCATATGAGGGGACTGAGAGCAGGTGGGGTGGAGGAGCAGATGGGGGAAAACTAATACATGGTGGTGGGGTGAGAGCGATGGGGGACTGACGCCTGGGTTGGAGAGCCTATGGGGGACTGCGAAGCAATGGTTGGGGAGCCAGATGGCGGCGGATACTGAGTGGCTATGGTGGGGTACAAAGTCAGCTTGGGGACTAGAGAGTCATGTGGGGAGCAGAAGGGGAGACGGAAGCATGGTAGAGCAGATGTGGGGGACTGGAGAGCATGTGGGCGAGCAATAAGAATGGGGGGACTGCAGAGCAGGTGGGGGGACTGAGATCAATGTGGGGGCAGATGGTAGGCGACGATAGACAATGGTGGGGTGGGTGAGAGCAGATGGTGGGACTGAGAGCATTGTAGGGGGAGCCAGATAGTGGGGACTGTAGAGCATGGTCGGTGAGCAGATGGGGGTACTTGTTTTGTAAAAAAAAAAAAAAGGACATGGGGGAAGCGATGATGGGGGAACTACAGAGCATAGGGTGTCGGTGAGAGCAGATGGGGGGAGACTGAGAGCAGGGTCGGGATCAGATGGGGGGACTGAGAGCAGGAGGGGAGCAGAGACTGGGGACTAGAGAGCATAAGGGTTAGTCAGATGGGGCCTGAAAGAATGTGGGGATCAATGAGGGGAACTTGTGCATAGGGTGGGATAGGATAGCAGATGGGGGAACTGAGTCCCTGAACATAGTGATGGTGGTGGAGGCCCATGGGGTGGGAGAAGATCATTGATGGGATCGGAGCACAGGGAGCACTCTTATAATACCTGTCCTAGGCGACCACAAGCGCTCACTCACTTATACAGTACATTTAGAGAGCCATTGTCACCCTTCTCAGACAGCTTTTTCTTCAGCAGGGAAACAACGGGGAACACAGATCCGAGCACCTCGCACTGAACGTATGTAATAGCAAGGAGTGCTGAGGTGTGCGGAGGTTTCTATTGATGCGGGCCCGCTGGGAGATCACAAGGGGGATCTCTTTGATTGAGGAGTGTCTATTGTGTGTTGGAAGGGTCATTGAATGCTGGAGATTTCTACTGTTGGGGAGGGGTTTATTTCGTTACCACCTAGCTCGAAGCTGCTGGAATAGTAATCTATTGAATGCTGCTGCTGGAAGATCTATTTGTTCTGGCGGCGGGGTCTATTGTTGCTTAGAATGATTTTTTGTTGCGTGGGGATATTTGTTTCAGGGGTCTATTGCAGCTATAGCTAATATTAGAACATATCGTTGCTGTGGTTTATTGTTGCCTGGCAGCAAGAGGATCTATTTTACGGCTTTCTCATATTTGCTCGTTTCAAGAGTACAGGTAATGGTCTGTCTGTTTTTCAGGCGGACCCAATCAGACCCGATCTTGTGAGCGACCGTGCTGTGCTCACTTATGCCTTCTGCACGCTTAGTTCTTAAATTCTTCCCAGTACCAATCAGGTTCTCATGAATCCCAATTCCATCAATCTAGTCCCAGTAGAAGGTTGAAGTTCTTAATATGACAAGTATCCGCGTGAAAGTGCTCCACACATATTATATTTGCCACTAACTCTCAACCACTCCCCTGACATCCCCACCTCATGGAAGCGGTGACCTCACAGTTATAAGTTTGGTCAGTCAGTTGCGCAATTGGCCACCATGGGCTCCTTAATTGTAAAATCGCCAGCCTCCTTTGCGATCCTTTCAGAAGATACGCTAATTGAAAGAACTCAGCAAAGGAGCCTGGTATTATAACAAGTTAAGAAGACCAGGGGTGGCTCAACAGCGCTTGCGACACCTGACCTAAACTTAACCTGTGGAGGTCGAGGTGGATATACACCACGAGGGGGAGCGCATGAGAGGTGGTGGCACTATAATATGTGATTTCCCCCTGATGGATGTTTATTTCCTCTTTATTTCCCGGCCAAGTTTAAGCTATAATGGTCTAACTATGGCTATTGCATCGTAGAGTAACCCCATAATTGTGTCCTTTATTCAGAGCCTGCGTCCACCCACGAAGCCCAGTTCAATAGGGAAACACTGTACTCTTCTGGAGACTCTGACACGGAGAAACTAAAGCCTGCCTATTACCAAAATGGCCGCCATCCACACAGGAACTCAGTACAGGAAAATGGTTAGTCAGTTATGAGAAAGATCAGTTGAGGAGCAGGTAAACCGCTGTGCATCAGTGTGAAAGCAGCCTTAGTCCCCTTTCACGCGATCGGTCCGATCGGTTCTGCCTGTCTGTTTTTCAGGCGGACCCAATCAGACCCTCCATTCACCTCTATAGAGCGGCAGATGTAAACAGACTCATGTCTGCTTACACCCGCCTATCTGCAATCCAATCTGCTTAAAAAACAGAAGGGGATCTGTCCCCTTCTGTCTGGGCAGATCGGAGGGCCATTAGGGTAGAGCGGGCTGCATCTGTGTCTTCTCTACATATGCAGAATGGACATAGACCTGCCATCCGCCCGCTACGCTCATTGTGGCCCGCGACCGGTTACCAAGTCGCTAAAGTGGCCCTCGCTCCTCAAAAGGTTGGGCACCCCTGGTGTAAAGTGTTTGCTGCATTTCATGCTGATATGTATATACCGCTTCTTCTAAATAAAGAATAAAAAAATAAAAAGGGAGGGTCAAGTGTCACAAAAGTAGATATGTGTAAGACGGAATTTTTTTTTCATTTCGGATTCATTCATTAAGTAAATAATTAATAGTTTTATCATATTCATTATGTTAGAATGATTTTTTTCTGGAATTCAGTTCGTATATTTGGATTTGTTTTGTATATTCGTTGTTCCGAATCAATTCGTATTTTCGGAAGTTATTTTGGAAGATTGGCTATATTCGTTTTAACATAGTAATTTGTTTTTTCGGGGAATTACTTATGCATTCTAAATCGTCCCTGCTAGTTAAACCCACAAAGAGAAATAGAATGAGCTGATTGGATAATATCGACTGGAGTCGCATAAATCTGTAAACACACAAATTCCTGTGCTGTCAGAGGAGAAGAGACATGTTGTTTGTTCCTAGTAAGTAGGAACAGCGATATGTCTCCTCTCCTACTCAGTCCTATCCCTATACAGTTAGAAAACACTGAGGAAACACACATTTAACCCCTTGATTGCCCCCTAGTGTTAACCCCTTCCCTACCAGTGTCCTTTACACCATAAGCAGTGCATTTTTATAGCACTGATCACTGTATAAATGTCAATGGTCCCAAAAATGTGTCAATACCGCTAAAAATCGCAGATCGCCGCCATTACTAGTGTAAAAAAAAAAACACAAAAATAAAAAAATGCCATAAATCTTTCCCATAGTTTGTAGACGCTATAACTTTTGCGCAAACCAATCAATATACGCTTATTGCGATTTTTTTACCAAAAATATGTAGAAGAATATATATTGACCTAAACTGATGAAGAAATTTGTTTTTTAAAAACATTTTTGGGATATTTATTTTAGCAAAAAGTAAAAATATAGTTATTTTTTTCAAAATTGTTGCTCTTTTTTTGTGTATAGCGCAAAAAATAAAAACCTGCAGATGTGATCAAATAGCACCAAAAGAAAGCTATCTTGCCCAAAACAGGAAGTGACCTCAGAAGTGTCAGCAATTGGTGTCAGAGCTGCTGTTCATTATGGGGGGCTCATATATCTATATAAAGGCAGTAACTACCATGGAACAGCACCCCAGATGATGCCTATTTAGGCGAAACATGTCGGATTGTTACGCTGATCCCCTGGTTACTGTCTATTTTGAAGCGCTTGTTTTTACTCTGGAAAATGTAAGTGCAACTCTTATGTTTATAACAATAAATATTCCTTACGGAATTACGCTATGTGCCCTGTTCTTCCTCTCTTTTCTCTTTATGGTTGGGCTTATTTGCCCATTTGCTTTACCTGCTTTATCCATCGTTTTGGAGTGTTTGCTGAAGACCGTATCCACATGAGTGAGCCTGAATTCCCTGGTCATCCTGTAAAGCCTGTTTGACCCATCAGGTGTACACATGTATGAGTCTATCCTTTCTGGTAAGCGACTGGTGCTTTTGGTGGCGGATCTTCTATGTTACCTCTGTCACAGTTTGGATGTTCATTCAGGATTTCTGTGACTGTTACCCATTTATGTTTTGAACTTCACCCTTTTGGAATACATTTGGGACTTGTCTGTGTCCCCCTTTTTTTTTTTACACCTTGGACATTAATTTCTCATGGAACACGTTTTACTATTTATATTGCATTTTTTCATGTCAATTTTATTTTTGATATTGATCATTATTTGTTTAGCGCTGCACATTTTCCATATATATAGCTTGCCACCATAGGCTGAGGTGAGATATCGTGACACTCTTTTTATTCCTATAGGTTCCTCAGGGTACCAGGCCAGGGGGATGGGTTGGTTTCTTCCCCTACCCACCCCATCCTCTACTTCTCTTTTTCCACTGCCCCCTTTATTTTCCCCTCTCTCTCTATCCCTCTTGTCACCCAATCTCTCCCACTTTTTGTCTTTTCCACTGGGGTTTAGTGTTGGCTTTTCCCCTTATGTTGCATAATAAAACAAAAAAGGGTATGAGAAAACGGTATATTCCAGGGGTGTGTACGAAAAGCTCTTCTGAACACACATATCAAATACTGTTTACACCAGAGCCCTGTTTTGGTGTATAGTGTTTGCTGCATTTCATGCTGATATGTATATACCGCTTCTTCTAAATAAAAAAAAAAAGGGGAGGGTCAAGTGTCACAAAAGTGTAGGACGGAATTTTTTTTTTCATTTCGGATTCATTCATTCATTCAAAACCTGCAGAGGTGATTAAATAGCACCAAAAGAAAGCTCTATTTGTGGGAAAAAAAGGACGCAAATTTAATTTGGGTACAGCATTGCATGACCACGCAATTACCAGGTAAAGCGACACAGTGCCAAATTGTAAAAAGTGCTCTGGTCAGAAAGGGGGTAAAATCTTCCGGGGCTGAAGTGGTTAATAGGAATCATCTTATTTCACTTTTATGTTATGTAATGTTATGTTTTTATTGCCATATGTTTCCATTTCATAAGTAGAGCATTTTTTTTATAATAATATAAAATATTAATGCAAAAAAAAAATCACTGATTATACAAAGACTACCACGCTGCTCTCATCTAGAGCATATATAATCATTTAATATGTTAATAAAGCAGAGCTTCACCCAAAAGGGGAAGTTGCACTTTAAGGCCTCCTCCCTCCCTCCCTCCCTCCCTCCTCTTTCACAAATGGCACTTTTTTTTGGGGGGGGGGGGGGGCAGGTACCTAGTTTTGACAGGTACCCGCTCTCAATCCTGCTTAGATCGCCATTTTTGCAGTGTGGCAGGGCACATTATTCTGCTTAAACAGGCCACTGCCATCAGGGAATACCATTTCAATGAAAAGGGGTACTTGGTCAACAACAATATTTAGGTAGGTGGTGACCTGAGGTTTATCAGCAGAACGTTGCCCAAGCATCACTCTGCCTCTGCTGGCTTGCCTTCTTCCCAGATTGCAATCTGGTGCCACCTCTTCCCCTGGTAAGCGACCCACACGCACCCGACCATTAACATGATGTAAAAGAAACCGTGATTCATCAGACCAGGCCACCTTCTTCCATTGCTCCATGGTCCAGTTCTGATGCTCACATGACCATTGTAGGCGCTTTTGGCTGAGGAATTGGGTTAGCGTTGGCATCCTGACCAGTCTGTAGCTACAGAGCTCCATACATAACAAAATGCGATGCCCACCTTTTCTGCTTTCAATACATTAACTTCAGGAACAACATGTTTACTTGCTGCCTAATAGATCCCACTGACTTTCAGATGCCATTGTAACAAGATAATGAATGTTATTCACTTAACCTGTCAGTGCTCAAAAAATTATATCTGATCAGTGTGTTGTAAAGTTGGGGTGTTTAGCTCAAGTGGATAGATGCATCAGACAGGTGTTTATAGTTAAGGCCCTGGTAGCCCACGTTTATTAAAGGGAAAAAACAAAACAAAGGTCCATCCAGGAATCCCACGCAGGGGTTTAACTTCATTCGGCACTCATAAAAGAAAACATACAGAGCCACCTGGCTCTCTTGTCAGCAGTTCCTCTGCTTGCTCCCAACAGACTTATCGATTCTTTCCAGCCCCCTGGACTCACTGGCTTCCTTAGTCTCACCGACTCTCAAGGTTGGCCAGCTTTCCCCAGTCCCTGGGCAAATAATCCTTCTTAAACAGGCTGCAGTCTCCCACAGGGCAGACCACTTTCCAGACACGGGTCTGTCTTCCCACAGCACCAGCAGTAGCAAGTTGCTCACACTCCACCTTCCTTCTCCCACTGCTCTCACCAGTCCCTCATTATATGGGCTGTGTGCACCTGGGCACACACCCTGCTGGCTATCCATAAGACCCGGCAGTGGCGGAACAACCAGGGTCGCACCAGTCGCACTTGCGACTGGGCCCTGAAGTTCCGTCACTGTGGGGGGGCCCACTGGCCCGCCCGCCCGCACGTTCTCCCCGCCTGGGACCGCCCGCACGTTCTCCCCCGCCAGGGGACCCGCCGCACGTCCTCCGCTGTCCAGGGGCCCGCCCACACGTCCTCCCCCGCCGGGGGCCCGCCCGCACGTTGTCCCCCGCCGGGGACCCGCCGCACGTCCTGCGCTGTCCAGGGGCCCGCCCACACGTCCTCCCCCGCCGGGGGCCCGCCCGCACGTTCTCCCCCGTCGGGGACCCGCCCGCACGTTCTCCCCCGCCGGGGACCCGCCGCACGTCCTCCGCTGTCCAGGGGCAGACGCTGGAAGGTAAAGTCAGCTGACACCAATGCAGCTCTGGAGCGACTGACAAAGTAAGTGACTAGTGCAACTGATCCCAACCTCTGCCTCTTGCTGACCCCTGTCACTACCACAGATCTTATCCCTATCCCCCCATGGGATAGGGATGAGATCTGTGGTGGGGGGATGGGATCAGTATGAGGCAGAGGTGGTGGTGGGGGAGGATAGCACCACCACTGCCACTGCTCCCACCCCCCCTCACCACCATCACCGCCACTAATCCCACCAACCCCCCACCACTGATCCCATCACCGCCGCCGCCACTGATCCCACCGCCGCCGCCGCCACTGATCCCACCGCCGCCGCCGCCACTGATCCCGCCGCCGCCACTGATCCCACCACCATCGCCGCCACCACTGATCCCATCACCGCCACTAATCCCACCAACCCCCACCACTGATCCCACCCCCCTCACCACCACTGCCACCACCACCACCGCCACTGATCCCATCACCGCCACTAATCCCACCAACCCCCACCACTGATCCCATCACCGCTGCCGCCACTGATCCCATCACCGCTGCCGCCACTGATCCCACCACTGATCCCACCCCCCTCACCACCACTGTCACCACCACCGCCACTGATCCCATCACCGCCACTAATCCCACCAACCCCCACCACTGATCCCATCACCGCCGCCGCCGCCACTGATCCCACCCCCCCCCTCACCACCACTGCCACCACCACCGCCACTGATCCCATCCCCCACACCACCACTGATCCCACCCCCCTCACCACTGCCAGTGATCTAGCCCCCCTCACAGCCAAAACTGATCCCATCCCCCCACCACTGCTGCTACTCATCCCATCCAACCCCCACCACTGCCACCACTTATGCCATCCCATTCTCCCGTCACTGCCACCACCGCTCACTGCCACTCATCCCAGCCCCATGCTTCAGGGGGTCCATGGGTCACCCCTGTACACCTGGATAGGAGGGGTAGCGGGCGGCATATAGAGGAACCAATACCCTCCATTTTCCTCCTGAAGTCATGGCTGCAGGAAGAAAATGGAGGGGATTGGGTCCTCTATATGCCGTCACCGCCGCTCTTCCTATCCAGGTGTACAGGGGTGACACATGGGCCCCTTGAAATATGGGGCTGGGTCGCCCCGGGGGTCAGGGGGGCCCTTCATGGTTTCTTGCACCGGGGCCCTGAAGGTTCTAGTTACGCCTCTGGGAGACAGGGTTGGAGATCCCGTACCACCCAAGACTCTGAGGGATCTTCAAACTACAGCGCCCCATCCGGAAATAGCAAGATCCAGAGAAAGCTGCCAGAGCAGTCCTCTCCTTTTCAAATCTACGCTCTGTAGCTCTGCAATCCTCAGATATGCAAACTCTGTGTCCCTTTTAACCCCCTTTTCCCAGAGACAGGGATTCTGACTATTACAGTGTATATATACACTACACTCCCAAAAGTATTGGGATGCCTGCCTTTACACGCACATGAACTTTAATGGCATCCCAGTCTTAGTCTGTAGGGTTCAATATTGAGTTGGCCCACCCTTTGCAGCTATAACAGCTTCAACTCTTCTGGGAAGGCTGTCCACAAGGGTTAGGGGTGTATCTATGGGAATGTTTGACCATTCTTCTAGAAGCGCATTTGTGAGGTCAGGCAGTAATGTGGACAAGAAGGCCTGTCTCGCAGTCTCTGCTCTAATTCATCCCTAAGGCATTCTATCAGTTTGAGGTGAGGACAAAAGTGAAAGTGGTCACCAGAACAGAAGTAGAGGAGAAATCCTCCAACGCGGGCGATAGTTTTGGTGACCCTTATCACTTCCAATACTGAATATGGGACAGGAAGTGAAGGTAAAACACCCCAATGGGACAGGGATGGCAAAAAAAACCTGACAGGGGTTATAACCCTCCCACACTCTATCCAAAATGAAAAAAAATAAAGACAAGTTTTGCCTTCAGCTCTACCTAAAAGCTCAAGTTGAACTAATAATTTTTTTTCCTCTACCTCTGAAGGAGCCGCTGTTGTTTGGGTCCCCTTTTCTCTGTGCCAATGACCTGTCTGAGCAGTATCAAACTGGGTGAAGTGAAAGAAAAACAGTCACAATAACAGTAAACAGAGGTAAACAATAACAGTATGAATGATGTCACTTAAAATGCAATAACAGCGGAAAAAAACATGTACAGAAAACATCACCACTTTGTCCCAGCCTGAGTTATGACCCCTAAGTGGGTAAACGCCCTGACTTACGGGAAATAACACAGTCCCTCTCCATACTACCCCCCTCCCATGAGGCAGTGGCTAAGCCTTGTGGTGGCCAGCGTTGGGGCCCGTAGTCTGCGTTGGAGCACTCAGGCAAGTTTGTTGTCCCACTAAAATAAGTATTAACTTGTCTATTCCTATAGTTAGCTAGTCTATCAAAGCTCTGATAAGGTTAATGGTGATGGTACAACAACAATGCTAGCTATAAAAATTACACACACTGCTTAAAGTGGAGGGCCACCCTGAAAAAAAAAACTTCATAATGTTAATAAAAATTTAAAAGGAAAAAAAAAAATATTTTTTTTTTTTACTTACCAGAAATGGCTGTTGCTAGGCAGATCGTCCTAATCTAACTCTTCCTATTCCGCGGTGTTGTTCAGTCTTCTGCTCCTAGCGTCGTCTTCTAGTGAATGGGGCGCGGTGTGTTATGGGAACTGTGTGTGTCCCACAACACAGCGCGTTCCCCATTCAGAAAGCGCTGCGCGGCTCGCGCATACGCAGTAGGAAACGGGCAGTGAAGCGGCAAGGCTCCGCTGCCTGTTTCCCTTAGTTGGAATGGCGGCGCCGTGAACCGAGGGAAGGTTGGTCTCGGGCGGCCGACATCACGGGCACCCAGGACAGGTAAGTCTGCTTATTGAAAGTCCCCTTTAAATAAGCAAGAGTCTCCTTTATTTCCCAAGAAAGTAGGAATGCTAACATAAAAACACTAAAGGAAAATATTACAGAGCATATAAAACAAAAGAACATAAATGATACTTTACATAAGGCGTTCTCTGTATTCAGTATCTTCAGCTGGGCTCAATGTCAAGAGAGAGTCTCCCACACAAACGCCCAAGGCCAGCCTATCTAGCATTCTGACAAATTAAAATCGATAAGAGGCAGTGCTTCCTAATCACCAGTACTACAGTGTTGCCCTGTCCTCTCACTGCTGCTGACCTTCCACGTTCTGGAGGTCAACAGCTCTGGGTCTTTTTATTTTGTGAATGGATGAGGTGGAAAGCAGGTGACTCACTATCATCATTATTCTGGGGCCATAACTGTAAGTTTCAGCTCTGGAAGTTCTGCAATTACAGCACTATATGGGATGACTGAACCTAAGTGTTTCAGCTAACACAGCGCCATCCACACATGGGGCACCCTCATTTAAGATAATTTATTATTACATAGCAAATGTCCAAAAATATTTTTTTACCCAAGGTTCATATTTAAAGCCTAAACTCTGATAATTAAACAAATTCTATCCTTGCAGTGGGGCCCCCTGCACTGCAAAAGTAAAATTCTCTTTATGTTTAGGGAGAGGCTGCATTACTCACCTGCTCCTGCCAGTTCAAGTGCTCTTCTCCATCTGGCACCTTGGGCTGTGGGTGACCCTCATGGCATCCTAGGCTGTGAGTGACCACATGTACAATGCAGGACTCCTAACTGTGTATTATGCCTGGAAGAGGCTAGAGTTTCGATCGCAGCTGGAAGCACCTTAGAGAGGTGGCAGCGCTGGCCTGGTTGCCTGGATTAAGGGGGTCTGTCAGAGCAGGGAATAGGATATTACTCCTATTTCAGCATCCCTAGACATAATCCTTGCAGTACAGCAGAGGGGAAGGCTCTGCATGGGTATATTTTGCTTAATTTAGGGTGCTGGACTTTCAACAGAGAAAACCGCTCGGGACTCCACCAGCTACACCATCGCAGTCCAGTTTTTTGAGATGGGTGTGCATAAGCTCCGTGTAACAAAGAGAGGATATCATATCTGCTTTGTTATATATGAGCCCCTAAATATCATTCATTTAGGGTTTATATTTAACATAATAGCCCCAACGTCTATGCAAAATCACTAACTAAAACCATCTGCAGTAAAAAGTAAAACACAGTTATTGCAGAAGCACATCTGGGTCCCTTAATTTGGCGCTGGTAACACTCGGCCTCATTGCAGCCTTCTGGGAATCCTGAGGATCCCAAATCTGCACAGTGCAAGAGCACATTCTCACAAGATTTGGGATCCAAAGGTATCCCAGGAGGCTACACTAAAAACAGGTTGAGACAGGAGATTTACACCACTGGAAGTATTAGTCTCTCCGTGGACTTCAGAGGAAGATTTATGTTGACTGGACAGGTGCAAGCCGTGGGAGAGGCAAGTATGTTTTTATACATCTATCAATTATTAACATGTCTATTTTTATGTCTGCCTTTCTCAAAACAGTTCTAGATGTGCATATATATTAATGTTCTCATACAAAAAGAGAATTTCATGTATTTATTGTACTTTAATATGCATATCAATTGACAATGATTATTTTTTTTTTTTATGTTATTTAATTAACCACTTGCCTACCAGGCACGAACACCCCCTTCCTGACCAAGCCATTTTTCAGCTTTCAGCGCTGTCGCATTTTAAATGACAATTGCGCGGTCATGCAAATTTTTATCATTTTTTCCCCACAAATAGAGCTTTCTGTTGGTGGTATTTGATCACCTCTGCGTTTTTTATTTCTTGCACTATAAACAAAAGAAGAGGGAGAAGTTTGAAAAAACACAATATTTTTTACTTTTTGCTATAATAAATATCCAATTATTTTTTTTTTTAAACGAATTTTTTCCTAAGTTTAGTCCGATACGTATTCTTCTACATATTTTTGGTAAAAAAAAATCGCAATATTTTGATTGATTGATTTGCGCAAAAGTTATAGCGTCTACAAAATAGGGGATAGATTTATAGCATTTTAATATTTTTTATTTTTTTTACTAGTAATGGCGGCGATCTGCGATTTTTAACGTGACTACGATATTGCGGCGGACATATCGGACACTTTTGACACCTTTTTGGGACCATTTACATTTATACAGCGATCCGTGCTATAAAAATACATTGATTACTGTATAAATGTGACTGGCAGGAAAGGGGTTAACACTAGGGGGTGATCAAGGGGTTAATATGTGTCCCTATGGGAGTGATTCTAACTGTGGGGGAGGGGACAGACTGGGGGAGGTGACCGATCGGTGTCCCTATGTACAAGGGAAACACCATCGGTCTCCTCTCCTCTGACAGCACGTGGATCTGTGTGTTTACACACACAGATCCACGTCCTGCTCAGTTACTGGGCAATCGCGGGTGCCCGGCGAACATCGCGGCGCACACGTGCCCCCTAGTGGCCGCAAAGGAAATCATATGACGGTGGCCCGGAACAACAGATGTTTCTTGCCGCCGTCATATGACAGTGGGCGGTCAAGAAGAAGTTAAAGACATGATCTTCTTTTAGCTGCAGCTGCTTAACTGCTTCCCGACCAGCCACCGCAGCTTTACTGCGGCAGAATGGCACGGGTGGGCAAAGCGATGTTACCTTACGTCGGATGCGTGGCCGCGACGATCAGATTTGTTTTAGAACCGATCAATCACCAGGCCCAGGCCAATGATTTCTAGCCTCGACCTGCTGGTCGGTCCTGACTAATTAAATCCTCCCCTGCCTGTGTAAGTGTAAACACAGGCAGGGGAAGTGATGTCATCTCCCCTCGCGGAGAGGAGAGAGGACATCCAAATGTGAGTTGCACCAACACTACACTGACACAGTACACATAGGCACACATTTCTTCCCCCCCCCCCCAGTTAACCCCTTCACTCCCTGTCACTGTGTCACTCAGTGCAGTTTTCTTATTTTTCTTTGATCACTGTACTGGTGTCATTTGTGACACTAATCAGCGTTGGGGTACTTAGTAGTAGCCCCAGATAGGTCTAGGGACCCCCCCTAAACCCCCCTATTAAAGGTTTAACCCCCTTGATCACCCCGTCACCAGTGATCACCGTATTAGTGTTACGAGTGACGCTGGTTAGCTAGTTATTTTTTTATAGTGTCAGGGCACCCGCCATATATTACCCAATAAAGGTTTAACCCCATGATCACCCGGCGGGTGACATCAGTTAGGTTTTAGCGTCAGTCAGGGTCTGCGTTGCCCCAGGCAGGGCCAGATCAGTGCCAGTAGCGCTAACACCCACGAACGCACCATACATCACCCTTAGTAGTATAGTGTCTGAACGGATTGATATCTTTGATCTGATCAGAACTATATTAGCGACCCCAATAGTTTAGGGTTCCCAAAAATGCAGCGTTAGCGGGATCAGCCCAGATACCTGATAGCACCTGCATTTACCCCCTCTGCCCTGCCCAGCCCAGCCCACCCAAGTGCAGAATCAATCGATCACTGTCACTTACAAAACACTAAACACATAACTGCAGCATTCGCAGAGTCAGGCCTGATCCCTGCGAACGCTAACAGTTTTTTTGGTAGCGTTTGAAGCAGTCGCTGACAGTCAGGTGCTTTTTTTTCCTGTGAGACTCACTAGTGTACCAGTAAATTTAGAAGCCAAAATGTTCAAACGAAGGTACACTACTGAAGAGGCCTACACATTTCTGAGCATGACAGATGAGAGTGAAGAGGACCTCACCCATCTGTCAGATTCAGGCTCAGAATACGAACCTGTAGACAGCAGCGGCACCCTGACAGATAGCTCTGATGACAGAGTAGTGGTCCCTGCCAAGGTCAGGCTTACCGACCCCGTTCTTCTGCTGTTGTTGAGGTGCAAGAACCACAGGGCTCTCATATGGAGCAGAGAGCCAGTACTACTGCCGCTCATCCTTCTGGTGAACTGGCAAGCACCAGCGGCCTAGTACATCCTGGTCGTACATCCAGCACTGCAGTAACACGTGGTGACGTGGCGAGTCCCATAATCACAGTTCAAGCTGGTGAGGTGGCTAGCACAACTAGTGTGCCGCAGCCACCAAGAAGACAAAGACAGGCCCGTCGAGCCCGTAGTGCCTTTCCTGTTACATTTGCCGATCCGAATTGGGAGCCCACCACTTCTGCAGCATCCGTACTTCCCCCATTCAATGGCCAACCCGGAATTCAGGTGGAAACAGTTGATTTTACATCACTTGATTTTTATTTGCTATTTTTCACGGAAGATCTCTATAGATCTATTGTGGACCAAAGCAATTTGTATGCTGGTCAATTCATCGCCGCTAATCCCCAGTTGGCCATTGCCAGAGATTGGAGACCTATTACGGTCTCTGAATTTAAGACCTTCATGGGCCTATCCCTCCTCATGGGCATAACTAAAAAAAGTGAGTTGCGGTCATATTGGTTCACTGACCCAATTCATCATATGCCCTTGTTCTCTGCCTCCATGACCAGGACACGATACGAGCAGATCTTTTGGTTCATGCATTTCAATGACAATGAACTCTGTGGTCCTCGGGTGACCCTCAATACGATCGGCTCTACATAAATTCGGCCCCTTGTAAACCACTTTAACCAGCTCATCAACGATCAAGTTGTCTGCGTTGATGAGTCCCTGTTTAAGTTTTCTGGCCACTTGTCATTCAAACAGTATCTTCCCAGCAAGCGTGCCAGATATGGGGTCAAGATGTATAAGCTCTGTGACAGAGCAACAGGCTATACATATAGTTTTATGGTTTACGAGGGAAGAGATAGTTATGTAGAGCCGGAGAACTGCCCAGACTACATACGGAGTGCTGGTAAGATTGTGCAGGACTTGGTGTCACCCTTATTCGGAAAGGGGTGCCACTTTGTATGTGGACAATTATTACACGAGAGTGCCACTTTTTAGTCACTTGTTTGATCATGGAATTGGCGCATATGGCAGGTCTGTCTTAATGAGTGGGCACACCTGGGCACTGCCCAGGGGCCCCAGCTGCATGGGGGGCCCCTGCACTTTCCCCAAAGCAGCTGGTCCTTGAGCCCACGCTGCCCCAAAATCGAGGGCCCCATGATGGCACTGAGAGTGATGGATACACAGGGGAGGCAGGCTGTCAGCGCTGCGCCGTGCTGTGCAGAACTATACCTATTATTTCACAGCCAGCAGGGAGGGGCAGGGTCGGAGAGCCAGTGTTGTTCTGACCCCGCCCCATGCACCTTGAATGCTCAGGACCTGGAGGCTGCGGGGTAGGAGCTGGAGTGGGAGCTGCTGAGTCGGCATCACTGAGAGCCCACCTGCGGAAGTAGCATTGTAGATGGTGTCATGGTGATCCCAGCTGTCCAGCACTGTTTGCACCGAAGGGCTTGGAATGCCCGGAGGGATGCTCCCTCCTCCGCCCCTCCTTCTGCCTGCTTGATTGGTATAGGTGAGTCCAGTGCTGGAGATGGGCCACAAGTTTACATGCACTGTATCTTCACTGGAAAAGGGGGTACTACATGGATGGAATAATGGTGCTGGGGGATATCAAGGGTGTATGGTGGAAAACAATGCTGAGGGGGGATCAGGGGTGTATAGGGGGTTGCAATGCTTGGGGTAGCTTGGGTGGCTATAGTGCTAGAGGTATCAGGGATGTAGAGAGGCCAGAGTGTAGGGGTATCAGGGATGTAGTGGGGTCACAATACAAGTGGTATCTTATGGTATATGGGAATAGTGCTGGGGGGAATATCTAGGGTGTAGAGGGGTCAGAGTGCTGAGGGGATATCTGGGATGTAGAGGGGTCAGAGTGCTGGGGGGATATCTAGGGTGTAGAGGGGTCAGAGTGCTAGGGGGATATCTAGCAGATATATTATATGCACGGGACAGCTTTGTTACTTTATCTATTTAGTATTTTCCCCACTGTTTCTTTGCTGTACAGAATGATTGTTCATGTAGTTAATGCGGAGCTCCACCCAATAAGGGAAGCTCCACTTGTCTGCCTCCTACCTACTTGATGTCTGTTTAGCTGTGCTGTCTCCATTGTAGGGGCCCCAGAGCATTACTTTGCCCAGGGGCCCATGATGCTATTAAGACGGCTTTGGCATGTGGCACCGTGTGATCTAATCGCCAGGGCTTACTCCAGCTGCTTGTAGATTCTCGTCTTAGGCTGGGGGAGAGAGCCTGCTTGAAGTGTAATCATTTTCTCGCTGTGAAGTGGAAGGATAATAAGAATGTTTTCGTTCTGTCCTCCCTTTACACAGACACGATGGTCCGAATTCAAATGGGCACTGGTGTTGTGGAGAAACCCCTCTGTGTCTACGAATATAATCTTAATATGGGAGGGGTGGACCTCAACGACCAGTTGTTGGCGCCATACCTAATTGCCCATAAGGCCAGACGCTGGTATAAAAAAGTGTCTGTATATTTATTCCAATTGGCTCTGCTGAATGCTTATGTGCTATACAAAGCTTCGGGACGAGCTGGATCTTTCCTTAAATTCCAGGAAGAGATCATCACAGCCCTTCTGTTTCCAGACGGTGCTGTGACCCAACTTCCCAATCCAATTGCAGTGAGCGGGCTGCATGAGAGGCATTTTCTGTATGTCCTCCCTGGTATCCCTACCCAAAGAAATCCCCAAAGAAGATGTTGTGTCTGTAGAAAGTGGGGATTTAGGCATGACACCCGCTTTTATTGTCCCTCCTGTCCTGACCAACCTGGTCTTTGCATTGGTGAATGTTTCGAACGCTACCACACACTAGTTGAGCATTAGTGTAGGGTACAGCATTGCACAGTCCTAGGGCACACTTACACAGGTTCTCGAAAGATGAGATGGCCATCACATTTTGAGAGACCCTAATCTGGAACGTTTACAGTTTACAGTTTAGATAAAAGTGCAAAAAAAAAAACACACAAAAACACAAAAAAAAATAAAAAGCCAAAAATAATTGTGGTTTTATTTTTCTTCTCTCTCTGTTGTTCTCTCTCTTAAGTTCGCTCTCTATTGTCCACTCTATTGTTCGCTCTATATTGTTTTATATCTATTGTTCTCTCTCTATTGTAACTGTATTTTAGAACTGTAATGTTTTATTTTTACTATGTTTTAATGTATTTGCTTTACAGGTATGCTATGTCTTACTATTATATACTGTAATGTTACTTTGTTTTATTGTTAGCCATCATTTGCTTAGCAGGTATGCCATTCAGCTGCAGCACTGATTTATGTATCTTGACAGCAACAGCGTTTGCTCTCGTGATGCGTAAATCCAGCGACGATGTAGGAGGCTATACCAGAATGATGCTTGCAGGTTTAGGTATCATCTTGGTATCATTCTTATGCCAGTGGTCGGCTTTCATGTAAAAGCAATTCTAGTGGCTAATTAGCCTCTAGACTGCTTTTACAAGCAGTGGGAGGAAACGCCCCCCACCGTCTTCCATGGTTTTCTTGGGCTCTCCTGTCTCAACAGTAAACCCGAGAATGCAGCCAATGGTTCCGCCAGCTGACCATAGAGCTGATCTGAGACCAGAATGGCTCCAATCATCTCTATGGACTAAGACAGTGTTTCTCAACTCCAGTCCTCAAGGCGCCCCAACAGGTCATGTTTTCCAGCTTCCCACCATTTTGCACAGGTGATTTGATCAGTTTCACTGCCTTAGTAATTACCACAGCCGTTTCATCTGAGGAAAATCCTGAAAACATGACCTGTTGGGGCGCCTTGAGGACTGGAGTTGAGAAACACTGGACTAAGAAACCTGAACCTACGAGTATTTCATGACTTAGGTTTCCGCGGATATAAACAGCGCCATTGGGAAATTGGGAAATTATTTTATCACATTGATCTTGGTGTGGTCAGATGCTTTGAGGGCAGAGGAGAGATCTAGGGCCTAATAGACCCCAATTTTTTCAAATAAGAGTAACTGTCACTACCTATTGCTGTCATAGGGGATATTTACATTTCCTGAGATAACAATAAAAATGATTAAAAAAAAAAGAAAAAATTGAAAGGAACAGTTTAAAAAAAAAAAAAAAAGCAAAATAAAAAAAGTACCCATGTCCCCCCCGTGCTCACGAGCAAAAGTGAACGCAAGCGTCGGTCTAGTGTCATATGTAAACAGCAATTGCACCATGCATGTGAAGTATCACCGCGAAGGTCAGATCGAGGGCAGTAATTTTAGCAGTAGACCCCCTCTGTAAATCTAAAGTGGTAACCTGTAAAGGATTTTAAAGGCTTTTAAAAATGTATGTAGTTTGTCGCCACTGCACGTTTGTGCGCAATTTTAAAGCATGTCGTGTTTGGTATCCATGTACTCGGTATAATATCATCTTTCTTATTTCATAAAACATTTGGGCAATATAGTGTGTTTTAGTGCATTAAAATAAAAATAAATGTTTCCCAAAAAAATGCGTTTGAAAAATCGCTGCGCAAATATTGTGTGAAAAAAAATTGCAACACCCACCATTTTAATCTGAAGGGTCTTTGCTTTAAAAAAAATATATAATGTTTGGGGGTTTAAAGTAATTTTGAACCCCCAAAAAGTGTCTACTACAGGGGGTCCCCGACTTACGAACACCCGACCTACGAACAACCCCTACTTACGAACGGGGTGCTGCGGGGACCCTCCGCCATTTTCCGGTGGTTTTCGGCGTCTTTCGGCCGTTCTGCGCATGCGCGGCCATACGGAGCGTCGAAAAATGCCGGAAATGTCCGTAATTTGCCGCGCATGCGCAGAACGGCAACAGACGGAACATCGGAAATGTCCGGAAATCTCCGTATTTGTCGGTCTGCGCATGCGCGCCGACTTACGAACATTTCCGACTTCCGTACACGGGGCCAGTCCCTAACGAGTTCGTAACTCGGGGACCCCCTGTACATGTATACTACACATGTAACATACAGAATACACATGCATATTGTGCATCAACACATCTAGCCTGTATAGACATAAACACTACATGTAGATTTTGTTTATTTCACTTATATATTGATATGGCTTATATAAATATACACTACACTTGACACCACAAGATCTACATATCACACTGTTTTTACATTCATTATTATTTTTCATCTTTGTCACTTGCAGCTTGGATATATACATTTATTTATTTATTTTTCACTTTACACTTCACTATGGTTGAGCAACCAATAATGTGCACATATAATATTACATATATTTTAATTTTTTAATTTTTCCTTTTTCTGTTGGTATACATGGGGATGTAACTGTGTGCGTGTGTGGTTTTTCTGCACATACGCACACATACATATATATATATACATGTAACTTTTATAATAAGAAGAAGTTTTTGTGGTTAGGCTTACTTAAATAATTATCTTTTCCTCTTCCTTTTTGGATCTGACTGATTGCTCAGCAGCAAATGTGGGGATTCAATCTCTATTGTCTTTCAGCTGTGGCTAATTGTGTTCACCAATCACCATGTCATGTGACATGTTTTTTAGAGCTATATATTTGAAGTCTTTCCAGATAGTATGTTAGCTATGAATAAGCACTGATTTTGGTGCGAAACGCGTCAGTTTATTGCCGTCGATTGTTTCTGTTTTGATGTGATCTTTTTGTGTGAATAAAAGCACAGGATTTTAAGTTTTTCCCGGTGTGCGGCTGTCCAGAGTTCCTTCCATTGTTGTCTAACCATGGCATGTGTAAGAAATATATCATTTAGTGACAACTTTGTGTAATTTTCTTTTTTTTTCCAAAATGGGGTCATTTGAGGGGGGGGGGGGGTTGTACTGCCCTGCCATTTTAGAATCTAAAGTAATGAGATAGGCAGTCATAAACTAAAAGCTGCATAAATTCACAGAAAATGTACCCTAGTTTTTAGACGCTATAACTTTTGCGCAAATAAATGAATATACGCTTATTGACTTTTTTCCAAAGACATGTGGCTGACTAAATTTTGGCCTAAATGTATGACTAAAATTGAGTTTATTGGATTTTTTTTATAGCAAAAAGTAGAAAATATATATTTTTTTCTAAATTTTTGGTCTTTTTTCGTTTATGTCGCAAAAAAAAAAAATCACAGAGGCAATCAAATACCATCAAAAGAAAGCTCTATTTGTGGGAAAAAAAAAGGACACAAATTTAGTTTGGGTACAGCATTACATGACCGCGCAATTACCAGTTAAAGCAGCACAGTGCTAAATTGTATAAAGTGCTCTGGTCATTGAGCAGCCAAATCTTCCGGGGCTGAAGTGGTTAAAGTCCGATCGTGTGTACACAAAACCATCGGACTTTTGTACAAAGTACAAACACACAACAATACAGAAGTTAACCAAAGGTGGTGCTGGAGTAATTAAACGTCCTCTTTTGAAGTGTCCTCAGTACGTTGAAATGTCACTACGCTCGTGTTTGTTGCCTAAAAAGTCAGATCGTGTGTAAGCAATACAAACTTGCGGCCAACGCCCTTTGTACAAAAATCCATGGGAAAGTTTGTACAAAGTCCGATCGTATGTATGGGGCTTTAGTGTTGAAAATATTTTATTGGTATTTCACAAAAAGAAAACAGTAAAACAGTGAACAACATGAGGTAATTGTATACAAAGAACGGTAACAGAAGGATAATTGCAGAAGGCCAGCCAACGACTATCGTCCACAGTCGACCTCCGCCCACATGCTCGGGGGGTGGGGAAGAGAACCTGTTCTCTGGTCCAGGAGGTAGTGCTAGCGAGAGCAGTTCATGAGTCACTATATGTAACAATATACAGTAAGTAACGTGGAGAAAGAAAGATAGGCGGAGCAGAGAGAAAGGAATAGAGTAAAGAAGAGAAGAGATGGGGGGGTGGGCAGGAAGGTAGGGGGGGGGGAGGCAGGGGAAGGGGAGGATCACAGTTATGTCTAGGGAGGGTAGGGTAGGAGGGGGTCTAGTATGTCCCTATATGTCCGCGGTTTTGTTCGGCAGGGTATCAGAGGAAGAGAAGCGGAGCCATATTGACCATTGAGCTATAAATTTGGTGTATGTATCATTATCTAGAGCCAGCAACTCCTCCATTCTCATGGTGTCATTCATAATCGATACCCACCGTGACAATGGAGGGGTGTTCTTTGTCTTCCAGTAAGCGGGTATCAGTTGCCTAGCAGAGGACATAAAGAAACGGAGCAATCTTTGCTTCTGCGACTTTAAAGACCCGGGCAGTATAGAGAGTAGCGCAATTTTCGGGGAGATAGGAACTGGTCTATCAGCCACGAGATTATAACATTCAAATACCTGCGTCCAGAAGGGTCGGATCCTCTCACAGTCCCACCAGATATGCATATAAGTTCCAATAGAGGTTTCACAGCGCCAACAGGTGGGCAGAGCTGATGGGAAGATTTTGTGCAGGGTTGCAGGGTCCCTATACCATCTAGACAGGAGCTTGTGAAGCCCCATACACACGGTCGGACTTTTTCATGGATTCTGTCCGATCGGACAAGGTTGTTGAAAAATCAGACCGTGTGTATGCACCATCGGACAGTGTTCGTCGGTTTGACCGACGGACAAAGTCTTATCTCCTGCTGGAAAGATTTGCCGTCAACACGGTCCGATCACACCAAATCCGATCGTGTGTACGGTTGTCCGACCGGACAAAGTGCTACGCATGCTCAGATCACATTACAAGACCAAAGCTATTGGCTACTAGCCTCTACGTAGTCCCGTCGTAGGCAACAAACGTCACCGCGTTCAGAATGATCGGATTTTCCGACAACTTTGTCCGACCGTGTGTACGCAAAACCAACATCGGACAAAGTATGACAGACATGGTCCGACGGACCTGGTCAGCGGATTGTCCGACCGTGTGTATGGGGCTTAATTCTTTTCCTGGGAGTAGCAAGAGATGGTAGATTTGTGCGTAAAATAAAAAGATGTTTGCCATTCCGGCGCAGAGATGTCTTCACCCAGATCCGCAGACCACATCCTGGTATAGTGCGGGAGTTGATCATGTGTCAGGGTCAGTAGTAGATTATATAAGGAGGAAAGGAGGTGTTTGGGAGTTTCTTGGAGCGAACATATCTCCTCAAAACTGGTGAGCTTGCGGTGTATTTGAGAGGAGGAATATAGGTGTTTGGTAAACGTGGACATGTGTAAGGTTGTGAGCCAATCTCCGGGGCCTGCTGGAGTTACCGGGGTCCCTTGTGATGAGTGTACAAATGTACGGGCTAGTGGCCACTCAGAGCGTTTGAAGGACCCTATAGTGGTTGCCCCTATTCCTTGTGGGAGTGCGGGGTGGTCAAAAAGGGATGTCAGGGGGCTTGGGTCGGAGGAAAGGATAGTGTTGAGTCCTTTCTTATACCATAGTTGCAGAGAGGCTAGGGTCAGTGGTGATAGAGATGTCAGACGAGTGTACTCTTGTTTGTAGCCCCATAGTAGGGCCCGGAGGTCTACAGGGGAGAGGTCTTGTTCAACTGTCACCGAGGCCTTGCAGAAAGGACGGGGGAACCATTCTAGTGTACGGGCCATAAGAGTGGCCTTATGGTAGGTCTCGAAGTCAGGGAGGCCTGTACCTCCCAATGTCTTTGGAAGCGTGAGTAGTTTAAATTTAACTCTGGGGAGTCCCCGGCTCCACATGAATCTAATGGCTAGCGAGCGTAGGGAGGTGAAATAGGATTTGGGGACGTGGATGGGAACCGTTTGGAATAGGTACAGGAGTTTGGGTAGGGTGTCCATCTTTAGGGTGTTAATCCTGCCGAACCACGGCAGAGGGGATCCTCCCCATTCCTCTAGGTCTTTTCGTATGCGGGAGAGTAGGGGGATATAGTTTAGGGAGAACAAGTTGGTTAGGTTTGAGGGTATAATGATTCCCAGGTAAGAGATCCCTTTGTCCTGCCAACGGAAAGAGAAATTGGATTTCAGGAGGGATAGGGTGGATGGGGTGAGGGAAATGTTGAGTGCTTCTGTCTTAGTTATGTTGACCTTGAAGTTGCTATGGGTGCCAAAACGTTGGAATTCTCGGAGAAGGGACGGTAGAGAGGTATGTGGGTTTTGGATATAGACTAGGAGATCGTCTGCATATAAGGAGAGTTTGTGATGGGCAGATGGGGTTTGAATACCGAGAATGGAGGGGTTTTGACGTATGGCGCAGGCCAAATGTTCGATTACTATGACAAAAAGGAGGGGAGATAGGGGACAGCCCTGCCTGGTGCCATTGGTAATGTTAAAGGGAGCTGATGTGGTGCCGTTGACTAGGACCGAAGCTGAGGGGCTGGAGTATAGGGACATGACTTTAGAAATAAAGGGGACCCCGAGACCGAGTTGAGCTAGGGACAGCTGCAGAAACCTCCAGCTGACCCTATCGAAGGCCTTTTCAGCGTCGAAGGATAATAGGCAAGCTTTTAGACCTTTACGTTGTATCAGGGAGATAAGGTGTATCGTTTTGGTGGTGTTGTCCCTTGCCTCTCTTCCGGGGACAAACCCCACTTGGTCGTTATGGATAATTTTGGGTAGTATGGGGGATAGACGGGTGGCTAGAACTTTTGCGAATAGTTTGATATCTATGTTGAGTAGAGAGATGGGCCGATAACTGCTGCATTGGGAAGGGTCTTTACCTGGTTTAGGGATAATGGAGATGTTGGCAGATAGGGAATCTTTCGAGGGGAGGTTGGAGCTCTCCACTGAGTTAAAGGCCTTTGTTAGTAGTGGTGCAAGTTGTGGGGCAAAGGTTTTGTAGAATCGGGGTGTAAAGCCGTCGGGGCCCGGGCATTTGCCTACTTTAAGATCTTTGATGGCCTGCAGGAATTCAGAGGTGTCCAGGGGCTCGTCGAGAGCTGTCGCGTCTGACTCGTCAACCGTGGGCAGGGCTGTCTCTAGGATGTATTCTTGTGTAGGGACGTTGGGAAGGGGGGACCGAGCGTTAGGGACTGTGCGAGGGAGATTATATAGTTGTGAATAGTATTGCCTGAAGGATGCAGATATGCCTGAGGTGTTAAATGTTTTCGTTTGGTCCGGTTGAACGATAAAAGGAATAGAATGCCGTGGGGGTCTAGGGTGAATGAACCTAGCCATGTATGGGGCTTTAGACTGCCGAGTACACAAGACAGCATTGGATTTCTGGCTGAATGAGTGGTTGTTTCTCTGCTCTTATCGATAGATATAACAAAAAAAGTTGAATGGTGTATTTACCAGACCAAAGGGGAAATAGAGAAGTTTATTGTTACAGTTTACAAACACTATAAGGGAGTGCATAGTTTTTTTATTTGTTTGTTTCAATTATCTTTTAATGCTTGAAGAGGAAATCAGATTGATGTTAAAGTGTTTGTAACACAAAAAAAAAATAATAATAATATCCTGTTCCCAGTGGCGTTCCAAGGGGGTCCACTTTGAGGGGGGTGTCAGCCTGGGGGTGTGCAGTGTGGGATGATCCGGAGTGCCCCTGCACTTTCCCAGCTATGTAAACATCTGAAGTCCATCAGGTCGGCAGGGGGCCCCACGGTGCCTGTCTCCCCAGTCATCCAATCAGGCAGGCTGTCCCTCAGGGATCTTCAATATCTCCAGAGTCCCGAGGCAGCCAGAGTTTGTGGGCTCCTCCCAAAGACTCATTCACTGGCTGATCCTGCAGCCGAAGGGGGAGAGCGAGGAGAGAACACAGGAGCCGTGGGTGTCTGCATCTCCATGCATGTTATAAGTGACTGAGCACATTGTCACTGTATACAGCCCTAACCTGCCACTAAAATACCCTATACTACCCTAACATGCCACTATACTACCCTATACAGCCCTAGCCTGCCAATATAATACCTTATACTACTAGATACTGCCCTAATCTGCCATTCTACTACCCTACCCTTCCTAATGGCACCCCAATCACTCTGCAATTTTGCCACGTGATAAATCGTGCTGCAGTCGCGGCAAATCACAACAGGCGACACTGTTGCTTAAAAGAAGCTCCTGCTCCTTTTTGAGCGACAAACTGCGTATGCTGCGATTTTGTCTGGGGGGCAGAAATAGGAACCGCCCCTGCCTGTTTCCTTAAAGCATGCTTAACAGGACAGTGCTGTGTCATTTGGCCCCTTGTACAACCTAAAATACCTGGCTGATCCTGCCTGGTGCTGCCCTCCCCCTGTAAACTGAACAAGAATTATCATGGCTGCTGAGCCCTGACACCATGGTCAGTTTACATGCCTCCGTCATACTCAGCTCTCCTCTGTCCTCTCTCCCTCCCTCCTCCCTGCCTGTCAGCTTGTGTCGGTGATGCTTTGCTCCTCACCCCTTCCATTCCTGCTGCTATAATACCTGTGTTATATTTATACAATTCCCTCTGTTAAATAACGATTTTTGCCCCACTGTACGTGTTTTATAAAAAATATGCAGATTTCTACCTTATTTCAGAGCTCCTCCCTCCTGGCGCCCAAGTTACTGCCCGCCTCTCTCCTACTCTGCTCCTCTTCCCCCTCCTCCCCCCCTCCCAACTGACATCAGACTGAGGAGAGCAGCGAGCAGTTACGTGACCGCTGATAGGCACTCTGAAATAAGGTAGAAATCTGCATATTTTTTATAAAACCCGTACCATGGGGCACATAACGTTATTTAACAGAGGGGATTTTGTAAAATGACAAAGTGGCTTTACAACTACTTTAATGATATTATCAATGTTTTGGAACATGTAACATGTTACACCCATATTTAGGGTGTAACATGTAAGATGCTCCTATACACTTAGCTTCCGCCGCCTGTGTGACAGCAGGTGGGGGATCTTCTCCCTGCACCCGCTGTCACAATTTGAAAACAAGACAGCTACACCCACACAGATGCATCATTCATTCACAGTTTCCTGTGAATGAATGAACTACAAGTACCTTCGGCTGCCACGGTAGTGGCTTTTAGTTATCAATGAACTGAGAGGGTGCTGCTGAGTGCTCTTATAGTTCATTGATTCTTCCTGCAGTTCAGTAACTGTGTGCCTGTATGGGAGGTATCGGCTGACAGCTGACTGAGAGTCTGCAGGATCCTGGTGTTGCACCCTTGATCTGCTGATCACTGTTACAGTGCTTTATAGGCTGCAGTGCTATAGGCTGCAGTGCTTTATAGGCTTCATTCCCTGATGAAGTCATGTGACAACACTAGTAGGAAAATAGAATACACTTGGACACCGGAAGTGACGTCCGGAACATGAGCACGGTGCTCTTTTTACACTGAATTCTGTCTGTCTGAAATTGTGAGTACCCCTGTGTTTTATTTGTGGTTTTATTAAATAAACTGTACATACTTCACTATCTGGGGCTCCTTCCTCTTCCCTCCATGATTTACATGTTTGCTACCTGGGAGGACTACAAGTGAAAAAATACCCCTGATGTGCAGTGAGTGAAACAATACCTCTGATGTGGTGAGAGTGACAAACCAAGTCCCAATACACACCCAGGATACAGAGCTCAGGAGAGCAATATTGATCTATGCTGTTAATCTTACAGCAGTGAGTTAAGGAGCCACTGCATCTGTTATTTGCGGACACCCAGAGGAGTACGGTTTGGATCACCTCGCACACATCGAGTCATAGAGTGCTATCTCCCCTGCATCTTTGGACGGACTCTATCCATCACACTCCATTTAAACGGAGATTCACACTAGTTTGACACAGCCACATTACATTTTTTTCTTGTCGCACTTTATTTTTACCCATTTTTCTGGACAATCACTGTTTGCACTGCATATATATTTTTATATATTTTGATATTTTTATATATATATATATATATATATATATATATATATATATATATATATATATATATATTGTATTGCATTTTTTGCATAGATATATACTTTTTTGCACATTCTGTTTACACTTTGGATCACAGACGGTCCATTCTTTTAATACTATTGCTTATTTATTGCACCATTTTGCACAGATTCACTCTGATTAGGATTTGAACACCAGTGTGTTTATTTGCTGCATCTAAACATCATCCCATTTTTAGCACATTTTTTTATTTATTTATTTTGCTGTTTTTAGCACAATATTATTTGTTTATTTGTTTTAGCAAGATCTCCACCCTCAGATAATTTTATTTAGAGGATTTTATTGTTTATATCTATCCACAGATATCTATATTTTACTTTTAGAGAATCTATTGCTTATATTTATCTGGAGCGCAACACCATATATTGATTTGATACAATTTAAGATCACAGGGCATACTACACTCCTCATATATTATATAAAATTAATTCAGACCTTGCCCCTAGTTGTTGGCGTTGCGGGAAGATCCCTGGAGACTTTACTTATATATTTTGGACTTGTCCAGCTATAGTGGGGTAATGGGAAGAGATATTAGCCTTTATATCCCAAATTACTTTTATTCCACTACAACGATCAATGGCAATTTGTATTCTGAGTTTGATAGAGCAATATATTCCAACGGCAGCAGGGCGTACTTTGGTGGGACTGCTTTTGTTCTATGCTCGAAAAGCTATAGCTCTTAGCTGGGAAAAGACCATCCCCCCATCACTGGCTATGTAGAAACTACTAATTAACAGTAGCCTACCATTATATAAGGAAACTTATATTAATAGATGTTGTCTTCTTAAATATGAAAAGATTTGGTCTAAATGGATGATGGATCCCTCCCCAGCCTCAGAAGCCTCTTAGAGAAATATGACTCTTGGCCCACTCCTTGTTAGTTACTGGGCAAATGTCTATGATTATTCGAATATTTTAGGTTGACATATGTACCATAGGATTGTATTATGTTTAAATCAAGCTGGCATAAATACCATGTAAGACCAATGTATGTGTATGTATGTGGGTTTTTTTTTGTCAGTTTTGTATGTTTATTATTTCTGTAATTGTAAAAAGGTTTTTTTGTGTTTTTGTCTGTGTTTTTTGGAAAATGTGTAAAAACTTATATTTTAAAAGATGCAGCATGTCACTTGCCACCGTCACCTGCCACCAGATGCAGCTTTTTAACTTGCCACCATCCCCTGCCACTAGATGTGGATTGTCACTTGCCATATCGCCTGCCACCAGATGTGGATTGTCACTTGCCACATCACCTGCTACCATTTGCAGATTGTCAAGTCACTTGCCACCATTTTCAGATTTTCACTTGCCACCATTTGCAGATTGTCACTTGCCACATCACCTGCCACCATTTGCAGATTGTCACTTGCCACATCACCTGCCACCATTTGCAGATTGTCACCATTTGCAGATTGTCTCTTGCTACGTCATCTGCCACCTGATGCGGATTGTCACTTGCCATGTCACCTGCCACCATTTTCAGACTGTCATTGCCATGTCACCTGCCACCATTAGCAGATTGTCATTTGCTACCTGTCACTAGATGTGGGTTATCACTTGCCAACTGATGTGAATTGTCACTTGCCATGCCAGCCAGCGCCACCAAATGTGCATTGTCACTGCATTGGTGGCAGGCTGTCAGCACTGGTCCATTTAGTGAGGGCAGAAGAGCGGAGATGCGGGCAGTGAGAGATGATGTAATCTCTCTGCCCTCCGCCGCACCTCCGACATTAAAGAGGCCCCCGCTGTGAGGGCGGAAGAGCGCTGATGTGTGGCGGGCAGTGAGAGATGATGTTATTTCTCTGCTCCCACATTGAAGTGGCCTGGCTGTGATGGCTCGTCTCTCTCCTCTAATCCACCTCATGCAGCTTGCCCGCTGGTTAGGCAAGGACCCTGCAGCAAGAGACCCGGGGATATGGGCTCCAGATTCGGGGCTACAGCCTCAATAGCCACCCCCTATGGTTTGTGGTACAGAGGGATCAAACTAAGTCCAAAAGCCCCCAAATATTTTTAGCTATGGGGTTATAATATGATGGGTGCCAGTGTGCAGTGTGTTTAGAATAAATACATGTTTCCAATAAAACCACCCAGAAAGGAAGGATTCAGAAGTTCACTTTATCAACAAAGTTGAGTTTTCTATATGCAATATTTATTTATTCTGTTATGCCAGATGATTATTAACCACTTGCCTACCAGGCACGAACACCTCCTTCCTGACAAGCCATTTTTCAGCGCCGTCGCATTTTGAATGACAATTGCGCGGTCATGCAACGCTGTACCCAAATAAAATTTTTATCATTTTTTCCCCACAGATATAGCTTTATTTTGGTTGTATTTGATCACCTCTGCAGTTTTTATTTCTTGCGCTATAAACAAAAGAAGAGGGACAAGTTTGAAAAAACATAATATTTTTTACTTTTTATTATAATAAATATCCAATTTTTTTATTTTTTTTTTAACAAATTTTTTTCTCAGTTTAGGCCAATACGTATTCTTCTACATATTGTTGGTAAAAAAAAAATCGCAATAAGTGTATATTGATTGGTTTGCGCAAAAGTTATAGTGTCTACAAAATAGGGGATAGATTTATGACATTTTTATTATTATTTTTTTTTTTTACTAGTAATGGCGGCGATCTGCGATTTTTATCGTGACTGCGACATTGCGGCGGACATATCGGACACTTTTGAAACATTTTTGGGACCATTCACATTTATACAGCGATCCATGCTATAAAAATGCATTGATTACTGTATAAATGTGACTGGCAGGGAAGGGGTTAACACTAGGGGGCGCTGCAGGGGTTAATATGTTCCCTATATTAGTGATTCTAACTGTGGGGGGAGGGGACTGACTGGGGGAGGGGACCTATGTACAAGGGACACACCATCGGTCTCCTCTCCAGTGACAGGACGTGGATCTGTGTGTTTACATACACAGATCCACGTCCTGCTCAGTTACTGGGCAATCGCGGGTGCGATGTCCGCCGGGGCACTCGCATCGGGTCCCCAGCGGCGCGGCGGGCACGCTCATCGGGTCCCCTAGTGGCAAAAATGGTAGCCCTGTCATATGATGGCGACCCGCCACAAGAGCCGCACCGCTCCACCGTCTTTTGACAGTGGGCGGTCAGCAAGAAGTTAATGGAGAAACACTTTGCCTCCAGCTAATAGCAATGCACATTTGGAGATGTTGGTAAAATGTATTAGACTAGACTTTTTATATACTCTCCTATGAAAATTGTTGTTATGCCATGAGAAAAGGGAAGGATCATATGGAATTATTATATTCAGAAAATCTCTGAGATATTCTCAGATATTCTCCTAGATGTCAATAACGTTAATCCACTAAAGGAATAGAGACCGTTTCCTTAGTAAACTGAAGGCTCACTTACTGTTAATAAGATAAGCTTCAAAACTGCAGTGTTACAGCATGATAAAATCATTGGGGTAACTGGAAAGAGTAGCTCATTTAGGTTTGAGCCATTTCCCCCAGGGAGGATCTGCTTTTGCTCTTGTCCTCTGCTTAACGTTCTTCCTATTGTCCACACTTCCTTTTTTTTTTTTTTCTTTCTCTTCATTACATGACCTTTATTTTAATTTTCCTGTAGTTTTATATTTTGCAAGTCCGCGTGCATTTCTTCAACCCTTTCTGAATCCTCTAGGCTAACCACTACTATTACCTTCCTCTTTTTGTCTCTCTAAATATATTAAATCAGCACATTTATGAGGAGATGGTTTAAGAAGTGTTGTTATGCCTAATTTTATACCAGGTCCTTCTTTTAATGTGTTTTTTTTAATAATCACTTTTCCTTTATTAAGACAAAATCTTTTCATTAACATAAACCACACTAACCCCCCCACCCCAAAAAAACACACCGGATCCTTGATCATGTCCTCTTCAAAAGAGAAAAAAAAAGGAAAAAGCCCACACAATTACCTACCCATAACCAAAACTCAATTTGTGCCAAACATTATTCAAAGTATAATTACGAAGGGGCCTTTACAGCGCCCTATTATATGTGTCAAACAACCTACAATACAAGAAAAAAAAAAAAAATATATATATATATATATATATATAAGAAAAATAAACCGCGCTAGACCAAAATCTAAAATATATATATATATATAAATATCTAATTAATGGCTGCTGCTTAAAGTGGGATGCACACACAAACAATACATAAGAGCTTTAAAGCTGCGCCAATAAGTAAGCTAAAATCCTAGACTACAATACAGATACAGCCACAGTGTATAGCAAAAAAGCAATGCACACAATAAATGAAAAAATATGAAGAATATTATTATGATCACATAAGTCCATATACTGATACCATCTGCTAATAACAGTATAGCAATATTGAATTAAACAGTCACTTAGCAGGTGTAAAAATAGGCGTATTTTCAGGAGACAGAGAAGAAATCTGTGACTTCACTTAAAACAATAGTAGTGAAGAGGAGTACCCTACCACCAAAAGGGTTATGTGCTTACCAGATGGTGAAGCAAAATGGGCATGGATGTTAACCATTCAGCAACCTCAGATGCATGGACCTCCCAGCTCCCTGGACCGATACCTTACACCCGACCAGTTTGATAGTACTCTGTCTCCACACAATTTCCCCATTGACAAAGTCACATATGCGAAAAAACGCATCTAGGTAAGGCACGCAGTGACGCCACCACGCTGTACGAAGGGAAGACGGGCTCTCTAACTTGCCGGCTAGCATTTGGTTTATACACGACCTATACAAGATAACTCTTGTAAGTGTTTTTAATCTTTTTAAGCAATAAAAATTATTGTATCAGAGTTACGCTATGGGCGTTTTTTTTTTTCTATTTGAGCACCATTGGAGTGAGCTTGGGAAATTGTGTGGAGACGGAGTACTATCAAACTGGTCGGGTGTAAGGTATCGGTCCAGGGAGCTGGGAGGTACTATCTTGACAGGAACTTAGAAGACATCTCCTGTATATGGGAACTTATTGAAGTATGGTGTTAATATGTTAATCAGAACTAATGTGTGTTTTGCCCAAGGGTTTTCTTTTATTGTTGTTGATATTCCCATGGCTCTGTTGATTGTTGTTTTTTATTCATACAGAAAATGCTTATTATTGTTTTCTTTTACCTTTGTAAGTATGGTTTTAATGTGTAAATCAGAACTAATGTGTGTTTTGCCCAAGGTTTTTTTTTATTGTTGTCGATATACCCATGGCTCTGTTGATTGTTGTTTTTTTTACTCATACAGAAAATGCGGATCATTGTTTTCTTTTACCTTTGTAATTAACATTACACCTTCTGTCATGAATTAATGCAAAGCACTGAATAAATAAAAAAATAAAAATAAGATCAAGCAATGTTTGCTTCATTCAACCACTCAACTTTTTCTTGCCCATGATTACTTATTTAAAATGGCTTACCATATTTACTTTTATTTGCATAATGAACATGCACTTGTTAAAGTGAACATTTAATTTGTAAAGTGAACAGTAAATCACTAAATCAACCTTTGGTGTCTGTAGCAAAACCAGAAGACATGGACCTTCCTCTACTTTGCATTGCAAAGCACCAGAGAAGGTTTATTAAAGCAAATTCAGAGCACCCCATAATCTGTAATCTTTGCATTGAAAACATTGGAAGCAAAGTCTGCCTTCGAAGTGACTCCATAGCCCTTAGGGTGCCACCATTATTACCCACGTGCAGATGTAACCATGGGTTCTGCTAAGCGTTTGGGTCCTGACAGAGCCCATCAGCACACCCGCTGGCGGTTTCCGACGCAAAGGCAAGGAGGTTTTCAGACTGCCCTGGTCACAGTCTTTTTGCACACACGCAGGAAACCCTTAAAGGAGAAGTATGGGAATGGCAAAAAAAAAAACAATCCCAGCTGCAGCTGTCCCCCGCCGGCTCCACCCAGAGAACTGAGTTATCAAACACCGCTGAACACTCAGTTCTCTCCCTCTGCTCCAAGTGGAGAGCACTGACAATCACTGGCTCTCTGCTCTGCCCCTCCAGCACTCACTGAAATGCTGGGCTGCGAAGGGACTGGCTCAGGCTCTCAGCGTTTGCTGAGAGCCTGAGCCAGCTGTCGGTCCAGACATCTGGGTGGACCCCCAACTGTAAAGTCTGGATCTTTCCTGAGCCTGGACCAGCTGAAAACAGGTCATTGGAGTACAGAATGAACTGCACTCCTGTGATCCATAGCAGGATCGCTTTAAAAAAAAAAATAATAATATTCCATTTGTAAAAGAGGAAGGAGGAGGAGGCAAGGAAGCCCAACATGCCCTTTGGGGTGAAAATCTGCTTTAATAGAATAACAAAAATATGGCAGATAAAGCATTTAAATTGTAAAAGTCACATACAGAAATTTATTTAAAGTGAAACTACAACATTGCTTGTTTTTTCCACCTCCACATCCTCCTCCACCTCTCCACTGTATGGGTCTGAATTTTCACTGAAGAGTCGTTGCAGCTCCTACCCTGTGCATACTGAATACTGGAACACAGGAATTTATCAGCAATTGGCTTTTGGGTTGCCTCTCTGAAAAAAGTTGCAAAAAAGAGTTGCAGCCCAACAGCCTACTGATTCAGCTTATGTAAACATTGCAACTAAAACCCAAAATATGTGTTCACTAGAAACTCACTATACTTTCCCAAAGCAAGTGTGCTTTGTTAAGGAGCAGCACAGTGTCTAAATGGTTAGCACTTCCACCTCGCAGCACTTGGTTTGTCAGTTTGAATACCAACCATGACACTACCTGCGTAGAGTTTCTATGTTCTCTCTGTGCTTGCGTGAGTTTCCTCTCACACTCTAAAGACATGCTGGGAGGTTAATTGCCTCCTGCCTAAATTGGCCCTAGTATGTGTATGTATTAATGTGAGTTAGGGACCTTAGATTGTAAGCTCCTTAAGGGCAGGGTCTAATGTGAATGTACAATATACAGTATATATGTGTAAAGCGCTGCGTAACATTGTCATTGCGTAACATTGTCAGCACTTTATAAATACCTATAATAAATAAATTGTTATAAAAGTTATTAGTCCAACTACAGAGAATCACTCATTTTCAATTTTCTTTTTTTTTTTTTTTTTTATAAAAGATTTTATTAACGTTTTTAAACAATACAAGTAAATCAGCAAAACAAGGAGTAAATGTTGAACCGATACGTTACAATAAGGAGCAGTACCATGTGCATGTAAATCAATTTCAATTTTCTTATAGAGCAACCCTGAAAGCAGGAGGATAATAATTTCACATATCTGGTTGATAGTGTTTGGCCCTTTCTTTACATTACTGGGGTTTAATGAAGAATAGCATCATCCTGATTTTGTGTGCGTTACATGGAGCTTGCTCAGTGTGTGCATGTACTTATGTAACAGCTAAGGAGTGTGCCTAACACCAAACACCAAACTTCCCTTAACCACTTAAGCCCCGGACCAATTTGCAGGCAAAGGACCAGGCCCCTTTTTGCGATTCTGCACTGTGTCGCTTTAACTGACAATTGCTACGGTCGTGCGACGTGGCTCCCAAAGTAAATTGGCGTCAGTATTTGATCGCCCCTGCGGTTTTTATTTTTTGCGCTATAAACAAAAATAGAGTGACAATTTTGAAAAAAATGCAATATTTTTACTGTTGGCTATAATAAATATCCCCAAAAAATATATAAGAAAACATTTTTTTTCCTCAGTTTAGGCCGATACGTATTCTTCTACATATTTTTGGTAAAAGAAAAACGCAATTAGTGATTATTGATTGGTTTGCGCAAAAGTTATAGCGTTTACAAAATTGGGGATAGTTTTATAGCATTTTTATTATAATGTTTTTTTTTTACTAGTAATGGCGGCGATCAGCGATTTTTATTGTGACTGCGACATTATGGCGGACACATCAGACAATTTTTGACACATTTTTGGGACCATTGTCATTTATACAGAAATCAGTGCTATTTAAATGCACTGATTCCTGTGTAAATGACACTGGCAGTGAAGGAATTAAGCACTAGGGGGCGGGGAGGGGTTAAGTGTGTGTGTTTTTTTTTTTTAATACTGTAGGGGGGCGTGGCTTTGCATCTGACATCACTGGTCCGCTTTCAGGGAACAGCCGATCAGTGACAGCGTCACTAGGAAGCACGGGGAGAGGTTTGTTTACACATACCTCTCCCCGTTCTTCAGCTCTGTGACCCGATCACGCACGCACGCACGCGACCCAAGGCTGGGCTCTTAAAGGGCCACGTACAGGTACCTGGTTGTGCCCAGCCGTGCCATTGTGCCGACGTATATCAGCGTAAGGCAGTCCTTAAGCGGTTAAGCAACAATGCAATGGCCTTCTCTTAAACTAAGAAAAAGCTGGAACTTCTTGCAGAAACTTAGAGGTTTCAGCTATTGCTTGTGAGTGATAGATCTACCTAGGGTGGTCAGTTTTTAATAGGAAAGCAGAGGTACTGACAGGACCACCAGGGATTTCATATAAAGGAAGCAATACAAAGATAACAGGATACTTTTTCACATGGTACAGCAGACACATATCAAGAATAGGAAATGTGTTTACATATGCTTTAAATTTGATTACATTGTTGTTCTTTATTACTTTAGTCTCTTTATTGCATATTTACTGGCTTTAAGTTTGGAGGGAAACTTGAAATTAGCATTGCATTGAGTGGCCACTGAAAGTCCCCAGCATTTGAGTATGTGGTGAATTTATTTGTCAGGTCAGCTCTGCCAGTGTAGTGGCACATGGGTAACGGGACAGTGAGTGGCATAAATGGTATTGGCAGAAAGCTGCCAAGGGGATTCAGAAAGAGTGCTAAATCATCAAGATGTAGTCTATGAGGCTTTGTTTGTTTAGCTTTTTGGTGTGGACCTTCTCATAACCTCAGGGTGGAAATATCCTCTCGAGACTCTACTGGTGAAGACTCTAAGTCCACTGCCATAGGGCCTAAAGCAGGTATGTGCAGGTCAGCTGGGAATGCAGGTTAGGCCAGCCTGGGAGTCTCCCAGGGTATACCTTTTGGGAGCAAGGTGCAAGAATTCTACTTAGTGCAGTGGGTACCCTGGTAAATCCCATGCCCACTGTATCACAACAGGTCTAGGTAGCCAGTCTAAATCCAGACAGTGACGGGTTAAATAGACCACATGCTTTTCTACCACATGGCAGTTAAACACATGAAGGACTTGCAGTCCAGCACATGGCTTCCATTAAATTATAATTCTATATTTCTTTCTCTTTCTGTAAGTTGTAAACTGCACCTGTAAGCAATTTTAAACGTTTCCTTTTTTTAAATTGCTTTAAAACAGATGCTAGCTTACAGTGAGATTAAACTATAAAAATTCCCAACAATTGTACCCAGAGAAAAACCCTCTTTTGTTTGTCCTTCTTTTCCTTTGAGGCCTGTACTAACGATGCAATGTTAGTAGAGCAATCTCCATACTGAGCTATTGTGTTTTGACAGGGGGACTGCCCCCCCTCGGGAGATCGCCCCCCACTGCCAGAACACACTGGCAGTGTTCGCAGCCATTGACTGAGAGCACTGATCATATGCCAATCTGCTGCTTGTTTTCTAGCTTGGTCGTTTGACAGAAGCTGGTCGTGAGATCGCCTTCTCCCCAATAAAGACCTGTACAAACGGGCTGAATGTCGACCGGTATCTACTGTATCAGCTGATTTTTTTAAATGTTGAACACAGATCCCAATGGGAGTGTTGATTGCCACTTTAACCGCTTCCCGACCGCCTCATGTAGATATACGTCTACAGAATGGCACGGGCAGGCAAAACCACATACCTGTACGTGGCCATTTAAATGCCTGCGCGTGCCGCCAGCGGCGCGCTCGCGACCCGGTCGGGAGCTCCGTGACCCCGGACGCGGGACCAGCGGACCTGATCGCAGTTGGTGTCCCGCGATCGGGTTACGGAGCTGAAGAACGGGGAGAGGTTTGTGTAAACCCCGCGCTTCCTACTCTGTCTGTCATTGATTGGCTGTTCCCGGTCATCGGGAAAGCCGATCAGTGACGTCAGACATCAGCCCCGCCCCCTAATATAAAAAAAAAACACACACGTCAGAGCCCATAACCCCTCCCCTCCCCCTAGTGGTTAACTCTTTCACTACAACTGTCATTTATACAGGAATCAATGCATTTAAATAGCATTGATTGCTGTATAAATGACAATGGTCCCAAAAATGTGTCAAAAATGTCCGATGTGTCCGCCATAATGTCGTAGTCACAATAAAAAAATCGCTGATTTTATTTATGACTATCCCCTATTTTGTAAACGCTATAACTTTTGCGCAAACCAATCAATAATCGCTAATTGCGATTTTTTTTTTACCAAAAATATGTAGAAGAATACGTATCGGCCTAAACTGAGGAAAAAAAATGTTTTTTTTATATATTTTTTGGGGATATTTATTATAGCAAAAAGCAAAAAATATTGCATTTTTTTCAAAATTGTCGCTCTATTTTTGTTTATAGCGCAAAAAATAAAAACCACAGGGGCGATCAAATACCACCAAAAGAAAGCTCTATTTGTGGGAAAAAAAGGACGCCAATTTTGTTTTGGAGCCACGTTGCACGACCGCGCAATTGTCAGTTAAAGCAACGCAATGCCGAATCGCAAAAAGGGGCCTGGTCCTTTGGCTGCCAATTGGTCTGGGGCTGAAGTGGTTAAATAAACTGCTAGCAACTTGTTTAAAGTGGCAGTCAACAATCCCATTAGGTTCTGTGTTCAACATTTACAAACTGGAGTTGAAGGGTACTTTAATAGCTTCAACAAAGCTTGCAGAAAACTCTGCAAATGCTTTGTCAAAGCTTGCTGTTCCACACTACTTTTACCCAAGCTAAAGTCCATGTGAAACAGGCCTTAGGTACTGTGGAAGTTCAAGAGAACCAGTTGGAATTAGGCTTATGCAAGACATATTCAGTCTTGAATTATTATTACTAAACAATATTATAAAAGTTTTATATTTTTCCCACTTTATCTGAGTGTGGCTTATCAGCTAGAGTGTGAGAGGTCACTTTACGTCTGACAGTTGCTGCTCTGTCAACTGTCTTACCATACACACTGAGTGAGTAATGCAAGCATTCTGGGCACCTTCTACAATTATTTGGGAAAAGTGACCCACCACTATGCATTTTTTTGTGATTTTATGTAAACAATAAATACCAACATTTTAACAGTGACAGAACCAGCACTTATAATAAGCACTTATAATAAGTACATAAAAAAAAAAGTTGGGCAGCAAGCCTCAGTGTCAGACAGACAGTAATTTCCTTCACAATGCAGTTTAACTAAAAAAAATCATGTTTCTGTCTAAAAAATACAAATACTGCAGCTGCTGACTTTTAAGAATCGGACACTTACCTGTCCCAGGGTCCAGCGATGCGGGGGAACGAAGCCCCCCCCCCTCGTTCCCCGCTCAGCCGCACATCGTGATACACCGCGCAGTCATCTGGGACCTGTCACGTGTCCCAGATGACTGACTGCCTAGGGGAACTGGCGTTTCTAGCCCGGGCTGAGGAAGAGGCAGGACCACCTAGCAACAGGGAGAAATAGGTAAGTGAATTTTTTTTTTTTATCCAATTTTTTTTTTTGTCAGATTTTATGTAAATACACATAATGTTGTAATTTTGGTGTAAACGCCACTTTAAGTTTAGATAGTAAAAACGATTTTTCTGCCAATAAATACCTTATACAGCCCACTTCCTGTTTCTTGTCTGCTTAAAAGCCTAGGCTTATGACATGCACAGCTCTCTCTTTCACTATCATGGGAGTTTGCCAGGAAGGGAGGGGGGTGAGTCATAAGAGGGCCAATGAGAGCTTCAGGGCTGCAGAACTGGAGGTGTGCCTCTGTGTGAATCCAGAAAGTGAACAGGCAGCAGCTTCAGCTGCACACAGTTAAAATGGCTGCAGCCAGACTTAGTAGAGGGAGATTTCTGCAACATATTTGGCAAGTACAGAATCACACTATATATTAAATAATATGCAAAGTGGTTGGAGGGAAGCTTCAGAATGGCAAAGATGTTTTTGTTACAAATTATGTGAGCAGACTGCAGTTCCTCTTTAAGTCACTGATCCAGAGCAAGTATGTGGCAAGTAAAGTCAAATTTGCTGGGATACCAGTGCAGGGATCCTTATAAGGTTTAGTAGCCAGAGATATGTCAACCTGTGGTATATGTCGACTTACAGTATACTAATCAGTGCAGTCAAAAATTGGAAATCTGTATTCTCCAAAGAACTTACAATATGATTTTAAATGGTGGTTGGATTGTTAAGTCAGTAAACCTGCAGAGTTAGAAATTGTTTTTATTTAAACCATTGGTGAGGGCAGATGAGGGTAGATGGCAGATAGATGAAGACAAAACCAAGGATCACATCATGGCCATAACCAAAATGTACACATATGGATATACAGCATAAGTCTGTATAAATACAGGATATGCATCCAAAGCCAAACAGGAAAAGCAGATTAGTGGATTCTATAGAAAACACAGAGCGTCCATACATTTTTATTGTTAAGCAATTTAAAGCGTACATCTAAAATAAAGAATGTGAACTTGGGATATTTTTTTATACACTAGCAGTCTAGCTGGTTTCCTAATGCTTGAGGTAAGCACAATGTGATGAAAAATTAACTAAAGCCATACAGCAGAGGGGGAAAAAACAGAGATAACATTCAAGTGCAATTTATTATAGTTTAATATGGTACCGTATGTTCTTTTATGTTTAATATCATTCACATCAAAATCCTGGTCATGTAATTCTTTATTTCTTGAAAGCAAAATAAAGATATGATAATTTCAGATATCACATTGTGTCTGTTTAATGCAATCCAGATTGTCTTTACTGTAACTACTGCTTTTCCCAAAACAGAAAACATGCTTACAGTGCAGTATAATGATAGCTGTACAAACATGAACGCTGCACGAACAAGGAGTCTTCCCAGCAGTGTCTTTGTGACTTAATCGGGGTAATATGTTTGCATATCATAGTCTTTATAAAACTCTATGACAACAGACTGATAGAAGGGGAGAACACAGGAAGCACCACCTAAGTGCAGTATTAAAATCAGGATTTTAATGACAAAGTACATGAAAACACTCACAAGAGATAAGAAAGATATAGTCTCATCTGTTATCCAGTAGTCCTGGTGGCTCCTTGTGTCCAAAAGGGGCTCCAATGCGTGGCTGTGTAGATGGTGTATCCTCAGCAGGTCAGGATGCAGGATAAAGGAAGGCTCTTCTGTGTATCAGTATGGGGGGTAGCTCTCCAGGCATCCACGTGTATAGCGAGATGATAGAGGAACCAAAATCCATCCTGTGGCCACCAGGAAGTGGGCTGGAACCAGCGTGGAACACAAGAAAGTGACGTCACCGGAAGCGGAGGTACATCAGGGATAGAGCGGTGGGATAGGCAAGGCTACAGCAGGTCCCAGCGCGGACACTAGTTTTGTTTTGCCATACAGGGGGATCAGCAATAGCAGGGATTTAGAAAAATGGATGGCTCCATTAATGTATATATATAAAACTAACCATCAAATGCATTTTAGGGTTCAAATACATTACTCAAAATACTTTTTAAGAGAGCTTACAAAAGAGCTTTAGAAAATTTAGAAAAAGACTAAGAACAGATCACAAAATAAAACCCCCTCTGGGGGTGACAAATATATCTGGTGTGGTGCTGGCGCTTTAAATCCTCCGTCTCTCACACTTCCTTCAATAGGCTCAGGAAAGCCCAGATACCGCTTACCCAATGGAAGATATATGAGGAAAGAGAATGGCAGAATCTAGTGCTCTCCATTTTTAAAACATTTATTTCCCATATCAAAAATAGGTAAAACACTCACAAGTGTGGCACTTCAAGTCGTGCTAGCTAAACAAGTATAAAATCTGCGGTTTCACGAGATGGCCGCGTTGTGACGTCAGTACGTAGGCTCTGCCCTATACGGTTTACACCAAGGTATAGACTTCTTCAGTAGGGGGCAGTGTTCCAATAGGCTTGGTGTAGATTGGTTATGGCGTGTTGTGGCTCGGCTCACAATGCGCCATAACCATTCTACCCCTAATCACAGTATAATATATGAAAATGGTTGTTGTAGCTATTTCTGTATTATTAGCATGCTAACATTATATCACCATGCACCATTCCAGACTACCTGTTACAGAGACAGGCAAACATTTAGTATTATGCAATAAAACTGATTGGAGTGAGGTTTGAGAAATAATAGTAATAATAATAAATGGGTGCAGTGCTGATTTTGTGAGTTTTAGGCAACATAGAAAACTATCAAAGTCTGCTTTGAATATACTGTATGCACTTTTCTATAGACATTCTAATTACAGAATTACATTTTGGTTAAAAGTACACTCCAGGTACAATTAAACGTACTGTATGCTTTGAGACATATACAGATAATACAATCTACCTATCAAGGCTTTTAAGTTTTATCAAGGTATAGCTAAAAGCTGTAGTGCACCAATTAAGGTTTTTGTGGGCAATCTCATGTGTAAAACAATTATGTATTATTTACTATCACACCTTCTAAAAGACACCTTGCTCTTTCCCATATAAAAAAAGAATGATTTACAAATCACATTCAAACTTGTTCTGAAGGTTTGGGTCTCATTATAAAAAAATAATTTCATATATAAAACTCAGGCTGAGCTAAATTAAGTGGACTTTTTGACTTTGAAACATTTACCTGAATAGCACTTGCTACCAAGGGTTGCTTTTTAAACTGACCTATCCTTTAACGTGCTATAATAAAAACTGTTGCTGTAAATAATTTATGTTTTATTTGACTTTTTGATATAGTATACAAAAATGTTTATATTAAACAGTGGGAATGTATTAATTGGCCAACTCCTTTCCATAATCCGTCATGAATGTAATCCTATGTGTTCGCATTAAGGCCAGATTATTATTTTACCCCTTGGATGAACACCAATGGGCAGTATTACATATATACATAACCACATTTCCATAAACATGCTTGTCATCCTTTTTGTAAACAGTTATGATGCATGCATGTGCTAGAACAGTGGTGGTCAAATGTGTTTTATAGAAAGGCCCTTATGTGTGGTCCCTGACATAAAAAAGGCAAAAGAGATATTTGGGGGGCACACCCTAAAAAATGCATAAAGATGGTGCTGCCATAAGACCATACAACAGAAAAAACATATTACAGCGCACACATGCAAAACTGACATTTACCTCCAGCAAGGCTATTTAAAAGCACCTAGACAGACATTTTCAAAAAACATTATCAAAAAATATGGGGATTTGGTCACACCATATTGCTATATGGTGCTTAAGCCCACTTACTGCGACAAAGTACCCCATGATTAGTGGGTCCTACACTATCCATAGATCGGGAGATCCTGCTTCTCTGAACCAAGGGAGCTATACTCCTCTATATGGGAGAACATGAGGTCTCCACCCATGACACAGGTGGTCACTAATTGAGGTACTTACTGAGTGGGGTGCTCCACCCAAAAGGATTTGGTCAAAATCCATACAATAGACAAAAGAGATATTTGGGGGGCACACCCTAAAAAATGCATAAAGATGGTGCTGCCATAAGACCATACAACAGAACAAACATATTACAGCGCACACATGCAAAACTGACATTTACCTCCAGCAAGGCTATTTAAAAGCACCTAGACAGACATTTTCAAAAAACATTATCAGTGGGAATGTATTAATTGTGGGAACAGTGGTAAACAGTGGGAATGTATTAATTGGCCAACTCCTTTCCATAATCCGTCATGAATGTTATCCTATGTGTTCGCATTAAGGCCAGATTATTATTTTACCCCTTGGATGAACACCAATGGGCAGTATTACATATATACATAACCACATTTCCATAAACATGCTTGTCATCCTTTTTGTAAACAGTTATGATGCATGCATGTGCTAGAACAGTGGTGGTCAAATGTGTTTTATAGAAAGGCCCTTATGTGTGGTCCCTGACATAAAAAAGGCAAAAGAGATATTTGGGGGGCACACCCTAAAAAATGCATAAAGATGGTGCTGCCATAAGACCATACAACAGAAAAAACATATTACAGCGCACACATGCAAAACTGACATTTACCTCCAGCAAGGCTATTTAAAAGCACCTAGACAGACATTTTCAAAAAACATTATCAAAAAATATGGGGATTTGGTCACACCATATTGCTATATGGTGCTTAAGCCCACTTACTGCGACAAAGTACCCCATGATTAGTGGGTCCTACACTATCCATAGATCGGGAGATCCTGCTTCTCTGAACCAAGGGAGCTATACTCCTCTATATGGGAGAACATGAGGTCTCCACCCATGACACAGGTGGTCACTAATTGAGGTACTTACTGAGTGGGGTGCTCCACCCAAAAGGATTTGGTCAAAATCCATACAATAGACAAAAGAGATATTTGGGGGCACACCCTAAAAAATGCATAAAGATGGTGCTGCCATAAGACCATACAACAGAACAAACATATTACAGCGCACACATGCAAAACTGACATTTACCTCCAGCAAGGCTATTTAAAAGCACCTAGACAGACATTTTCAAAAAACATTATCAGTGGGAATGTATTAATTGTGGGAACAGTGGTAAACAGTGGGAATGTATTAATTGGCCAACTCCTTTCCATAATCCGTCATGAATGTTATCCTATGTGTTCGCATTAAGGCCAGATTATTATTTTACCCCTTGGATGAACACCAATGGGCAGTATTACATATATACATAACCACATTTCCATAAACATGCTTGTCATCCTTTTTGTAAACAGTTATGATGCATGCATGTGCTAGAACAGTGGTGGTCAAATGTGTTTTATAGAAAGGCCCTTATGTGTGGTCCCTGACATAAAAAAGGGCTGCACATAATATTCAGTGAATGTAATGCTATAGAAAGCTGCAGACTTGATTACAGGAGATTGCCAGAGACTATGGACATGCTACAAGAAATGGCTGTAAACTGCAGACATGCTATAGAAGATGTTCAGAGACTAAACTTGGCCATACATTTTTTTTTTTTTTTTTAACTAAAAAAACTGACAAACTACTACCAGGTTTCTCCATCCACATTCTTTTTTCTTTCAGTCTGTGGTGGTGCAAAAACCTAAAATGGAAACATACACTAAAAAGTGTACTTAAAGAGGTGTATCCATTAAAAAAATTTAAAAAGTCAGCAGCTACAAATACTGCAGCTGCTGACTTTTAATAATCGGACACTTACCTGTTCCAGGGTGCAGCGATGCGGGGGATCGAAGCTCCGAGAGCCCCCTGATCCGCTCGACGGCGCCGGTATTGCAACTGTGGGCACCCGGCTGTGGCTTCACAGCCGGGCACCCCCTGCGCATGCGGCGCCGTTATGGGCCGCACAGTCATCTGGGACACGTGACAGGTCCCAGATGACTGGGGAGCCCTTCCTGCGCCGAGGGGAAGTGATGTCACCAGCCTAGGCTACGCATGAGGCAGACAACGAGGGACCCCATAGCAACAGGTATTTAGAGGTATTTTTAGGATTTTTAAGCCTTTTTTTAAGGGGGAAACACCACTTTAAGGGTTCTTTAGTCCACCCCCCAAAGGAGTAGGACCTCTACCCTGATTCCCAGGGGCACAAGGCTCCTGACAGTGACAAAAGGTATCCATGGTCTGCCTAGCCAGAAGGCCTGGCAGACTCAGTTCTTCTAGGTCAGCCAAAGCCATATTGTTTGAGGGGCTCACCCAAAAAGAGACCCCCCAGGGGCAGGGGAGGAAGGAACCTGAGGGCCACACATCCTCCCCCTAAACATCAGGGCAAGCCCAAGGACTCACACCCTTCATCCAGTGAGAAAACACACACAAAAGTGAAAGTGAGACAAAATGTGGGAGAAAAATAAATAAAATAAATAAGTGGCTGTGCAATTGTGTACTGGCCAGGCCCTGAGGCCTGGTAGACAAAAATTGCCCCTGGACTTAGCCATAGCCATGTGCTTGTTCACACAGTTGGGTCCCACACCCAAGAGATCCCCTAGGGTGACCACTCTCAGTGGGCACAGACACCACAGACTTTCTGCCTTCCTAGCCCATGGCCAGACAAGGTAGATCGTTCAAACCAGGAGGTAATGGGCTCTTCCAGCTTTCCCGGAGGAATTACTCCCTTGCCCCTACTGCCTGTGGATGCCCCGGTTTCTGTTCCAGCTGGTACTAACCTTCCAAGCCCCCATCATTCCAGCAGGGATCCATAGCCACCACTCCAACCTTGGTCAGGTCAGAATGATGGCACAGAATCCCTACTGGATAACTGATAAGAACAGATTCTACACTTGATCTTAGCCAAAAGGCCGAGAAGCAGTGGATGAAGGAATCCCCTCTCTGGGACATTGTATCATGACTAAGGATGAGCTCCGGTGTGTTCGCATACAGCACGTTCAGAGCCCACCAGGATGTCGGCACTGCGCTGCACTAATCACAGGCAGTGAGACATTTCCCGATCTCTGCAGCCGCGCATCAGGACAATGTCTCACTGCCTGCGATTAGCGCTCTGCAGTGCTGACTTCCTGGTGGGCTCTGCACTTGCAAATTAGGATACACTGATCAGTGGCTGCAGCAGCTGATTGAGAAACGTTTACCAGCATGTCCCTTTGACAGAAGTCAATCAATAATTAACTTCTGTGGAGTGGGGGTGACCACAAACTGATCAGAATTTGGCAAATCCCTGCTAAACCAACTGATTTTCCATTGAAGTATGGCAATCGTAAAGGGCATACTACAAGAGACAGTCAGAGACTGCAGCCATGCTCCAAGAAATGGCCAGAGACTGCAAACATATTATAGGAGTTGTCAGTGACTGGGAGACACTTCAGAAGACAGACAAAGTGAAAACTCATTACATGAGACTGCTAGAGATCACAAATGTTGTCCTTTTACAAGTCCATGCTACCACATTTAAGATTTCTGTCAGTGAGATCCATTATAGAAGATCAGATAAGCAACATCCTAATCATCATAACATCACCCCTTACCTCCATACCTAACCTTTTTTCTACTGTCTCATTATTTGCAAGCTTTTCAAAGATAAAAATGAATCCATATAAATCTAAGGTGCTTAACATCACTCTTCAAAGCGCTACTCTATGCAATCTTCAACAAAATTAACTTGAGTGGGTCTCCAAACTATCATATGTAGGATTTACGTAACAGCAACTATTGATTCCTTATATGATACCAACTATCCTACACTAAGTCTGTCACAGTGCTGCTGATGAGGTTCAGTCTGTTGCCAAGCCTGCCTCTGGTGATCTGCTGTCCGCTGCCAAGCCTGTCTCTGGTGATCTGTTGTCCACTGTCAAGTCTACCTTTGCAGAGCCAGACTTTGTCGATTCCCAAGCAGCTGCCCAGCCGGATTTATCCTATTCCCTACCTGCTGCCCAGCTGGACTCTGTTAACAGGGTTAAGATCCCGCCTGCCAATGGGTCTGACGCTTCGGAGTTTCTATTTTAATGAGGCTTGCATGGGTTATCTGTTTAGTTTAAGACCCCTATTGTTGCCAGTTACGAATTCTTTTTGCAGCCATTTGCTCCTGCTGCACCAAGGTCGGATACCCACCTTGAATGTAAGACTGCACCCACTATTATAGCCCCAGTAATAGAGGTCTTCTAGGGAAGGGCAGAGTTCCATTTGAACCTTGTCCTGACTTAGGTATCTCTGTGATCCCAGGTGCTTTAGAGGACCCAGGTTGGGCAAATTATGCCTTGGTTACACCTGAGTGGCAGTTAAAATGTGGAGCAGTCTAATAACCTAGATGGAAACGTTTCAATTGTGATGGGACACCCTGGCATCAGGGTACCAGTTTGGATCAAGGACTCTGGTGTTAAGTCTCTCTAGGTTGCTTTCGGAATCCCAATGCTGGGACGTGTGCTGCTCTGTGGAATTGTAAGCTCGTAGGTGTTGCTCCTTGCTCCAGTGTTTTGCTTTGTTGCCAGATACTGCAAGCCGTTCATCCTGTTACTGCTCTTGATCATGCCGAACCCTGCTGTCTTGGCTCTACCCCCCCCCCCCCCCCCCATTCCTAATTCCAGTCCTAGTTACCTTCTTCCCTGCATCTCCAGTTTTACCCTGTGATCTTTGTTCCTCATTTTGTATATTTTGTACTGTATATACTGTATTATAGTAAGGTTGTTAGGTATTTTGCCACTGGTTTATTGTTCACTTGTACTTTCTTCGGCATTCTTTTTAAAGTCTATCAAAAAATAAGGTTGATACAATTATGCTAGCAATGAACAATTGAGGGTGAAAAGGAACAGAGCATCACAGGCACCATAAATACAGTAATGTTCCAAGAAGGTTTAGAGGTCAAATATGGAAAACAGACATATACCATGACGTCATCATGATACAAACAATGCACTGTTCATGACAAAAAAAATGTAACTGGGCAACCGCGGAGTGGAAAAAGGGGAAGGGGAATTTCTGTGGGTAGATCCGGGGGTTTCATTATGAGAGTAGCAGGACTTAGACAACCCCCATAGGAATAAGCCAGGAGATCCATGGCCACCAGATGGCCCGAAACGTTTGACTATATCCAATAGCTTCGCCTGAAGCTTTTAATGCAAGAGAATAGAGTTAACTCTGGACTTGTTGTCACTTATAGATGTAGTGGGTGTTCGCTATGCTCTAGCAATCGTTTGCTTTGCAGCTAAAGGGATACACAGCAGGAGGTTAAAGGAATTATTATTTATCCCTGGTGGCTTAAGATGAGGGCATATTGAACAGCAAAAGCACAGTTACGGAAGTAACATGCCACTCTAAAGGAAACAAGGTACCACCATCTCATCAATACTTTATAATTAGTCACGACAGCTAAAATATTGATGGAGCAGGATTTAGTAGATTTCCAAATTTGTGTCCAATCCTGGACCAAGTCAATTCCCAGGTCAGATATCTATTTTTGAGCGTAGGCAAGTATTTTGGTTGCTGATGTGTAGACGTGTTTTGCTTCACTATGAATTAATCTTACTTAAGGCTGCTTTAACACTGAAAGTGATGGCCATTAGCGCTAAAGAGCCGCACTTTTAGATGCACTTTTGCGCCAATTTTCGTCCGCTAGCGGGCACCTTTAATCCCCAAAAAAGGCTTAAAAACTTCCATTTTGCAGTGCTTTTAAATCGCTTTTCAAGCACCTTTTGAAAGCCCTGCCCATTCATTCCAAAAGCAGGGCATTTTAGGAGTGCTAACTACATCGCTCCCAACACACCCCAAAGATGCTGCTTGCAGGACTTTTCGGAACGTCCCGCAAGAGCACCGCCCGAGTGTGAAAAGTCACACTGGAATGAATGGGAGGCAGTTTTCAGGCGCTTAGCAGAGGCTATTACCAGCGCCAAAGCACCTTAAAACCGCCCCAGTGAGAAAGGGGTCTAAAGCATACACAGTCTCAGTTTCATAAGTGCAGCCACGCAGATCTAGCCATCCGTTCCTCTGATTCCTGACACACTGGCCAATCAACAAGACTTGGACTCTCTGACTACCAGAAAGTACCTGGAATCGATAGCCTAAAACACATTGAGGAGGTGCTCCAGAACGAAAACTCAGAGGTGTGACAAAATTTATCAGATGTAGAGACCTTGTCTCTCCTATCTTGAAGCATCTCAGACCACTACGCAACATTGTCTTACTACCCTTTATCTCCGCACAGAAGATGCTGAAAACCACAGCAACAACTTACACTACGTATGTGAACATACTTGGCTCTGTTTTCCCTACCTCTGTGCCCAAGCTCCGGGGAGTGAGGGAAAATCCAAAATTTTGAGCTATATTCAATGGATCTGCTTGGTCTTCCTTATCCTCTGCTACCTACCCCCAAAGAGCATCCTCTTCCCAGGGTATTCACAGATTGTGAGGTTGCTCATGGTTAGGGAGTACCTCAAACATAAAGGTTCAGCACCTTCCACATGCCCAGGGAGCGATGAACACTGTCAGCTGATAACATCTGAGACACACTGGCACATGAGATTCACTTACCCCATATCAGCGAATGCCTTTAACATCCTCCCCCTATAAATAAGTACTGAGGATTGGGGCTTAACCTCCTAGTCAGTAGCCTTTGTCCTAAAAAAGGTGGTACATCTCTGTGCCTTGTACACATGCTGAGCAACAGCTGCACCATCCCACACTCGTATACAGATCACTCCTTCTTTAACTTCACCCTCTGGCCAAGGTCCAACATGTAAAGCCAACACATCTTCTACAGGCAGTGGTGTACCATATCCTGCTGACTACACCAAGTATTAGTAGGGTCCTGATTCACCACCAGCAACAACCATGCTGGCCAAGGGCCCCTCCCACTGTCCCCCTGCTCAGAAAAAATATAGGTACACACACACACACCTATAACGTGGAGAAACTCTGCCATCTTTGGTCACTCAAACTTCAGGCCCAAAGCCCACATCCAAAAATGAGGAATGTCAACATGTTCAGTCTTAACAATTTTACTATAGCAGAAGTGTAATGAACAGTTCTTGAACAACACAACCTTCACCCCTGTCTTTCTGTCTTGACAACATTAATTCTACACAGTGCAAGTCCAATATTAACATAGGATGGCCACCAAACTCTTCCATTGTCCTCACTGTTGGACCCCACAGGTGGGTTCTCCAACGAAACCTACTACAGCTAAATTTGTATTTTGAAATGTTCTTGAAACAATTTTCAATATTTTGTGGCGTGGAGTTTAGAGTTCCTACAATGATAGAGCTTAAAGTTCATGTTATCTTTTTTTTTTTAACAAGAAAAAAGTTCATGTTATCTTTACATTTGACTGAATATTTTTTACCACACGATCACCAAAATATGTTCAGTTTCCCATTTGTGTAAGTTTTCCACTGTAAGAACCTTTGCACATGGGACTGTCCAGCTACAGTGAGCCCCTTCCAGCGTTTTAGTGCATTCCAAACCTTTGTCCTTGAACGTACAGGGCTCTAAATGTCAGTATCACTCGGTATAGTGTTCAGCCTCATTCAGCTGCAGCCTACCATAGACTTTGAGGCTGGGTTCACACTAGTGCGAATTTGCATGTCAAGAGACTGTGACTGACTCTCAATAACGCTGGTTCACACAGCTCTGGGACGGCTGCAGAGAAGTTTGCAGTAGAGTTCTGTGCATCTTCTGGTCCGTTTCAGGTCCAAATTCAGACAAAAATGTAGTCCTGAAACAGTGAACAGGGACGCACCAAACCCCCTGCTGTGAGCCACTCCGCACAACAGTGTGACCCCAGCAGAAAATCACTGCTCTAAGACAATTACCCCTCCTTGAATCAGCTGTCTCCTGCAATGAGATGGTGTCGGCTCTGTTTGCCACAGTGACATAGAGACAAAAATATGTTGGACAGCCGTACTCCAAAAAAATCACCTTTTTTTAGCATAAAAAAGACAAATTTCCAAGACATCCAAGGGAGCATGTACCAACACGTACAGCTAACGCATTTCACACCAAATGGTGCTTAATCGTAGCTTGAAGAACTACACATACATACTGGTATATAATGCATCAGAGTAATCAAGTCAAATGAAAATGAAGATTTTTAGATACTGATTGTTAATAGAAAACACCTGTGGACATTGGACTGCAGATGCAGTCAATGAGGATATTGAGATCATTCTAACAGGGAATATTACATTAAGGCTGCTTTCACACTGAGGCACTTTACAGGCACTATAGCGCTAAAAATAGCGTCTGCATAGCACCTGTAAAGAGCCTCTCCTCTCACTCCAGTGTGAAAGCCTGAGTGCTTTCACACTGGAGTGGTGCGCTGGTAGGATGCCAAAAAAAAGTCTTGCAAGCCACATCTTTGCAGCGCTCCTGCCCATTGAAATCAATGGGCAGCACCGCCGAACCACCAGCATAGCACCGCTACAGCGGGGCTTTTTGTGGGCTGTTTTAATCCTTTTTCGGCTGCTAGTTGGGGTTAAAAGTGCCCTGCTAGAATCTGAATCTGCAAAAACTACGGTAAAGTGCTGCTAAAAATAGCGGCGTTTTACAGCCGACACCCCCAATGCCCCAGTATGAAAGTAGCCTAAATGAATGTGAAGAAAAAAGACAGACATACAAATCAAAACCCTAAAGTATAAAACAAAACACATTTATATGCAATATAAAACTTGTATGTACTAGAATAAAAATATATGCATGCATGGACACGCACACTAAAGAAAAGGACAAGGTAAACATACCCTCCTTCCAAATGTGTAAGTGTCGGTGCATGCAGCTCAAATGTGTCCTTCTAAATATTCTCCTTCTGTATAGTTATTAGTTGCACTGGCGTAAAACCAATAAATATTAAAACCACAATGTATCAATAGACTAAAGAAAACTCATTGGTAACAAAGTGCAGACACTATGAATGATGGTGCAATCACTTGAAGTTTGTGTAATATAGAACATATAGGGAAAATATATAAACATGATAAATATAAATTAATTTAGGTAACTAATTATATTATAAACACATTATATCAATCCCAGTAGTCCTTATACACGACCTAGAGGAATGATAACAACAGAAAAAAGTACCTCTCCCAAAACTATCTTAATTCTGCATTAAAATAAAATTGATATTAATAATGTGAAAAGAAAATTGGAAGGGGAGTAAAAGAAGGAAGAAAAATACAGAGGAAATAATGAGGAAATTAGTCAAAAAGAACCCAAAAAAACTTTTATATATAAAAGAATTTGAAAAATATAGATGCATATACAGCATTACAAGACAACTCATGACCATATTATTGAGGAAGCCGAATTTGGAAGCATACACTATAGTTATTAAATTGTTAGATGTCAGACTAACAGTATATGTATATAAATGTGTGTCCTCTTAGGCATCCAAAGATAATAGGGAGATATAAGAGGTAACAATACAGCAAACAACAAAAGAAAAAAGAGAAGTGGGGGGGGGGGGGGGAGATATGGAAAAATATCAAATAATGTGGTGCTGCAATCTTTATTCGTAGAAGTGTGAGACATCCCACTCAAAGTTGAGCTCAATGGGCTTTCTGGTGTTGAGATACAAAATCCAATACACTTCTCTTTAGCACAATAGTCTAAATTTGTCGCCTCCCCTCCTCGATAACACCATCTTTTCCACTCCCTGAATATAAAAACTGGTGACATCCTTATCACACAAATTCCAGTGCCTTGCTATGTTGGTTGAATTATCTTTAGCAATGTCATATAAATGATCTTGTAGCCCATCTCTCAACCAGGCAGAAGGTAGTACAACCCACATACTGTACAGAGCACAGTTCACATGTGACTACATAGACCAAGAATTTGGTATTGCAGTTAATAAATGTGGAGACCCTAAAATCCTTATTTAAAGACGTGGAATGAATAGCCTCCCCCCGTTTCACATGGGCGCAACATGGACATCTACTGTCACCACATTGATAAGTTCCCTTAAACTGCAACCAGTGTGGACGCTGAGATCTACTGGTGTAGAGACTAGGGGACAATGTCCTGCCAATGGTGGGATCTCTACGTGACACTGCTCTAAAACCCCTGGGCATATATAAGGTCGTTGTACAGAACTGGCAGGTATTTCTCGATAGTGTTTTTGATTCTACTAAAAACAAAAAAACTGTAAGGAGTAGAGAAAACAGGAATATTACCAGACCCAGATCTACCATGTGTGGAGACATGCCTGTCTCTGTTCTCACAGAGAAGGCTGCTTCTCTCAGTGTTGCTGCCAATATTGAAAGCTCTGTTAACAGCAGACTCGGTGTAACCCCTGTTTCAAAACCGTGATTTCATCTTTTGTGCCTCCTCCATAAAATCAGGTTCATTACTACGCACACGTCGTAGCCTCAAAAACTGGCCGACCGGAATGCCTCTAATGGGGTGACCCGAGTCAGCCCTCAGCAGAGAATTGCCAGCTTACAATTTCCTATAAAGTTTAGATGAAATGCCACCTCATGCCACCTCATACATGCAAAATGCAGCGTTTTGCATGTAATAGAAGTCAATGGACCCGCATCCAAAACGCAAGTTCCGCGTTTTTGCCGCAATTTGCGTTTTTTTTGTCAGTTTTTTACACTGTATATAGCTGTTTGCTAAGCAACCACAGTTAAAAAAAAAAAAAACATGCAAAACGCGTCAAAAACGTGTGTCCAAAAACGCACCAAGCACTGCAAAAACGCTTAAAAGCAACATGCATAGATGTGAATCGAGCCTAAAGCAGTAAAATCAGGGAGGGAAAAAGTACGAGACTCACCTGGGACGGCATCAGTTTTACAATCACCTTCATCAGTATCCAGCTCATCTGCTGAACCATTAAAATAATGTTTTTTGAGTGTAAGAATACGTACAAATGTATTTATGTCCAAAACCGTTCCAAATAAATCAAAGTGTCGATTCTGGCAGAAGTTCAAACCTTTTTGATAATAGCGACAATTCAGGTGGACTAAGAATCCTTTTTGATAGATTCTAAATATTTGATGCTACTTCCGAGCCCGATCCCACGCAGTTGATAACGATCTTTGTTGGTTTCGTTTAAGTCTCTGGCCACCCCTTCTTGTGGGCTTTTTTTTTTTTGTTGGAACCCTGAGCGCCCTTGTTTAAACCCTTTGAGCCTGTCTGATGATTGCCGCTCATTGACCGATTTGCTGCATCAGGAGAAGAATCCGACGCTGTGGCAGCCATAGTATCATTGACAATGTCATTTTCAGCATCAGAGAAACTGACCCTTTTCTTCACTGTGTACTTCCTTGTATGATTAGGATATGAAGGTTTTTTCCATACGTAAACACTGTTGTTCTCATAACCCATACGATCCCTTGCAAGTTTATCGTTTTTACCAGAGATAAAAAAAATTCTCCAGCCTGTCAAGATTCTCGTTTAAACGGGTATCCAAGTCCACAAAATCTTCATGCTGCTGCAAGGGTGTAAGATATTTATGTGTAGTGATTATCTCCTTGCGTAAAGGAACAGGCAGACAGGGTCCATTCTTTTTTATAATTGTAATTAAACAATTCAAACGTAATAAATTTCTTTACTCGTAGCCCACGAGGAATTTGTTCCACCCTGTTATACTCTGTCAGGATTGAGGACTGAGCTTGTCTGTATACTACCCTACCATTTTTTTGCGCAATTGCATTATAGTTTATATACTGTTTTTGTGCGTGTTTGCAAAATTAAAATGGGCTGGTCTGAATGAAGTCCAGGGCCAAATTTTTGTCCCAGTCCAGCCCCGCTCAGTAATGACACAGTATTGCAGCATATTCCAGGCTTAGGCTGAGTTAACAATGAATGGCTTCTTCTGGAGGCACAACTTCCAAATCACTCCTCCTGGCCCAAATTCAACCCTTCCCCCAAATTACCCCTCCTAGCACAAATATCCCCCTTCCCCAGCACAAATCTTCCCTCCAAAATTACCCCTGCTAGCATAAATTACCTACCCCAAAAAATCCCCCTCCTAGCACAAATTCCCTCCCCCCAAAACCCACTCTTTGCACAAATCCCCTCCTAGCATGCATCCTCTCCCCCCCCCCCAATCCATCCTCCTAGCACAACCCCCCTCGATCCACCTAGCAAAAATCCCCCAACAAACCCTCCTCCAACCCTCCAAAACCTCCCATCCCAAGCGCAAATGTTTGTTATCTACATTACAAGTCCCCCCTCCCTCCCTGAAATTTACAGGCTGGAAGTTGGGTAGCAACAGCAGCATAGAGAATAAAAGAGCCAGGGGGCGCGGGCTGTGCTCTCCGCCCTCCAGTCTGTATACAGGAGATGATACAGGAATGCTCTCAGATCAGGACAGTATGGGATTTGATTACCCACGTTTTCTGCTGCGGGGAGAGGTGCAGCCTAGGGAGGATATAAGGGGTGGGTAATGGAATCCTGACAGTGCTCCTCTATGATATCCTGTAAGGAGCAGTGCTATTCTGACAGGAGGGAGGAGCTAGAGGGGGAGCGCTCAGCCCGCACCTCTTCCCAGCTGTCTCCTCTCTGCTGCTGTCACTGCTATTGTTGGGAGTTAACTGTCAACACTCCTGTAGCAGCAAAAACTCCCCATGCAGCACTCACATGAGTTTACTGCGCCAGGAGCAGCCATCCCCACCCCCCAATCCTGGCCCTGCCTGCAGCAGCAGATTACTCAATAATGGCACAGTATTCCAGCAAGGCAGTATTTCAGGCTTAGGCTGATATAGCAGAGCATGGCTTCTATTAGAATGGTTGTGGACTGTGATGAATAGTAGCAACAAACTATTCTGTTGAAGAGATTCCCCCAAATTCTGATCCGAATACAGGAATACCAGAAACGAAACAAGCAATAATGCAGGGACCCTAATTTATAGAGTCCCATCAAGATGGCTGCCAGGGGTCACCAGAAGTTGCAGCATTCAGACAGCTGAAACCTCTGTGACCACTATGGAATCTCTCAAGGAACAATCTTCCTCTAAAGATTTAGGTTCATCAGTATAGTGGCACAGCACCACCTCCTGGATAGAGGCCAAACTACATCTGCCTACAAACAGAGATATGACACTAACAATGGGTAAAGTGCATTTTACAATTAAAAGAAGATTCTAAAATGGTCACAGAGAAAAAATCTTGCTGGAGCTTTCAACTACCGTATAGTTAACCCTTCCCAAGAAAAAGCACATTCTTCTGCATACTGCCAGGTGCAATTTCACTAAGTTGAATTGATTAGAAAGGTTGTACATGATATTGGAAGAAAGAGAAACAAGCAAAAGCTATCATGCAATGGGAGCTTTTTTTTCTGCAGTGGATAGCACTGATTTGTGCAGGCTAATTCAACACATTGGCATCTGGTACCAGGGTTAAGTACTAATAAAGGGCATAGTCTGCATTGAGTTTGTGTCCTAGTCCTTGCATGTATTTCCCTAAAATGTAGCAGTTTTTTGCCACTTAAATCTAAAGTCAGCCCTGCTGTGTGAACATATAGTACAATGAAACATTTTAGGCACTTATGAAAAATGAAGTAAATGATGCGAAGTGAGGATACTTTCAAAAATAATTAATTTAATAGTTTTCATCAATTAACGCACCAGAAAAAAATATCCTTGCAGTGGGGCCTTCCTGCACTGCAAGGGCTAAATTCTCATTAATTCTTGGGGTAGACTTACCTTATTCCTTGCTCCAGCAGGGTTTCTCCATGCTGCGCAACTGGTCTCCTAAAGCTTGTTCTCTTCAGCATTCTGGCTGGTGGTTGCATGTTGATATCATCATGCACTGCAGGACCAATAGTCCTACATTGTTTGTGAAGATGGCAAGGGCCTGCCCACAACTCAGAGAAATAGGTGTGCAGTGGCTGCCAGGGGTAACAAATCTTATTACTCTGCCCCTAGCCTTACAAAATGTATCTTTGATCAAAATCTAAAATCACATATTTATATCTACTTTATTTTGCAATTATTACTAGCCTAATTCCTATCAATCTGAACAATCTTGAAGTATGTAAACTTACTTTGTAGAGATTCCGACAAATTTACATCCTTGAATTCTGTGACATGTATTCACTTTGCCCTGTAAGTAGTCACTCTTGTAGCACCCTCCTAGCTAGGCAAGTTTTTTTTTTGGTTCCACTATAGTGACGAGCTGTGATTGTTTTGGTGTGACCATATTTTTCTGAGCTGAGAGTTTGATTGCTTCCCCCTACCCCTGGAAGAGGCTTCCAGAGCATAGAGAAGGAGATTCAAATGATCAGTTGAAAATTAATCAGGCCCCAGGACAGTCCTTGGGAAGTTGTTTCCAGAAGGTGAAAAAATGTGCAGGTGGCCTAAGCAAATTGTTCTTTCCTCCCCAGGGACAGCTGAAGCGAGTTTGGGCCTCAGTGGTTGCTAGGCTGAGGGCTTGGGGAAGAATTTCCAATGGATTATAGTTGGTGTAGGACACTATCCTGAAGTCCTTTTCTGAAGAAAGGATCTTTTATCTCCAACATTGAGGCTCTACCTGTGGATGCTGGGTGGCTGACAGCTCCTGGGACATTGTGAGTAAAAACCTGGCTGTGGAATTTCGCCATCTGGTCTGGAGAAGGACTATCTCCCTCACTGAGAAGTGTCAGCCAGAAGCTGCAAGGGTTGCAGCTGTCCAGGGATTTGTAAGTACTGACCCTGAACAAAAATACAGAGAGGCTGTGTCCTGCTTTTGGCATGTAAATACCAGAGGTAGATATGGACTGGGATGGCTCTCATAGGGTCTCAGAACACTGGCCATTCCCTGTGTTATCAGCAGAATCCAGTTCTCCAATAGAGTTCTACAGTATCCCATGCCATACCCCCTCTCCTGTTTAAAGTTCTTTAAGCAATAAAACATAAAAATATATTCCCTAGACATAGGCCCCTTTCACACTGACGGTCCGTTCAGGTCCGTCTGTCAGTTTTTTAAGCGGACCTGAACACTTATGGAGCGTCGGATGTCAGCGGTGACATGTCCGCTGACATCCGACCCGCTCCAAATCGAATAAGTGTGACGGAGGAAAACCCTATTTTTCCATCCGTCTGCAGATCAGATTGGGTGACGACGGACTCTACAGTCCGTCGTCATCCGATCCCCCATAGGGGAGAGCGGCGCTCTGACAGGACTGTCCCTGCACAGAGACAGACCTGTCATCTTCCTGCTCAGCCGGGATCGACGGAGCTATCCCCCGCTGAGCAGAGCGGGCTCCGTACATGGACACGTCCGTGAGAAAGAGCCTTAAGTTATTAGAGCTGTTGTTCATGGACTAGTGCTTGTGGGAACAGGCAGACTCTGTACTATTTGGGAAGAACCAGCTATTGCCATTGGAAGATTTTCCCTCACTTTCAGTTTTCTAAGCTGGTATACACAAGTGGCCACTGTCATTGGGACTGAAAGTGAGGGAAAATCTTCCAACGGTAACATTTGTTCCAATGAATGAGTTCCCAAAACCGCCTCCAATACAGATGGCTGTGTTCCCAAGCAATATAAGGATTTATCTTAAAGGCTTGTGTTTATCTAGGCTCTGGTGAGTTCACACTGTGAAGATTTTGTGTTTGGTGGATGGTGCACACACTGACCAATCTCTAGGATAACTCATTGTGTTGAAAGAGCAATTTATACTATCATCACATACGAATCATCTATTTGGGATATTGATGGTAGGGTCAGAAGCTGAAATGGACTAACAGTAGCGCTGTTTTAACATGGGACTGATGCAGCAGTTTACCTGAACTTTCTTGTGTTTTTTTATAACACTGAAAATAAGCTTCCTTTTTCTCCTTCAAAGGAGATCTATAGTCACAAATAGGGATGAGCCGAACACCCCTCGGTTCGCAGCAGAACATGCGAACACCATTAAAGTCTATGGTGGGACACGAGCATGAATAATCAAAAGTGCTAATATTAATGGCTTATATGCAAGTTGTTGTCATAAAAAGTGTTTGGGGACCTGGGTCCTGCCCCATGGGATCACTGCAAAAACAAATTTTAAAAACTGCATTTTTTTCAGGAGCAGTGATTTTAATAATGCTTAAAGTGAAACAATAAAAGTGAAATATTCCTTTAAATTTTGTACCTGGGGGGTGTATATAGTATGCCTGTAAAATGGTGGCTGTTTCCTGTGTATAGAACAGTCCCTGCACAAAATGACATTTCTAAAAAGGAAAAAAAGTCATTTAAAAGTACTCGCGGCTATAATGAATTGTTGGTCCTGGCCATACAGATAACAGAAGTCATTGAAAAAAAAAAAAAACCGTCATGGGATCCCCCCAGTCCATTACCAGTCCCTTTGGGTCTGGTATGAATATTAAGGGGAACCCCAAACCAAAATCGAAAAACAAAAAAATCATTTTCACTGTGTAAAATAAATGAGTACCTGTAACACAGTGGGGGAGATTTACTAAAACTGGAGCACTCAGAATCTGGTGCAGCTGTGCATAGTAATCGATTGGCTTCCATGTTTTAGTGTCAAAGCTTAATTGAACAAAATTAAATTAGAAGCTGGTTACTATGCACAGCTGCACCAGATTCAGTGTACACCAGTTTTAGTAAATCTCACCCAGTATGCTGCGTGTGTACGGTATACCCATGGCTTTTTTTCTCAGAGAATAGGTGCAGGATCTCACCTGATCCTCCCCATCTCCGTCCCCTACCCACCTCCTAAAACAGACACAGCCACATGTCAAAAATTTTCAACAACTGTGCTGGAGCAACTGCATGACTTTGTACGCAGACAGTGAGTGTTCAGAGCCATGGACCAGCTAATTGCAATCAGCCTCCCTGCCTAAAGTGGAATTCCTGCTTAATCATAACAATTCTTAAAAATGTCCCGCCCTTTCATGCTACCTACCTTATGTAAAAAAAAAAAAAAGAAGATCTGTATACTTAAATTTTTTTAAGTTCAGTCCACTCTGGTCACATGATCCTGCAGCTCCAGCTCCCCTGTGTCATGTAGCACTCAAAAACAGCTGGGAATTCCAGGTGCAGTAACATTCACCAATAGGCTCCATTAGCCCAGCTGTTGTTGCACTCTGTCCTCTCCCCGGCAGCTGGCCATTCACTGACACAGGGGAGCCAGAGCTGTGGGATCATGTGACTGGACCAGAATTGGATGGAAAAAAAAAAGGTAAGTATACAGTTTTTTTTTACATGGTGGGGAGGGGACATTTTTGAAAATAGTTATGGTTAAGCAGAAATTCCACTTTAAGAAAGATTGAAAGAAGATAACCTCATAGGGATTGAGTTATTTCCAGTTGTCAGCAGACTAATACATTTCCAGTGTGACAAGCAGGGTGGAATAATGTGTGCGTAAGGTGCTTTAATTGGGGAGGAAGGTGTAGGTGGGTAGAAGAGAAGTGGAGGTTGGTGGGAGTTGCTGTAGCCTATGTTATGTGGGTGACAGGGAGGCACAGGGATTAGAAAGCTACAGAAGCAGTGTCGGTAAATGCGCCCACCTGCCTACTCCACAGCCAGCACCTTGGCATTCCAGATGAAAAATAATTCCTCCCTGCCAGTGGTGGAGGCACCGGAACGCAGTTCTGCCAGACAAAAAAAAAAAAAAACATGGGAAATCCCCATGTGGCTTTTATTATATACAGTAGTATACTATTAGGATATTGAGGCAGCAAATTTTGGAGCTCAGTAGAGACTGACGGTCCATAATTAAGATCTGAACAATGTTAAAGTATAGGGATTGAAATCTGAATTGCCATATAATACCTCTATGCTATGAGTAGTGTCCAACATTCTCTCAAGTTCACGCTGATGGACACAAAGGAACTCATGCCTGCAGGTTTCATTAGAGGAAGACAAGAAGGTGCTTAGAACTGCTGAGATTGATAGTGCAGTATGGACTGTGTTACTTTTGGGACACTGGGACTTGTAGTTCCTTATTATTTTTGCTGCGTCCCAGACACTGGAATTCTTCTTTTCTCCACTTTGTAGATCCTTTTTTTGCATGAGCCATGTGCTGCCAAAACCTGTGGGGGACCAAGACTGTTGTGTGCCCAGAAGCCTTCAATATTGCCTTGCCTGCCCTCTCTGCTGTGTACCCAGGACAGTTTTACTCCCACAGCATGAGTCTAGAACCCTTCAAGTGCTTGTAAAAGATAATAATAAAAAAAAAGTAATACTTGCTCTGTGTACCACCATAGGAAGCTGCTTCCTACGGAGGCACACCTACTAGCTTGATTGCAAACCGCTCTGCCTGTGTCCATAGACACAGACAGCTCAGCCCTGTCCCCGGCTCCCTCATCACAGCATTTGATTGACAGCAGTAGGAGCCAATGGCTTATGCTGCAATCAATCTGCCCCGTGAGGAAGGAGAGAGGAGGGAACTGATGCTCCCAGACACTTAGGTGGATAGAAACCAGGCTCAGGTAATTATAGGGGGAGGGGGCTGGCTGGAGAAGCTGCTCACAGGTTTTTTTTACTTTAGTGCAGTGAATGCATTAAGGTAAAAAACCTTCTGCCTTTATTATATATTTTATTGAGTACTAGTGCTGTACTTGATGAGGAGTCTATATATTTAGGATCTTCATATATTCTGCTAGTTAAGAGTTTTTTTAGTATAGCTGGTCTGTTTAATTTTTTTTTGTGTATGGATGTATTTTTTTTTTGTTTTTTTATCATCACTTGCCTTTTTTCCATAGTGTGGAAGGATAAATATTATTAGAGATGCAGGCTCCTTTTTCAATACTGGATGCATAGGATAGGCCAAATGGTAGTGCAACAATTTGGAGGTGCTTTTTTCCTACTGTGAAGCGCAAAAAACTCTGATGGGATAAGTAAATGGAAATATGGAGGTAGGCATCTTGAATATCCACTGATGCAGAGTATGCCCCTGGTCTCCGAGAGGCAATAACTGAACTTACAGATTCTATAGAAAACCTGTGAATTCAAAAAGGTACTTGAGGGATTTTAGGTCCCGGATAGAATGAATACCCCCTTGGCTTTTGGTACTGTGAACATAATCTCTTGAACCCACCCTCCAGTGGGACGAAAACAAACACTTCCTGGGAAAAGAGATAGTCCAGGGCAGTCTGTAAGTCTGATTTTGGTTGAGACAAGAAAAGGATAAGGGGGTAGAGTTTGAAACTATTTTGTACCCTCTTGAATCCTCAAATTGAAACCATAGGTCTGAGATCCACGGAAATTAAACTGTAACAGCTGCCCCCCCCACTGTCTTAGGAGCGAGGGTGCCGCGTTATTGTGAAGAAGGCTTTTTGGTAGTCCTAGTAGGCTTCGGTGTTCCGAGTTTTGCACCGAAAGGAAGGGCTGGCATCCATCAGCCAAGTGCACTGGTATGTTATGTAGAATTTAATATTACCGGTATGTTTATGCAGTGCACTGGACCCTATGTCAGGGCATAGTGTAATGCCTATGCAAAACTAAGAAAATCTTGTGGATTGCTATTCTTTACCATGTGTAATGACAGTGTACAATGTGTTTTAAATTGGACTGTGCAGATGATTCCACTAAACATACTCAATGACATTACAGAAATCTGGGTATATCATCAGTAATTATTGTTTTGTTAAGATGATCAAATATGTGGAAGATACAGGCCTATATCAAAGCCTATGAGAAGTCCAAAATAATGAGTAATTATTCTATGGTAACAGTAAAATTGGATACTGGTGACCAGTTCAAACTTGTCTTAGTACTGTCATTATTCCCAAAATAGAGTAAATGTTGCACTATTTGGATAACTATTTTTTGTAGCCAAATGAGATGGAAACACATATGAAGAGTCAAAATTCTATCATGCAACCAACTAAAACAGTTATCCTACAGTAACATTCTACAGAATGTAAAATCTAAATAGTAAATGCATAGATATGCGTTACTGTTACTTGAATGTACAAAGCCAGTTTTATGTAAAACTTCCTTGTGAAATATAAAAACATTGTATTTAATTATGTATAATGAACCATGTGGCAATCATATGCTAGGAATTGGTTACCAGGACTCTTTCATTGTGTGGGGTCATCTGTAAACCACTCCCCCTACCAAAGAACTACTATGTCAAATATCTGTTCACTTATTTCTAAGAAATCTCTTTGGGAGGTAAAAAAAAAAAAATCAATATAGTTCTGTAATGTAAAAGTTTTGTCTTCAGGCTGTACACATTCTGCAGAGACAAACGAGGGTTGGATACAATGAATGCAGCCATAGACTATTCTGCAATAGAGGAAATGCTAATTATACTGTAGAGACTCCAAATTGAATTTACTATATTATCCATCTTGTTTTGTACCTAATCTTATCATCCATGTTCAGAAATTCAATTTCAAGCTACCCCATGACTTGAGCTAGAAAATAATCCACTTAAATGATGTTTGATATTAACATAGAACACTGAGGAACACACTTGCACAAACTACTTTCTCAAGAGAAGGCTACTCAATCCTTTAGCATGTTTATGAAAGATTACATCATGAAGAGGCATACAGATAGGGACCCATGTATCACAACAGGGGACATTCATATTTCATCACTATTATAGTTATTTATGGATGAGTAAGCGGATAACCCCGCTAAAGGCCAAACACGGCCACCTTGCTATTCTGCAATCTTACTGGTCTTCACAAGTTACAAGCAGCCATAGAATAAATCATCCCTTCAGCATTTATACATTAACTGATTAAAGAAAAATTATATGCTTTATTAATGAGTTAATTACACTGCTAAGTGCTTTCCTGGTTATAAGCTTGTTATATAATTTTACTTGCTAGAATGACTCAAGTGAAAGCAGTTATTGGAACCAGAGGTTTCTCCCTCTCGTTGGAATGTCTTTTTCAGTGTAGATAAGTCTTCATAGTCTACAGCGAGGGAGCTTGGGGGGGGGGGGGGGGGTCGATTGCCTCCACGCAGGTGTCAGATTACACTCAGCTCTGTGGGGTGGAGTGTTTTACGTCAGATCCCAGTCCTCAGTCTACTTGAAGCTGAAAACCGGAGTTAGACTTACCGGTAACTCCTTTTCCAGTAGTCTTCCAGGACAACCCTTGAGAGATGGAGTCCCTCCCATCGCCACAGGAAACACATTGCCACAGTTCAAAATGCAGTCCCTCAGGTCCCTGGTCAGTCATTTACCAAGAACCAAAGGATGGAACTGAAAAACATAAACAAACAGGTAATAACATTAATTCAAGGGTGGGATCGTGCTGTCCTGGATGACTACTGGAAAAGGAGTTACCGGTAAGTCCAACTCCGGTTTTCCCAATGTCATCTTCCAGGACAGCCCTTGAGAGGATCCCCTCCTACTCACCAGATCAGGGGGGGGGGGGGACCATGGCTTAGAGGACTTTCCTCCCAAAAGCCTGATCCTGACTGGACATTAAGTCTAGAAGATAATGGCTTGTATAGGTGGAGCAGCTTGACCATGTGGCTGCTTTACATATTTGCTCTGGGGTGGCACCAGCTCTTTCTGCCCCGGATGCCGCGAGTGCCCTTGTGGAGTGGGCTTTAACTCCCCCAATAACTCTGCAATGGCTAGCCTGATCCACCTAGCTATATTGACCTTAGAAGCTTTTTGTTTCTTACGTTGTCCAGAAAAAAAAAAGACAAAAAGTGAATCTACAATTTTAAGTGGTTTGGTGGCCTCTAGGTACTCTATGATACAACGCCTCACATCTAGTAAATTAAAAATTGCTTCTCTTTTTCCTTTGAAGCGTTCTGACAGAATGAAGGGAGGACAATATCTTGCGACTTATGACATTTAGATGCCATCTTTGGCAAGAACCCAGGGTCTGTCTTTAGGATGACTCGTCTTCAAAAACCTGAAGGAAGGGCTCTTTAATGGAAAGAGTTTGAATCTCACTGACCCTACGGGATGAATTGATAACATTTAAGGCACTGCTTCTCGTGGCAATCAGTCTTCGAGAGGACTCTGAAATAGGTTCAAACAGTGTCCCCAAAAAGGCCCTGAGGAGGATCAATAGGTCCAAGGTTGGAATTATGTTAACTCTGACCAGTTTGTGTCTATTGATTGCCTTACAGAACCTAGCTATAAAGGGGATCTACCTGTAATCGTTTCTCTAGGTACATACTTAAGGCAGATATCTGAACTTTAATAGTACTAGGAGTTAACCCCCTGTATCCCTTGGAAAAACTTAAGGATATTTGTTGTGTCCTTGTTTACCTCTGGAGCCTCTTTAGCCTGTAAATAAAAATAGATGATCTTAGCATCAAACCTTTACCCTCTTTAAAACACCCGTGCTGCAAATATCACCACTGCATATTCCCAGGACAGTGAGGTATCCCCCACCATGGAGTATACTACAACTACCAACATGTAAAAACCACAGTACTGGGCTTGCCCAGCAGCCTACCTGAGTTTGGTCGGTGCCTGCATCCGCCAGAATGTCCTGGGGATTCGCCTCCATGGTCCCCCCCCTTCCTGCTCCATCCGCTAGTCTGGTATTGCTGGACGCTGGTCGGAATTAGTAGGCCCAGCCTGGGCTTTTCCCCTCATCCTTGTGCCCTGGAGACTCAGAACCGGAAGTCTCAGCGAACAGTGATGACGCGGTTCCGCCGGAAATGATGCAAACGGTGTTCCCGGCCCCCACCACATGGCAGCGATGAGATGGATGAATCCACCTGCACAGCTCCTGGGGGGAACCTGCATCACCCTGCCACTGGCACACCTCGGCACTGGAGGGGGTAACAGGTCTGCTCCTGTTGTGGTGGACGGTACCCGAACCCAAAGAAGGAATGGTAAGACTTCACTGGAGCCGGCGGATAGGACCCAGTCCCCCTGTGCGGTGTCCACTCCCTTCAGGCAGCCCCTGAGAGATGAAGTCCCTCAGCAACGTGTTCCTCCGACAGAGGAAACGCAAATGACCGACCAGGGACCTGAGAGACCGCCTTTTGACTGTGGCAATGGGAGGGACTCCATCTCTCAAGGGCTGTCCTGGAAGACGGCTGGAAAAAAATACATATTATCTGTGTGGTGTTTGGAAGACTCTGGAGGAGAGAGATCTGCAGATAAAGAGGTACAGCTTTTGTGGAAGGATTTGCTTTATGATGGTTTACCACCAGAGGCAATCCACTGCAACAAATTTATGCAAGTGTTCATTACCACATCAACCACTTCCCTACCCGCAAATATTTATACGACATCCGCAGGTTGGATCTCCCATCATAGGCGGGTGTCATTTGACATCCCCGGCTTTCCAGGAAGTATAGTGGGCGCGCGTGCACGCCTACCGTGTCACTCGGTAGCCGATGCGCGTGCCCGGCAGCCATGATGTCAGCTGGGCACCCGCGATTGCTCATCACAGAGCAGGAACGTGGATCTGTGTGTGTAAACACACAGATCCACATCCTGTCAAGGGAGACAGATCGTGTGTTCCTAGTATATTGGTCTCCTCCCCAAGTCTGTCCCATCCCCCCCCCAGTTAGAATCACTGCCTAGGTAATACAACCCCTTGATCGCCCCCTAGTGTCAACTCCTTCCCTACCAGTGACATTTATACAGTAATCAGTGCATATTTTTAGCACCGATTGCTGTAATAATGTTGCTGGTCCCAAAATAGTGTCAAGTGTCCAATCTGTCCGCTGCAATGTCACGATATAAAAAAAAGTTTGCCGCTATTACTAGTATAAATAATTAAAAAATCAAATTTTTCCCCTATTTTGTAGGCGCTGTAACTTTTGCGCAAACCAATCAATAAATGCTTATTGCGATTTTTTTTTTTACCAAAAATATGTAGAATACATATAGGCCTAAAAACTGAGGAAAAAAATTTGTTTATAAAAAAGATGGGAAATTTATTAAAGCAAAAAGTAAAAGATATGGTATTTTTTCAAAATGATTGCTCTTTTTTGTTTATAGCGCAAAAAAATAAAGCCACAGAGGTGATCAAATGCCACCGAAAGAAAGTTATTTGCGGGAGAAAAAAAGATAAAAAATGTCAAATGGGTACAGTGTAGCATGACCGCGCGATTGTCATTCAAAATGTTACACTGCTGAAAGCTGAAAATTGGCCTGGGCAGGAAGGGGGGTTAAAATTCCCTGTCTTGAAATGGTTAAGTGAATGAGTTGATATATAAAAGGTTTATGTCTAAAAGGAGCTGTCCAGGACTGAAGCATAACAACTTCATGTCTGGGGCAATTTAATAACTATGAAAAAGCAGCATTTTTGCTAGAAAATTACTTAAACCATCAAACAAGTATATTTTTTCTGAAAACAGAGGCCGTGCAAATTTGTACAGTGCATATTTGCATAGCTGTATATCAAACGTATATTATCAGGAAAAGAATATGTACACACAAACATAATACTTTGTTGACTGAATGACTAAAAGTGGTGTTGCCACCAAAAAAAAAAAAAAATTTGCTTAAAAAAAAATCTTAAAAAAAAAAATTGGAAAAAATAAAAAATGTTTTACTCAACTCTAAATGCCTGTTGCTAGGGGGTCCCTTGTAGTCTGCCACCTTCAGTGCCCAGGCACTGACATCACTTCCCCTTGGCGCCGCACAGTCATCTGGGACCTGTCACGTGTTCCAGATGACTGAGCGTCGTATGCGCAGTGGGTGCCCAGCTGTGAAGCCACAGCCGGGTGCCCACTGTAAGAATGCCGGCGCCGCGAGTGGAGCGGGGAACGAGGGGGGCTTCGTTCCCCTGCATCGCTGGACCCTGGGACAGGTAAGTGTCCAATTATTAAAAGTCAGCAGCTGCAGTATTTGTAGCTGCTGACTTTAAAACATTTTTTTTTTAGTGGGCACTCCTCTTGAAGTTGTAGCCATGAGCAGAGGCGGCTGGTGCTCCATTTGGGGGGCGTCTGACAGCCAAATTGAAACACCCACCCCCCCCCATGCGCTGTGAGTAGGTAGGTTGGTCGCAGCCCCACCTCCCTTCGCTCAGTCGTCAGCCCATCCAGCCCTGCACTTACCCCATTCTAGATCGGCGGCAGGGCTTCCTCCTCGTTGGCATCACCCAGCGTCTCCTCCTCCACCTGAGGGGCGTCCCCTGCGTCTTCTCCTCAGCGCCCAATACGACCGCTTCTCCTCTTGGCCAATCCCTGCTTCCTGATTGGCCAGGAGGAAAATCAGGAAGACAATGGCGAATATTAATTTGCTATTGTCACACAACTGGGTGGGTGCAGTGCTTTTTTAAAGCCAATTAGAGCCACTGGATATAATCACGTGCTCAAAAAAACAAAACAAAAAAACCCCCATCGGAATCCATGCATCAGGCACCCAGCATGTAGATAGGGAGGGGGGGCGTATGGATGGGCCACCACTGGCTATGAGCTCGTTTTAACCACTATAAGTCCTGGGAATTTTATAATGGCCTAAGGAAGGCAAGTGGTTTAAGGCCTCCTGTTTTTTACAAAGACGCAAGGCCCTGCCTGGTAATCGCTCAGCATTTTAATCTTTACTTTGTAATTTTTCTAAATAAACTTTCAAAACGTCAAGTACACTGCCCTCTAGTGAATAGATTTGTTAATGCATTTTGTTCCATAAATCCATCAAACAGAAATGGAATAATCAGTTTATATTGGAGAAGAAATTGTACATCAACCAGCTTCGACATAACTGCCAGCACATGCAAATAATATGGTTTACCATTACAATATGGAGCCAATAGTAACAAGGACAGGCTGACAAATACAGTAACTGCAATACAAAAAAGCACAAGAACCTCTTGTGAAACTGTAAGTGCCATTTCCAGAGCACATGGTAATTACTTATTCAATGGAAACAGACCACAAATATTTTACATATAAGAGTTATCTTAATATAAAACAAAATAATTTTTAATAAATCCTGTATAGGCAATTAACTAGAAGCCCAAACTAACTGATAGATTTTGGTTTCTTCAAGGTAGTTCATCATTCAATGCTCTAGGTATTCATTTTCTTCCACAATTCACTTTTGGTGCTTTCAAATACACAATAATAGGTTCACACACTTTTTTTTTCCGTTAGAAAAGATAACCTGTTTTTTTTGTTTTTTTACAATTAAGATAAAACTGGGCATGACAAGCTTTAGCCCATTATTTAAGTCCTTAAAAAAAAAAAAAAAAAAAGGCATTCTTAAAAGGATAAACTGTCCTCTAGAACCAACTAAACGCCTATTCGGTTACTTTTCTCCTTTTTGGGGTTCCATCTTCACTTGTTTTTGCAATCTTCTCTGCTGGCCTCTTTTTCAGTGCCTTAACTTTACGGGTCTGCAATTTACCCAGATCCTGTTTTTGCATGTGAATTCGGCCATATTTAGTACCAAAAGTATCGTGAGAAATGTTTTTCTTCTTCTTGGCCTAAACAAAGACATGCAATGCATCAGAATAATCACATACATGACAACGTCCTTTTGACAAATCTACCATATAAAAACATTTGGTTTGTGCACCTAGGTTATTTGTACAAACAAAGTAATCCGGAGCTATAAATTAAGTTGTGTATGTGCGCTCTCTTATTTATATTAAAAATATAGGAGCATTTAACATCACAGGTTTGCTGAATCCAAATAAAAAAAAAAAAAATAAATAAAAAAATGGAAAAATATTCTACCTACCCAAGTATTTATCTATGTATGCATCTATCTAAGGGGTGGGAAATTCTCGCTCACTGGTACCTCTGCCACTCTCTCATTCATCTCCTGAATGACACACGTCATCGGGTCACAGGGCAGTCTTGGGGTTTAGAGCAAAGTCTGCTGGACTTATAGTCTTGATGGTTCCTTTACAATGCTAGCTATGCTTTAAATGCTGAGAAATGTCGTTTCTCACGCTGAATCTGCAGAATGTTGTGAGGCCAAGCGGTAGTAGCCAGCCAATACTTACAGTGTATGCTTATCATCAGTGTGCTCAAGTTATATAGTGATTGCAGCTGACAGGTGATGTGCTCCAAGGTACTGTGCGCATGTCACATGATGGAGCACCACTGTGTGCGATACATCAGGAAAATGTATCTGTTTGACTGGTCGCAGTAGTACAGAACAGTGCATGTTTTTGGCTCATGACAATAGTACAAGGCAGCATCTGTATATGCCTGGCAACAGAAATACAGACCAGTGTGTGTATAACTAGTATTATAGGGTAGTATATATGTATGACTGGTGACATACAATAGCAGTAAAAAGCAGTGTGTGTCTGGTGACATTGTACAGAGCAGTGTGTATGAGAGATGCATTGTGGTCTCGTTTTAACATAAGTTCTACTTGTAAAATAATGGTCTGTTCTTTATTTTATTATTTTCCTTGTTAAAAAATAAAGGCTGTTCAAATTTAAAAAAACATGTTTTCCTTTTAACTATTGCTTAAAGCGGTTTTCCGCCCCAAAAAATAGGATTTTTAAAAACAGCTTACCTGTAAAATCCTTTTCTTTGAAGTACATCAAGGGACACAGAGCCATAGTTACTATGTGGGTTATAGGCCACCTTCAGGTGATGGACACTGGCACGCCCCAAGATAAAAAGTGCACTCCCTATATAACCCCTCCCACTACTGGGAGTATCTCAGTTTTGTAGAAAAGCAATACACGTGTATACCAAAGAAGGGAGGGACCTCTGTGTTCCGTGATGTACGTCAAAGAAAAAGATTTTACAGGTAAGCCATTTTAAAAATCCTATTTTCTTATCGTACATCACGGGACACAGAGCCATAGTAGTTACTATGTGGGATGTCCCATAGCAATGCCAACTGAAGGGAGCGAGCACAACAAAAAGTAGGGCAATAAGAGACTAGAGGACTTATACTGCAGCCTGCAGTACACTGCACCCAAAGGCAATATCCTCATGACCTTTTACATCTATTTGATAGAATCTGGTAAATGTAGACTGAAGACCAAGTTGCGGTCTTGCAGATTTGAGCCATGGTGGCTTGGTGATGCACAGCCCAGGAAGCACTAACAGCCCTAGAGAAGTGCGTCTTGATTCAGGAGGGTGGAATCCACCTCTTTAAACCATAAGCATGAACGATTACTTGTTGAATCTATTTAGAATAGTAGATTTCGATGCTGCCCGTCCTCTTTTAGGACCTCCGGCAACACAAACAAAAACATCCGTTTCCCAAATTTGAGCAATCGCCTTTAAGTAGACATTGACTGCCCTCACCACATCAGAAAAATGTAGTGAATTTTCTTCCAAAGAACAGGGTTCTGGAAAAAAAGATGGTAGAACAATATCATTGGTTTAGATAAAAACCTAATACTACCTTTGGTAAAAAGTTATGATGAGGATGCAATACTACCTTATCCTTGTGAACAAAGATATGGCTCTATACAAGAAAGAGCAGCCAATACTGATACCCTTCTTGCAGGAGATATGGTTACCAGAAAAAATAGTTTCCTTGTCAGAAAAGGACCAAGGTCCTTCGGCTGAGAAAATCGGTTATTGTATTTTTCTCGCCTCTAAGGAATACTGCTGATAACGAGAGGGTGTTGGCCTCGGCCCAGTTCAGTATCTCTGACGCTAGGGCTAACAGGACCCTGCTTCTTGTGTCGCCCTGTTTGTTTAGGTAGGCCACGGTGCATGAATTGTCCGACCGCACCTGAGTGTGGTGGCCCTGAAGCTCTTTTTCGAAAGACTTGAGGGCTAGCCCTACTGCCCTCAATTCCTTCCAGTTGGACGATCTTCCTACCCCGTCGTCCTTCCAGGAGCCCTGGGCTAGCAGGGGTCCCAGATGAGCTCCCCAGCCCCTGCCGCTTGCATCCGTGGTTACCACCTGCAAGGTCGGTATGATCCACAGGCGACCTTGTGACAGGTTTGATACCTTCCTCCACCACCACAGGGATCTTTTTACCTGGCCTGGGACGTACACCAGTCTGTCTAGCTCTTCCTGGCTGTGGTCCCATACCTTTAGGATAAAAGACTGAAGGGGCCTGAAGTGCAGAGCTGCCCACTGCACAGCCGGGAGGGTGGAGGTTAGTAGGCCCAGAGTTGACATCAGGTACCTTATAGTGACCTGATGGTTGCACTGAAGGAAGGCCACTGCCTTTTCCAGCTTCTGAACCTTTTCTAGGGGAAGAAAAACCCTTAATAGTGTTGAGTCTAGCAAATACCCTAGGTATGTGATGCGCTGAGAGGGGATCAAATTGGATTTTTCCAAATTCAGCAGCCACCCCAGGCTCAACAAGACTCTTTTTGTTACCTCGAGATCCTTTATTAGTTGATCTGGAGACATTGCAAAAAGAAGCAGATCGTCTAGGTAGGCTATTACAGCCACACCCTGGAGAAGAAGAAAGGCCATAGCCTCCGCCAACACCTTCATGAAAATGCGGGGCGGAGGAGGATAGCCCGAAGGGCAGTGCCTGGAACTGTAGGTGCACTATTAGGCCCCCTAAGTCTGCTGCCAGCCGCAGGAACTTTTGGGAGTTCTCGGCAATGGGGACGTGTAGATAAGCGTCCCTGAGGTCCAGTGAGACCATAAAGCAGTTGGGGGGCAGGAGGGATCTGACGGAGTAAATTGATTCCATTCGGAATTTTTTGTAGGTTACTGCCTTGTTCAGGGGTTTTAAGTTCAGAATTAGCCTGAACTTCCCAGAGGGTTTTCTCACCACGAATATGTGTGAGTAGACCCCCATCCCTTCCTCTGCCTTTGGTACTCTGCAAATTACATTTTGCTGTTCCAAATTGCTTAGGGCTCCCATTAGGGCATTGACCTTTTCCCTGCACCCGGGAAGGTGTATGACCAGAAATCTTCTGGGGGGGGGGGGGGGGGAGAAGAGAATTCCAAGTGATACCCCCTTCTTATGACCCCCAGAATAAATTGGTTGTGAGAGATCTCCCCCCAGTCTTCCTCCCACCAAGCTTGGCGGGTCATTGGCTCTTACGGGGCTGTTCAGGACGACGAAAAATCGCCCCTCCTCTGCCCTTGCCTTTCTGCCCCCAGGTTTTCTTTTGACCTTCTGGCTTTTGGTTTTCCCTGCGTTTTTGAGGGCGAAACCCTTTTTTAGCCTGAGCTGGAGCCTTACGTTTGACTGGAAAGGACTTTTTCCGGTCTGCCGTGCGGTCAAGGACTGTGTCTAAACCTGGGCCAAAAAGCAGGTCCCATGTTAAGGGAATTCCGCATAACTTGGCTTTGGAGGCGCTGTCGCCAGGCCAAGTTTTGAGCCAAAGAGCTCGTCTAGCGGAGTTGGCCAGTGCTGCAGACCTGGCCGACATCCGAACTGACTCTGCCGAGGCGTCTGCAATGTACGCGACTCCTCGCAGAATGGTGGGAAAGGAGGCTAGTATAGTATCCTTAGCAGTGCCCGCCTCAATGTGCTCCTGTATTTGGGAGAGCCAGTGCTCAAGGTTGCGGGCCACCACAGTAACGGCCATCTCGGGTTTTAACCCGCTGTAGAGTCCCAAGTCTTTTTAAAGAAGGGAATCTATCCTCTTGTCCATTATGTCTGCCAAGGCCCCCATGTCCTCAAAGGCCAGATCTGTGTGTCTGGAAACTTGACTGAAGGCAGCGTCTAATTTGGGATTTTTATTCCAAATAGAATCAGGATCCTCTGAGAAAGGGAACCTTCTCTTCAAAGATCTGGAGAAGAAGGGCTTTCTTTCTGGATCCTGACACTCCTTCTTGATTGTTTCTATTAGCACCTCGTGCACAGGAAACACTCTTTTCTTTGGTTCCCCCAAGCCCTTGTACATCTGATCATGTAGGGTTAGGGGCTTTCTGTCCGCCTGAATACCGAGGTTAGTATGTATTGCTCCCAAGAGGTCATCTACCTCATCCAGGGACAATTTGTATCTGGAGGGCTTTCTGGACTCCCCGTCCTGGTCCTCCCCCCTCAGACCCCTGCTGTGAATCGGAGGAGGTACTGTCTGGCTGCCTGAACTCCACCTCGGAAGGGCCTGAAACTTCCCCTGCTCTTAGTGGCAGATCTAGCAGGTGTGGAACCCTGAGCCTGTGGCGGGGTGGTATCCTGAGTAGGGAGACTGGTGGGAGCTGGAAACTTTCAAACAAAGTTTTGAATGAGGAGAAAGTGGATGAAAGCTCCCTGACTGAGGCTGCGAGACCCGATTCCTGCTCAGAGTCTCTTTCCCTGACTAGGGAATCTATACAGCTCTTGCAAAGGACCTTTGTCCATGTCTCCCCTAGAATATCCCTACAGGAGGCACACTTCCTTCTGGAACTGTGAGTAGATTTAGACTTTTCCGTAGCCTTCTGAAACATAGTAAGGAAACAAAAAAGGCAGACAAAAAATCAGCATGCAGGCTTTTGCAGGATACCACCAGGGAGTGCCCTAGACCCTTTTTTATGTGCAGGAATCTGGGCCTCCCCCACCCCCTGACCACCCAGGGGGTCTGCCCCCCCTAAAGCAGGAACTAAGCATTGGAGGGACAGTCCTTGGGTATAGAGCTACCATCCCCAGGGCGCTCTTACCTTTGGAAGGCTGGAGGGAACGTCCGTTTGAGGCTCAGCTTCGGACATCCTGAGGTGGTTGTTCCTTGAGTCTTGCCTTGCCTGTGCGCGCTCACGAGCCATCTCCAGCCTGTGCCCGGTCCTTTTATCGACTCCGCGACCCGGAACCGGAAGTCGCGGGTCAAAGAGTCAACCTCCGCCCTTTACCGGAAGTGACGTCGCCCGTCGTCCAGCCCGCGAGTTCCAAACATTGCGGCCCATGCAAACACAGGGAGAGCGGAGCCGTCTCCCAGCAGTGTCTCGGTGGACACCATAAAGGACCCCCACATACCACTACCGCGCTCGGCTGGGATGGGGTGGCTAGCCATGGTGGGTGAGTACCGCACCTTCCACATAGGAAGCCCCTGTTTCCCCTGCAGTGAAAGACAAAATAGGTCACAGTCCTCTGACTGAAGTGACCAGGTTCCTGAGCACAGTGTCTCCCCACCGGAGGAAACACTAAAACTGAAGTCCGGCAGGGGGAAGAAAGATTTATGGGCTGGCGCAGTGTTTCCTGAAGGAAGGGGAGGAGACTACATCTCAAAGTAGGCTGTCCTGAAAGACGAAGAGGGAAAATCAAGGACTACCTTGACTTATTTCCTGGGGTGGAGCTCCTGGATTCACACCAGGAGACATATGTTTCCCAGACTCCATAATATATAACCATGGAGGCCGACTCTGCATCAACCAAGGTAGAAAACTACCAAACCCGACAGCCCACGCTTCTTCAGAGAGTGGGCCTCAATAGCCAAACCGTTAAAGTTAGCATTTGTAAAGTAGGATGGAACTCTGGACATTTCGAGAGAAGGTCTGGCCGTGAAGGTAGGGTCCATGCGTTCCCTACTGCCATCTCTACGATTGCTGCATACAAAGATTTCCTGGACCCCGCCGGGGGTCACAAGAATCAACAACTTCCCTTCCTGCTTGATCCTGTGAAGAAGTCGTGGATGCAGGCAGAATAGGAGTGTAAGCACAAATCAGTGAGAACCGATTCCACGGTAATAGCAAGGCATCCGTTCCGCATGCTAGCGGATCCTTTGTTCTTGACACAAAAGAACTGAATCTTTTTTTGTGGATGCTGGACGCAAACAGATCTATGTCTGGGATCCCCCATCCTTGACATATTGACAGAAAGATATCGGGGCGAAGGAACCATTCTCCCAGGAACAACTGCTGGCGACTCAAGTAGTCTGCCTGCCAATTTTCTATTCCTAGAATGAAAACTGCAGATAGGCAAAGTACATCGTTTTCTACCCAAGATAGGATTGCTCTGGCATACACGGATTGAATCCTAGCAGGACAATACCTTTAACTGAACGTTCAGGCCCTTAGGACCAAGTGTTTTGCCTGAATTTCTAAAATGTTAATGGGAAAGGCCATTTCTGATATAGGCCACTTCTCTTGGACAGCTGCCTCTATCAGGACTGTCCTCCAACCTAAACAAAAAAAGGTTGGCATATGTTGTTACCATTTCCCAGGTAAGTGAAGGAAGGATTTTCCCCTTTGCAGACTTTTTGGATGTTAACCAGATACTGAGGCTCCGGCGCATCCAGCCTACAGCACCTGGTATTTCCAGGTGGCCTTTCATCCGGGTACTAACCAGGCCGAAACTGCTTTGCCTCCAAGATCAGATGAGATTTAGCGCTATCAGGGTGATGTGGCCGTAGGCTTTGAAGTCAGACACATTGGGAATGTAGAGCTTGAACTCTTTGTTTTAAGCCGATAGGATACTATTTTGCAGCAGTCTAGAATGAGCCTTGAATGAAGCCACCATCTTTCCCGACAACCTCACGCAAAGTTGAATAGGAGAAAATCATCTTGTTTCGACTACCTAAATCAGTTCCTTTATGTACCTATCAGATCCAAGTATTTTCTTCATGGTTTTAAAGAAGATTTCTCCTAGGTTGAGAATCCAACCTAGATATTCCAGGTAGTCAAATGTGGTGACCATACTTTGGTCTAAGCGGGCTACTGACTGGTCCAACAAGAACAGATCGACTAGGTAAACCATAATCGTTCTACCTTGGGCCCTCAATCTGGATAAAAAAGGAGCCAGAACCTTTGTACTCGAGGTGCAGCAGCTAGATCAGAAAGCAGAGCTACACACTGAAAATGAAGATTTTCCACTTTAAAAGAAGATATTTACTAGTGAGCGAGAAAATAGACATATGGAGATATGCATCTTTGACGTCGATTGACGCCAGAAGTTCTCCTCCTTGTAGGATGGAGATAACAGATTGGATTGACTTCATGCAAAAAAAAAAATCTTTTGAGATCCAGAATAACCATTTGGATTTAACCAAACCCCAACCTCTGCTCTTACATGGGGGCCATCATGAACACTTTTTTGCCAAAAGATGGTCCAATGCTTGAGAGAAAGATTTATTTTTCTTTGGATCCTTAGGAACGTTTGATCTGAGAAAACGAGGAGACGGAAACTCTTGGAACTCCAGTTTGTACGTTTGGAGCTATTGAGGAAGTCCCCCCATTTGTCTTGACACTCCTTTTGCCAGATCCCTGAGAACTGCAGAAAAGAAAATTCTCCTTATGGAGCAAGTGGGGGTACCTCCTCATAAGGAGGCTTCAGTACCTTGTAGGTTTCCTCCCCTAAGACCTCTTTTATTTCTTTGAACCTGACGGCGGAAGCTGTCACGACTGCCTGGAGGCTGATGCCCCTGGCACAGAAGGAGCTTTGAAAAAAATACATTTACTCCTTCACTTAAATGACAAAAGGGGGTATCTTTCGTACTAGAAGTTCTTTGGATATATCATCCAAAATATCCCCAGATAGCCGTTTAACCGCAAAAAGGAAGACTAGCCAGGAGATTCTTGCATGACACTTAGCGTAGGGCGCAAGGCCTAAAAGGATAGAGTCTGTCATAGCAACTATTGCAAACATAAAGCTGCCTCCTGGACCTGCTGAGCAGGATAACCTTGAACACCTGTTTAAACTGGTTTCTCAACGATTAAACAATTACTGTCAGCACAGAGAAGAAAATAGGAATAGGAATTCCAACCTTTTATGCATTAGATCCCTAAGTATTTGAGTATTGTCTGCTGGACAAGTCAAACTCACTCACAAAGGATATAGTAGCGTTAACTTCTGATATACCCCACTTAGTGAATTTTCTCTACCATAGGATAAAGTGTGAAAAACTTTTAGAAGGAAAATAAATGCTTATCTAGGTAATCCTCCAGAAAAACAAAAACAAAAAAACACACGTTTCCAACAAAGAATGGACAGGAAAAAGCATGCACAGCTTGAGGAGGCTTTAGCGAACCCAAACATTCAGTTAAGGGTACATAAATGTGGAGCGGATCATTCGGCAAGAAATTGCACCATCAATCTTATAGATTGTAAATGCTGACTCTCCCGCATTTGACACCTCAAACGAGGAGTCATCAGCCTCACCACGGTCCCCTGAGGGAATGGTCTTCTTCTGCCCCTAGTTCCTCAGTCTGAGGGTCCTAGGAACATGGAAGAGAACCTGTCGCATCTTGACCACACTGGGATGCGATTAAAGTTGCTAAACTTTTTTTTTTTTTTAAACCTACCATGGCTGAGGAAAAAGAGTAAAAAGAACAGGGGCTGCAGCGTTGAAAACAGTTGCAAATATTTCATGGCCCCCCAATGCTCACTCTGACCAGCCACCCCGTCTCAGGGGAGGATGCCATTTGAAGAGTAGGTTTTCCATAGCTTGAGGAGTGTTTCAACCCCCCCCCCCCCCTTCTGAACATAGCCCAATGCACAAAGCAGAGGTACTACCAGAAAAAAAAAAAAATCGCATCCATTGCTTGAGCAATAGTCAGCCACTGCCGCTGCTATTAATGCTCAGCCTGATGCAATAGTAAATGTGTCAAAAAGAATGCTTGTGTCACCAACCTCTTTCATGCCCCTCTACGCTCTTGCATACCTCCACCAGCTTAAGCAGTAATAATGGTGTTTTAGAAAACACATACCCGCGCTGGACGTTGGAGGACGTCAAAGCCGTGCAAAGCTCCGCCCTCGCCTTCCTCCTTATTTAAGAAAAAAAATAAAGTTTTACAGCGGAGCGCGGGCCTCTGATCCTACAGGACCGTCATGTGAGGGAAAAAAACATGGCGAGGAGAGAGGCTGGAAGCTGCCGAGTAGTGGCGCGCTGATCGTTTTTTTTGTTTGTTCTTTCTCCCGATGCTCTCCCTCATGAAGAGGGGGGAGAATGCAGCACAGGTGGGGGGTGTCTGGAAAAGAGAAAAGACCCCCCCCCCCCCCCCAGACGTACCGGAGGTCTGCTGCTAGCTGGAGAGGAAAGAAGTCTGCTGCTCCGACACAGCGTGTCTCTTGAGGAAGCATGAGGAAGGTATGTGCTCCATACAGCCTCCAGTGGTGACACATAGGCATGACATTTACTAATCAAAAGGAGACCTTTCATAAGAAAATTCAAAACATCCATAAAAAATTCCACTTACCTTTCCCGCCGTAGGGTTTTCTGTGGTAAAACCAACAGACCCAATCTTCACCCTTCATGGTGGGTTCCGTTAACAAATCTTCAGGAGCTGGGGATCCTCTGGGAAACCCACAATCCTAGACCTGTATTAGCCCCACTGCCAGTAAAACTTTATGGCCTTAAAACCAAAAGTACTGGATCCCGGGGTCCACCTCTCTAAAAAGAGAGTTTACAAGCAAAAACCTAGTTTCTGACACGAGGCCCAAGTACCATTCAATTTGGCCTAAAAGACACCTTGAATGGATTCGACTGCATAGCTAGCCCCAGCAAGGATCTCTCCAGTGGAGCTCAGCACAGCACATCTTCACTCGTACACCTTAGACACTGGCGAAAAAAACAGATACTCCCAGTAGTGGGAGGGGTTATATAGGGAGTACACTTTTTCTTAGGGCGTGCCAGTGTCCATCACCTGAAGGTGGCCTATAACCCACATAGTAACTACTATTGCTTTGTGTCCCGTGATGTACAATCCGAAAAAAAAAAAAAAATTAAAAGCCAGCAGCTACACATACTGCAGCTGCTGGCTTTAAACAATAGGACACTTACCTGTCCTGGAGTCCAGCGATGTCGGCAGCGCAGCCAACGTTTCCATCTTCTGTAGGGTGCTGATGCCTTCCATTGACGTTTCCTGGCTTCACGCCAGGAAAAAGTGCGCATGTGCGAGGCCCCGCTACTATCTCCTACTGGTCCAGCGTCAGGGAGAGGAGGAGGGAGCCCCACGGTGATGTCATAGTAACAGGATACCTGTCAAAAACAGGTATCCTGCCCCCCCCCCCCCCAATTGTGGCACCAGAGGGCGAGAGGAGACAAATGAGTGGAAGTTCCACTTTTGGGTGGAACTCTGCATCTTTCAACTACCTATACGGTGATATGCAGGTTGCATAGTGCAGCCTCCTATGTGTGGGTGAGAATTCTCCAGGCCAAATATATTACCTAATAAAATAAAGGTGTGTTGCGCTACAGTGATTGATAATACAAAAAAATAAAAATTAACAGTCCAGAAAAAACAATCTCTCAAATGGACCACAATGTTCAAATAGCAAACTCCATTATTCAACTGTTGATAAGGTTATTCAATCACTTTACCAAGTGAACACGCCACCACCACAATAGGTTTAACTTTTAGACCCTTTATTACGAAGGGTCAAACAGGCTTGATGAACATATCCCGGAAGGGGTCATCAGCAGGGGATGTACAAAGGAACCATGTCAGGATCAGCTCCAGAGAATCCAGGGGAATCCACCCAAACGCCGATCATGTAGTCAGAGCCAAAAAAAAAACATAAAACACTGGATAATGTAAAACCTTAAGGTTTGCATTTAATATAACGTATTGCACTCACACATATCCATAGTAAACAACATTGCACGGTAAAAAAAGGTAGGCGGCCGCCACAGAACATCCAAACGTGTAAAATGCGTGATAACAGGAACATACAGCTCAGCACGACCGGTTTCATCAACAAAAGGACGCAAGAAGTCCTTTTGTTGACAAAACAGGTTGGGCTGAGCTGTATGTTATGGTTATCGTGCATTTTACATGTTCTGTGGTGACCACCTTCCTTTTTTACCATGCAATGCTGTTTTTACTACGGATACGTGCAAGTGCAATACTTTATATTAAATGCAACCCTTAAGAGGTTTTACAATATCCAGCATTTTAGGTTTTATTTGGATCTGACTACACACGATTGTTGTTTGGGTGGAGTCCCCCAGATGTGCTGGAGCTGTTCCTGACATGGTTCCTTTGTATATCCCGTGCTGATGACCCCTACCGGGACATATTCATCAAGCCTGTTTGACCGTTCGTAATAAAGGGTCCAGGCTCTCTGGTAAGAGTCCAACCTATTGTGGTGGTGGTGGCAGCGGCGTGTTCACTTGGTGAAGGGATTAGATAACCTTATCCACAGTTGAATAATGGAGTTTGCCATTTGACCATTATGGTACATTTGAGAGACAGATTTTTCTGGACTATTTATCATTTTTTTTCAGTATTTTGAATATCAATCACTGTAGCACAACACACCTTTATTTTGTTTTTTGTGGTAATATCTCACATTTGTGGTGCTGCTTTTTTTACACTGAATTATCTTTTAACATGTGCAGTATTATTTTTGTATTCACAAAATATATTACCTGCAAGGCTTTAGGACGTTTCATAGATAGCTTGTATAGGTCATCAGAAGCCAGGTGTGTCCTTCTCATCACAAAATCAAATGAAGGTCCCATTTCTTCCAGTTCTATGCGTGGGGTTCTGCACCCAGACTTCTTCATTAACACTCTAGTAAAACAAATACATGAAAATTCATAATGTTAAAGGAAAAAAGATCCAATTAAATTCTATGCATGTAAAAAAAACTTCTGTGTGCGGAAGCACCCCCAGTCCTCCTAATATTTACCTGAGCCCCCTCTCGTATCAGCGATGTCCACGAGAGCCTTGGCCCTCCAGGGACTCGCACTCCTGATTGGCTTTTGGCAGTGTGTGAATGGACACACAGAGCCGCAGATCGTGAGCGCACCATTCTTGGGTGCAACCGGAATGAGGGAGGGGTTAGAAGCCCTAGCATGGGCCCCCGAGAAAGGGAGGATCCAGGCTGCTCTGTGCAAAACCACTGCACAGAGCATGCAAGTATAACATTTGTTATTTTAGAAAAAAACAAGGCTTTAGTGTCGCTTTAAAATAGTTAACGCACTTTTTACCATTTAACACACCACTACTATGACAAACACTTAATCCTGCAATGCTGGCTCCAATGGGCAGAAGTTAAATATCAAGTGCCGCTATGCATCAAATGGGCTTGCTTACTTCATTTGTACAAAGAGCAGTATCCACTGCAACCAATCATTATCCATCTTGTACAGGTCTGCCTTCACTAAAGTAAATTCTAGCTGGTTGCTTTGGATTAATGTACTATATAGGCTGTTTTGAAAGAAAAAAAAAAAAACCTCATCTATGGCAACCAAATTCTCTATTTGCCCCCTTTCTTATTGATGAAAAATACTAGAGAGAAAATGTTATTGGTTGCTATGGGAAAAACTGTTTATTAAGATTATTTCATAAACATCCCACAATATTCTTTTTGTTTTGTCCAAAACTATTTTCTCTTTAATTTTCAACCTTGGAACTTCATGTGAAATGCAAGCAATTCTTTTTTTGGACACTTCTATATACAAATCTAACAGTGCTGAAACTTAGATCAAAAGTGCTGATTTATCCACCACTATGTGTTTTTGTATCTGCTGCCTGTCCTTTTCCCAACAAGAGGTACAGTTAGGGAGTTTCACACGAACGGAGCAAATCAAGTGTTCGCACAACCCAGAAATATTCCTTAATGCTGGATGCCAGTGCAGTACAAATATTGCAAATCTCGATGGCAAATAATAAAGCAGTATGAAACAATGGTAAAACCAGCAGGACATATACTTATCCAAGTGTAATATTCCCTCATCCGCCTACTAAAATCATACAACTCAACTGTGCTCATAGATTTTAGCTATTCCATTTGTTTCTATTAGCAACCCATCTAATCTGTATTCAACAACATTCTTACAGAAGGTAGTGAAACAGAATTAGACATTTTAAGTGGGCTCTCCAATGGTATTAAAGATGTTAGGTGAAATTTCACACCATATTGTTACATGCTGAGAAATCACCTCTAACGTCAAAGACTTTAATAAGGCTAGAGATAACGTAATTAGGTCAAGTCACTATGCCAGTAATATGTTCCTGGCAAGTTACCCAGGAGCAATTCTTAGGTTAATTGTAAATTAAGCACTTACTTGTAGCTGCGCATATAAATCTTCCCATCCACTGCTGTGAAATGCAATATATGCTCCAAGCCTGCCAGTCGTATACCAGACACTGTGGGTCCTCTAAAGAAGTCTATAAAATAAAACAGCATTACTTCAGCCAGTACAACCTGATTTCAACATTATAAACACTTGGACAGCTTTCACACCCAGCCGCGGGGGGCGGTAAAGCAGCGCTATTTTTAGCGTTGCTTTACTGTCGTTTTAGCAGCACTATTCGGCCGCTAGCGGGGCGGATTTAACCCCCCGCTAGTGGCTGAAAAAGGGTTAAATCCGCCCACTAAACGCTGCCGGAGTGGCATCGCAGTGCTGCCCCATTGATTTCAATGGGGAGGAGCAGCGAGTTCACCGCTCCAAAGAAGCTGCTGCTGGCAGGACTTTTTGTGACGCCCTGCCAGCGCACCGCTCCAGTGTGAAAGCCCTCGGGCTTTCACACTGGAGTGAATGGAGATCATTTTTTCAGGCGCTATACCGGTGCTATTTTTAGCCCTGTAGTGCCTGAAAAAAGCCTGCAGTGTGAAATGGGTCTTAAGAAAGCATAAATTTATAAGACATCCATGTAGGGTCCCATTCCCCCCCCCCCCCCCTTTTGAAAGCTCATTAGGTAATTGAATAAAAAAATTACCTATCAGGAGGCTTTTCAGGCGCTTGTAATCCTCATTCATTTCAAATGCATCTCCAGCAAATATCAGCAGAGGCTTGGTGGCTTCAGGACATTTGCAGTTCTGCAAAACAAAAATATGGAAAATACTTTGTATCTGGCCTCATACTTAATTAAGGTTTTATTTTTACAAATATTATTACATAAGCCTCTCAAATTCAACAGCTTTCCTGTACGTTGTCATTTTGTACTTGTGCATAATGAGTATCAAACTCTTACTATGAGCATAAAACTCAAAAATATCAGAGGTTGGAAGCGGTTATCCAAACTATTATGTACAATTATGTTGCACCAGAGTGACACGTTGAGTGTAAGGGCTCAAACACATGGATGGATATGGGTGTACACCATTTTGTATTTTCAAGCCTGGGAGTCCACAAGTCTTGGCGTGCAAACTGATTGGGCCCAAGGTCGCTATTCTAAAACTGTATGAGTGTAACCACTAGGATGTGTAGCCCCACTCTGTCAGCTTATTGATTTGTACAGGCTGTTAGTCACAGCCATATGCCAACACCTGTGATTTCTGGGTGCAAAAATGTGCTGAATTCTGGCCGTGTAAGCACGAAAGCATCCACATGCTTAAGTCCCCACTTGTGGCTTTAGCCCATGGACGCTAGATTTAGTCTAAGAGCTGTGGTTTACCCGAGAGTTCATAGGTTATCAAAATGGAAGAATAACGACTGTTCTCCTGTCTCTCAAGCTTCTACACAACCAGAAAAATGTTGGGGGCTGTGCAGGCACACTTATGTCTGACAGCAACTTCCCCCTACAGGACAGAGTTGTTTTTAACCAATTAAGGTCCACCCTATAGCAGTTTTACTGCTACAGGGCGGCACCTGTGTGCCGGATCACATATATATGTGTGATCCGACACTTCAGGGTAGGGGACACTCATGCACGCCACCGGCAGCTAGCTTCTGCTGCGATTACAGACAGCAGAAGCCAAATCCGTGGGTGCACGGTACCCGATGTCCTCCGACACCCGCAGATCGTTAGAGAGACAGAACTTACTTCCCTTTAACATTGAAAGAGATCCAGTAGTGCTGTCACCACAGAACTAGCAGAAACCAGCGGGACCCAGGTACACTCATCTACTGTCTGGAGAAATCTGACCAGAAGTGGTCTTCAAGGAAGAATTGTGGCCAAAAGCCATAACTCCAATGTGGAAACAAGGCTAAGCAACTCAACTATGCACAAAAACATAAAAACTGGGGTGCAGAAAAATGGCAGCGTGTGCTCTGGACTGATGAGTTAAAATTTGAAATATTTGGCTAGAGAAGGCAGTTTGTTCACTGAAGGGCTGGAGAACGGTACAATAATGAGTGCCTGCAGGACACAATGAAGCATAGTTGAGGTTCTTGCAAGTTGGGGCTGCATTTCTGCAAATGTAGTTAGAGATTTGGTCAGGATCAATGCTGTGAAATACAGGCAGATACTTATCCATCATGCTATGCCATCAGGGAGGCGTACAACATTCTGCAGCAGAACAACCACCCCAAACATACAGCCAATATCATTAAGAATTATCTTCAGCATAAAGAACAAGAAGTTCAGGAAGTGATGATTTGGCCCCCACCGAACCCTGATCTCAACATCATGGAGTCTGTCTGGGATTACATGAAGAGACAGAAAGATTTGAGGCAGCCTACACAGGAGATCCGAGATTACTTCCCCAAGGTGTTTGGAACAACCTACCTGCAAAGTTCCTTAAAAAAACTGTGTGCAAATGTACCTAGAAGAATTTATGTGGTTTTGAATGCAAATAGTGGTCACACCAAAAACTGATTTGATTTGGATTTCTCTTTGTCAATTTACTTTGTTAATTGATAAAAATAAAATACTTCTATTTCTGAAAGCAGTCTTAATTTACAGAATTTTTGTAAAACCTGCCTAAAACTTTTGCACAGATATATATATATATATATATATATAAAATATATTTTTATATATTAAATTTATTTTATTTTTTTACATACATCGTAAATCAATGTACCTTAAACTCCTTCAAGGACACATATTTTTCCATTCCTAGCTCAACCATATCCAGCACATGGAAATCATACATACGACCTAGTAAGTAAAGAAAAAGTGAGTAGCACAGGAAAAATTATAAACAAATTCTATACAGACGCAGAGCTTTCCAATTTACATAGTTACATAGTTAGTAAGGTTGAATAAAGATACCAGTCCATCCAATTCAACCTGAGTGAGGGTGCATGTCTACAATTGTCCCTATCCCTGTATATTGCGTCTCATTAAGATGTTCATCTATTATTTTTTTTAATTTAAGGTACCCATATAGCCATCAATTTACGTAGAGCTCCACATATACATCGCACACTCACATCGGTCCCTACCCTCAAGGAGCCCACAATCCAAGGTCCCTAACTCTCATTCATATATTAGGTTAATTGGCTTCTGTCCAAAATTGGCCCTATCAGCATGTATTTGGAGCGTGGGAGGAAACCCGGAGGAAACCCACGCAGAAACAGGGAGAACATGCAAACTCCAGGCAGGTAGTGTCGTGGTTGGGATTTGAACCTGCGACCCTTTTTACTGCTAGGTGAGAGTGCTACCCACTACACCACTGTGTCGCCTAGTGTTTACCAAAAAAATTACACAACCCGCCATCAGGTGGTAAAACATTGAAATGGAACTTCACTTTCTCAAACAACGGTATTTGAATCTGGGGGCTCCTTTGTTAAAGGGGGCTTTCAGATCCTGATAAGTTAACTCCCCCCCCCCCACAATCACTGGACCAGGGTTGTGGGGAAGGGGCCCTTGTCCTCATGGGGTTCCCCTTAAAATTCAAACCAGACCGAAGGGCCTGGTATATTATTTGAGGGAGACCCAACACATTTTTTGTGGCATGGGTCCCTTTTCAAAATACATACCAGACCCAAAGGACCTGGTATGGATTAAGGGAGAGAACAAGCATGCCACTTTTTTTTTTTTTATGTTGGCAGGAATTCCCTGACAACAGGGATGACTCATCATTGTTAGGATAATTACGGGTGCCGGTGTCTTGCCGAGAAAGTTCCCCTGCTGGATTGGTTCCCCTCTGTACTGCGCAGGCGCAGCGCTTGCGCAGTACGAAGGACTAGGCATCTTCCAGCAATTGCCGAACCTAAACAGATGCAAGTGAAGTGTACACCGCGCACGCGCAGTCGGTGTACGAGATGATGCCGCACGCTCCCGATGCTCGCGCTACTCTGCAAGGCGCGCCTGTAAGTAAGGGGCGGCTCTGTAACCAAGGGCGACATTTCTTACTGTAACTGGCAGATTTGTCATTATTAATAATGATTTGAGCAGTGGAGTTTATGGGCTTTTTTCTGAACGCCAGAAATTCGCGTTCAAAGTGCCGTTTTTCACGGCCAAAAAAAGCCAAACGCTCATGAACGCGTGTTAATTAGCGCTCAGCGTTATATTTTTTCAATGTATTGAGGGAGCTTGGAATACATTGTGGGATTTTTGGAGTGTCCTCTGTGTATTTTTATTAAAAACGCCCATAAACGCTCAAACGCTAGTACAAAATGCTGTTAAAAGCACATTTTTCAACCAGTGTTTTTTGCCAGCAATCTGGCGTCCAGAAAAAGCTTTAAGCTTCAGTGTGCATGGAGCCTTAAGCCTTTTCCAGCCAGTGGCATTAGTACTGTATTACTGACTAGCGATGTCAGTTAGTGTCCCTCCCAGCCAGATTGCCCACCACACTATCACAGTGTCCTTATAAATCGCTGATCATCGCAATTACCAGTATAGTATTCTGTATGATCAGTATCTTGATCACGATCAGAACTAGACTAGTGTCCCCAAAAATGCAGTTTGGATTTTACAAAAGACATAGCAGAATACATTTTTGAACTAAATTTATGAATAAACTTGATTTCATTTAACAGAAATGTAGAAACTATTGTTTTGTTTTTTAATTTTCTGTATTTTTTCGTTTATATAAAATAAAATAAAAAACCCAGTGGTGTTCAAATACCACCAAAAGAAAACTCCATTTGTGTGGAAAAAAATAAACAAACACATTTAATTTGCATTTGTGTTTCATGCAATTGCCAGATAGTAGTAGCAGTACTGAATTAGTAGCACAGTGCTGAATTGCAAAAAATACCCTGGTCATGAAGGAGGCAAAACCTTCTGGAGGTCAAGTGCTTAAACAACTACAGTGGTTTCAGATTGAAAATGCGAAGATCATTTTTAGGAGCAATAAATTACAAAATGGTTTCTGTGGCAATTTTATACGCTAAATTATTTTTTTTAATGAAGTTTTCCCTTCAGTTACTGTCACAGCGCCAACAGTTTTACTAGAAAATAAGAGATGAAAAATCGGAAATAGTTTTTAGGAATTGTTAGATTTACATAGCAACAGGCTTTTCATTTTTTCTTTGCTTTTATTTTGTACTTGTTCATACAATATTTTTATTGACTCCATACACCCTTGTATCTTACTGATGTAAACAGCTTACACATTTATGGATAGATGTTCTACAGCTGTAACCCTGCATTATTGCTGTATTACTTGAATGAACATAATATCTTTTGATACTTTTACAGTAAATATACCACACAACGAAATAATTAAATCACTTTCAAATAAAAAACAAATACTGGGGAGAATATATAACCTCACCAAAGATCAGGTTGTTAGGGCGTTTCTTGTTATGGGAACCAAACACAAACAGTGAGCAGTCCGATTTCTTCGAGAAAAATTCCTAATGCATACACAATAGCAGAAGAACACAATTACTTCATTATCAGAGAGGAAAATATTTTTTTTTGTCAGTCTTTCTTGGTCACCCAAGCTACTCGCTGCATTTAACTGCCATTAAAATGTTATGAAGGGCAATTAGCAACCAGTAGGCTTTGTGATTAATAACTGCTGTGGTGCTCTGAAGATATATAAAAAAAAAAAAAAAAAAAAAAAAAAAGGACAGACGGTGAACAGGCGAGAGAATCTATCTGCTTTATTGCCCTGGGGTCACTTTGCACTAAATTTCACTCGAACATTTCCCAATATTTACAGTAAAGCGTTAGCTGGCCTTACTTTTGGCAGTATATGTATACTGGGAACAAGTATTACCTGTGTGCAGGACAGAGGTGAGACCAACCAAGTGGCAAATTCATTTTTAACCCCTTTACAACATGTGTGGCAGCAAAAAGTGTGTTTTAATCCCTACTCTCCACACATACAGGAGGGTAAAATAAGTGTTGAACACGTCACCATTTTTCTAGATAAAAATAATTTCTAAAGGTGCTACTAACATGAAATTTGCACCACATATCGGTAACAACCTATGCAATCCATACATATAAAGAAACAAAAACAAATAAGTTCAGAAATTAAGTTGTGTAATAAAATAGAATGACACAGGGAAAAAAGTATTGAACACAAAGAAAGGGAGCTGCAAAAAGGCACGGAAATCCAGGACACCGGCAGAAATCTATCAGTAATTAGAAAGCAATCCTGCCTCGTCAGGGCAAATTAACATCAGCTGGTTCAGTCTCAACTGATGGCCTATAAAAACGGTGTCTTATTACCAAGGTGTCACACATCTCATGATGGGTAAATGCAAAGAGCTCTCTCAAGACCTTCTCAAACTAATTGTTGCAAAACATACTGATGGCATTGGTTATAGAAGGATTTCTAAACTTCTGAATGTTCCAGTGAGCAATGGAAAGAACATAATTTCACCATAAACCAGCTACAACCAGGTTCTCCTCGCAATATTTCTGACAGGAGTGAAAAGAATCAGAGGAGGTGTCCAAGAGCCACTGGTGGAGAGCTTCAGAGAGAACTGGATTTATAGAAGGGGACAGATATTGTAAACTGTGTCTGACCTCACTATACTATGCTAGATACTGCTGAAAAGGAAGTCGGAGGAACCCCCTACTTGTGCTTCTTGGCAAAGCTTGGTGAACTCGGCGCTGCCCCTGTACAGACTCACATATGAAAGCAGACAATGCCCATGGAAGTTTGCCAACGTGTGGTCCACATGGATAGATGCTTGTGCCCCCCACGAGTACTGATGGATGGATCATCCTCTGGCCTTCCCCCCCTCTTTCACGCTGCCCATTCCTAGTCAACTGCTATGTCCAAAGGTGTACGAGATGATACAGTTTTAATGGTTGGGAATACTTACCAAAGATGGATAGGGGTTTGACACACCTCTGATTGATACTGTCAGATGGGAGGTGACTCCCTGTAGGAAAGTGAACTATTGATGCCTATACCTGTATGCTACTGTAATACTACAAAATGGTTGTACTGTAATGCTGAATTGTCTAAGGGCTCTTTCACACGGGGCGGATCAGTGCTGATCCGCCCCGTGGATATCCGCTTGCTCAGCGGGGATCGCCGGAGCGATCTCTGCTGAGCAGGAAGATGACAGGTCCGTCTCTGCACACAGCGCAGGGACGGACTTGTCAGAGCGCCGCTCTCCCCTATGGGAGATCGGGTGACGACGGACCGTAGAGTCCGTCGTCATCCGATCCGCTCTGCAGACGGATGAAAAAATAGGGTTTTCCTCCGTCTGCAGAAACGGAGCATAGCGGACACGGACGAGATTGGGTGTCAGCGCTATCCCATAGGGATACATGTATGTCCGTTTTTCATCCGAAAAACGGAAGGATGAAAAACGGACATACGGACCGTCCGTGTGAAAGAGCCCTAAAACTTCTCTGTTATAAAAAAATGAGACCGCGCTACTCTCTAGAAACTACTGTGGTGACTGTGGACGGGGAGAGGAACCAGCTGGGGATACCCTTACTAGTTTATCGTTTGGCTATCATCTATTTCGATATGGGAAAGTGACACCTCTTCAATATCCTAGTCGATCGTGAGTGAGGATCGGGAGAGAGAACGTTTTAGGGATACCCACATCGTGCCTGGTGATTGGTCCAATGCAAAGCGGTTTATGCTTTGCCTTCTGGTAAGCACATAGTGATTCAGGGTGACAGGCATATCACAAACACCTGCATTTCCAAGTCACTGTGGTGCATCTTTTTTGAAAAGAACGTCTGGATGTGCATAATGCGATTTTAATTTATCCATTGCCAGAGGACTTTTGAACTTGGGTCAGGTTCCATTGAGCCATTTTCTTATCATAAGAACTATTATATCAGACCAATTAGGGTCTTGTTTATGATCCTGTGTCATATCTGGATTGATAGCGATTTATGGTTTCAAATTGTTTTTGGCGCTGCTCCTTTGTATATTAAAAAAAATAAAATACTTGGATTTAGCAATTGTTTATTGTTTCAAAGAAAACAATAAGTAATGCACTCAACTGCTATGGCCTATATGCACGCTCACCAAGCAAGACTTCATTGCTGAAGAAAAAAAATGTTGACGCTCCTTTAAAGTTTGCTGCACATTTAGACAAGCCTGTAAAAAAACTGGGAGAATATAGTCTGGTTAGACGAGACTAAAATTGAACTCTTTGGATGCCTTAATGCACACCAAGTTTGGAGGTGGGAACATCATGGTGTGGGGCCGTTTTTTCAACATATGGTACTGGCAAACTTCATTACATTGAAGGAAGGATGAATGGAAAAATGTACCAAGACATTCTTGATAAAAATTTGCTGCCATCTACCAGGATGATGAAGATGAAACAATGGTGGACATTTCAGCAATGATTCCAAACACAAAGCCAAGAAATTGGTTTAAAAAAAAAAGAAAATAAAGCTACTAGATCAGCCCAGCCAATCACCTGACTTGAATCCAATAGAAAATCTATGGAAAGAACTAAAGATCAGAGTTCATAGAAGCCGCCCACGGAACCTTCAATATTTGAAGACTGTTTGTATGGAAGAATGGGAAAAATCACACCTGAGAAATGCATGTGACTAGTTTCTTCATACAGGAGGCATCTTAAAGTGGTCATGATCAACAAAGGATCTTGCAAGAAGTATTAAATAAATTTCAGTTAGCGTGTTCAATACTTTTTCCCTGTGTCATACCATTTTATTACACATATCTTCATTTCTGGATTTATTTGTTTTGGTTTCTTTATATGTGTGGATTGCACGGCTTACGATCATGGGACCACTGACTGTAGTCACACGGTCACTGATCCTTCCCACCCTCATGTGTTCATACCTGTTGAAAGGGACGTCAGGGAGGGCAGAAAGGGGTTAAATTGAATCACTCGTAAATTTTGATACATGCTTTTTTTCTCTTGGATTCCGATAAGCTCGAATGACAAAAGTGCATTTAAAAACGCTCACATCCCATACATATACATATTTTCCTAAAACTTACCACCGATGTCTGATCTTCAAACGGTCTTGTCATATTTTTCCTAAGCAAAACATGGTAAGAGATTAGATAATTGAAACAGAGAAGGTCTATAATATAATCAGACATAGAAAAGGCAAGGCTTCAATCTTCAGCCTTGTTGGCCAGCAATGCACCCTGGGGAGCTAAGGGCAATACGGAAAATTATCAAATACTTACCGTGATTTTACTTTCCTAGTATTATCCCTACACAGCAAAGAACGCAACCTCAAATGGGACACAGTGGGGAAGATTTACTAAAACTGGTGCACACAGAACCTGGTGCTGTTGTGCAGAGTAATCAATCAGCTTCTAGGTTTTATTGTCAAAGCTTAATTGAAAAGGCTGAAGTTAGAAGTTGGTTGGTTAACATTCACAGCTGCAGCAGATTCTGTGTGTGCCAGTTTTAGTAAATCTCCCCCAGTGTGAGCTTTTATAGGACAGAAGAGGTGGTGCCTGTCCTTAGGTACTACTTTTAGAGTGGAGAAACTGTCAAGTTCAACAAAAATTTGAAATTCTGAAAAAATAAAAAATTACCCACTTACCCCTAGCCTTAATTCTTTCAATACATTGGAACAAGTCTGCAGAAAGTGAAGTGGGCATTCCTAAGTTGCATGCACGTTCCAGTGATTCAGAGCTTATTGAAGCCATTGAATCAGCATGACAGACATCTTTTTTTAATAGGGCAGGTCAGTAGAGCAGTTACGCATATTTCCTTCAGTACAGTGTCCACTATAGCAGAGAGAGTGGAAAGATCTGACACTGAAGATTCTGGTGACCATTTCAGAGATCAAGCAATGTTTTGATAAAGTGCTGGGTCTACCAGAGGGCTGGTATGCATGGGAAAATATAGGTGCCCGTACCAGAAGCCCAGAGAAAAGAGATACTGTGCAGATACTAAAAAATATCATTTATCCTCCAAAAACTATCCATGCACATACACTACTTAATCACTTACCGTCCAGCAATGTATCTGTATGTCGCTGGAATTTCGGTGGTTATACCGGGATGATGCTGGCAGCTGCAGGAATCACCCCAGTATCGTTTTTAAGAACTGGCGATCTTGTAATAGCTCTCTTGTAATAGCAATCGGAGTAGCTCACCAGATGTCCTCCCTCCCACGGCTCCCTGGAGCGCTCCCGTCCCACGACCCGAGCGACCAGCCAGCAAACCCCGGATCGGCTGTTCGTAATAGTAACCGGGAAGCAATGACATGACTTCTGGTTTACACGGAAACCATCGTCGCCATTTTTTGAAAAATCAAAAGTATTCAGAAACACCGATCTTGGTGTTTTTGAATGCTAAAAAAATAAAATTTAAAGCATCAGTATAAAATAAGTAATTAAAATAAATGTTTTTTTAAAGTGCCCCTGTCCTCCCATGCTTTCGTACAAAGGCAAACGCGCGCTTTGGCCCTGCGCACATGCAAACAGTGATCATCCCACACATGTGAGGTATCACTTTGAACGTCAGATTCAGATCAGAATCAGAATAATTCTTGCGCCTACATTCGTTAGTTATGTTTTTTTTTTTTTTTTTCCTCAAAGCTAGGGACCCTGAACCCCACACTAGCAGAGAGTGTTCTACCTCCCAGGAGGGTCCCTCCTCTAACAGAGCAGAGGGTAGCAGACAGATGTCTGGAACCCCCGAGACCCCTCCCCTCTCAGGATTCTGTCTGGTTCTGATGAGGGCATTGAGGACAGTCAGGAGGAGAACTCCAGACCAGGCAGACAAATCTTTGCCGCTGATGATATGGAGGGCCTTCTTAGGGCAGTGTATACCAGTACGTCAGAAGAAATTCTGGAACCTGCAGCATAGGTGTCCGCACAAGATAGGATGTTTAGAGGCTTGGTTAAGCCCCAATCCAAGGGAGTGGAAGGAGCCTGAAGAGAAAAACTTTTGAAGTTTAAAACGTGGAAACATAGGTACCCCTAGATTAGATTAGATGCTTCCCTGGCCCAGGTGTCCAAGCAATCAGACCTCTTATTTGAGGATGTGGGCAACATTAGGGACCAGATGGATCGACGAGCCGAGACCCTCTTGTGTAGGGCCTGGGAAGCCAATGCAGTGGCTACGAGTCCTGCCTTGGCTTCGGCTTGTGTGGTGATGAACGCAGACATGTGGGTCACCAAACTAATGGATCATGTGTCGTGAACCTCTAAGTCCAAACAGGTCTTGGACTCTTTAGAGGCGATTGGTAGGGCAGTAGCCTACGTGGCAGATGCAGGAGTCCAGACGGTGCGTACAACCGCTAAAACTGGTGCCCTTTTGAATTCCGCAAAGAGAGCCTTGTGGGTCAAGACCTGGGATGGGGACAATACTTCTAATGCCGCGTACACACGAAGGGACTTTTCCCGGCGGACCTAAGTCCAGCGGACAATCCGCTGGACTTTCCAGCTGGGTCCGCTGGACTAAAAAGCGAACGGACTTGACCACACACGATCACGCAAAAAGTCCGACGGTTCACGCGATGACGTACAGCACGTACGACGGGACTAGAAAACGAAAAATACTAGAAAAATACTTGCTACTGAGCATGCGTCCTTTTTGGTCCGCCGGACCATACTACACACGGCCGGATTGTCCGCTGGACTGCCAAGTCCAGCGGATAATTTTAAAACAAAACTTAAAACTTTAGTCCGCCGTACTTTGGCCAAAAAAAGTCCGCCGGCGCCCACACACGAGGGGATTATCCGCTCGACTTCGGTCCAGCGGATAATCCCGCGGGATAGTCCCTTCGTGTGTACGCGGCATAAGACTCGGCACTGTGGTCTTCCATTTGAGGGTTCCCTGCTCTTCGGCACTGGGTTGGATCAGGCCCTTACTAGGTCTACAGAGAAATGCAAGAAATGTCCCATTAAACCCAAGAATGACAGGGGAAAATTTTTGCAAAGGCAAGCTTAAGGGAGTACTCCTCTTCCCCAGCCAGAAGTCTGCCGACAAATCCGTGTGTGTCCCGGCAGACAGCGCGCCGGGACAGGAAGTGGCGTAAACTCCTGTGGGAATTTATGCCCGGAAGTGGGTGTAAATACCTGTCTTAGACAGGTATCTGCACCCCCCTCCCCCCTGAAAGGTGCCAAATGTGACACTGGAGGGGGGGAGGATTCCGAAAAGCGGAAGTTCCACTTTAGGGTGGAATCCCGTTTTAAGTTGCTTACCCTAAAGACAGCCTTCCTGCTGGTGGTGACAATGGCCAGGAGGATGGGTGACATCCAGGCTCTGCCAATGTTTTTTCTATTATTTGATGACAGGGTGGTACTCAGGCAGGACCCCTGTACCTTCCAAAGGTAGCCTCAAGGTTCCACAGAACTCAAGAGATTGTCGTTCCTTCATTTTGTACCAATCCTCATGAGAGAGAAAGTTCCTTTCATTGTTTAGATGTCAGACATTGTCTGTTGGCTTATTTAGAAAGAGTAAGAGAGTTTAGAAGGTCCAGCCACTTATTAGTTTGTTTTTCTGGCCAGAAGAAAGGTTAGCAAGCGTCTAAAGCATCCATAGCAAAATGGATCAAGCAGACTATTATTTTAGCCTATGATCAGGCTGGTAGGGCAGCCCCGAATAACCTTAAAGCACATTCCACTCGGTCTCTGGCAATCTCTTGGGCACAAAGGACCAGGGCATCGGTGGAGCAAATATGCAGACAGCCTACATGGACAAGCCAGAGCACCTTCCTGAGACACTACAGGGTGGAGTTGCTGTCATCTCTTGATCTGGCGTTTGGTAGGAAGGTCCTACAAGCTGTTGTCCCGCCCTAAGGTAGGCTGGAGCTACTAGCTCTTCTCTCAGGGTGCCGTCCTGGAAGACCACTTGAGAAAATGACCAGTTACACTTAACGGTAATAGTGTTTCTGGGAAGTCTTCCAGGACGGCAGGCCTACTTTCCCACCCGCTCTTTTGGTATGTTGGGTTTGTATGGAGTTTGAGGTGATTCACTCTCGTGCACTGGGAGGGGCGGGGGCTTTAAACTCTGTTGATTGCATTTCCTGTGAGGTGGGACCAGTCATCTCTCAGGGTGCCATTCTGGAAGACTTCCCAGAAACACCGTTACAGGTAAGTGTAACTGGTAATTCTTTCCCCAAAAATACCATGTGACATAAAGAAAATTACAAAACACACCAATTTATTCTCTAGGGCCTCTGCTTTAAAAAAATATATAATGTTTAGGGGTTCTAAGCAAATTTTTAGCAAAAAATACTGGATTGTTACATATAAACAAAATGTGCCAGAAAAGGCCCGGCCTGGAAGTAGTTAAAGAGGAGTTGCCCTGAAAAAAAAAAAAAAAAAAAAAGTCAGCAGCTACAAATACTGCAGCTGCTGACTTTTAATAAATCGGACACTTACCTGTTCCAGGGTCCAGCGATGCAGGGAACGAAGCCCCGCTCGGTTCCCCCTCCGCTCAGTGGCGCCGGCATTCTAACTGTAGGCCCCCGGCTGTGGCTTCACAGCCGGGCACCCACTGGGCATGCGCAAGTGGCGCCGCGATTGGCCGCGCAGTCATCTGGGACCTGTCACGTGTCCCAGATGACTGACAGGAGGGAGGGTTCAGAGCTGAGCCCTTCCTGCGCCGAAGGGAAGTGATGCCACTTAGCCCGGGCACTGAAGGAAGCAGACTACGAGGGACCCCCTAGCAACAGGCATTTAGAGGTAAAAATATTTTTTTCCAAAATGTTTTTTTTTCTCTTTATGATTTTTTAATCATCTTTTTTTTGTGGGGGGGGGGGGGGGGACACCACTTTAATGGCCCTGTAATCTATTTTTAAAAAATATTTTACTGTGTTTTTTCTGCTTCCTGGGCAAAAGAACATTCCTACATACCATGGAAAATTAACTTAGCTCTAACAGAAAGTAGGATCACAACAGGAAGAAGAAAAAAAACTTTGGAATTTGGAGATTTGAAGGAGGCTGAGAGCAATAGAACTTTTGTGAAGAATACATACATACATCAATACATCAATTTTTTTTTAAACCCAGTTTAGCATTACTTTAAGGATATAGCTGAAAGACACAGCATCTAAAATGTATATTAACTCACAATGAAAGTGTAAAGTTGGGGCTTAGTAGCATACTGCCTGAAATTGCCAGAGCTTTGCCTGCCAGAGTGGCTGTGACAGGAGGGTTTGGAAGGCATGTACAGGACCTACAAAAGCAAATGTTTGCATTTGGATTTATTACAGCTTTAAAAATGTCAACACCCGGCCCTATTCTGACACTTCTCACATAAAATGTAAAAAAACATTTATTTGCTAGAAAATTACTTCAGTCACAGGCTCCCTGGAGGCACGGGAGAGCCTGTGAAGGCAGGGGAGGTTGAGGATCCCCTTCTGCTGGCTGTAAAAGCAATCCAGTGGCTTTTTAGCCGCTCTAATTGCTTTTACATTTTTCAGCAAGACCAGCTAAAACGAACTATACTGGGGTCATGACTGCAGCTATGGCTCCGGTATATGGGTAGGTTCTTTTAGGGGAAGGGGTTAAGACACCCAAAACTTTATATATTTTCTGAAAACAGTAAATAAAAGTGAATAAAATAGTGGTAGTTATATTTTATTATGTCACATAATAGTAGCACAATGGTTTATCAAGCACAACATTTTCATAAAAAGGGGAAATGACAGCAGAACCCAGAAGAGATGTAATACATATCACTTCTGAGTTCTTACTAGGTTAACCACTTGCTTACTGGGCAATTATACCACTTTCTTGACTAGGCCAATTTTCATTTTTGTTGCGGTTATCAAGCGGTTAAGGGAGGTCAGCAAATTGAATGTTTCCTGGGATCCAGGAAAGGGATCACCGAGCCCAGAAAACATAATTCGGGGGTGTGTGTACAGCCACAAAATCGCTTTCACCTGCCGGCAATCGACTTGCAAACACAGTGTATTGCATATGTCGTGGCAGCAAAAAAAGTCAAAGCCAGAAGTTTTTACATTTTTTCAGAACAGAAACTATTTAAAAAAAGTCAGGTCTAACTAAAAAAAAATATATACTTACTTTTTATACAAGACACATGCTGGTTTTTTTAAAGCATGCTAAAAGGAAAAAAAAAAAAAAAGGCAACAAAGTTATTACACATAATAAACCAGGTATATTAAAGATTAAATGGTTAAAAAAAACAAGTAGGTGCATCATTTATCAATGCAGTTCTTATGTTGAAAGACTGGTTGAACATTACAATGAGAGCTATTACAAAGGACGAAAAGCTATGAACTGCAGGCCTGCAAATACATTTTGTGGAGAACATTCTGCTAGTATTAGCTTGGGATATATTGGGTGGATTTATACCAATGGAAAGAACGATAATCCATGGAAACACATGCCCTTCCATTTGCTCCTTGCTGTGAAGGCCAGTTATAGGTGGAGGCAGGGGCCATTTGTTTGTTTCTGGTGTAAATATGGTCCGAGGACACACCGGGCACCTTTGCTGCCACTGCGGTACGTGCTGGGTGTCCAGTGTGCTCCTGTTCCTTTAAGGGATTGGGCTGCCTCCAGGCCCACCTGCCCCTCATCTATTCATTGAATGCATGTGCTACCACTGTAGAGACGCTCATAAATTCAGCAGCGTTTAAGACTGCAAGCATACACAGGGTGCCGTGACAAGGCCTTGCAGCTTACGCATGTGTTTGCAAATGCGTGCAAACTAAACCCCTGTTTTTAACGCAAAATTAAATTAATTTAATTTGGTTGGTCAGCAGACTGGTTGGTGAGTTGAGCTATGGAATGTTCCGTTTTTGTCTCCAGAACTTCAATATAGGTATAAAGTGGTGCCTGCCTATCTTTACATTTATTTTTTGGCCCCCGAATCCTGGGAAGTGCTACACTGGTCTACAAATTTTGGGAAATTGTCGACCTCTGACATTAAATGTGCTAATTCTTACATGTTTTGATTTAAAAAACAGGTGAGTAGATTTGCCTACAAGGGAGGGAGGTGTCTGATGGTCATGATGCCTTGTAACTTTGACAAAGTACTGTAGAACAATGAAAATGGCAACACATGGAAGTGTATACATTTAAAATGTATCTTCACTTTGAGACTAAAGATTATTACAGAACTGTAATTTATTGTTCTTTTATTGCAATGTACTTTTGTCTTGGTCAGAGCTGTGCATCATACAGTTACATCTGGTGGCTTGAGAAAGTGTCATTGCCTAACATTTTCAAGGAACAGTTGAGTGATATTTTCCCCCAGAAGCCAAGATGCCTCGAAACTGGGTAAACAATGCAGATAACTTCTGCTACAGTTGTGGCAAGGTTACATTTGCATCGCAAAAGTACAGTATGACGGAGTCCCAACAAAATGTCGAATCTGGCAGAATGAGCAACCCGCGTCACTTTCGTTTTCTTTAAATCATCACAAATTGCTGATTTGGATGAGTTTCTGTTTATTTTCACAAATTGCTGTTTGGACACAACACCGGCAACCGAATACAGTCCGGTGCACGATATAATGAGCGGAGATTGTTACTCCACTTCAAAACTAACAAAGATAATGTCCGCCTCCGAGGTGGCAACTTTGTCCTCGTTAGCCGCTGTACTGTGAAAACAGCAAAATCTTCCGGGCTGTATTCGGTAGCCAGGGGATGTGTCCAAACACCAATTCATCCAAATCAGCACTTACTGATAGTTTAAAGAAAGCGGAAGTGACGTGGTTTGAGAGAATTATATATATATATCACTCATACAACAGTATTTGAGTCAGCAAGGGTTCTTAATAAGGTTTGCATATTCAATCACCACTTAGTGACAGTACTGAAGAACTCTAGAACTCAAAATTCAATGCCGTTACAGTACTGACATTACCTTTATTTAAAAAGCTATAGAGCTACATAAACTAAATTAAACCTAATTGTCAAGGTAATTTTGAGGGGAAAAAACTAACAATGTAAGATTTTAAGATAATTACTTTGGCAACCAAAAATTCAATTTACCATACTTACCAGATCCTTTAAAGCTTGTGTTACAGTATTGCTAGCATTGCCCCCTTTAATAAGCATAGTACTTTTGTCATTTTCAGAAAGTTTGGGTCCCCTATGTTCCAAGAACCTCTTGGCCCTCCTCGTCTTGGGCTTTCTGTAACAGAAAGAGGAGTATCAGCAAAAGATACCTTCACCTTAAACCTGTTCAAACACTCCTTTAACCTTTTTGAAGCAAAAGCAATGTTTTTAATTTTTTGCATAGAAGTTAAAAACATATTTTTGGCCCTCGAGATTACCTAAAAACTCTAAAACATTATTACAGTTTTTGGAAAGCAGAGTAAAAACATGGTAGTTTTAAATTTACCTGTATATGTTGTTGTTACTGCTTAAAAACCTATATTTTTTTATATACACTATTATTAATTTTAGTATACACAAACACAAAATATATTTGTAAAATATAAAAGATGAGATTGTGGTAAGTAAATAGATACCAAACATGTCAAGTCTAAAAATTATGTAATTCTAGAAAATGGAGACAAATATATACCCAATGTTGTCAATAGGTCCCAGAATAATTAAAGAGGATGTCCACCCGATTTTTTTTTTTTTAAAAAGTCAGCAGCTACAAATACTGCAGCTGCTGACTTTTAATAAATGGACACTTACCTGTTTCAGGTTCCAGCGGTGTCGGCAGAATGTGACGAGCGAGCGCTCGTCTCTCGCTGCCCTGCCGTCATCCTCGGTCAGGGAATCAGGAAGTGAAGACGCAACGTCTTCACTGCCCGGTTCCCTACTGCGCATGCGCGAGTCGCCAGCCTGGCCACATGGAGAGGCCCAACATGCAGGGAACAACATCAGGCATTCTAGGAGCATAAATTACATCTAATGGATGCAGAATGCTGGAGCAGCAGGACAATGGAAACGCTCAAAAAAATTACACCATTTTGTAAAGTAAACACCCCAATGTCAATACTATGAGGCATATTGAGTCTTTTGAACATGTGATTTTTTTCCCCCCACAATTTTGGAAAATTTGGAAAAGTTGTCTGTATAGAAGATATTTCTAACACATAGCATGTACAAAGCAAAAATGACACCCCAAAATAAATTCTGCTACTCCTGAGTATGGCGATACCACATGTGTGAGACTTTTACACAGCCTGGCCACATACAGAGGCCCAACACGCAGGGATCACCATAAGGTGTTCTAGGGGCATAAATTTCAAATCTAATTTGACTACCTATTACACTTTTGTGAGGCACTGTAGTGGCACGGATGACAACTGATGAGCAGTGATGTCAAACCACTTCATCAAACTGAATCTATCTAAAACTGAGCTCCTAATATTTCCTCCCCGTGTCCCTTCCCCTGACTTCTCTGTCAAGATCAATGGCACATCTATCAGTTCGTCCCCACATGCCAGGGTGCTAGGGGTATCCTTAGACTCTGAACTGTCCTTTCAGGCCCACATCCAATCCCTGTCCAAATCATGCTGCCTCTGCAGCATTTCCAGAACACGCCCCTTTTTAACTAATGATACTACCAAGCTTCTAATTCACTCCCTGGTTATCTCTCGCCTCGACTACTGCAACTCCCTCCTCATTGGAATACCTTTACATAGACTATCCCACTCCGTTCAGTCCATAATGAATTCTGCTGCAAGACTCATCCACCTTACCAACCATTCAGTGTCCTCCACCCCTCTCTGCCAATCCCTCCACTGCCTTCCACTCACCCAACGAATAAAATTCAAAGTACTAACAATAAATTTACAAAGCCATCCATAACTCTGCCCCCAGCTACATCACTAACCTAGTCCCAAAATACCAACCAAGCCACTCTATTCAGTCCTCCCAAGACCTCCTGCTCTCTAGCTCCCTTGTCACCTTCTCCCATGCGCGCCTCCAGGATTTCTCCAGAGCTTCTCCCATCCTTTGGCACTCCCTACCCCAATCTGTCAAATTGCCCCCCTAATCTATCCATCTTTGGATGATTCCTGAAAACCCTTCTCTTTAAAGAAGCCTATCTTGCTTCTAACTTACACTGTTTTACTTCCTCCATCAGCTCATCCCCCACAGCTATTACCTTTTTTTCAATAGACCCTTCCTTTTTAGATTGTAAGCTCTAATGAGCAGGGCCCTCTGATTCCTTTTGTACCAAATTGTAATGCAACTGTAATGTCCGCCTTTATTTTGTTAAGGGCTGCGCAAACTGTTGGCTCTATATAAAACCTGTATAATAATAAAAATAATGTGGCACGGATGAGCAGTGATGTGACATGGATATGGTACCGATGAGCACCGATGTGGGTGGCATGGATATGGTACCGATGAGCACCGATGTGGGTGGCATGGATATGGTACCGATGAGCACCGATGTGGGTGGCATGGATATGAGCACCGATGTGGGTGGCATGGATATGGTACCGATGAGCACCGATGTGGGTGGCATGGATATGGTACCGATGAGCACCGATGTGGGTGGCATGGATATGGTACCGATGAGCACCGATGTGGGTGGCATGGATATGGTACCGATGAGCACCGATGTGGGTGGCATGGATATGGTACCGATGAGCACCGATGTGGGTGGCATGGATATGGTACCGATGAGCACCGATGTGGGTGGCATGGATATGGTACCGATGAGCACCGATGTGGGTGGCATGGATATGGTACCGATGAGGGTGGCATGGATATGGTACCGATGAGGGTGGCATGGATATGGTACCGATGAGGGTGGCATGGATATGGTACCGATGTGGGTGGCATGGATATGGTACCGATGTGGGTGGCATGGATATGGTACCGATGAGCACCGATGTGGGTGGCATGGATATGGTACCGATGAGCACCGATGTGGGTGGCATGGATATGGTACCGATGAGCACCGATGTGGGTGGCATGGATATGGCACCGATGTGGGTGGCATGGATATGGTACCGATGAGCACCGATGTGGGTGGCATGGATATGGTACCGATGAGGGTGGCATGGATATGGTACCGATGAGCACCGATGTGGGTGGCATGGATATGGTACCGATGAGCACTGATGTGGGTGGCATGGATATGGTATGGCTGAGCACTAATGTGGTACGGATAAGCACTGATGGGACATGGATGTGTATAGCAGAAGGTAAAAAAAAATAAAAAACGCAGCGGTGATCAAATACCACCAGAAGAAAGCTCTATTTGTGGGGAAAAAAAAATACTAATTTTATTTAGGTAAAGTGTCACACAATTGGCAAAGTAACGCAGTGTCCTTTCTCAAAAAATAGCCTGGTCATTAAGGGGGGTAAATCTTCAAGTGGTTAAAATGAAAACCACATGACAAAGAATAATAAATCTAGAGCTCCATGTAGTTTCAGTTGCCCATGTTTGAAGAAAAAGCGAGACCCAACTGCTGGGCTTCACATTGCTCCAATACAGATGCCGGTGTTCGGACGAGAAAGGTCCCCCCATCGGATAGTGTCCGCCCTATACTGCACAGGTGCATCGCTTGCGCAGTACGGACGACAAAGGAGATGCCGAAAGTCTCCGAAGATGAACGGCGCCTGCGCACTTAATAGTACATGCTGTCACACGCTCCCAATGTTGTAAGACATCACTTTGTAGCGGGGCCCGCCACACTTCGGGCAAGGCCTCGCTCGCCATATTTTTTATTCTGACTCCATGTCCACTTGGATGGTGGGGGCTTGAACCTGGACTCAGGGCAGAATGTAGTATTAAGTGCGACTTTCGGCATCTCCTTTGTCCTCCGTACTGCGCAAGCGCAGTATAGGGCGGACACTATCCGATGGGGGACATTTCTCGACAGGACACCGGAATGGAGATTGCTACAGGGATACTCAATTCTGGAGATAACAAGAGATCCAAGAACTCTAAGAAGCACTTATAAGTTTCTTCTCTTTCCCTTCCTCACGTTATATTTGTGAGCCACCTGGTAACACTGCGATACCATCTAACAAGGTCAGTATGCTAAGTGAATGCTGTTCAGTATTATGATACCAAACGGACTCACTACAGTACGGTTCTTCTAATGCTGGAAAAGCACACTGAAGAATGAATCAGGCCACGCTGATGTGTATTCGAGCTGTAAACTGTGAAAAGAAAGAACCCGGGAGACATTTCCAGGCAGTGAACTCCACTACTTACACTACTCTGTCCAGGGCAGACATCTCGTATTTTCCTCCTCACACACGTGTACACAGCACTTCCGGCTCGTCCAAAATGACGTAACCCAGGAAGCCTCCCCATGCAGCCACAAAGCGGAACCATAAAGTTTTACAGTATGAAGAGCGTCTACCATAGAAACTAACGAGAAGAGAGTCTAAGCGAGAACAAAAGTCATGGTATCGCGAGGCGACAGTGGTAATAATGAGGGCCTCTTTAGGCTTTGTAGTTATAAATGACGTTATAGCAGATGGTGTAAAAAGTATAGAATTTGCTAGCAGAGGTTTTTCTTTTAAAGGAGAACTCTACTGAGAAGATATGGAGGCTGCTACTGATGATTCTTTATTTTGAACATGCTAGTTACCTTTGCCTGTTGATGCAATAGTTAGAAATCAGAAGGAGTAAGGAAATAACATGGCAAAAAAAAAAAAAAGTCTTGCTTTAAGCATTGCTTTTTCTAAATGATTATATTATTATTATACAGGATTTACATATCATACACCAACAGTTTGTACAGCGCTTTACAACGTGAGGATGATCCATGTAACTGGGGAATTGGCATGAATTTTATTGACTGCCTGTCATAAAAGTTCGGAGGTGTGCTTCTGTAAGGGCTCATTCACATGTGTGGCTGGGGGGCCAGTAAATTCACGTGGTTAAAGGGGTTGTAAACCCTTGTTTTTTTTGTTTTTATTTTAAAAATAACAAACATGCTTATACTTACCTGCTCTGTGCAATCGTTTTTCACAGAGCAGCCCCAATCCTCTTTTTTCTGGGGTGCCTCACCGATGCTCCAGGCCCCTTCTCTTCATCGGGTGGCGGGTGCCCCAATGGAAAGCTGCTTTCCCAGGGGGGGCACCCGCACAGGCTTGTGTCCATTGACATAGACAGTAGGACTCAGCCCAGCCCCCGCTCCTGTGTCACTGTATTTGATTGACAGCAGCGGGAGCCAATGGCTCCTGCTGCTATCAATTTGTCCAATGAGGAGAGAGACAGTGGCTGGAGCTGCTGCGCCCGTGCACATCGCTGGATCGGACTCAGGTAACAAAAAGGACAGTGTGGGGGGGAGCTGCAGCACAGAAGGTTTTTCACCTTAATGCATTAAGGTGATAAACCTTGAGGCTTTACTGCCCCTGACTACCCACCTACATGGTGACATGTAGCCACTCATTGCTGTACACATGCCATGCAAAGCACAGCATCACGGACAGAACATAAATTAAACAGCATATGCTCTTTTGGTGGGTGTTGCTGCCACCAAATGCAACTTATGCAGGTCTATTGGGCCACCTTGCAATCATATGCAATGGCAGCGAGGAAGGAATATATTGCCTCCTCACCACCTCTCAATGTCTTTGAAAAGAGATCTGGGCATGGATCACTTTGCAAAAGGACAGCATTCCTTGCTGCACATCTGAACAAACTCTAAGAGGGAAAGGATACAAAATTAAAATCTCTGGCCATTGCTGCACTCGAGAAGATGACTTAAAGGCAGGTGCAGTCTGTTTTCTCCACTGCAGGTGATGCTCAAACCACGGTGGCTTTGCAGAGGGAGAGGAAGTCAAGAGAAACATGGTTACTCTATGGTTTCCTGGGTCACTAGAGCAGTTATCCAATTGGATGCTGACACCCCATGTGACTCTGGTGGCCATCTTGGGTCAGGCAGAGTCTATTTAAGACCCTGACTCCCAAGCTTGGTGTGGATTTGCATGGGGGTAGTGTAGGAAGAGCTCATCCATCTGTCAGGGACAGTGCTTAGTCTAAGGGACAGGTTCTAGACAAGTAGGGACAGTGTGGAGTCACACCATCCTTCCTGGAAGCTTCCCCCACTTGGGTACGGACCGACCAGGAAACATTCTGCCCCTTGAGACATGCTGTTGGCACATCTGAGAACTACTGTTACTGATCACCGTTGTAAATTTCAATAAAGTTCTGTTTTCTGCAATTGGACTTTGAGTGTTTACTGGCACCGCACCATGCTGCACCTCCCCACACTTGATGGTATTTGGCAGGATATGTCCCTTCTTGCAGCGCAGAACCATGATGGCACCTTTAGGATTGGTCTTGGTACCTAAGTTTAACGGATCCAATATTCCTCTTGCTGAGTGAGAGGAAAGACTCGAAAGTGCTGCACGCCTGTATCAGGTTCCCATCATGGCTAATCGCAAAGCTGGATATCAACTCCTTTGAGTTTGATGCCCGCCAAGCAGTGATGGTGGAAGAGGACTGGGGCAACCTGTAACAGAGTGTAGTGTGTCTGGAGTGCCTGTTTGGAGAGAACGTGATGAGGTTCTTTGTCCAGGGTCAGCAGGGGGATGTGCGTGGCTGTGCCGATATAACCACCTCAGACTATCTTCTGAGGGACCAGTCAGTGATTGGAATGAAGGCTGGCCCAGTCAGAAGAGACTTACAGTAGTGAATCAAAGTGTAATCTCTTTCTATGATATTGTGGTGGATTCAGTTAAGTGGGAAGAGGAAGATGCAGAAACAACTGTGGCAGTGACAAGAGGAGACACTGGCCCTTTTACTTCTGTCAGCCATACATACAGTGATAAGGGAACTCGCCCAGGATGTGGCCTTCTTGAAACAAGAAATGTCCTCATTCAAACAGGATTCAGCCCCTTTTTCTAAGGGTGAGTATCTGTTGCGGAGGGACCCAGAGGAGCACTGGAAGTGCTGGTGGTGCGGCTGCTTTGGACATGTAGCCAGGCTGGCCTGAATCCAAAGGTACACATGGGTCGCTGTTAAACCAATGGCTCCTGGGGCAGACGGACAATCCCTGGAACAGTTAGCATAAGGTCCCTGTAAGCCAGAGTCCATGGTCACGCCAAGTCCAGTAGTGACCGCCTTTGTTAATGCATAAGAGGTCACATGCATGATTGAAACAGGTTCTGAGGTCACTGTTATGCAGTATGGCTTTTACACCCCGCAAGTTTGGGACACAAGCTGAGCTATCCCTCAAGGCAGCCATTAACTTTCCCATCCTGGTAGAAGGTGTCAACTGGATAAAGATTCAGATAGATGACCAGGTGGTGGAGCGAGTAGGGGTCGTGGTGACTCATGGCCTAGTAAGTTCAGCAGTACCTATTGTTCTATGCATGAACATGTAGAAGGACTTGGACTTTGGCACGTCGGCCAAATTTGAGCCTTTAGGCTGGTGCTGTGGCATGAAAGCTCTATGACTCAATGTGATATGGGCATATGAGGCCCTGCCAGAGGGCAGCAAGGAAACAGCTTGAACAGGTGGGGGTTGTCTGCATGCCCCCCAAGCAGAAACTACTTTTGGCACCCCTCCAAGAAGTAGTCTGGTTTCTGCCCATCAGGGGTCACAAGAAGCTTCAAGGGGTCACAGTAATGGTGGAACCCTACAAGGACTCAGTGACACCAGGGAGTGGCTGGTTGCTCGCACCTTATCCAAAGTCCACAAAGGAATATAAGGTATAAGATTCACTACAAACCTGGAATGCTTAAAGGGCACGCGGATGCTCTATCCTGCTATCCAGTGGAATGTCCAGGGTAGGCTGTGGACTCCAGGCAGGAGGACGTCTAGGTAGCCCCTGTCCTACCCATGGCAGTCACCTCGTGCTTCCCCAGGGAGCAGGACATGGTCCCCCAGGCAGAGCCTTCTGAAATCTACAACTGGAAGGAAAGGGCATTGATCCAGCAGAAGGATCCTGATCTTAGGTGCAATGCTTCATCTTTTGGTGGTGCAAGTTGTCTTCCCGCAAATGTCAGAGACAGTCCGAGTGATCTTGAGACAGTGAGATCATTTTGAGACATGGGACAATGTGCTTCATTGCCAGGCACGCATTTCTACCGAACAGCAGGACATACTCCAGGTTGTGGTCCCCCAGTTGCACATCCTTCAAAACTGTCAAGTGCTACATGCTTGTGAGTAGGCACTTTGGAGTCTACCAAACCAAGTTCTTAATCAGGAGGTACTTCATCTGCATGCAGCTGGCAGAATGGGTCCAGAAGGCTTGTCGGGAGTGTGAAACCTGTTCCATGAATAAGGTTCCTCCTGAAAAGAAAACACCCATGGTTATTACCCCTCAGGGTATCACTATGCCCTGTTTTTTGTTGACCACTTCACTAAGTTTGCGGTGGTGGTCCTCTCCAAGGACTAGATGGCCCCGACCATGGCTGAGCTGTTTTAGGAACACATGGTTTACCCTTATGGCTGTCCGAAGCATATACTCTTGGACCAGGGCTTGAACTTCTGCCCTAGAAGAACTGCCATTGCAACAGGGGGGACCGGGTGTTGGTGAAGAATACCAAAAGTGAAAGAGGCAGTAAATTGGATCCCAAATGGGAACACACCCCCTATCAGGTTGAGCAGCAACCCATCCTTTCGACTCTAGTTTATGAAGTGATATTGGAAAGCCCCAACCCCATCAAGAGATGGCATCACCACAACCTGTTGAGACCTTCTATCCTGAGTGGTGATTGCTGTTCCAAACCTGCTGAAGATAGAGAGGACTCAGACTCCAAGGTTGTCCCCCCAGTACAAGAAGTATGCAACGAATGGTACCTGCCTCCTCTTGCACTAGAGCCTCCAGCCCAAGCAGGTTTAGAAGAAGGAAACCCCAGTACCGTGTTTGAGATCAGCCCACAAGCCCCTGTAGGCCCCATTGATTGTCTGGACTCTCGCAAGGAACCGGTTTTAAGCCTGGGTGAAGGAAGTGTGGCTGCTCCTAATGATTCCCATCCACCCGAGGCCAACAGCAGAAGATGTCTATGCAAATGGAGATTCCACAGTGGACAAGACTGAAGTTTGCCTCCCCAAACGGTCAAACCGTCAGCAGCTTCTTGCAAAGTACTCATGTTCTTTGAAATGTTGTTGCCATTGCCTTAAAGCAGGGGTCTCAAACTGGCGACCTCCGAGCTGTTTGCGAAACTATAAGTGCCATCATGCCTCTGCCTGTGGAAGTCATGCTTGTAACTGTCAGCCTTGCAATGTCTCATGGAACTTGTAGTTACGCAACAGCTGGGGGGCCGCCAGTTTGAGACCTCTGCCTTAAAGTGATTGTAAAGTATTGTTTAAATAAATAAATAACAAGCATGTCATACTTACCTGGTCTGTTGCAATGGATTTGCACAGAGCAGTCCTGGTCCTCCTCTTCTCGGGTCCTCTTCGGTGCTCCTGGCCCCTCCCTCCTTAGGTCTGAGGCTACATTCAGATGGCTAAATATTTGTGGCTAGTTTGTTGCATTCAGAGGTAGCTAGACGCCCCCTCTAGATGCAGCAACATTCTGTGCTTTGGTCAGTTTATGTATGGCCAAAACAATTCAAAAACCTCAATTCTGGTTGCACACTGTCTATGTCCTGGGTCATTTGGAGGCTCTATTTGCAGGAAACCATTTGGATGAGTGGTTACGTGTAAACAGCTGGGACACCTGTTAGTGATTTGTACAGAGTACTATTCTCACACCTGCTGCTGGTTGCACACAGTGTATGCAGGCAGAATTTACAACCACCAGCAAGAATCTACTGATTCTGGCCACAATCATTCAGTCATCTGAATGTAGCCACTAAGAAAGTGCTTATTTCTTTTATATACAGTTGCGAGGAAAATTCGATAAAAATGCAATGTAAACGATATATTGACATGTCTTTTTGTTGCTTCAGTAAAAAGCCAGAAGGACATAACGCTTACATTCACCTGTATATGTCAGTATAGTACCACCTTTGAGAAGTTTGGACACTGCAAAACATAAAAGAGGCCAGATCCCCCTAGTGGCTTTATTCCTGCAATAGATCTCAGTGTCGCTGTCCTGAAAGGGTAGGAATCCTCTTCCAAATTTGTTGGATTTTAGAATAGTCTTCATGAGATTCCCTTATCAAGAAGCTGTTGGCAGGTTCATGCTGGATTGCCAGGTCCTGGATAGTTACTCAAGCAGAAAAGTCTCTTCCTAGATTAACCTAAACTCAGTAATTCACTGCGTCAACCCTGCATCTTGACTTTGTCAGCAGCTGCCACTCTGGGGACAGTGTTTTGCAGTGTGAGACTGTTTGTATGTGCAGTGCCTTAACTGACCACCAGATCTCAAGATTTCACTGCAGTAGTTCAGCCTTCCAGACCATACAGAGATCACAGCCTAACTTTGAAGACTTGCCTGTTGGTAAGTATAGGCTGTTCACTGCCCCCGAGAGTGGTTATGGAGGAAAACTCATTTTTGTTATGTCTATGGCCCTTACTTACCCAGTTTACCATTACAGAATTACAACCGATGCTATTGTGCATGAAAATTCAATTTTTCCTGGCAATGTATCCAACACTCTTAAAAGAGGTCCTTTCTCTATCGAGCTGCTGGCAACTCCCCACAGCAGACCTGCTTGGACTGTTTGCAGCTTTACATTTGACAGTGCTCAAGCTGATTGACTCTGGAAAGCATGAAGGTTCTCCTTTGAATTACCTCAGATTATTTATTTATTACAGGTACTTACAGTGGGGACAATAATTATTTGATCCCTGCAGATTCTGTGAGTTTGTCCACTTAAAAAATAAATAAAGAGGGTCTATAATTTTTATCATAGGTGTATTTTAAATGATAGAGACAGAATATCAACCAAAAATCCAGAATAAACACATGATACATTGTAGGCCTGCACAAGGCTGGAATGGGCTACAAGACCATCAGCAAGAAGCTTGGTGAGAGGGAGACAACTGTTGGAGCGATAATTTGCAAATAGAAGAAATACAAAATAACCATCAATCCCCCTTAGTCTGGAGCTCCATGCAAGATTTCGCTTCATGGGGTAAGGATGATCTTCAGAAAAGTGAGGGATCAGCCCAGAACTACACGGGAGGAGCTTGTGAAGGATCTTAGGCAGTTGGGACTACAGTCACCAAACAAACAATTGGAAACACAATACGCCACCATGGATTGAAATACTGCAGAGCCCGCAAGGTCCTCCTTCTCAAGAAGGCACATGTACAGGTCCATCTAATGTTTGCCTATCAACATCTAAACGATTCAGAGAAGGATTGGGAGAAAGTGCTGTGGTCAGATGAGGCCAAAATTGAGCTCATTGGCATTAACGCTACTCACTTTGCTGCATTGAGGGGCCAATGAACTGGGCCATGTGTTGTAAAATCTTGGATGAGAACCTTCTTCCATCAGCCAGAACACTGAAGATGCGTCGTGGATGGGTCTTCCAGCATGACAATGACCCAAAAACATACTGCTAAGGCAACAAAGGACTGGTTCAGGAAGAAGCACATTAGGGTCATGGAGTGGCCTAGCTAGTCTCCAGACCTTAATCCTATGGAAAATTTATGGAGGGAGCTGAAACTTCGAGTTACCAAGGGAAAGCTTAGAAACCTTAAGGATTTAGAGAAGATCGGTAAAGAAGAATGGACCAAAATCCCTCCTGAGATGTGTGCAAACCTGGTAACCAACTACAAGAAACGTCTTACCTCTGTGCTTGCCAACAAGTGTTTCAACACCACGTACAAAGTCTTGTTTTGGTTGGGGATCAAGTACTTATTTTACTCACTGCAACTCAATTTTTAACATTTGTATTGTGTGTTTTTTCTGGATTTTTGGTTGATATTCTGTCTCTAGCATTTAAAATACACCTATGATAAAAATTAAAGACCCGATGCGCATGGGCGGAGCCTGACTGAGCAGACATGCCAGCTTAGAGCTTAGTGTCACGGCTCAGCTTCACCCGGTAAATATTGTTACTCAGTCTGCTAATAATCCCTGCCACTTAATGTAATCTTCTTGGCAGTTCTTGTCTGAAAATAAAGCCAAAAAGTATCAAAGAAGCGCTGCCTCAGGCTTCAGCCAGAATGGCACTAGCTGCATCCTTTCCCCCTAGTACTTCACACTCAGTGAAATCCTCTCAGCGCTCCAAGGTATCTGTGGCAACACAGGGGGAATACGACTCAAATTCATCTATATAAACTTCACAAATTACATCTTTTACAGACCCTGCTCATTGTTCTGTTCTGAGGCAATTTGAAAAAGATGCTTCACAAAGCCTTTAACAGACCTCAGACCATATTACAAACAGTCCTGACTAGGGAAATCAGAGAACTGAGCCAACGCACTGCAAATCTTGAACTCCGGGTTGATAAACTTGAAAATAACACCCAGGTTTATGCAGTTGAATTTGAAAACCTCAAAGAGGAAAACGTCCTTCAATCTCGTTTAGAATATCACGAAAATAGAGCCCTGCGTTCCAATATCTGTGTACGTGGAATACCTGAATCTGTCACTGATTTGCAGGTCACTATGCTATCCCTTTTTCAAGAACTACAGCCTTAAATGCTAGTCGAACTAATGGAGAGGGACAGGGTTCATAGAGCCCTCACACCTCACAAAGCTGATGGACCACCGTGTGATATTGCCAAATTTCACTATTTCCATACCAAGAAACAACTTCTAGCTGCAGCTAGAGCAAAAGATTCACTGATTTTCCAGGGACATACCTATACACTTTTTGCTGATCTATTTCAGCTCACCATCTCTAAGCATCGAGCTTTGAAGCCACTTCTTCAAGTAGAAAAGATGTAGCTGGATAGCCGCACTCCAAATTATTCAACTTTATTTCAAAAGATATAATAAAATCATAGCATCTAGGCTTGTGTACAGACTAACTGCACAGCTGCTGACATGTTTCACACCGAACACGGTGCTTAGTCATAGCTAAATTAAATCTTAGCTATGACTAAGCACCGTGTTCGGTGTGAAACATGTCAGCAGCTGTGCAGTTAGTCTGTACACAAGCCTAGATGCTATGATTTTATTATATCTTTTGAAATAAAGTTGAATAATTTGGAGTGCGGCTATCCAGCTACATCTTTTCTAATTCAGTTCCTGTTGCAAACAGAGCCAGCACCCTGTGGGATTGTGGAGACAGCTGTTTTGGGAGAAGTCATTACCTTGGAGCGGTGATTCTTTGTAAGCCACTTCTTCAAGTTGGCTTTCCATGTTCAATTTGCTTCACTTACCAAGGATCTAAATATGTCTGCTGTTCTGCTGAAGAACTCCCACCTTCTTTACAAAACATCCAGCTTCTAGAATGCCCTCTCAACCAAAGCACTGCACGAAATCGAATAAATTTCAAAAAGGGGAAGTTTTCCTCTAACTGGGAATTTAAATGGCTATGCTCCTCTACAGATCAAAAAAAAATTAATTATAAAAAAGTATTGTTTTATTAGAAAAAAGTTAAAAAGATGAGATGTACAATACACAGGATATGCAAGATGCAGATATTCAATGATAACAATACAGTTGAAAACAACCACTACTCTGTTGGGAAAGATAAGGCAACATAGATAACCATAACTGACCATACAATTGGCATAGAAAATCAAAGCTCTTGCATCCAGATTAAAATATTTGGAAGATACTGCTGCCTCAAGCCAGCCATTTTGGGTCCAGAGTGAAATAGATACACACAAAAGCAGCTAAAGGCCCAAAATAGTCACTCACAAAGGGTGCTCCAAATCCAGTTTAGGGATGTGGGCTAGATATCCTTTCTTTTTTTGACAATAAGCACCATTTAGTAAAGCACGAAACCGAATGGTTACCCGTTCCCTGCAAAAATCAGCTTGTGCTGAAGGAAATAAAATTTGCCAGGGTCAATTAAAACGTGGTTGTTTTTCTTCTCCTATGCCAATTCCTGAGGACTCACCAAAGAGCCTGACAAATAGACTGACTTTTTTCTTTTTGTTTGACTTGATGTCAGGTATTCTTATGTCTTTAACTTCCAACTAACTAGATGTTTGGTAACCTTTTTTTTTTGTCTTACTAGTTTAGAACTGACTCAATGCAAACTTTTTTTGTTTTTTAACTTTTTTGCTGGTCTATTTTTTTTTTTAACTGACAGCAGCGAGTTGTTCGCTATATTTCTTTAAATAGCCTCGAGCTAGTACCGTATTTATTGGCGTATAACACGTGCCGGCAGTGCTCGACGAATACCAGGCGCCAGGTCGCATTGACGACTAGAATTAGCGACCTGGCGCCTGGGGCAGCACAGCTGGGGGTATCCTGTATCCATAGTGCACCCCCCCGCCGCGCGCGCGATTGCGATGGGCCGCGCCGGCCGGTAATTGAGGCCCCGGCTTTGCGGCCTTGTGCAGTCCTATGGTACCTTCTATAATCTGGCGCCCTCTTGTGGTGGCCGTTGGTATGACACCCAGCAATACTAATAAGGCTGTTTAGTTTTCACTGCCTGCCTATCTCCTTCACTTAGAACCCCCAAACATTATATATATTTATTTTTCTAACACCCTAGAGAATAAAATGGCGGTCGTTGCAATCTGTCACACCGTATTTGCGCAGCGGACTTACAAGCGCACTTTTTTGGGAAAAAATAATTTTTTTAATTAAAAAATAACACAACAGTAAAGTTTGCCCAATTTTTTTTTTATATTGTGAAAGATAATGTTACGGCGAGTAAATTGATACCAAACATGTCTCGCTTCAAAATTTTGCCCGCTCGTGGAATGGCGACAAACTTTTACCCTTTAAAATCTCCATAGGTGACATTTAAAAAAATTCTACAGGTTGCATGTTTTGAGTTACAGAGGATGTCTAGGGCTACAATTATTGCTCTCGCTCTACCGATCACGGCAATACCTCACATGTGTGGTTTGAACACCGCTTTCATATGCGGGCGCTACTCTTCTGCAAACAAGCTCGGCGGGACGGGCGCGTTTAAAATTATTATTTTTTTCTTATTTATTTTAACTTTTAATTTTTTCACTGTTCTTTTGAAAAAAAAAATGTGTCACTTTTATTCCTATTACAAGGAATGTAAACACCCCTTGTAATAGAAAAAAGCATAACAGGACCTCTTAAATATGAGATCTGGGGTCAAAAAGACCTCGGATCTCATATTTACACTAAAATGCTTTAAAAAAATTATTGCCATTTGAAAAAATAAATAAATAAAAATGTCCCTTTTTAAGAGCTATGGGCAGAAGTGACGATTTGAAGTCGCTTCTGCCCTGCAATGACTTGGAGACGGGCGGGGGCCATCTTCCCCTCACTCGTCTCCATGTCGTTAAAAAAAAAAAGAAAACCTGGCTCCTAACTTTTTTAGCTGGCTCCTAGATTCCAAGCAAATTTGTCAAGCCCTGCGTGCCGGCGTATAACACGCACCCCAAGTTTAGGAGGGAATTTAAAAGAAAAACACTTTTAGGAGGGAAGTTTAAGGAAAAAATGCCCATTAATGCAGCCTTGTCAGTGTCATTTGCAGCCTTGCATTGCAGCCTTGTCAGTCATTTGCAGCCTTGTCAGTCATTTGCAGCCTTGTCAGTCATTTGCAGCCTTGTCTGTCATTTGCAGCCTTGTCAGTCATTTGCAGCCTTGTCTGTCATTTGAAGCCTTCCATTGCAGCCTTGTCTGTCATTTGCAGCCTTCCATTGCAGCCTTGTCTGTCATTTGCAGCCTTCCATTGCAGCCTTGTCTGTCATTTGCAGCCTTCCATTGCAGCCTTGTCTGTCATTTGCAGCCTTCCATGTCATTTGCAGCCTTCCATGTCATTTGCAGCCTTGTCAGTGTCTTTTTTCCTTTAAAAATGGCGCCGCCGAGATACAGAGCGGATGTCCTGTGTATCTCGGCGGCGCTCAGTAGTTCTCGGCCGTTCTTGGAGGCTTTCGGGTATTTTCGGCCGCACTCTACCGTTCTTGGCTATCTTCGGCCGTTCTCGACTATTTTCGGCTGCACTCGGCCGTTCTCGGCAGCTTTCGGCTTTCTGAAAGCCGCCGACGGCGGCCGAAAATAGCAGAGAACGGCCGAAGATAGCCGAGAACGGCTGAAGATACCCGAAAGCCGCCGAGAATGGCAGAAGAGGTTACGATTGGCGGGGATCGGCGTATAACACGCACCCCCGATTTTCCCCTGATTTTAAGCAGAAAAAAGTGTGTGTTATACGCCGATAAATACGGTATTTGTTTTTTTTATGTTTTCTGTGATGTCTTTTGTTACTTGTATACACCTTACCCCATACCTTCCATCCCTCTTCATATGCTTTCTCATGACACATTGATGGGTATTGAACTTTTTGGGACAACGGTATAATTTCTATTTATTTATTACTTTTTATTGTTGGCAGTGTGAGTGTTCCCTTTGGTGGTGTCTTTGTGCCTCCCAGTTTTCTATCCTCGGATCCCCATTATTATGTGGGCTTCTGACAGTAGCTCTTTGGCCTCTGGTGGATCGCTGGTTTCTCCCACAGTACGCCGTTCTGTTGAGCTATTAGCTGTCTTTATTATTTTACAAATCTTAGTAATATCTGCTCGACAAGAGCCAATTCCTTTCCTTTTCTTCCTGTCTTTCCTTTTTCCTACCCCATATACTGAATTGTATGCGATCATACTGTCAGAACTCAATGTTTTTATTATGCAACTCCTTATATTACCAATATGACCCCCTTAAACATTTTGACTCTAAATGTCCAAGGTCTTAATTTACCACAAAAACGCACTAAAGCATTCTATTCATTTGCCGCAGCTAAAATCCACATTCTTTGCCTACAGGAGACCCATTTTACTGAACAATCTACTCCTAAGTTTTTCTGCTGCTCTTATCCACAGGTATATACAGCCTCGGCAGCTACTAAACAACGAGGGGTTCTTATAGCTGTTCACCGTACAACCCCATTTGTACTTTCATCTGAAATTAAAGATCCTGAAGGCCGTTACCTCATTCCTATTGGTCACATTCCTGATGTTGCTGTAACCACTGTATCATATTAAATCATCAATCATTAAACATCCATTATCATTTCTTTCCCATCTTTTTCATGTAATTGATTCACACAAGTTAGGTACAGTGATATTATGTGGAGACTCAAACCAAGTTCTTTTTTCCCTTCTTGGATAAATCTCCCCTTCTCCCTCCTCCTGTTCCCCTAAGGTCTCATTTGAGCAACTTATCTCTAAGCATAACATGTTAGACTCTTGGCGTGAGCTCAATCCAGCTCGTAAATGCTTTACATATTACTCCCATCCACACAAATCATTTCTAGGTTTGACCACATCTTCCTATCATCAGTTATTACGCCCTTTACTTGGTTCAGTCATAGTGCAGTTTGTACTACCATCTCCTCCCCTATCCCCAGATCCTAGGATTCCTTTTGGTGCATTAACGATTCCATTCTAACTCACCCGTCCCATTGTCTAGATATTAAACATGCTCTCAATTAGACATGTGCAAATCGTTTAGTTCAGAATTAGTTTTTTAATGAATTTTGACGAATTCGTTAATTCCGAAATTTCGAATTAGATGCACTTTTTCCCCCCTATGGGGGAAATGTCTCTGCGCTGTATGGTGCGAATGTGGCCTAGGCACCCCAACCCTCCCTGCCGCTGACAATGCCCCCCCCCCCCCCCACCACCACCGGTAGAGAGGCAGGAGAGCAGAGGACAGATATCTGAAGCCCCTGTGAGTGCCGGGCCATCTCCCGGCGGGGGCCTGACAATGTTGCTGAGACAGAAGATAGAGTATTCGGACACTCAGGCTGCTCCGTCTTCTGTCAGGAGAATGGAATGACATGAGGTAAGGCTGTGTTAAGCCACTAGTAAGGCTGCATTTATGGCACTGGTCAGGCTGCGGTTTATGGCACTGGTCAGGCTGCGGTTTATAGCACTGGTCAGGCTGCGGTTTATGGCACTGGTCAGGCTGTGTTTATGGCACTGGTCAGGCTGCGTTTTATGGCACTGGTCAGGCTGCGTTTTATGAACACTGGTCAGTCTGCGTTTTATGGCACTGGTCACAAACTATTGTCACATTGGTACGCAACACCAGCAAAGATAAAACAATGGTACCCATTGGCTTCGTATCTGTGCTGGAGATGTGGAGAAACCAAAGGAGATATGCTTGGGATTGCCCTAGAATAGCCTTACTGGAGCAAAATCTGCGAATTGATCCTCTGCATCACAGACACTAAGATTAAACTTACACCCGCATGTTGTTTTTCACATATTTCTAATTTCCCTTTGGGTAGATACAAAAGATCCCTAGCCAAACACCTTCTGATTGCCGCAAAATCTTTGATCCCCAAATACTGGAAAATATCGTCAACCCCTTACCTAAGAGGATGGGCCTGCGGCCTCATCGTTTTATGGCACTGGTCAGGCTGCGTTTTATGGCACTGGTCAGGCTGCGTTTTATGAACACTGGTCAGTCTGCGTTTTATGGCACTGGTCACAAACTATTGTCACATTGGTACGCAACACCAGCAAAGATAAAACAATGGTACCCATTGGCTTCGTATCTGTGCTGGAGATGTGGAGAAACCAAAGGAGATATGCTTGGGATTGCCCTAGAATAGCCTTACTGGAGCAAAATCTGCGAATTGATCCTCTGCATCACAGACACTAAGATTAAACTTACACCCGCATGTTGTTTTTCACATATTTCTAATTTCCCTTTGGGTAGATACAAAAGATCCCTAGCCAAACACCTTCTGATTGCCGCAAAATCTTTGATCCCCAAATACTGGAAAATATCGTCAACCCCTTACCTAAGAGGATGGGCCCACACAGTAAACCACATTTTGGAAACGGAAGAAACATTTGCTATAGCAAATGAAACTTCTGTCAAGTTCCATAAAACATGGCCTGCCTGGTTCCAGTTCAAATATTCTGTAGCGTTTGATAGTCTGACGACAGGGTAAATACTTTCTCAGAGCGATTATATCTATCGAAAATGTGACCACTATATATCTGTTTTATGTACCTGTGATACCCCCAAGGGTATTCTTGACCGTTACTTGTGTACTTATTTATTTTTCCTTTTATTATTTAGATCTCATAGTGTCTAATTTTTTTCTGTTTTTTTTTTCTTTATGTTCTAATGAAGTCCCCTTATTTTTATAAATGCAACAGTTGTTGAATATGTTAATTTCGTGATAAATTTTTATGTACTGAGTTCATATGTAACCAGTTTACCTGATGTTGTAAACTGCTGCATTACTTCATATGTTCTCTAACTTTGCTCAATAAGAATCTTTATTGTAAAAAAAAAAAAGGCTTTTAAAGTTGTTAAAGTAGAACATGATTCTCTCTACTGTACATCTCTTAGAGGAAGTGGATGTCTGACCAAGCATATTTATTCTTTTTGGGAGCCTTCCATTCATGGTTCAAGTGTCAGAGTATAAAGCTTGGGCCTTTTTTCTTTTCACCCATAGATTTTGATCATGAGAAAAGTGATCTGGTTGCTGACCATATGCTGTCTGGTCTGTTTCTTCCTCATTTGTTAGTTACATTGCTCCACCTGTTGGTGTTTGTTTTGGATTGTGGCTTTCAACATTTCTCTTTGCCAGCGTGTGTCCAGTCCTAAGGCCCCTTTCACACATGCGGACCATATGTCCGTTTTTCATCCATCCGTTTTTGAAACGTTTATGAAAAACTGACATACATGCATGTCATTGGGATAGCGGGTGTCAGCAGATGAGCATCCGCTGACACCCGCTATTGTCCGCCTCCGCTATTGTCCGATTCTGCAGAAGGAGGAAAACCCTATTTTTTCATCCGTCTGCAGAGCGGATTGGATGAACACGGACAGGCGGTCCGTGTTCATCCGATCTCCCATAGAGGAGAGCGGAGAACTGACAGGGCGGTCCCTGACCAGTGTGCAGGGACCGCCCTGTCATCAGCCGGCTCAGCGGGGATCAGCTGTGCAATCAATACGGATCCGCCCCGTTTGAAAGGGGCATTAAGGTGGAAGCATACACTGACTGTTTCTGAATTCCTGTGTCACAGACTTGTAGAATTAGATGTTACAGTAAGCAAAAAAAATATATTGAACAGTATAATGAACAATTTTTTGGCATGTAGCAGCCTTTCACGACATTTTAAACACAGAGGAACCCTTGAAATTATTTTAATGTTTTGGGAAATCACTACTTAAATCTATAGCTCAGTCTCGCTGTACATTTGTGTGATCAGTAAGTTAAAGAAAGATAAGGAATGAAAATGGGCAATGTGACATGCCGGGCGTATTTCACAGCCAAGCAGTTTGTTAAAAAAAAAAAAAACCCTTACTCTGTACAAAAATATGAACAATAAATGAAGCTAAATATATCGACAAGAAAATAGGGCCCCCTTATAATGGTAAATAATGGTAGAAAAGCCCCTGTGCAGACAGCTAAAAACACCAATGGTATCAGTGGCTATCTATGAGAGGAAAGGTGCTACTGGTTCCATGGATTATGGAAATCTGGCCTTCACCTCTTAAGAGGAACTTCATCTGCGCATGTGAAAAATAAAAGTCCAGCCACAATTACTTGGGGGGGGGGGGGGGTGGACAAGGGGCTGGGGGAGGAATCTTATGAGGGTAACTTCCATTTTCAGGTGAAGGTCCACTTTAAACTTTACAAATATAATTCTGGTTTGAAATGCGATAGATGTACATATCTGTGTTTGTAATATACAGTATATTTTTTGTTTTGTAGGTTGCGCTTAAATTCCCAGCACCTAATAAACCTGGGAATTACCAATACACAGTGTTTTTAAGGTCGGATTCTTATATGGGTTGGGTTCAGATTAAACCTTTGAAGGTAAAGCAGTCTATTCTTTTTTCATTTAAAATAGAGAATTGACTATAATATTTGATAATGTATGCATTACCAAGTTCATTTCCAAACAAAATGTAGTTATGAAATTAAATATGACTTCTCTATTATGCATTTGAGATTTGGGGGCATAGCTTGAAGATGATTAAGAAACCTAGGGTTGTGCCGCCTACAGGAGAAATGGGACCTTAGGCATATAGAAAACTGAGTACCAGCCCCCTTGAGGCTATAGCCCTTCCCACGTCACACCTGCCAGGTTTGCTTAGCATCTTTAGGAGACTGGATGTTACTTTCTGCTACTTTTTTTTTTTTTTTTGACTGAATTGTAAGATTTATTTCAGGCGATTACTCGTTACCCTCTAAAGTAACGGCGTTAAGTAACGCTGTTTACTTTAACTAAGTTAGTTACATCACTGCATGGGACACAGAGTCTCAGTAATCACTGATGGGTTATATAGGGTATCACTAGGTGATTGGACACTGGCACACCCTAGACAGGAAGTTCAACCCCCTATATAACCCCTCCCCTTACTGGGAGTACCTCAGTTTTTTGGCCAAATTCTTAGGTGTTGGTCACGAGTAAAGATGTTCTGTGCTCCACTGGAATATCCTGCACTGGGGCAAGCCATGCAACCTGATACATTCAAGGTGTCTTTTCCAGGCCGAAGTGGATGGTACCCGTGCCTCGTTTCCGAAGAAATTAGGTTTTACCTGTAACGCTCCTCTTTTTAGAGAGCTGGACCCCGGGATCCAGCATTTGTTTTTTTTAGCCATATTCCTGGCGGGGTGCTTTACAGGCCCAGAACTGCGGATCCCCCTATACAAAGGGGGCCCCAGTCTCAGTCAGAAGTTTTTTTCTAAATGGAGCCCACCGCGAGAGGTGAAGATTGGGTCTGTTACACAGAACCCTGCAGCTGGATAAGGTAAGGGAGTAGAATTTTTCTAATTCTAGTAGGTTTCTCCTTTAAGTAAATGTATGCTATGCCTAAAGTCGCCACCGGGGGCTGTCAAGAGCACATACCTTTTCATGCCTGATCTGTCTGTCTCTGTGTCCATGCTGTACGCTCCTCCAAGCCATGCTCCAGGTAGGATGTGGGAAGGGGTTTTTTTTCTTTCAGGGATTCTCCCCACACGGCTTAGGTTTAAGGCACAGGGAAGCGGTTTATATACCGCACCGCATGCTGCCGCCCACCGCCGCCATTATGGGGGCTTCCCATCCACCGACCCTCCTCTCTCCTCCGCCCCAGCCTCCCCTTCATGCTTGTTCCGAGGATCGGAGCCTCGGTTCACGCGGGAAATCGGTCTTTTTTTAAAAATACGGGGGCAGAAAAGGTGGCTGGAGGAGGGGGGGTGGAGTGTTAACACGACACCGGCGTGGTTAGACATCCACATCGCAGGCTACACACAAGCTATAAAGTGCACTCTTTTATAGGTAAACACAGCTTATGGAGGGACACAGAGCAGACGTGCGCATGTGAGTGTGGGGGACACAGGTATTCCCAGGCAACATTTACTTAGGCACCAGACTGAGACTTGGTAGCAGCGGCAGTTGCTGAACTACATTGCTCAGCAGTCAGTGCCTTCTGGTAGAACCTCTGCCTTTGTTGCTTGGCACTATGGGCAGAAGAGGTACAATTACCCCGAAAAATAGGGGCTCTAAGCAGCACCCCCCCCCCCCCGCCCGAAGGACCTGGGGAGGCTGGCCAGGGTAAGCCGTCAGAGTCAGGGGCTGCAACTGCTTCAGCCCCTGTATACATTACTCAGGAGGTTTTTTCCTCAACCATAAATGGATAAGAGGAAAGAATAGTGGCCTTAATCGCATCTTTACTCAGTGGAAGAAAATGCATTAGGTCCCCCTCTGCCACGCAGGACCCTAAAACAGAGAAACTCTGGGAAAAAGGAGAGGCTCATAGGATTGGGATGAAACTGATGACTCCTCTTCTGAGGAATCAAGTGGAGAAGGGCCCTCTTCAACTTCTCAGGATGATTTACAATTGTATAATTTACAATTTACAAAGATGTGGGGTATACCGACAATTGACACCACCATATCCTCCGTAAATAAAAGTCTGACTTGTCCTGTTGACAACGCTCAGATGCTTAGGGATCCAACTGATAAGAAATTGGAATTCCTGTTAAAAAACGTTTTTTCTCCTTGGCAAGTTCAGTGGCTCAAGCTGCAGTGGAAGCAATCAGAGTTTGTCAATACAGACCATGTTTAACAGGTGCTCAAAGTTTTACCTGAACAGCAAGCCCGGGGGTTGGCCAACCTACCAGCGGCTTTGTGTTTTGCAGTTGATGCAATCAGAGATTCTATGCTCCAGACCTCTCGCCTTACGCTTGGGTTGGTGCATATGCATAGAATCTTATGGTTGAAAAATTGGTCAGCCGAATCACCATGCAAGAAGCTTCTGGCTGGATTTCCCTTTCTTGGTGCAAGGCTGTTCGGGGAGGATTTGGACAATTATATCCAAAAGATCTCTAGTAGGAAAAGCACCCTCTTGTCAGTTAAGAAAGGGAGTAAATGTCCCTCTTTTAAACGTGCTCTTTCCCCAGTGCCAGGAGCATCAGCCTCCAGGCAGTCGCGATGGCCTCCTCCATCAGGCTCAAGAATTGCATTTCAGAGTCAACCCCAGGAACAAAAGAAGTCCTGGGGTCCTGGCTAAAGCCTCTTTATGAAGGGGCGCCCCCGCTCACTCGAGTGGGGGGAAGACTGCTACAGTTCTCAAGGGTCTGGCAGGAGGATTTTCAGGACAGATGGGTGGTCTCCAAAATAACACTAGGTTACAAACTAGAGTTCTGAGAATTCCCCTCTCCTCGTTTCCTCGGATCAAATGTTCCCAGAGACCCAGAGAAAAAGAAGTCTCTCTTTCTAGCGCTGGAACTAAAAAGTTATCGTGGTAGTTCCCATACAAGAGCAGGGATTGGGGTTTTATTCAAACCTTTTCACGGTACCAAAGCCAAATGGAGATGTCCGACCCATTCTAGATCTCAAAGATCTAAACCGATTCCTAAAAGTACGGTCCTTTCGCATGGAATCAATCCGATCGGTAGTCTCCATCCTACAAGAAGGAGAACTTCTGGCATCAATAGACATCAAGGATGCATACCTGCATGTACCTATTTTCCCCGCTCTTTAAAAATATCTGCGTTTCGAAGTAGAAAAACGCCACTTTCAGTTTGAAGCTATGCCTTTTGGGCTAGCTACTGTGCCTCGGGTGTTTACAAAGATATTGGCTCCTCCTCTGGCCAGATTAAGATCCCAGGGTATAGCGCTAATAGCGCACCCAGACGACCTGCTCTTGATAGACGGTAGCCCGCTTGGACCAAAACTTGGTCACCACAGTCAACTACCTGGAATACCTAGTCTAGTCCAGTAAGAAGACTAGAGTATTTGGGTCTGGTCATAGATACAGCCCAGAAGAGAGTATTTTTACCCCAGGCAAAAAATCAGTGCCATAAAAGAACTGATTCAGGTAGTCAGGGCAAAGAAGGGTCCTTCTATTCGCCTTTGTATGAGGCTGCGGGGGAAGATGGCTTCATTCGAAGCAGTTCCCTATGCTCAGTTTCATTTGAGACTGCTGCAAAACAGTATCCTTTCTGCCTTGAACAAAAGGGTCCAGGCGTTAGATTTTCTGATGTGTCTGTCTCCTACAGTGCGTCAGAGCCTCAGTTGGTGGTGGATACCCAAGAATCTGCAAAAAGGAAAATCTTTTTTACCAGTTACCTGGAGAGTGGTAACAACAGATGCCAGTCTTTCGGGTTGGGAAGCAGTTCTGGAACAGTCGACTGTCCAGGGGAGATGGTCCAAGACCTGGCCCATCAACATTCTGGAGATCTGTGTGGCATATCTAACCCTAAAGGCCTGGACGCTCAGGTTACAGGGTTGCCCTGTCAGGATCCAGTGCGACAATGCCACAGCAGTGGCTTATATCAATCACCAAGGAGTCACCAGGAGTCGTGCGGCTCGGCAATCTTCATTCTGGGGGTAGAGAACTGGCAGGCAGACTACTTAAGTCGCCGTCAGTTAATCCCAGGGGAATAGTCTCTTCACCCCAACATCTTCTTGGCCATATGCCAAAGATGGGGGGTTCTGGATGTAGATCTTTGTTTCCAGGTTCAACAACAAGGTCGACAACTTTGTATCAAGAACAAGGCATCCTCTTGCATGCGGAACAGATGCGTTGGTGACTCCGTGGCATCGGTTCTCTCTGATTTATGCGTTCCCTCCTATTCTGCTACTACCACGACTTCTTTGCAGGATCAGGCAGGAAAAGAAGTCGGTGCTTCTGGTGGCCCCAGCGTGGCCCAGAAGAGCTTGGTATGCAGAAATAGTAAAAATGGCATTAGGTTCCCCGTGGACCCTACCGTCAGGTCCAGACCTGCTATCCCAGGGTCCAGTGTTCCATCCTGCCTCACAAATGCTAAATTTAACGGTTTGGCTATTGAAACCCATGTTCTGATGAGTCGTGGGCTTTCAGGCCCTGTAATTTCTACCTTGATTAATGCAAGGAAGCCAGCTTCCAGAATGATTTATCCTAGAGTCTGGAAAGCATATGTCTCCTGGTGTGAATCCAGGGGTTGGCATCCCAGAAAATATATCATAGGTAGAATCCTTGACTTACTGCAAATGGGGTTAGAAATTAATCTGGCCTTGAGTACCATCAGGGGCCAGGTCTCAGCCTTGTCAGTATTGTTTCAACGTCCACTTGCTTTGGATTCTTTGGTCCGAAGCTTTATACAGGGGGGTAACACGCCTTAATCCTCCGGTTAAGGGTCCCCTAAACCCCTGGGACTTGAATTTGGTTCTGTCAGCTTTACAGAAGCACCCTTTTGAACCGATACGTCAAATTCCCTTGGTCCTATTGACAAGAAGTTAATTTTTCTGGTAGCCATTTCTTCTGCTAGAAGAGTATCAGAATTAGCAGCTCTTTCCTCTAAAGAGCCATATTTAATCATGCACAAGGATAGAGTGGTATTGCGCCCTTAACCTAGCTTTCTACCGAAGGTGGTTTCAGGTTTTCATCTAAACCAAGATATTGTTCTGCCTTCTTTTTTTCCAGATCCCTGTTCTACGGAAGAAAGGTCACTACATTCTTTGGATGTAGTGAGAGCGACTGCTCAGATTCGCAAAACAGATGTTTTGTTTGTGTTGCCAGAAGGTCCTAATAGAGGACAGGCAGTGTTGAAATCTACCATTGCTAAATGGATACGACAAGTTATTGTTCAAGCTTATGGTTTGAAGCAGAAAGTTCCGCTTTTCAAATCAAGGCGCACTCCACAAGGGCTATTAGTGCTTCGTGGGCAGTGCATCACCAGGCCTCTATGGCTCAAATCTGCAAGGCCGCAACCTGGTCTTCAGTCCATACATTCACCAGATTTTATCAGGTGGATGTGAGAAGGCATGAGGATATCGCCTTTGGGCACAGTGTACTGCAGGCAGCGGAACAAGGTCCTCAGGTCTGATTACACCCTACTTGTTGTTCCCCTCCCCTCAGATAGCATTGCTCTGGAACATCCCATCAGTGAATACTGAGACTCTGTGTCCTTTGATGTACAAGAAAGAAAATAGGATTTTTATAACACCTTACCTGTAAAATCCTTTTCTTCTGAGGTACATCACGGGACACAGAGGTCCCTCCCCTCTTCTAATACACTTATATTGCTTTGCTACAAAACTGAGGTACTCCCAGTAAGGGGAGGGGTTATATAGGGGGTTGAACTTCCTGTCTAGGGTGTGCCAGTGTCCAATCACCTAGTGATACCCTATATAACCCATCAGTGATTACTGAGACTCATCCCATGATGTACCTCAAAAGAAAAGGATTTTACAGGTAGGCTGTTATAAAAATCCTATTTTTCGAGTTTCTGAAGATTCAAAATTCGGAAATTTGAAAATTATAAATTTCGGAAATTCTACGTTTCAGAAACTCGAAGTTACGGAATTTCTACGTTTCGGAAATTCGAAATTTCATAAATTTGGAAATTTGAAAATCCAAAAATAAGAATGAAAATCTGAAAATTCAAAACAATAAAAATCAGAAAATTTGAAAACCCCAAAATCTGAAATAATAACTAACTAATAATAAATATAAAATTATAGGTATTGGAATTTCCTTTCAAATTTGGCTGTTAGTGAACATAACAAGTACGAATTTATCCGAAGTTACGAATTATCTGAAATAACGAATGCCATATCTAAATGAATGGAACGTAACAATCTAATTATAATAAATAACAATAATAAAACCTTTATTATTATTATTTATTATTATTCATTTGTTCCATTCCATTTGTTTAGATTGGCATTCGTTATTTCAGATAATTTGTAACTTCAGATGAATTTGTATTCGTTACGTTCACAGACAAATTTGAAAGGAAATTGCAATACCTATAATTTAATAGTTATTATTAGATGTGAGGGGGAAAGTGTTGGGTGTCAGCACCACAATACAAAAAAAAAATTTTTTGAAATATGCACCTAAAATTTGTGGAAACTAATAACAATGCAAATATATATATATATATATATATATATATATATATAAATGGCGCAAAGGAATCGGTACAAAAATCAAATGTCAAATTAATAATATACACACATCTGATTAATAAAGTGCACAATATAATAAACCATCAAAAATTTCCATAATAATCATATGTGAACAAATGTTCTTGTGTATGCTCCAACACCGTGAAAAATAAAGTGCAAACACGCTTCAATAAACTTGCTTAAAGTGCAGATCGCCTCAGCCACACAGTGACCTTAAAAGCATGACTGTAGCTCCTTTGTGCATCCAATTCCAATCAAGCAATCATATATGGAGGAAGCTTAATCCCAATCCACTTTGCAGGTATACAAATGTAGGTGTCTTCACCTTAGAACCTCTCCACTTCATATATCAACTTGCATCAAGTAGGTCTGTAAAATAGTTTCCCAACAAAGAGCCACAGAAGGCAGGATATAGTGTAATACTGCTTTATGTTTTATTGCTTAAAAAGAGCACTTGCATAGTCCAGCATGAAATCACAAACAATCCGCTCAGGGGGAAGCAGAAACCGGTCCGAAGCCGGTATAAATCTCGAAATGTGCGTGGTGCATCCCAGCTGTGCAAGCAATAGTATAGGGCTCCTGTGGTTGTAGCATCAGGCCTCACCTCTATACATTTCACCCTAGAGCGCGCGTCATCAGGAAGTCTGACTCTATTTTCTCTGAGCCTAAATAGCAGCAAAAATGTCTTACGATTGGTCAGGATCATTAACAATGCTTTCTATATACAAAAAAAAATAAAACGTTTTTGGACTCAAAAAAACTATTAAAATACGGATTCTGCTTACCCTTCGGGCGTATACAATCACTTAAAAGAAGTGCATCAGCTCCCCAATATGCAATACCAGCATGACAGAAGGAGAAAGTAACTAGGGGACAGAAATACTAAGTATTTAAGAAACAAACTAATCTCTTGCCTCTGTTTTCCCCCTTCCCCATACACTACCCGGGCGTTGTGTATATCTATTGGAGATTACCCAAGAGCGCAGAAAGCACTCAGCTTAAACATAACTGGCCTACAGGGGTTAAATACATCTAACTCCTGACAAACAACTCTTTTTTTAAAAGGAAAGGGAAAAGGGAAAAAAGGAAGAAAAAAATAAATAAATAAATAACCACAAAATTGTAGGACAAACTAATCGGGAAACACCCCTCTTAGGGCTGCCTGTCTCTATTCCCTGAAATGCCACCTAAGAGCACCCACACACAGAAGGCGAAAAGAGGGTCAGCCGGGGGAACCACAAAAAACACCTCATTTACAGCAAAATCCAGCCCTACCCAAAAACAGACATAACGGGATTCTTTGAAAACCCGAACCCACAAATACTGCTGGAAAACTCTATGATGTCTGAGCAGGATTTTGGGGCTTCACAACAAGAAGCAGAAGTAATATCAAACAATAGCCCTGAAAATGACATACTACATAACATACTGCACATGGAGGGAGCCGCTGGAGGACAAAAGTGGGATATACAATCATACATTAAATCATTACCTACAAGAGAAGACATGGACAAATACGTCTATAGGTTGGAAACATCCTATAAGACTGAAATACAAACAATAAAAGCATCGGTAATGGACACCCAAAGTAGAGTGGAAACTATCAGTTCTAATATTGAGAGCATAAATCAAAGAATCCTAGACTTGGAGGAAAAAAATCAAGAATCTGACAGACATTTAGTTCAATTAATGAATATAAATGATGAAATGGAGAATAGAAGCAGGCGTAACAATATCAGGGTCAGAGGAATGCCAGAAACAATAGTGCCAGATGAATTGAAAAACAAGCTACAAGAAATATTCAACACAATTCTGAATCGACCGAAAACAACCCCCATTGAAATAGACCGAGCCCATAGAACACAGGGACCTAAGGATAAGGATCCAGTAAAGACTAGAGACGTAATCTGTAGAATACATTTTTTTCAGGTCAAGGATAGCATTATGGCAGAGGCTAAGAAACAGAGAAACTTTGAGTTTGAGGGTACCCCACTGATACTCCTACAGGACTTATCCAAATATACCCTGATCAAGAGGAAAGCAATGAAACCACTGTTGGATGTATCAAGAGGAAAACACATATTATATAAATGGGGCTCCCCATTCCAAATAATAGTTCATCAAAATGGCCGGAAAAACGCATTTCGAGACCTGGAAGATCTTCCAGATTTCCTAAAAAACCTTGATCTACCCCCAATGGACTTACCAGAATGGCCACAATCATATTCGGACAATTTAAGGGGAACATACAGAAGAAGATAGACTCAATGGGATGGGATGGGGGGCTGGTGGAGGGGGGAGGAGGGAATGAGTAATTGGGCAGTTCCCTTTTTTTTTATTTTTTTTTTTACTTTTGGGGGGGTTTTTGGGGGGTTTTTTTTTTTACTTTTGGGGGGTTTTTTTTATTTATTTTTTTGATATATATGTATATATTTATAATTCATATCACAAAAATGGAACACAATATGCACTGAATTTCGTATATGTTTAATATTTTATAAAGGGATACCATAATGTGTAGCGTAAGCACAGATAAGATAATCTTGAAAATATTACACAATTTAATACCGTAATGAGTTAGGGTTTTTATTTTATTTTTTATTTTTTTTTCTTCCTTTTTTTTTGGTCCACACTGGACAAGAATACATAAATAGATCACAAGAATCACGAGTACTTTAAATTCCCCCCCCCCTCCCCTTTTTTTTTTTTTTTCGATATATATGTATATATTTTATCACAAATAATGGAACACAATATGCACTGAACCTTGTATATGTTCAATATTCATAAAGGGACACCACAATTTATGGCGCAAGCACAGATAAGATAAGTTTGAAAATATTATATAATAGATACTGGAGTGAGTTGTTTTTTTTTTTTTTATGGTCCACACTGGACAAGAATACACAAATAGATCACTAGAATCACGAGCACTTCAAATTACCCCCCCCCCCCCCCTTTTTTTTCCCCTCCCTCTTTTCCCTCCCCTCGCCGACTCCCCCCCCCTCCATCCCTACATATAGATCTAAAAATCTTTGTTAAATTTTTTTTTTTTTCCTCCAAAACAAAACTCATCAGGGAAGGAACTAAATATAAATTAAAGATAATTAAAGGACTGGGGAGGGCACCGTCTTGCTGGGGAAGGCTTCACGTACCCCAACTAGGGACCTTATAAGTAAGGGTAGACTTAATTAAGTCATAGGTAAAGATTATTAACGTATGCTGAAGGAATGGTATGAATGTGAATGTTTTAGGGACTAACAACCTTCAAACATTAAGTGGGTTTTTTGTTTTTGTTTTTTTTCCCCTCCTCTTCCCCTTTCCTACTCTCCTTTTTCCCTCCCCCCCCCCCCCCCCCCTGTTCTTCCCTCTGAATTCTCACAATGATAAAAATATGCTCATACAATGCTAGAGGACTAAATGTACCCTCTAAAAGATCCCAGATCCTATACTCCCTACATAGACAGAATGTGGGTATTATTATGTTTCAAGAAACACACTTTCGTTCAGATCACATACCCAACACAAAAACGGGACACTATCCAACATGGTACCACGACTCTTTCCCATATTCAAAATCCAGGGGAGTCTCCATTGCAATACACAAATCAATACCACATCAGGTTTTAGAGTGTTACAAGAATAAAGATGGAAGAGGATTATTACTGAAGGTCTCTATTTATGGTAAGAAATACACTTTCATAAATATATACCTGCCTAATCAGGACCAGATTGAATTTGGGACACAACTTATACCAAAACTGATGGAAAGGGCAGAAGGAACAACAGTAATTGGTGGAGATTTCAATTTCGTCTTTGACAGGGAACTAGATACGACAGCCCCCCCAATTAAAGAAAAGAAAAACATAAGGAAAAAATTTACAGAAATGATGAATAGACATCAATTAATGGATATATGGAGAATCGATCACCCCCTTGAAAGGGATTATACTTTTCTCTCAAAAGTTCATGGAACTTACCACCGACTCGATTATTTCCTGATAAACCAATCAGGAATGGCCGAGATAACTCTACCTAAAATAGGAAGCGCAGTTTGGTCAGACCACACACCTATCTATATAACATTAATAATAGACAATATAAGGAAGACTAGAGGGTCCTGGATACTTAATGATAATTTACTATTTGATGAAATATGTATAACAGAAATCAGGTCAGCAATATCCAATTTTACAACAGATCATATAGGTGATACTACATCTCTCCCCAACCAATGGGAAACCCTAAAATGTATCTTACGTGGTTTATTTATAAAACATGGGGCGAGATTAAAAAAGTTAAAGGGAAATCAGACAGTACAATTAACAAACGATATTAAAAAACTAGAAAAGCAACATAAACTAAACCTTTTACAAGAAACATTAAAGCAATTAAATAAACAGAAAACGGAACTTAGAATACTACTAGACGAACAAACCCTACAAATTAGAGACAAAATGAGATCCCTACATTACCATCAAGGTAATAAACCCGGTAAAGTACTAGCAAACACACTACGTCAACGTACAAACCCTACATCTATTATTAAAATTAAAACTGAACAGGGCACCTATGCCCAAGATCCAAAGGGTATTGTGGAGACCTTTCGGAGCTTTTACTCCAGGCTATACAATATTCCGAACGAATCAGCCCAAAAAAGCCCCCAAATCTTTAGACATAAAGTACAGGAATATATAAAAGAGAATCCGCTACAGACCCTAACAGATATAGATAAAACACAACTAGAGGATGAGTTCTCTGAACAGGAAATTAAAGTAGTAATAGACGGACTGGTAATAGGGAAAAGTCCAGGACCGGATGGTTTTACCCCCCGATTTTATAAACAGTTCAAAGATCTATTAATCCCAATCATGAGGCATCTATTTAATGGTGTATCAAGGGAACAACCCTTTGTCCCACAAGGGATGCAAGCGTTTATTTCCCTCATACCCAAACCCGAAAAGGACCACACCATATGCGGAAACTACCGTCCCATCTCGTTAACAAACATGGATCTTAGAATCTACTCAAAGGTCATATCAAACAGACTCACCCCCATACTCCCAAAATATATCCATTTAGATCAAACAGGATTCGTAAAGGGGAGGGAGGCCAGAGATAACACTCTAAAGACGGTAACACTGATAGAATATGCTCAGAGACACACCATCCCATCCTGTCTTTTGGCAGTGGACGCCGAGAAAGCATTTGACAGGGTGGGATGGTGTTTTCTCGAAGAGACACTTAAACAATGGGGAGTAGGCCCAGTCTTATTAGAAAAAATTATGGTGTTATATCGAAAACCCATTGCCAGAATAAGAATGGCTGGAGAAATATCTGAGCCGATTAAAATAACCAATGGAACCAGGCAGGGGTGTCCCCTGTCTCCCCTATTGTATGTGTTGGTTATGGAACATTTGGCAATAGCCATTCGAAATAATCCTAACATACAAGGACTGAAAATACATCAAACCGAATATAAAATCTCTATCTACGCGGACGATCTAATGGTTTATATTACTAATCCTACGATAACGCTCCCCAACTTGATACACGAGTTTGAGAGGTTTGCAGGGGTAAGCTACTTTAAAGTAAATTATAATAAATCTGAGATGATGGACATTTCACTTCCCTTAGAGAAAATGGAATTAATTAAGACTAACTTCCCCTTCAAATGGCAATCACTAGCAATCAAATATCTAGGAATTTACATCCCTAAGGAATTAGATAAACTATATGAGCTTAACTATCTCCCAATTATAGCTAAAATAACAAAAACGCTTCAGCAATATACAAAAGGGACTTATACATGGATGGGAAGAATAAATATAGTGAAAATGGATATATTACCTAAGATACTATATATATTCCAAGCTATTCCACTTTTCCCTGCGAAGAGTATGCTAAATCAATTAAGGAAGGTGATTGGAAGTTTTGTTTGGGCGGGAAAACCCGCAAGAACAAGCAGGTCAACACTAACCCGTACTAAAGAAGAGGGAGGACTAGCATTACCAGACCTCATGATATACCTAAAAGCGGCTCTAATAACAAGAATTGTAGACTGGTTCCAAAATAAGGATTCTAAACAATGGGTCAGCTTGGAGGAAGATACCACGGCCATTAGATTGAAATCACTACCATGGGTCAAGAAAGAAGAGCGCCCCCCGGACAGCGAAATGTCATATTTTGTAGTTCGGACTATGAAGGTGTGGGATGGACTGGTAAGAAAGGGCCAGGGATTCTCATATATAGGTCCAATGACCCCTATATTTGATAACCCGGGATTCCCACCAGCAATGAAAACAGGAACCTTTTTGAAATGGAATAAAAAACAAGATACTAGAATTTGGGAGATAACTGAACACAATAAGTTAATACCCTTATAAGCCATTGGTATAGAATATAAAAACAACTGGATACAATATTGGCAACTATACAAATACATATCCTGTATAGCAAAAGAAGAGATACTTAATAGACCCCTGACAAGCTTTGAAGAAATTCTGATAGAGAAAGAAAAACCAACACATAACCTGTCGGATATATATAAATATTTAATGAACAACAATAATACACAAGAGATAACATATATAAAAAAATGGGAAGAAGAAATAGGAATAAATATTCCCAAACATAAATGGAAGGAAGCATTTGGAATAATACATAAATTATTAAAATCCAGTAGACATCAGGAAAGAAACTATAAACTCTTGGTTAGATGGTACAGATGCCCAATAGACATGCATAAAATAAATCCAGAAAACAAAGACACATGTTGGAGATGCCAAAAAGACATCGGAACAATGTCACATATCTGGTACTACTGCCCCGGAGTTTATAGCTTCTGGGAACAAGTATATAAAACATATACAGTAATGACAGGAATAGAAATTCAACCAGAGATCTTGATGTCAGTACTATCAATGAATATGGGATCGGCAAAAAAGGTTAGGAAAAGTATCCTGAAATGTTTTATTACCGCTGCACGCACTATAATAGCTAGAAAATTGAAAAATAGTGTAAGCCCTGATATAAAAGAATGGGAGATGGAAATGAACGAAATGTGTGCAATAGAAACAAGATGGGAAATTGAAAAGGAGTATAAAAAAGAACAAAGGAATGTATGGCAGACCTGGACTGAATTCAATATTCGACAGCCCAGATGGAGAGAACAAATACAAATATAATGAGAAAAAAGGAAAGCGAGAGGGCAGATGGAGGGAAGAAGGGAGAGGGATAAGGCTGACATAGGCGACCTCTTCCATTCTTTCCTTTATAAACATTCCCCCCCCCCTTTTTTTTTTTGGATGAATGAATTGGTAGTAGGGAGGGAGAGAATGTTAAAGAATTAATATTAAGATTTAACGTAATATGAAGGAGCATATGAGGTTATATTTATATTGAAATACGGTAATTATATATGCTGAGATATAAAGTAAATGTAACAATTAGGATATTTGTGTGTAAGAACAATGTAAAATTGTTTGTAAAGGAAAATTTTGATAAATAAAGATATATAAAAAAAAAAAAGAAGTGCATCAGAAATACTTGTAAAACATAATTAAAAAAAAAATGACAAAACCGTTCCAAGCTGAATACAGCCTAAGGAGATATTCCCTACTGATAGTTATGCAGACAACCTCATAAAATATGAACATAAGAGAAAAAAAGGTGCCAATACTACTGTAGTTAACATACATTTGTAAATTTTTAGATTTAGGCTATACTATTGCTTGCACAGCTGAGATGCACCATGCACATTGCGAGTTTTATACCGGTGTCGGACCGGTTTCTGCTTCCTCCTGAGAGGATTGTTTGTGATTTCATGCTGGACTATGTAAGTGCTCTTTTTAAGCAATAAAACATAAAGCGGTATTACACTATATCCTGCCTTCTGTTTCTCTTTGTTGGGGAGCTATTTTACAGACCTACTTGATGCTAGTTGATATATGCAGTGGAGAGATGTTATAAGGTGATGACACCTACATTTGTATACCTGCAACGTGGATTGGCATCCAGCTTCCTCCATTTATGATTGCTTGATTGGAATTGGATGCATAAAAGAGCTACAGCATTGAATGAAGGAGTCCTTCCCATTAGCCATGCTTTGAGGTCACTGTGTTGCTGAAGCGATCTGGTGAACACATTTTGTTATCACTTCGGGTGAAGGACTTTAAGCAAGTTTATTGAAGCACGTTTGCACTTTATTTTTCACGGTGTTGGAGCATACACAAGAAGAATTGTTCACTTATGATTATTATGGACATTTTTGATGTTTTATTTTATTGTGCACTTTATTAATCAGATACACAGTGTATATTATTAATTTGACAGTTATTATTAGTTAGTTATTATTTCACAGATTTTCTTTCTTTTTTTCAGATTTTCAAATTTTCAAAAATACGCGAATTTGAAAATTATGGAATTCGAAATTCGGAAATTTGAAAATTAGAAAATTCGGAAATTTAAAAATTCGGAAATCTGAAAATTTCGAAATTCGGAAATTTTGAAAATCTGAATTCCGAACTTTAGAATTTCCAAAAAAAAGCAAAAAAAAAAACGAATGAAACGAAAACGAACACATTTTTTGTCAGTGCACATGTCTACTCTCAATAATTATCTCATTAATAACACTTTTACAGATATTTCCCCTCTCACTCTTTGGGAAGGCCATAAACCTTTAATTCGAGGTACACTTATCCGGCAAGCATCATATCTCAAACGTAAGCTTCTTCACCAAAAATTAGAAAATGGCTTCAATCTGTGTCACAATGCATTCCAAAATTCTCCCTCCCTATTACTAAAGCTAAGTTGAGCCCGTTTAGAATTCGATCTGTTTCTCACTGACTGCAGATAAATGATTACGTAAATCACAACACCTTTATTACCCCAAAGCAAACAAACCAGATACCCTATTAGCTCGAACATTACGCTCACTGCAAAAACCTATGAGATCTGTGTGACCCAAATGAAACCATTATTCATACACAAGTAACCTGTCAAAATTTTACGCACATGCTGCTGCTGATTCCCTTTTTTTTTCAGTCATCGTGGCTATTAAGGCTTTAAAACTTAAAAAGTCCCAGACCAGATGGATTTTATGTTTCCTACTACAAGAAATTTAATGATATATTATCTCCTATTCTAATTGAGGCCTTCAATACATTCGCTCAGAATCCTTAATGACCATAATTTCCATGCTTCCCAAATCTAAATCTGATAGAACCTCTTGGACAAATTACCGTCCTATTTTTACATTTTTAGATGTCTACCTGCGTGTTTTCTATCGCTTGATGTAAGAAAAGCATTTGACACTGTCTCATGGCCATACAATATATTCTTCAAAAATGGGGGTTTGGACCACATTTTTTTAAGTGGATTTCATCCTTATACGACAAGCCGAATGCATTTATAAAATATGCTGGTTTTAAATCGGACTCTTTGCCTATTGGAAGAGGCAACTGTCAAGGATGTCCTCTCTCCCCCCTTCTATTTGCACTCCTCATTGAACCCTTGGCCCATTTATTTAGATCTGATCCAAACATAAAAGGTATTGAATTAGTTGGATGTCATCATAAAGTTAGTTTTTTTTTTTTTGCAGATGTGCATCTTAGGCGCCATTTACACAGAACGCTGCTAAACCTACGTTCAGAGGCAGTTGGATGCTTTTTTTCAACTGCCCCTGAACTAATTTCATGTTATCCTATGTGACCATGTACACAGTCTCATTTATTGCCGTTTTAGGCAGTTGCGTCTAATAGCGTTTCTTCGAATGCAAAAAAATGGGTTCAGACACAGAAGTTTCTGACGTTTCAGACGCCAAACGCGGCCAAAACGAGGCAACCCACGTTTAGCCGCGTTTTGTTTATAGGCGTTTTTCATTTTTGCCCACAAAAAAAAAGATATATTTTTTTTAAACGCTTCTAAATGCAAACACAACAAAACTCGGAAAACGCAGCATGTAAACACGGCAAAATGGATGTTTTAAACGTGGGTTACTATCCGTCAAGTTAAATCATTCAGTAGAGGTTGTAAAAATGTCCCGTGTACATGGGGCCTTACTCTTCTCGTTATCTCCCCATATCACAGCACCTAATCTCCTCTGTCCTAAACTGTTTTGCACACATTTCGGGCTTAACAGTTAACTATCAAAAATCGACTGCACTCAACATTTCCTTGCCTCCTTCAGACCTTCAGCTTGCTAAAGATTCTCTTCCCTTCTCTTGTTCTCATAGACTTCTATACCTAGGAATACAACTCACTCCTAAGATAACTGACTTATACTCAGCTAACTTCCCTCCATTACTAAAACAGGTTACTGAATTATTATCACAATGGTCCTCTATCCTGGATAGGCAAAATTAATGTAATTAAGATGGCTATATTGCCCAAGTTTATATATCTTTTTAGAGTCTTGCCCATCCCAATTCCATCTAATTTTTTATGGCTTATACAGCGCAGAATTATCTCCTTTATCTGGGATAAAATGAAACCTTGAACCTCTAAATCCACAATGCTGCAGAGGTTTACGTCTCCCAAATATTTCTGCTTATTATCATGCTGCACACCTTGCACATTTACCAAAATACCATGCAGTTATAGAAATGTCTAAATTGGTAACAATTGAGTCTATTGAATGTGACCCTGTTTCAGTATCTAACATGTTATGGTTAAGACCAACTGATCGTACTTTTATTCACAATCCTATCACAAAACATTCTTTATATATCTGGGACAGATTCAAAACTTCTCTTGGCCTTCAATCTCCTCATTTACCGCTCCTTTCTTTTGTTAAAAATCACACTTTTTACCCTGTCTGGATTGCTCCTAATTCTTTCAAAGCATGGAATACAGCTAATTTATCTTGTTTATATAATTTGGTATCTGCCTCCTCCATACATTCTTTTCCTACTTTGTGTGATACATTTGGACTTCCTCAATAGGAACTGTTTCGATATTTGCAAATCAACATTTTTTTCCAACCTTATCTCACTTCCAACTCCCAACTATCCCAGATTTTGCTTTTTGAACGCATATGTATTTCTTGTTTTGTTTCTCTATAAGCACATTTTAGCTAGTACTAACACTGGTCCCCCCTCATATGTCTCCAAATGGGAAATAGACCGCTCAGTTAATGCTACTGAATTGTTTAGCATATGATCTGCCACTAAGACTGCTTCTTCTAATGTTGCTGTGGAAACTTTAACTTTAAGGTGCTAACCCGTTGGTATTTGGTCCTCGCTAGAATATCGAAATATGCTTCTGATTACCCTGGAGCTTATTTTCGTGGCTGTTCAGAGTCTGGCACTCAACTTCATATTTGGTGGGATTGCCCTATTGCCCAAAAATTCTGGAAGGCAGTTTTTGACTTAGCCTTCAAAATCTTTGATACACCTATACAGCCCAATCCTACTACAGCCCTATTAAACCTGAAACCTGATGGGTTCATACAGAATCAATTTTGTCTTCTTTTACAGCTCATAACAGCCGCAAAACAAACATTTGCTAAGGCATGGCTAAGGCATAAACTAAATATTTAATTCTAGCTAAAACCATACACAGAACTAATAAAGCTCTTCTTATTAATGCTAAAATGGAAACAATTGAAAGAGATCGAATTGGTCAATTTGAGAAAGTTTGGCTTTCTTAGGTAAAGTGTAACTCCACTTTTGTTGAGAAAAAAACATTCCCCTCTGGGTGATCTATGTACATTGCAAGGATTATATCAATTTTTTTTGCAGATTCCTACCTTGTTATTCTGAATAAATCCATGTGTGTTTGTCTGTGCCTCTGTTCTGAGTGGGTCTAATGGGAGTGGTTCCATAATTAACTGTCAGGTTTGGAGCTACAGGGCACAAATGAGGAAATCTGCTGGGTCTGCATCCCTTTAGAAGGGTTCCTATTAAAAGTATCTAAAAAAATGACATTTTTGTTGCAAGGGATGTCTGAAATCTGATTTGTTTCTTAGGCAGACTTATGGGAAAATTGGTGAGCCAATCACACAAGCAGGAAATTATGTTTTTGTGGAGTGGTCAGTACACATTCTCTGTACAGAAAACTCCAGGTAGCCATATTGCAATGTATTCTCAGAAAATTACATTGGCTGCAGATTGAAAAGAAAAGGTACATTTTAATAACATTCAACTACAAAATGATTAGTGTCGCAATCATATGCGCTATATTATTTTTTCTTTGCTATTTTTTTCCACACGAAAGTGAATTTACCCTTTAAGCACTTCAATACCGGGCACTTTTGCCCCTTCCTGCCCAGGACAATTTTCAGCTTTCAGTGCTGTCGCACTTTGGCATGTTATCCTGCTGGACATCATATGACGCCCAGTCAGGATAACAGAACCACTGCCCAGCCGTCATTCTGCTATAGGCCGGGCGGGAAGTGGTTAAGCATTGTTTACCTCCAGACTTTGATGACACACTATTATTACCTTGGTAAATTTACTCTATTTGCCTTGACTATACTTTCTATTCAATTGGGGATCACATCACCACTTGTAACCCCCCCCCCCCCCCTTATTCCCTTCCTCCCTTTTTTCTACCCTCTTCTCTCTATCTACTCCTATTTTTTTTTTGTTTTCTACCTTTCTTTTAATATTATGTGGTAGTTATAAACCACTTCAGCCCTGGAAGGATTTACCCCTTCTGACCAAGCCCTTTTTTGCGAATCGGCACTGCGTCATTTTAACTGACAATTCCACGGTCGTGCGACGTTGTACCCAAACAAAATTGACGTCCTTTTTTCCCCACAAATAGAGCTTTCTTCTTTCACCTTTTTGGTGGTATTTGATCACCTCTGGTTTTTATTTTTTGCACTATAAGCAAAAAAAGAGCATCAATTTTGAAAAAAAAAGCTATATTTTTTTACATTTTGCTATAATAATTATGCCAAAAAAATATATATAAAAAAAAATGTCTTCCTCAGTTTAGGCCAATATGTATTCTTCTACATATTTTTGGTTAAAAAAAAATTGCAATAAGCGTATATTGATTGGTTTGTGCAAAAGTTATTGCGTCAACAAAATAAGGGATAGATTTATGGCATTTTTATTATAATTTTTTTTTATTAGTAATGACGGCAATCTGAGATTTTTTTATCGTGACTACATTGCAGTGGACAAATCGGACACTTTTGACACTATTTTGGGACCATTGGCATTTATACAGCGATCAGTGCTATAAAAATGCACTGATTACTGTGTAAATGTCACTGGCAGGGAAAGGGCGATCAAGGGGTTAAGTGTGTTCCCTCAGTGTGTTCTAACTGTAGGGGGGATGGCCTCACTAGAACATGACAGAGATCACTGCTCCTGATCACTGAGAGCAGTAGATCCCTGTCATGTTTCTAGGCAGAACAGGGAAATGCCTTGTTTACATAGGCATCGCCCCGTTCTGCCTCTCCGTGCCACAATCGCGGGCCACCACCGGACTTCGAGTCTGCGGGCACTCTCCTGCGACGTGCACGCACCCGCTGGCCGCCGACGACAGAGTGACGTATGGGCACGTCGTTTTGCGCACCTGTACTACTTTGCCGACATATATCAGCGCAAGCTGGGCAGCAAGTGGTTAATATATACATATTAGATTGATCTCCTTATTACTGCTCTTGCAAAATGAACCAATAGTCACTAGCTTACTTTTTTCCTTCTGATGGAATTTTCTAATGCTTTTGATGTAATACTTTATTGGTTTATTTGTTGCGCTACTCGTTACATTTTTACATTGTTATGTACTCATCATGTTTATAAATCGATATGTTTAGCTTTATTGCTATTTGAATATTGTTCAACCATCCTTAAGCCCCATACACACGGTCAGATTTTCCGATGGATTCTGTCCTATCAGACAATGTTGTCGGAAATTCCGACCGTGTGTAGGCACCATCGGACAGTTTCCATCGGATTGTCCGACGGACAAAGTCCTATCTCCTGCTGGATAGATTTTCTGACAACAAAGTCCGATCACACCAAATCCGATCGTGTGTAGCGAATTCCGACGGACAAAGTGCTACGCATGCTCAGATCACATTACAAGACCAAAGCTATTGGCTACTAGCCTCTACGTTGTCCTGTCGTAGGCAACAAACGTCACCACATTCAGAATGATCGGATTTTCCGACAACTTTGTCCGACCGTGTGTACGCAAAACCAACATCGGACAAAGTACGACGGACCTGGTCCTCGGATAATCCGAGCGTGTGTATGGGGCTTTATATGTACTCAATTTGTCAATCTTTGTTATATTTAGAAAATAATAAACAAATTTGATGAGATAAATTTACAAAATCTGCAGGGGATCAAATAATTATTTTTCTCACTGTATATAGCGCCATCAATTTATGCAGCGCTTTACATATATAGTATCTCACAAAAGTGAGTACACCCCCTCACATTTTTGTAAATATTTTATTATATCTTTTCATGTGACAACACTGAAGAAATTACATTTTTCTACAATGTAAAGTAGGAGTGTACAGCTTGTATAACAGTGTAAATTTGCTGTCCCCTCAAAATAACTCAACACACAGCCATTAATGTCTAAACCGGTGGAAACAAAAGTGAGTACACCCCTAAGTGAAAATGTCCAAATTGGGCCCAATTAGCCATTTTCCCTCCGCGGTGTCATGTGACTCATTTTACAAGGTCTCGGGTGTGAATGGGGAGCAGATGTGTTAAATTCGGGGTTATCGCTCTTACTCTCTTATACTGGTCACAGAAAGTTCAACATGGTACCTCATGTCAAAGAACTCTCTAAGGATCTGAAAAGAAGATTTATTGCTCTACATAAAGATGGCCTAGGCTATAAAAAAGATTGCCAAGACCCTGAAACTGAGCTGCGACGCATACAGCGTATTAACAGGACAGGTTCCACTCAGAACAGGCCTCGCTATGGTTGACCAAAAAAGTTGAGTGCACGGGCTCATAGTCATATCCAGAGGTTGTCTTTGGGAAATAGACATATGGGTGCTGCCAGCATTGCTGCAGAGGTTGAAGGGGGGGGGGGGGGGGGGTCAGCCTTTCAGTGCTCAGACCATACGCCGCACACTGCATCAAATTGGTCTGCACGACGGCTGTCGTCCCAAAAGGAGGCCTCTTCTAAAGATGATGCACAAGAAAGCCCACAAACAGTTTGCTGAAGACAAGCAGACTTAGGACATGGATTACTGGAACCATGTCCTGTGGTCTGATGAGCCCAAGATAAACGTATTTGGTTCAGATGGTGTCAAGCGTGTGTGGCGGCAACCAGGCGAGGAGTACAAAGACAATTGTGTCTTGCCTACAGTCAAACATGGTGGTGGAAGTGTCATGTTCTGGGGCTGGGTGAGTGATGCCTGCACTAGAGAGCTACAATTCATTGAGAGAACCATGAATGCCAACATATACTGTGACATACTCAAGCAGAGCATGAGCCCCTCCCTTAGGAGACTTGGCCGCAGGGCAGTATTCCAACATGATACCGACCCCAAACACACCTCCAAGACAACCTCTGCCTTGCTAAAAAAGCATAGGGTAAAGGTGATGGACCTAAACCCTATTGAGCATCTGTGGGGCATCTTCAAACGGAAGGTGGAGGAGCGCAAGGTCCCTAACATCCACCAGCTCTGTGATATTGTCGTCATGGAGGAGTGGAAGTGGACTCTAGTGACAACCTGTGAAGCTCTGGTGAACTCCATGCCCAAGAGGGTTAAGGCAGTGCTGGAAAATAATGGTGGCCACACAAAATATTGCATGGTTACATAGTAGATGAGGCTGAAAAAAGACACAAGTCCATCAAGTCTAACCTATGTGTGTGACTTTATGTCAGTATTACATTGTATATCCCTGTATGTTGTAGTAGTTTAGGTGCTTATCTAATAGTTTTTTCAAATTATCGATGCTCCCTGCTGAAACCGCTGCCTGTGGAAGAGAATTCCACATCCTAACCGCTCTTACAGTAAAGAACCCTCTACGCAGTTTAAGGTTAAACTGATTTTCTTCTAATTTTACTGAATGGCCATGTGTCTTATTAAATTCCTTTTTTGCGGAAAAGTTTTATCCCTATTGTGGAGTCACCAGTATGGTATTTGTACATTGAAATAATATCCCCTCTCAAGCGTCTCCTCTCCAGAGAGAATGAGTTCAGTGCTTGTAACCTTTCCTCATAACTAAGGTCCTCCAGTCCCTTTATTCGTTTTGTTGCCCTTCTCTGGACTCTCTCCAGTTCCAGCACATCCTTCCTGAGGTCTGGTGCCCAGAACTGGACAGCATACTCCAGGTGCGGCCAGACCAGAGTCTTGTAGAGTGGGAGAATAATCATTTTATCTCTGGAGTTAATCCCCTTTTTAACCACTTCAGCCCCGGACCATTTGGCAGCCAAAGGACCAGAGGTCTTTTTTCAATTTCGCACTGCACTACTTTAACTGGTAATTGCGCGGTCATGCAATTTTGTAACCAAACGAAATTTGCGTCCTTTTCTTCCCACAAATAGAGCTTTCTTTTGATGGTATTTGATTGCCTCTGTGATTTTTATTTTTTGCGATATAAACGGAAAAAAAAAAAAGCGAAAATTTTGAAAAAAAAAGAGATTTTCTACTTTTTGTTATAAAAAAAATCTAATAAACTCAATTTTAGTCAAACATTTGGGCCAAAATGTATTCAGCCACATGTCTTTAGTAAAAAAAAATGCCAATAAGCGTATATTTATTGGTTTGCGCAAAAGTTATAGCGTCTACAAACTAGAGTACATTTTCTGGAATTTACACCGCTTTTAATTTATGACTGCCTATTTCATTTCTTGAGGTGCTAAAATGGCAGAGAAGTACAAAACCCCCCCAAATGACCCCATTTTGGAAAGTAGACACCCCAAGCTATTTGCTGAGAGGCATGTTGAGCCCATTGAATATTTTTTTTTTTAGTCCCAAGTGATTGAATAAAGACAAAAATAAAAAAGATTTTTTTTTTTTCAAAAAGTTGTCACTAAATGATATATTGCTCACACATGCCATAGTTATATGTGGAATTGCACCCCAAAATACATTTTGCTGCTTCTCCTGAGTATGGGGATACCACATGTGTGGGACTTTTTGGGAGCCTAGCCGCGTACGGGGCCCCGAAACCCAAGCACCGCCTTCAGGATTTCTAAGGGTGCAAATTTTTGATTTCACTCCTCACTACCTATCACCGTTTCGAAGGCCATAAAATGCCAAAATAGCACAAAACCCCCCCAAATGACCCCATTTTGGAAAGTAGACACCCCAAGCTATTTGCTGAGAGGCATGGTGAGTATTTTACAGCTCTCATTTGTTTTTGAAAATGAAGAAAGTAAAGAAAAAAAATTTTTTTTTTTCTTTTTTTCAATTTTCAAAACTTTGTGACAAAAAGCGAGATCTGCAAAATACTCACCATACCTCTCAGCAAATAGCTTGGGGTGTCTACTTTCCAAAATGGGGTCATTTTGGGGGGTTTTATGCCATCTGGGCATTCCATGGCCTCCGAAACTGTGATTGGCAGTGAGAAGTGAAATAAAAAAATTACACCCTTAGAAAGCCTGAAGGCGGTGATTGGTTTTTGGGGTTCCGTACGCAGCTAGGCTCCCAAAAAGTCCCACACATGTGGTATCCCCGTACTCAGGAGAAGCAACAGAATGTATTTTGGGGTGTATTTCCACATATGCCCATGACATGTTTGAGCAATATATCATTTAGTGACAACTTTTTGTAAAAAAAATATATATATTTTTTTTTTTTTTTTTCATTATTCAATCTCTTGGTAAAAAAAAAAAAAATATTTAATGGGCTCAACATTGCTCTCATCAAATAGCTTGGGGTGTCTACTTTCCAAAATGGGGTCATTTGGGGGGGTTTGAACTGTCCTGGCATTTTATGCACAACATTTAGAAGCCTATGTCACACGTCACCCACTCTTCTAACCACTTGTAGACAAAGCCCTTTCTAACACTTTTTGTTTACATGAAAACATATTTTTTTTTTGCAAGAAAATTACGTTGAACCCCCAAACACTATATATAATGTTAAAGCAAAGGCCCTACAGATTAAAATGGTGGGTGTTGCATTTTTTTTTTCCACACAGTATTTGCGCAGCGATTTTTCAAACGCATTTTTTTGTGGAAAAAATACACTTTTTTTTTATTTTAATGCACTAAAACACACTATATTGCTCAAATTTTTGATGAAATAAAAAATATGATCTTAGGCCGAGTACATGGATACCAAACACGACATGCTTTAAAATTGCGCACAAACACGCAGTGGCGACAAACTACATACATTTTTAAAAGCCTTTAAAAGCCTTTACATGATACCACATTAGATTCACGGAGGAGGTCTACTGCTAAAATTACTGCCCTCGATCTGACCTTCGCGGTGATACCTCACATGCATGGTGCAATTGCTGTTTACATATGACGCCAGACCAACGCTTGTGTACGCCTTTGCGCAAGAGAAGGGGGGGCAGGGGTGCTTTTTTTTTTTTTTTTTTTTTTTTTTTTTTTTTTTTTTGGTTTTTTTTTTTATTTTATTTTTAAACTGTTCCTTCCATTTTTTTTCTTTGTTATGATTTTTATTGTTATCTCAGGGAATGTAAATATCCCCTATGATAGCAATAGGCAGTGACAGGTACTCTTTTTTTTGAAAAAATTGGGGTCTATTAGACCCTAGATCTTTCCTCTGCCCTCAAAGCATCTGACCACACCAAGATTGGTGTGATAAAATGCTTTCCCAATTTCCCAATGGCGCGGTTTATATCCGGGAGGGGGGACATTCCCTCCCACTGCTTGTAAAAGCAGTCTAGAGGCTAATTACCCGCTAGAATTGCTTTTACATGAAAGCCGATCACTGGCTGAAAAGAATGATACCAAGATGATACCTAAACCTGCAGGCATCATTCTGGTATAACCATTCAAAGTCCAGCAACATACTGGACATATATTGTAATCTTTTTTTTTTCATGCAGCCTCTTGGCTGAACGAAAAAAAGAGATTGATTGGTGGGTATGCCCACCATTAGAATACCTCCCTTCATCCACCCACTTCTAATGATGGGCATACATGCACCATTTATATATGCCGATGCATGGGGGCATCCTCCCGCAAAAGTTATGCCGTGTACACACGGTCGGAATTTCGACCGTATGTACGTGGCATTAGGAGCCAATCGCTCCTCCCCCCCCCCTGCTGCCCCCATGCTTCGGCACATATGCTCTTTTTTTTAACTGTGGTGGTGAAATCACCTCCTACAGCGTTGGAGTCGCGGCTTTATGTATCGTGGGAGCAAACGCTGTTGCTGTCAAGATAAATAAATCCGCGTTGCAACTGAATGGCGCACCTGAAAACAAAAAAATGCTTAACACTAAAACACAGTAAACAAAATTACATACCTGAAAAGCAAGCATGATAAAACATGATAAAACATAATAAAACATTGCAGAATAGAATGGAGTAAAAAAAGAGCAACAATAGAGAGAGAATAGAGTGAGAGAGAGAACAATAAAACGACAACTATTTTTATTTTTTTTATTTTTCTGAGATTCACAGGTAAAAAAGCTCCTGACTGAAGCGACTGAATCAAAACGCTACCACAAAAAAAATGTTAGCGATCGCAGGGATCAGGCCTGACTCTGCGAACGCTGCAGTTATGTGTGCTTAGTGTTTTGTAAGTGACAGTGATCGATCGATACTGCACTTGGGTGGGCTGGGCTGGGCGGAGAGGGAAAACGCAGGTGCTAGCAGGTATCTGGGCTGATCCCGCTAACAATGCGTTTTTTTTTGGAACCCTAAACTGCTGGGACGCTAGTATAGATCTGATCAGATCAGATATTGATCTGTTCAGATACTGTACCACTAAGGGAGGTGTATGCTTTGCGCGTGGGTGTTTGCGGTACTGGCACTAACCTGGGGCGACGCAGACCTTATTTGACCCTAAAACCTAATTGATATCACCCGCCGGGCGATCAGGGGGTTAAACCGTTATTGGGTAATAAATGGCGGGTGCCCTGACAGTATAAAAAATAAAGCTAACTAACCAGCGTCACCCGTAACAGTAATACAAAAAAAAACTGGTTACCTAGCGACACTAATGCAGCGATCAGAAAAACGATCGCTTAGTGACACTGGCAAAAGGGGGTGAAAGGGTTAACTAGGGGCAATCAGGGGGTTAAAACCTTTATTAGGTAATATATGGGGGTACCTGACGCTATATAAAAACCTGACGGGGAACCTAAATAACGAAATAACTAACTGGCTAACCAGCGTCACCAGTGACAGTTATACAGTGATCACTGGTGAAAGGGTTAACTCTAGGGGCAATCAGGGGGTTAAAACCTTTATTTAGGTTGTAATATGGGGGTACCTGACCTATAAACCTATTTATGAACCTATATAAACATGGCGGTTACCTAAAAAAAAAAAAATGGTTACCTAGCGACACTAATGCAGCGATCAGAAAAACGATTGCTTAGTGACACTGGCAAAAGGGGGTGAAAGGGTTAACTAGGGGCAATCAGGGGGTTAAAACCTTTATTAGGTAATATATGGGGGTACCTGACGCTATATAAAAACCTGACGGGGAACCTAAATAACGAAATAACTAACTGGCTAACCAGCGTCACCAGTGACAGTTATACAGTGATCACTGGTGAAAGGGTTAACTCTAGGGGCAATCAAGGGGTTAAAACCTTTATTTAGGTTGTAATATGGGGGTACCTGACCTATAAACCTATTTATGAACCTATATAAACATTGCGGTTACCTAAAAAAAAAAAATGGTTACCTAGCGACAGCAGTGACACTAATACAGCGATCAGAAAAACGATCGCTTAGTGACACTGGCAAAAGGGGGTGAAAGGGTTACCTGGGGGGCAATCAAGGGGTTAAACCTTTATTAGGGGGGGGTAGGGGGCTACCTTGGACCTAAAACTAACTGCACTGACAGTTATTACAGTCACACTGACACTAAATGCAGTGATCAGTAAAAAAATGATCACTGCAATTAGTGACACTGTGACTGGGGGGGAGGGGGTGATCTGGGGGGTGATCTGGGGGTGACAGGGGGGTGTTTTGTGTGCCTATGTGTACTGGTGTCAGTGTACTGTTGGTGCACTAACCTTTAGACGTTCACAGCTCGGCGTTCCGGTCACATAGACCGGCGCACCGAGCGTGACATCACTTCCTCTGCCTGTGTTTTGATTGACACAGACAGAGGAAGCATCTGATTGGCCAGGAGCGATCGCGAGGGGGTGGCCAGAAACCACTGGCCGTCCCCTCATCCCGGATCGCTCCTGAAGCGATCCCGACCGTCCCCGCCGGCCGGGGGGGGTCCGATCGGACCCCCCACCCGCCGGAAGAATGGCACGTACATGTACGTGATTCTGCCTGTACGTGCCATTCTGCCGACGTATATATACAGGGGGCGGTCGGCAAGTGGTTAATGCATGCCAATATTCTGTTTGCTTTGCTTGCAGCAGCTTGGCATTGCATGCCATTGCAGAGCCTATCATCTCTTCTCCCCCTAATGAGTAGATTGCATTGATATTTTTGCCACCCAAATGCATTATTTTACATTTTTCTACATTAAACCTCATTTGCCATGTAGTTGCCCACCCCATTTATTTGTTCAAATCTTCTTGCAAGGTTTCTACATCCTGTGGAGAAGTTATTGCCCTGCTTAGCTTAGTATCATCTGCAAATAGAGACTGAGCTGTTTATCAAATGCTTTTGCAAAATCCAGATACACCACGTCTACGGGCCTTCCTTTATCTAGATGGCAACTCACCTCCTCATAGACGGTGTAATGTGTATAAAACAGGATCCGCATGTAATCAAAAATGGGCATCCATAGTCTGGACATAGTCTGGACCCGGGAACTAGTTGCCTCTATCCATTTTTGTTAGTGGGGCAGTTTTGTTAGCCCTGTTTTTTAACGAAAAGTCCTTTTTTTAATTTGTGATAAATAAATATTTTTTTCAAATATTTTTACGCTATGGATGCCAATTTTTGATTACATGCCGTTTTATACCTATTCTGTTCCAGAGTAGGAGAGCTTGCTGTCCCCTGGGAATATCCGGATTGGAGATACAGTTTACTACACACTCTTTACCCCTGCAGGGTTGGGTGCATACCTCGTTCAGAACGATCGGATTTTCCGACAACTTTGTGCGACCGTGTGTATGCAAGACAAGTTTGGGCCAAAATCCGTTGGAATGTCCGACCGTGTGTACAGGGCATAAGTCTTATAAGTTAATTGCAAGATTTATGAATTCCCTGGTAAATGGGAAATATTCTGGTCATCCCAAGGTCAGAGTACACCCTGATGTAGGTTTTTTTTCTCCCTTGAAAAATGTTTTGTTTTTCAAGATCCCTGCAGAGGATTGAGCTGGAAGGCATTCTTACCATTCTGATAGCTCTGTATTGGTCAGGGAGGGACTGGTATTCAGATCTAATTACTCTGAATGCAGACACCCCCCTTTCCCCACACACTGGATCTTTTATCCTAAGAGCTGATCCTGCATCCACCCTTTCAGTTGCCATCTTTAATGGCGTGACTATAAGGATAAGGTAGTTCTGAGGCCAAGACCTTCCCTTTAGCCCAAGGTAGTGTCCTCAGTTCATCTTGGGCTCGGTTCACACTGCTGCAACGGTAAAGTTGTACGACTTTGCCCTGCGACTATCTTCTGACTTGATCTGATTTGGTTGCCATTTAGAAGCCTGTACAAGGGCTGAAATTGTGCCTAAGTTGGACCAAAGTAGTGCAGGAACCTTTTCTAAATTGGAGAGACTTGCGTAGTATCAGTTAAGATGGCTCTCATAGGGAAACATTGAATTTGACATGTCATGCGATTTGGGGGTCTTACAAGTCGGATCCAATGTCGCAGCAGTGTAAACTGAGACTTAAAAAGGAAATTGTACTTCCCTTCTTTTGTCCATCTCCAGTTCATCTGAAGGAAATTGATCTTTATTGGACATGGTACAGGTTTTTAGAGTCTACATTACCACTACTGCTTAATGAGCAAGTGAGATTCCCTGTTTATCACTCACATATAATTTCACTTTTTTACCATTAAAGATGAATAATAGTGAACAAGTGCCTTAGAGACTAACCACCAGCTTATAGTTGGAACAATGTTTTGTGGACCTAGAATTTATTAACGACCCTTGTTAAGATATTGGATTGAGCAAACATTATAAGACATATCAGTGTCTGTGACTGATTCATTACTGTTATCAAGAGGAAGGATCTCAGTGATCAGTACACATATACAATATATTGACTTTTGACCTGCATGCCAATGTTTACCTGCTCAATTTTCTTAGGGTGCTATCAATAGATAGTATATTATTAACATTCTATAAGGAAGTGAGCTGCCATCTAGATAGGGGAAGGCCTGTGGATGTGGTGTATCTGGATTTTGCAAAAGCATTCGATACAGTTCCCAATAACCACTTAATCTACAAACTGAGGTCTGTAGGCATGGATCATGGGGTTTGTTCTTGGATGGAAAACTGATTACAGGAGCGCATCCAATGGGTGGTGATAAATAATGTGTCTGGAGTGGTAAGGGGGGTAACCCAAATGCTCTGTCTTGGGACCTATTCTGTTTAAGTTATTCATGAATGATATAGAGGATGGGATAAATAGCTCAAGCTTAGTTTTTGTGGACGACACAAAAATAAGCAGGGCAATAACTTCACATCAGGATATAGAAATTTTACAGGAAAACCTGAATCAAATAATGGGGTGGGCAACTACATGGCAAATGAGGTTTAATGTGGAGAAATGTAAAGTGATGCACTTGAGGGCTAAAAATATAAACGCAAACTACTCATTAGGGGAGAACCGCTGGGCGAATCAAGGATGGAGAAAGATGTGGTGGGGGTCCTGGTAGAAAACAGACTGAGCAATAGCATGCAATGTCAAGCTTCGGCAAGCAAATCCAGCAGACTATTAGCTTGCATAAAAAAGGAAATTTACTCCGGATATAAAACTATAATTCTGCCACTTTATAAAACTTTAGTTCGACCACATCCGGGGTATTCTGTCCAGTTTTGGTCACCAATACTCAGGAAGGATGTGCTGGAGCTGGAGAGAGTCCAGAGAAGGGCAACAAAATTAATAAGGGGACTGGAGGACTTCAAATACGGGGAATAACTACAAGCACTAAATTCATTCTCCCTGGAAAAGAGACACTTGAGAGGAGATATGATAACAGTATACAAATACTTCAATGGTGATCCCTGCGTAGGTAAAAAAAACTATTCAGTCTCAGGGAGTGTAAGAGGACACGGAGTCACACAATGAATTAGGAGAAGCGTTTTCACCTTAAGCTGCGTAGGGGGTTTTTCACTGTCAGGGCGATGAGGATGTGGAACTCTTTTCCACAATTGGTGGTGTCGGCAGGGAGTATTGTTTTTTTTTTAAAGACTATTGGACATGCATCTTAGTGAACACAACATACAGGAATATGGGACATGATTATCGACACTGACACACATACCTACACAGGTTGAACTGGATGGACTATTGTCTTTATTCAACCTTACCTACTATGAAACTATTGTCAGCAGTGTGCTGAGGGTTTATTGAGAAACAAAAGGATTAACAAGTGGCCATACAACGCTAGCACCCTCAGCACAAGGTTGAGCTCGCCATACAGCTGACAAATCTGTGCTGAATATACAGTACACCTATATTGTAACTATTTGAGTTTCTTTGACCCATTTTAAATGAATAAAAGTAGGCATGGCAAACCTGAATCTGACAACTGGTCAGTGGACTGACTTTTATATGCTCACTGTTTGAACCCTTAAAATAGACTGCTTCCTTTTGTACAAATAAGACTTGTGTTGGGGATGTGTGTTGAGGACTATAATATTCTTCACTCCACCAGATGAAACTTGGGGTTGATGTTGAGGGCAATACACTTTGTATAAGACCACAGGGTCAAATTTTATTGTTGAATGTAGTTTTTGTTTTTAGAAGACCATATGTAAAATTAAAGTATTATTCACATTTTGTAACATTGCCTTAAGTGGACCTGTACCTGGAGCAAGATGTGAAGGGAAGCTCATTTAGGGTTTTCTATGTGAGGTGAAATGAACATGTGTAGATATCTATCCCTCCTGCACATCAATGTGTTTCCACAATATGTTCTTCCTCATCCTCTGTCTGCTGCTGTATCACTAGGACCTTCTCAATCTATAACAGTGGTCTAGGCAAGTGTATTATCTGTGCAGATTCCTTTGGATATCTTTACATTTTAAACTTGAACTAGCAGGGTTCACGGCCCTGTTGTAGATTTCAGTGTAATTGTATACATTCATTTTAAATATTTATGTATGTATGCTATTTTCAGAGTACATTTATCCACAAGACAACCTAGCCAGTAGCCCTAGTGAGTGTCCAGGAGGCCCAGTTACAACTTTTTTTGCTCTGATATACAATGCCAGTACAGACAAATGGTTTAGCTTTTCATCGCCAAAGCTTTTACTTTGCCTAGGGCCCTATTTTGCCTTAATTCATCTCTACTTGTCCATATTTGTGACATTTGTACAGCACAGAAGAACATATTGTTATTTAAATCAGAAATATTAATCACTTTTCTCTTGAATGTAGAAAGTGGCAGTATGTGAGTTTCTACTTGCTTTAACTATTTTCCTTGCAGTGGGAAACTCTCTGGCTCCTATTAGCGTATCTCACATCAGCCATTTTGTTTGTTCTGTAAAATATATAGTGTATGAACTGGCTTCTGTTGCATCCATATTTTTTGGACACTAGATGACAGTATAACACTGTTTTTTTTTTCCACAAGATGTCTCAGAGCAATGACAAATCCCAAATGAACAATAGGAATGTTATGTTAAAGGAGCCACTCCAGACACAAATATGACAGCTGTCATAGTAAGGGCAATTAGAGGCAGAGATGTCACCTGAAGTCTGACAGTTGAGGGCTTGTCAAGTGCCTGGACCTTATGCTACTTTTCATTTTGTGAGTGTGCCCTGTATAAGGTCAGGCAGCAATATTTAAATCTTCGGTTATATCTAACTAGTGTCAGGCTTATTAAAAGCAAGTACCTGATGTATTAAACAAGCCTGAGAAAATTAAATGAAGACACATTTCTACATACATCCAATCTTGACTGGCTCTGTTTAATTTTTTTTTTCTGTTGATGGGGTTGGATTTGGGGGTTGATATAGTGAAAATTACTGATAAGCCCCAGGTTATAATGCATTAGGAACTGGCTCATTTAGAGTCTATATATATTTTTATTGTGTTTAACAGACTGAAACAATATAATATACATTACAGCTGGATGTTCAGTACAGGGAGTAGTACAACACAAACTGCATATTTGGTATACTTTTGATTGTAAACCGATAAAATCTATATATATAACCGTAGGCTAGTAGGGGTCCGTTTAGCCCGCCGTGTAGTACAGATCATCTGATGGAGAATAAAAATGAAAACCTCCAGGTCTAACTCATTACATTATAGAGTGGAGGGGAGAAGAAATTAAGAAGATAGGGGGGAGAAATCGGAAGGTTGGGAGGGGAAAGGTTGGGAGGTGGAAGGGGGGAGTGAGCAGACCTTGGTGCAACATGTCGGGGGGTCAGGGACACAGGATATATTTAGTTCAGTTGAGGGGGGGGGGGGTCAATAGGGTTTTCAGGGCATCAGAAGTAGAGTATTCGATCCAAATGAGCCAAAGAGTTTTAAATTTATCGAAGGTATCATTGTCTAAGGCCATCATCTCTTCCATGCGCATAATGTCGTTGACCACTGAAACCCAGGAGGACAGGGGAGGGGTGTTAGTGGTTTTCCAAAAAAGGGGTATACATTTTTGCGAGGGTATGGAGCCCGGGACCATAGACAATAGAGCTACCTCTGGTGTGGCTGTCATTGGTCGATCGTAAAGGCTACTGTAGATGGTGAAAACCTGGGACCAGAGGGGTTAAATGGCTCTGCACTCCCACCATATGTGGAGATAACTTCCCCAGAGGGGAAGATTCTATGGAGTGATTGAGGGTCCTTGTACCACCTGGATAAGAGTTTAAAGTTATTCTCTTGTGTGTAACAAGATGTGGAAGATTTATGCGTGAAGTGGAATGACTTTTGCCAGTCAGCCAAAGAGAGATCCTTTCCTAGGTCCGTGGCCCACCTCCTGGTGTAAGATGGGGGTTGGTCATGGATCAGTGAGTGTTGTAGTTTATAAATGACGGAGAGCAGATGTTTGGGTGTATCTGAGAGAGAGCACAGCTGTTCGTAGCCTGTCAAGGGCCTATGGATTTGGGAAGAGGCGAATAGGTCCGAACAGAAGGAAGATATGCGGAGAGCTGTAAGCTAGTTACCCTGTTCTCCTGGTACAATGGGAGTGCCCAAGGTTGGGTATACAAATGAGCTTGCTGTGGGCCATGTAGAATGGAGATATGGACCCACCGTGTTGGATCCCATTCCCTGGGGGAGGGCAGGGTGGTCAAATAGTGGTGAGGGGTCTGTGGATAATAATGATGATAATCCCTTTTTGTGCCATAGGTGTAGTGCTGCAATGGTTAACGGGGAGGAATTAGACATGAGGAACAGTTTTTGCCCATACCCCCATAGCAAAGCCCGGAGGTTGGGGGTGGAGAGATCTTGTTCTATCATGGTGGATGCTTTGGGGAAGGGTCTGGGAAACCATTCCAGGATCCTGGAGAGTACGGCTGCCCTGTGGTACAATTCAAAGTCCAGGAGACCTGTTCCACCTCGGATTTTGGGGTATGTAAGCAGGGTATGATGGAAATGGGACATCCCTTGATGCCAGATGAAGGCATGGACATGGACCTTAGGGAGTTAAAGAATTGCTTAGGGACATTGATGGGGACTGTCTGGAATAAGTAAAGTAATTTGGGGAGGGTGTACATTTTAAGCGTGTTAATGCGGCCAAACCAGGGCAATGGTGTCGTGTTCCAAGTGTCCAGTTCCTTCCGAAGTCAGGACAGTAAGGGGAGGTAGTTGAGGTTATAGAGATCTGATAAGTTGGATGGGATCATTATTCCCAAGGCAAAAGATGCTCTTGGATCCCCACTGGAATGGGAAATTGGTCTGTACCTGAGTAAGGGTGGTGGGTGGTAAGGATATATTGAGGGCCTCTGTCTTGGACATATTAAGTTTAAAATTACTAAGTTCTCAGAATCTATGGAATTCCTGCATCAAAGAAGGTAAGGACGTGTGGGGTTGTTGAACATAAACGAGGAGATCATCTGCGTAGAGTGAGAGTTTGTGAACGGAAGAGGGCGTCTGTATCCCCGCTATATTATCATTTTGTCTAATGGCTGTTGCCAGGTGTTCTATCACCAATACAAAAAGTAGGGGGATAAAGGACATCCCTGATGGGTTCTGTTCGAGATTTGAAATGATGTGGACGAGGAACCATTGACCAGGACAGAGGCCGCGGGACAGGAGTACAGTGCCATTACCTTGGACACAAATGTGGGACCAAGGCCTATCTGTTCCAAGGAAAGGCATAAAAACTGCCAGTTGACCCGGTCAAATGCCTTCTCGGCATCAAAGGATAGGATGCATGCCTTTAGATTGTGTCGACGGATGTAGGAAATGAGGTGGATTGTTTTAGTGGTATTGTCCCTGGCCTCTTGACCAGGGACAAACCCCACTTGGTCTTTGTGTATGATGGAGGGCAGGTGGGGTGAGAGGCGGTTCGCTAAAATTTTTGCAAAAAGTTTAACGTCCAGGTTGAGAAGGGAAATCGGTCTGTAACTACTGCATTAAGAGGGGTCTTTTCCTGGTTTGGGTATGACCAAAATATTGGCAGATAAAAGGTCTCTAAAGGGCGGGTGGGCGTCATCTATGCAGTTGAACGCTGCCGTAAGAAGCAGGGCTAGGGATTGGGCAAATGATTTATAGAATCTAGGGGAGAAGCCATCTGGCCCTGGGCATTTACCAGATTTCAGTCCTTTAATGGCAAATAAAATGTCTGGCACCGTCAGGGGGTTATCTAGGTCCACAGAATCACAGGGATCTATTTGCGGTAGGGCCGTCTCTGAGATATAGATTTGCATCTCGGGGTGATGAGTATCGTCCTTATGATACTGTCCAGTCCGTGTGGGGAGGTTATATAGCTTGGAGTAGTACTGCTGAAAGGCATCTGCAATACCTTTTGGGACTGTGAATTTTTTGTTGGTCCCCGGTGCAAATATGTGGCATTGGGCAGCGTGGGGGGCGGGGGTGGAGAACCCTAGCAAGGTGTTGCCCACATTTGTTGGCCAGGATGTAGTGCCGGTTCTGTCCTTTATCTCTAGCTATGAGGGAATTTGCATCTAGAATGCGGAGTAACTCTCTGCGAGGTCCACAAAGGTAGTGGGGTTGAGGTCCTTATCTGCTAGTTCTAGTGTATGGATGGTGCATAATAGTCTGGTGATATCAGCAGTACACATTTCAGTGCTTCCCATTTAGTGAGGGGGTAAGTGTCATCTGTGCGGTGGTCCCGTAAAAAAGTCGCAACTTGACTGCTCAATAGCTGCCACGCAAGGAGTGTCCTTCAGTAGGTTGTCATTTAAGCGCCAGGAGAATGTTCTGTGAGATTTAGGAGGGTGGGCCAGACTTAAATGTGCAGGGGCATGTTCAGACCAAAGAATGTTACCAAAGGATGCCTTTAGTGGGACATCAAGTAGGGATTGGCAGTCGATGCGACAATAGGAGTTATGGGCAACCGAATAACAACTGTAGTCTCTCTCAAAAGGATGTTGCACTCGCCAAACATCCACTAGTTGGGCAGAGTGCAAAAGTGATTTTTGTATATTCTCTTTTTATTTTATATAGATTGTTTAGGTTTAACAACATTATCAAGTATCAAAATATTACATTTTTATGTGAAACACCACACATACAAATAGTTTAAATTATAACTACAACCCCCCTCCCCTCTCTCTCTCTCTCTCCCTCCCTCCCCTCTCTCTCTCTCTCCCCTCCCCCCCCCCCCTCTCTCTCTCACTCTCCCTCCTCCCACCCCCCATACTTCAAACCTTCGTAATTCATTCTAATACTCCATCACTTTCAGATGTTCTACTGTCTTTTTAAACTCTAGCCACCTCCCCCATATACTATTGAATGCTTCCATCGAGTCTTCACTTCGATGTATGTTTTTTCTTCTATTGATCTTAACCAGTCTATCTTCACTATCCAATCTTTCATTAGTGGGGGGTCAGGGGTCCTCCATACTTTTGGGATTAGACTCTTGGCCGCATTTAACAGAAGAGTTGTCAGGGTATTCTTATATTGGGCTAATGTTTTACCTTTATCATGGAACAAGCATGTCCATGGCTCCTTCCTGACTTGTTCCCCTGTTATTTGGTAGATATTTATAATTGTTTCCCAGTATTGCTGAATCTTTACGCAATCCCACCATAAATGTACAAATGTTTCCAGGGCATCACATCCCCTTCAACACTTTGATGAGGTCTCTACGCTTAACTTCTGTGCTCTTTGTGGGACAATGTACCATCTCGCCATCAGTTTATAACTAATTTCTGTTGTCCTGACATCTCTGGAGGTGGTGCATACTGTTCTTAAGATCTTACTTCTATGTTCCTCGTCCCGTAGATCTCCTATCTCTTCCTCCCATTTCCTCAGGTAAGGCGGATACCTAGGTTCTGTTTCCTCTCCTAATATTTTAGACGTACTATGTCCCAGGCACCGCGAGGAGGAGAGTAGCCTCTCCATGGGCCTCATGTTTCCTCTTCCTCGCAGTGGCTGGGGTAGTGTCTGTGTAAAGTGTTGTATTTGTGCATATCTATCTAGTGGTCTGTTTCCCCATTTTTGTGTTAGTTCATTAAAGGTGCATATTCCATTTCCTATCATCACATCCTGCAAAGTTATATCATTTTTCTTTGCCCACCTAATAAAGTACATGTATTCATCCTTCCCAGGTTTAAAATAATTTGTGTCTAATAAAGGTGAATTAAATTGCCAGTGATGTAACTTACTCAGTTCATCCCATATTTTAAAAACGTTTTTTGTTAGTGGATTTGTGCTACTTGACAGTTCACAATAATACCGTGGAACCCAGACCCTTTTCCCTAAGTCTACTTTACTTTGAGCTTTTTCCATATCTACCCACCCTTTACTATCCTTATCGTGTATCCAGCCTGTTATTCGTGATATAATAATTGCCTGATAATATCTCTTAAAATCCGGTGCTGCTAATCCCCCTAATTGTTCCCCTTTACCAGTGTTGCATGTGAGATTCTAGGATGTTTACGCCTCCAGATGAATTTTATTGCTAAAGTTTTTCATTTTGTAAAAAACTCTTGTGGGACTTTTATTGGGATCATTTGAAATACATATGTTAATTTTGTTAATATAAACATTTTCAAGACGTTAATCCTTCCTATCAACGAAAGGGGTTTATATCTCATATGTATTAAATGATCTTTAACCTTATTCAGAATAGGGATATAGTTAGCCGCATACACAGTGGACAATGATGCTGTAAGTTTTATGCCTAGATTTCTGTCTTTGATATATTGATCTTAAAGTTTGTCATCTTGCCATATCTATTCAATTTATTTTGAGGAAATGAAAGCGCCCTGAGGGGTCAATCAGGGAGTCTATGACTAAGCTGGAGTTGAGAGAACAAGCTGAGCTCCAGGGAAATGATTTTCAGAGTACTGGACTCAGGAAAATGTCAGTCATCAGGCGGTTTTTGGGAGGCAGATCTGGGGCGCTTCTGCTTGCCAGGCTTCTGCCATTGTGAATTAAGTGGGAGGCCAGGGGTGGTAGTTGGGAGAGGCCAATCTGGCAATGAGACCCATGGCAGCTCCAGGGAGCTCAGGAACCGTGGCAGGTCACCCAAAGTGCGAAAGAGGGCCGCGAAAGAGGGCCTTCATGATGAACCTGCAGTTGAAATGGGAACCACCATTGATATTTGATTTGCTACTCCTGCAGGAGTGATGTAAGGGGTTTCAGAGAGGGATGCCTGAGAGTGGCTGTGGGGGTTATGTAGTGAGGGCTCTAAATCAGCCAGGGAGGCAGAGCGGCCTCTGGAGTGTACCTGCATGGTGTCTGATGGCTCTGAGCGGGCCGTGGACGGAGGCGTCAGCGCCATCTTGGATTTCCCCTGTATGCTGTAGGCGGCAGAAGCCTGTGTCACAAACCTACCCAAATCACTCTGTGTCCAGTCGTTGGTGGGCTTAGGTTGCTCCTTGGGCTTTCCCTTCCTTGCCCATCGGTGCGGTTTGGGGAAGGTGTGGATCGTTGTTGTGGAGTTACAGCCTCGTGTGTTAGGTCACGCCCCCCCCCCCAAGAACTGGCTCATTTAAATAAAGACAGGGATCACCTGAAAGTAGCATTACCTTTGTAAAATGTTGTGATGGGTGGATTCATTTCCATGTCATTGCAGTTAAACATCACAATTGGTCCAATACATGTGATGTGAGTTCCATGTCTGTCACATGCACATCAGCTGCAAAGACGTGAGTGAAGGGATTACTATGTTCTTTTTAGTCATTGTTACATTTATTGAATTTTGTTTTTTTCTATTACCCTTGCTTTCATCAAAACAACGATTTAAAAAAGGATTGAGAAACTGCAAAGTGCAGGAAGATGACCAGCAGAAGGCCGGATATTTCAGTAGTGAAATAAGAAGGCAACAGATCCTGAGACCTAATCTTAGAATTAGGGATCTCATTAAAATCATTGCTTACCTTAACCGATTCAGCCCCGGAAGAGTTTACCCCCTTCCTGACCAGAGCACTTTTTACAGTTTGGCACTGCATCGCTTTGACTGACAATTGTGCAGATTTATGGCATTTTTATTATTTTCCACTAGTAATGGCGGTGATTTTTAATGATACTGTGACATTGCGGTAGACAGATCGACACTTTTGACACATTTTTGGGACCATTGACATTCATACAGTGATCAGTGCTATAAAAATGCACTGATTACTGTGTAAATGTCACTGGTAGAGAAGGGGTTAACACAAGGGGGGCAATCAAGGGTTAATCAAGGGTTAACTGTGTTCCCTAGTTAGTGTTTCTAACTGTATGGGGATAGGACTGACTGGGGGAGGAGACATAGTAGTAGGAACAAACGATATGGCTTCTCTCCCCTGACAGAACAGGGATTTGTGTGGTAACACACAGAAATTCCCGTGCTGGCACTCGTGCCCGCGACCACAGGTAGGCGGCAGCGATCGCGCCTGCCGGTGGCTCTTAAAGGGAACAACGTACCCATACAGGGTTTTGCCCAGCAGAGCCATTCTGCCAACGTATATCGGCATGAGCTGGTCGGCAAGTGGTTAAAATGTCAGTACATTTTTTTTTGTTTTCTGTTATTTATTTATTTTTTTTTTTTTGGGGGGGGGGGGGGGGGGGATTGGGTTCCAGGGTAAAATAAAGAAGTGAGCTAGAGAAGATAGGAATATGTGAGATATGGGTGATAAACATTTAAAATAATTGGATCTCGGTATGGGGGAAAGATAGAGGTACATATTGTGGAATGTTAAGTTAGTTTGAATATTATTAAATATGTATGTATGTACATCTATGTAATTGATGGAATGTGAAGTAATGTATTTTCTACCACTCTTTTGGATAAATAAAATATAATATATAAAAAAGAAAAAAAAATGTCAGTGCATAAAGCAGATCTCCAACTCAAAAAAATAACCCTCCCCTTCCTCGGTCAATATGCAACCTTTTTTATTTTTTGTCCTGTAAGAACCTTACAGCTTCACTAAGAATGTGTCTCACACAGATGGAAGTAAGCAGATTGTTGCAGTCAGAAGAAGCATAGATGAAGGAAACAAGTGGTAGTGGAACTGGAGAGAAGACATCCTACTCAAAGTGGTCTACTTAAAAATAATTAATTGTGCGAATGTCTGAAGTATTCGCAGTACCATCACGAATAATCCCTAAATTTGCCTTATACATTTATTTCCTGTGATTGTCAGCTCCATCTAGTGGCTATAAATGCAATATTTTCCTGATTTATGTACATACAGTATTTCAGGAAAATACTGCATTATGGGCACTAGATGGAGCTGACAATCTTAGAAAATAAACATATTGAGTATGGGGATTATTCATGACGGCTGTGTGAATCCTTGAGACATTTGCACATCACATTCTTTTTCGTAAACAGACCCCCAAAGTCTATCTAAAGGCAATTTTATTTTTTGTATTTGGATGGATTAGGGAAGGATTACATTTTTCTCATTTTAGAGAGATTTCTTCTTACTTGCTGTTGCATCTATAGTATGGCAAGTGGTGGGATATGTCCCCAATGGGACACCTATGGGAAAAAAAAAAATCCAGACTAAGTTTTAAAAAAACATGAGTTCCTCTTTACTTTTTCCAGTGTAGTGTTATCGCAAACTGAGCAGTCACTTTACAGAATTGTAGTGGGCAGAAAGGACAAGATGACGTACAAGTTGAAGGACTATTTGAGGATGCATTGCAGCCTCATCATCCTACTACTCTACTGCCGCATACACACGATCAGAAATTCCGCCAGCAAAAGACTGATGTGAGCTTTTGGTCAGAAAATGCGACTGTGTGTATGCTCTATCAGCCTTTTGTTGGCGGAATTTCGGCCAGCAAAAGTTTGAGAGCATGTTCTCAATTTTTCAGACGGAAAAAGTTTCTATCGGAAATTCCGATCGTCTGTGGCAATTCCGACACGCACAATTTCGATGCATGCTCGGAAGCATTGGACTTTTTCACGGCTCGTCGTAGTGTTGTACGTCACCGCATTCTTGAGGGTCGGAATTTGGTGTGACTGTGGGTAGGCAACACAAGCTTGAGCGTAATTCCGTCGGAAAAAACATCTGATACCCGGATGGGTATACTTCCTCTTTGTTTCCCTGCAAAGGTAAAGCATAATGGGCTACTATGCATCGCATAGTAGCCCATTATGTGTCACTTACCTGACACAGGAGCCAGCGATGTCACCGATGTCCCCTCTTCCACGGAGTGTCCATCCTCTTTCCGGGTATCGCGGCTCTGGCGCTGTGACTGGCCAGAGCCGCGATGACGTCACTCCCGAGCATGCAAATATCTCCTAAATCGTGTAGGTTTGTTTTGAGTATCCTAAACTGTTTGTCATATACAGATTCACAAACAGGACTTACGATACTTTTACTAGATTTATTCCTTTGCAATGATTATATTTAGATTAGCTGACGTATCTCTGCCTTCATAGAAGAGACACATGATATGTAATGTCAATCTCAAATTCTATGCATGATTTATGCTACCGGCTGTCAAGGTTCTCGTGGTCTCACTACTACCTTATTCATGGTGCTATTTTTTGTACAATGTCTGCTAGATAATGTTACAAGCAGGCTAAATTATTTGCTTGCTGCCCTGGTAATATGCATGTATCTCTCCAGGAAAGTGTTGCTTATGACTTCCAGTTGTACCGTGTGTCATTTTTCAATTGTAAGTGTGCTTTAGGTGAAGTATATGACACTCCAGAGGTGATTTCAGTTTCCATTATTGCCAACTTACTTGTAATTTTTGAAACATGAGTGTTATAGAGGAATTTTTTAGAGTTGTTTTAGATCTACTTACGAGTGTAGTAAAATGAATCTTGGATAGAATAGGATATAGCAAAAACCCACGCCAGTTTTTTTTTGACAACTTTATTCTGTTTAAAAGATTTCTTTTTACATTCCATCTTCTAGACCCAACAGGAAATTGAAACAAATTACTCAAACATGAGGTTTATCCTGGTCACCAGGACAAATAGAGAGAATCGCCCTAGCACAGACACAGAAATCAATGAAAACGTAAAAGGTATTCTAATCCTTCCACACTCCAAAACGAAAAAAAAAAAAAAATGCCTTTACATGTACTTTAAATGAGAGACGTAGGGTCAAAGCTCATTTGGCCCTACTTCTTCACTCCTGTGACCCGTTTTCAGGTGACAAGTGGCTAAAGTCCGCTGTCAGCTGACATTAGATGGATTTACTGACTTTACAGTTAGGATCCACCCAGACGCCTAGACCGGCAGCTGGCTCAGCCTCTCAGCGATCCACTGGGAGACTGAGCCAGACACTCCCACCCCCTGCACAGCCTGGCTCTCTAGTAAACGTTGGAGGGGCAGAAAGAGCCATCGACAGTCACTGACTCCCTGAAGACTGAGAACTGAGCCATCAGGGATCTTTGACCGCTCAGTTCTTGGTGTAGAGGAGATGGGGGACAGATGCAGCTGTCCCATCTAGGTGAGTATGATTGTTTTTTATTTTTGATTTCCAAACTTCTCTTTGAAGTGTATGTTACAGTGGAACTGCAAGGTTAATATCTCTGTCAATGTTTAATTGTTATGTCACCCTTGATAAATGAACAATTGTGCTTCAAGCATTTGATTATGGACATGGACTGGACATGGTTAAAGCTGGCCATACACCAGTAGAATTTTGTTCAAAATGTTTAGTTTTAAAAACATTTGTTCGAGTTTGTCAAATCGACTTTCCTGTCAGACTGCAGTAACAAGAAAATGTTAAAGAGCAGGATAGAAGATGTTTACATATGTACAAATTTTTATCAGAATATTTGGTTTTTGGTTGGTAAAGTCCATTTATTTAAAATCAAATTAAATTTTGAACTACCTTTGAATGACATTCCTAATGCCATCAAATGTACTGAGAATTTTTTATACGAATGTTTGTATGAATTTCCATTTGCAAATCTTCTAGTGTATAACCAGCTTAAGACTAACCAGATTAGACTTTAAAGCCTTTCTAAAGTAATTTTTTTTTCAATTAAAGTATTACAAATATTATACTTACCTGCTCTGTGCAATGGTATTGCAAAGAGAGGCCTCAAACCCTTTCTGGGGTCCCCTGTCAGCACTGTCTATTTGTCCTCTTCTCCAGCTGCCCTTATATTAAAGCGGGGTTTCACCTAAAAAAAAAATTTTTTTGAAAGTCAGCAGCTAAAAAAAAGTCGCTGCTGACTTTTAAAAAGTACACTTACCCTCCCAGGGCGCCCGCGATGTCGTTCGTGGAGGCCGAGATGTCCCTCGGCTATCCGGATCCAGCGCCGCCATCCTCAGTAAGGGAAACGGCTTCTCGTTTCCTACTGCGCATGCGCGAGTCGGCGCGCGGCCTACTGCGCATGCGCGAGTCGGCGCGCGGCCTACTGCGCATGCGCGAGTCGGCGCGCACCCAACTGCGCATGCGCGAGTCGTATTTGTGAATGGGGAACGCGGTGTGTTGTGGGACACAGTTCCCACAACACACCGCGCCCCATTCACCTGAAGACGGAAGAAGATAAGATCACCGCGGCGCTGGAGGAGGCAGATTAGGACGATCTGCCTAGCAACAGACATTTCTGGTAAGTAAAAAAAAAAATTTTTTTTTTTTTAATTGTTACTAACTTTTTCTCAAGTTTTAATTTTCAGGGTGTCCCACCACTTTAAACAGCTTGCTATAGGGGTCAGACCTGCAGGACTGATCCCAAGTTGGGCTTTGTGCATCCACAGACACACTTAGCACAGTTTGTTCGCTATGCGCAGCTCTCTTTGGGACAGGGTCCTAATTAGTAGGTTATGGAGCTACGCCATATGTAGGGCTAAAAAAAAAAAGGGTCAGGGTCTTGGTGAAAACCCTCATAACTGTGGTAAGCCACACATTTCTTGGACTGTAAAGAGCATAGAAGCTCTGCCGTCTCATTTGGGGTTAGGTTTGAATATAAACTCAGAAAACATTCCTAAGGTAAAATAGGAACTCATGATTTTCTGAGAGATAAGGTTCTTTAGGGCCTCACAGTGCAAAGTTGCACTAATAACAAGGGTGGGAGATTTGAGGCAAAAAAAATAAAATAAAAATTTGTGTAGAAGAAATAGAAACTTTGTCTTGTAGACAGTAAGTCTACCTCTCCTAGTTAGACATCTGAAATGTTGTAAAGTCAGTAGTAGTAGAAGTCAGGCAAACATCAGCCATCTTCCACCACCTTAAGGCATAGAATGCTCCTCAATGCAGTAGCTGTAGAGTGGGAGATTAGGTGAGTCGAATGGATGGCACCAGATGATCTACCAGGTCAGCAAAGTATTAAGAAGATCTTTCGGCTTACTCAGTCAATGCCCTGGTCACTCACGTGAAGGCTAACACTGGCATGAGTGAGGAACCTGCAAAAGCAAATAACGATCAACAAAGGGCGCAGGATGACCGTCACCTTGCAGGGACACTGATGGGTCTACCACTTCTTTACTAGGTCCTTTTGAAAGGGGTAATTAGTGTCACAGCAGCTGGGAACAGAGAAGGCCTTATCAGGGTGTTTCCACTCAATGGCTAGGATGTCAAATAGTTGATTTGTAAATTTTTCACCTGTGTACTTCCATTTCCAAAAACTGATCCGATAGATATGCTACTTGTCAGTTGTGGCCAAATCCTCAAACCTGGAGTGTCTCAAGCATTGCTTGGATCAGGCTGTAAATTCTCTCTTTTAGGCCCCTTTCAAGCCGTACCCCATGATTTCCAATGGGTACTGTTCATATCTGTGCGACTTCAAGTTGCAGTGACCTCAAAGTAGTCCCTGCCCTACTTTGGTCCAACTTTGATGCAACAAGATTACACAGGCATTGCTTCAAGTCACATGACGTTCAGGTTGTACAAGGGGCCTTAAGGCAATTTGTACCTTTAGCAACATGTTACACCCATATTTAATTTTTAGTAAGATGCTTTTGAAGGGGTAACTACTTCTTAAGGGATGCAGACACTGCAGCTTTCCTCATTAAAACACTGAAAAAAAAATTCTGGAATCAGTTTGAAAGGACTGAAGCAAACAGCTTTTTCTTTAGAAGAGGCAAAAGTCTGCTACAACCCTTGCAATGTGCATTGACACACCTGAAAGTTCTAGTGATAGCTCTGAGGTGGGAGTCAACATCTTTAGCTCAGAGGGGGCTTGCATCACATAGTGGAAGATTAATTTGTGGTAAGGGGAAGTCTGACAGGTTCATCCCAATGACCTTCATACATTATACAATTTTCTTTAGATTTACCTTCAACTATGTAGTGCAGGGGGGGCGTGGCCTGAAGCTGCATGCGGTGAGACATGTTTGAGCTGAGCTCCGCTGGCATGGCTGCCAAACTTGACAAATTCTGCCATCAAGACAGACAGGCACAGGCCAAAGATGGCGGCTCCCTGTCCTCATCGCTTGCCTCTCGTGCTGCCGACAAGAGCGAGATCCTGGAAGCGATCGATCCTGCCAAACCTCCCTTACCACCAGAATAGAGGAGGTGAAGATAGATATATCTTTGCTCCGACAAGATATGCAGCAACTGAGAGACAAAGTCGGGGAATCGGAGCGTTGTTTAGGCCGTGTGGAGGATGCTCTCCCTCCTCTGCAAGAGTCATTGGATCAAGTGAGTCGCCTCATCGCACCAACTCCAACAGAAGCAGGATGACCTAGAGAATCGCATAAGGAGGAACAACCTGCACTTTATCGGCCTCCCTGAAGGTACAGAGGGTAACAACAGGCTACCTTCCTTGAGGAGATATTAATTACAACGTATGGGCACGAGGCCTTTTCACAATCGTTCGTTGTGGAGTGTGCACATCGGATGCCTGCCAAAAAGCCATCCCAGGGAGCACCACTGTGGGTATTTATTGCAAAATTTCTCAACTATAAGGACCGCAATGCTATTCTCCGCTTAACCAGAGAGAAGGGTAACATACCTATACACAATCACCAGATCATGGATTTCCCAGACTTCTCCGCAGAGGTCCAGAGGCAACGCAGCCAGTTTACAGACATCAAGAGGCGCCTGCGAGTCTGCCACTTGCAATATGCAATGTTGTACCCTGCTCGCCTTCGTGTCGTTGGGGAGGATCGTGTCCACTTTTTCGAGGAGCCGGGAGCCGCCAGCGCTTGGCTGGATCAGCTGAATCCCAGCTGAGTCTTGAGTACTGTAAGGGCCTATGCTGTCTCCCCCCACATCAAACGATTATGCCCATTATCCTATTTTGATTCATGTCCTGGTTCTAAACTTTGCAGAGGGAAGTGCACTCATGTTTGGACCGTTTATTTTAGCTTATGTTCCATTTTTTTGTCGCATTAGCGCCCCCTCGCTCTACTGACACTGGAAAAACTGTTACCTGGGATACAATATCACTTATGGGACTACCTCATGCTGTACTACCGCCTACTGTCTTGGAGCAACATTGTGGTTAGTTTCTCCAACCTTACCTATTGACCACGGCCGGTGAGCCACCAGAGTCTGGCTGCAGGCAGTGGTTTTCAGAGGATTTTTGCCCTCCCCCCCAGAGGATTTATTAAAGGAATTACTCTTTTATTTTTTACACTTCACTGTTTTAAGTCTGTTGCCCCAGATGGTGGCTTGCACGTTTTGGGTACCACACTGGTGTCTACTACGGTATCTTACCGATTTTTTTTTTCTTGGGACTTATGCTTGCATGAGTTAGGTTAGGGTGTGTCGATTATTGTTATTGATTTTCTTGGCGTCTATTCTATATGTGCGCTGCATAAGTATGACCATAAGTATGTTGCTATCTACTCCTATGCTAATTGACTGGTGCATTTTCATATGTATGTTACCACATCTGCCCTCTATAGGGCTATACATGGCCACTCAGCCCACACCTTGTATTTTGACTTGTCTATGGCAAGGTTGAAATTTCTAACATGAATGTCCATGGTTTTAGAGATACGCTGAAAAGCACCGCAGTCTTGTCCTTTCTTAAGGCTCAGAGGTCGGATGTGATTTTGGTTGAGAGTGAGACCCACGTGTAGGGGTATTTGCAGCGGGCGCTGCGGCACCCCTGGATTGGATGGGCGTTTCATACCACTCATACCACATATTCCAGGGGCATTTCAGTGCTTGTAGCCAAGTCAGTGTACTCTGAGCTTCAATCAGTGACGCTGGACCCTCAGGGTAGATTTATATTCTTGCATGCTAAGATAGCAGGTAATCCCCTGTTGATTCTGGTATGGTATATTCGCCCCCCCCCCCCCCCTTCAACTCCACCATTCTTAGCAAGGGATTCTCTTTCATGGCCAAACGTCTTACTACACCGGCAGTATGTTTTGGAGATTTGAATATGGTGGTCAATCCCTATCTGGACTGAATGGGCCTGGGTTCACAGACTCCTATGCCAGATCAGGACGCCAGGTTCAGCCGCCTAATGACGATCTTTGATTTGGTGGACAAATGGCGACATTTATATCCCAAGCAACAAGCCTATTCCTGTTTTTCTAGCTCCCACTCCACCATGTCCAGAATAGATCTCACTTGGCTCTGCTGCACCCTAATCCCCAGGTTGCAAAATGCTGGGTTTGGCCCCCGAATATTATCGAACCATTCCCCCCTACCGGATTGAGCTGACACCATACAACAACCCTCCTCCACTGAACTGGAGATTAAATCCTTTCTGGTTAACCATTCTCCCTGACACTGATAGACTAGCCATGACATGGGGGTTCTTCTTTCATGATTGTCATGCCATGATTGTCAGGGAGTTTGATTTTTTTCAAAGAAGTATACACATCTAAGGTTAGCTATCCTCCACAGGACCTGGGAAACCTTCTCGATGGCCTCACGCTCCCTAATTTGACCAATGAACAGGTAGATATTTTAGAGGCCCCCGCTTTCAACGGACGACATTAAGCTTGCCCTTTCACATTTTGCGAAAGCTAAGGCTCCCGGGTCTGATGGCCTACCTATTGAATTTTATGTCCACTTCTCTGCTATCCTAATCCCTAGACTCCTTGCTCTTTATCAAGCGATATTTGAGGCCATTGCCCTTCCTGAATTTATGTGTAAAGCCATCATAGTTTTCATCCCTAAGCCTGGCAAGGACACCCACCTACCTGAATCATATAGGCCTATCTCACTATTGCAAACTGACATTAACATTTTTGCCAAAATCTTAACCCTACGCCTTAATAAAGTCATTCTTTCCCTTATTCACCCTGATCAAATGGGCTTCATGCCAGCAAAAAATACAGCCTTTAATACTAGATGCCTCTTTATGAATATTCAGGCTTCCCATCACCAAATAGGATCTAGAGTAATTTTTTCCCTTGACGCAGCTAAAGCCTTCGACTCCAGACATGGGCAAGATTGCCCGTGGGGGTGATTGGTCTAATTAAGATGATATTGCTGCCTAAAATGTTATATGTGCTATGGCATTCTCCAGTATACATTCCATTTAAGTACTTTAAAATCATGGACACAATCCTTTATATGGGAGGCACAAGCTATCCTGGAAGGCTCTTCAGTGTCCAACTACATTGGGGGGGGCCTTGCAGTCCCAGACTTTGGGTCCTGCTACCTGGCAGCGCAGCTTTTCCATTTATATCACATAGATAAGTCAGACAAACACGGATATTTGGCCCTGGTATGTAGCCCAGCAGACTCACAACTCCAGCACCCATTTGGTGATGTGCTACGAGGTCTGAAGGGCTCTATGGTGTTTCCAAATCGTTCTGGTCTCTCATTTTAACATAAAAGGGCCTGGGACCTGGTGATGTCCAAGATAGATTGTTCTGAGTTCCATGGCGATACCCCCTTATGGTACAATAAACTTTTCCTGGAGCTTATTTAGGTCACTGATCCATTTGGATATCTAAGGGAATATACCTATTGTCACATGTTCTTCACAATGGAGAGGTTAAGACGTTTGATAGGTTGAAAGCAGAATTCAACCTTCAAAACTATATGCTTTTTTGCTTTCAGGTACGACATGCATTCCATGCTTAGTTTATGGGTACTTATCCCGCTCTGTCATCCCTAGATGTGCTATATAGCGATGAACCACGTCAGCTTATGTCCGTTTTCTATAATATGCTCACCATTCCAGCTGTGACTAAACTAGCAAACTCTATTAAGCAGAGGTGGGTAGGTGGTGTTGGAAACTCCCAAACTGTCTGACAGACTTACACAAGTTTATATTACACATAGGGCATACCTGACCCCCACAACAAATGGCTAAATTCTGCACCACCCACAGCTCTAGGTGTCCGATTTCTGTCGGCACCTTTGACTAATCTCCTTTGGCAGTGTCCTCAGATTGAGGGATACTGGTCGCAGGTCGTTCAGTTCCTTCACGAGCAGATGGGCTCACCAGTATCATTGGATCCCAAGCAATGCCTTCTAAGCTTATTTCCTAATAGCATTATAGACAAATATACGCTTCAATTTCTTCATGAAACATTACTTGCAGTAAGAAAGCAAATAGCCTGGAATTGGATCCTGGCTACTGCCCCCATGCTAGCTGCCTGGCTTGCTGAAATAAATAATATCAGGACCATACAAAAAGGTGATTTACATTAATAGAGGTTGCCCAAGCAAGTATAATAAAATCTGGGATAGATGGTTACAATCCTCTTCAACTTGCACCTCCCTAATCTGTATAGTACGCACTTACATTGGTACAGTCTAACCTCTTTTATGTTGTTTGTACGTCTTCATATGGAAATAATTGACATCAGTTTTTTTTGTTTTGTTCATTGGGTTGCAAGACCTTCTTTATTATATACGGTACATTGAATTGTACAGTTGTATAAATCTTTTATATGAAACTTTATAAACCTTTGTTTCTTAAAAAAAAAAAAAAAAAAAAAATTACTGGCTGATTACATACAAATTGAAACCATTTAGGTTTGACCTCATATTATATGGTTTTGGTAAATCTAAAGGAAAATTGCACAAGATGATTGTATAGTGTAAGGTCAGCCTTAGAGACAGGATACTCAGCTAGGCATATGGAACATTCCAAGAGGACCATTAAATGCAGATGCTCCAAGGCAGCAGACTGTTCCAGAGACAATACTAGCATATAAGAGTTAATAGGAAAGCATGCAGATAGGCACAAAGCTGCCAGGCTGATGTTCAAGAGTGAAGGATATGTGAGGGGTGAGCTAACCAGTAGTATTCCAACAGAGTAGCGCTGTAGTCTACAATGTGCAGTGAGCTTGTGGAGCTGGAGAAAAGCACACTTATTAGCTATCATGATTCTGAAAATGAGAGCCATTATCTTCACCCACTTCCTGCAGAGATGCACTTAGACCTGTGTCCCAAGAAATAACTATTGTATCAAAGGTTATGCCAAAGCCTAAATGTGGAGAAAAGGGGCCTAGTAAGGTTCTGCTACAACAGAGTTGCGCCAGCAATCAATTACCAGAAGGCAGGGTGTTTGCTGCATGCAGCACAGCATCACCCCCAGGAACAGCTAGACTCATTCATTCTTAGAGGGGGATTATACAGTAGCTGCAACAGTGAACCTCCCAGGTTTGCTGGCCCTGCGCCACAGTGACTGGTGCCAGGTTTGTTGGCCATAGCTTGACACTGAAGGGCACTCATCCAGTTACCATAGAGCAGAGGCTGCTGCAAATCTGCAAAAATGTGGTAGCCAAGGTAGGACAATGAGCATGCTGATAACTTGGCAATGAATCGCTAAGACTTAGTGTGCCACAGCATGAAATCTTAAATTCTGAAGGCTAAAGATGTTCCTACCCATGTTGTATGCCAAGCTAAACAGGAGTGTTTAGGCTATTGATGCATTGTTTAATTGGGCAACTATGTTGCAAATTAGATTTAATATTGATAAATATGAAGTTATGCACTTGGGGGCTAAAAAATATGCAGGCATAATACATACTGGGGGGGGGGGTACAATTGCATGGTCATACAACACTGTACCCAAATGACATTTTATTTATTTTTTTCCCCATACAAATCTTTAGTAAGACCTCATCTAGAATATGCAGTTCAGTTTTGGGCACCAGTTCACAAAAGGCTATTGGGGAACTAGAGAGAGTGCAGAGAAGGGCAACCAAACTGATAAGGGGCATGTATAAATAAATGCGCGGTTCCTATAGTGAACTTGGTGTTGAGTTATTCACATCAAGGTCATCACAGGGTACAAGTGGGCACTCTTTAGGTCTGGAGGACCAAAAATTTAATCAATGTGGAATAGACTCCATCAAGAGCTGGTTCTGGCCAACATGGTAGTTTTAATAAAGGCCTGGATTCTTTCCTAAATGCGCATAATATAACTGGATAACCAATAGGTATAGTTGATCCAGGAAATAGCCAATTGCCTTTCGGCTGCCACCTCAGTCCTTCTCTGGGTGCCCTGTGTTGAAGCCAGGGGCTAACTTGAGGTGACTGGAATAGAAATGTGTGTGGGGAGGGTATTTATGGAGTGGGGAGGGTAATGCTGGGTTTAATAATGTGTCTGCTGACACCAGTGCTGGGGGTTAATAATGTGTCTGCTGACACCAGTGCTGGGGGTTAATAATGTGTCTGCTGACACCAGTGCTGGGGGTTAATAATGTGTCTGCTGACACCAGTGCTGGGGGTTAATAATGTGTCTGCTGACACCAGTGCTGGGGGTTAATAATGTGTCTGCTGACACCAGTGCTGGGGGTTAATAATGTGTCTGCTGACACCAGTGCTGGGGGTTAATAATGTGTCTGCTGACACCAGTGCTGGGGGTTAATAATGTGTCTGCTGACACCAGTGCTGGGGGTTAATAATGTGTCTGCTGACACCAGTGCTGGGGGTTAATAATGTGTCTGCTGACACCAGTGCTGGGGGTTAATAATGTGTCTGCTGACACCAGTGCTGGGGGTTAATAATGTGTCTGCTGACACCAGTGCTGGGGGTTAATAATGTGTCTGCTGACACCAGTGCTGGGGGTTAATAATGTGTCTGCTGACACCAGTGCTGGGGGTTAATAATGTGTCTGCTGACACCAGTGCTGGGGGTTAATAATGTGTCTGCTGACACCAGTGCTGGGGGGTTAATAATGTGTCTGCTGACACCAGTGCTGGGGGTTAATAATGTGTCTGCTGACACCAGTGCTGGGGGGTTAATAATGTGTCTGCTGACACCAGTGCTGGGGGTTAATAATGTGTCTGCTGACACCAGTGCTGGGGGTTAATAATGTGTCCTGCTGACACCAGTGCTGGGTATAGTATATTATTGCTGGTATAGTTTATCGTTTTTGAAAGTTTGCATGCGGCCCCCATGGGATATGAAATCTTGTCATGTGGCCCTCAGGCAATTTGAGTTTGAGACCCTCTGATGTAGCAGGAAGGTCTTAGAATCTCTAAAATTCCCAGTCACCAAATGCAGGGTGATATGTACTGCAATATAAAATCTCTCTCTCATATCTATATATATCTCTAAAATATCTCTCTCATACACACACCTGTGTTCAAAGGTTTGCATACCCTTGGAGAATTGGTAATATACAGTATGTACTTTTTTTTAAAAAAGAAAACATGAGTGAGCAGGCAAAACCAACTGTTTCTTATGGGATTCATATTGAACTGTAGGTTATAACAGAGTGGCACAATCATAAAACAATACATGGCAACAAGTAAGCAAATTAACCACTTAAGGACTGAGCTTCTCTGAGATTTGTTGTTTACAAGTTAAAAAACTTTTTTTTTTTCTAGAAAATTACTTAGAAAAAAAAATGTATAATGTTTCGGGGTTCCAACACCCTAGAGAATAAAATGGCGGTCGTTGCAATACTTTGTCACACCGTATTTGCGCAGCAGTCTTACAAGCGCACTTTTTTGGGAAAAAACACACTTTTTTAAAATAAAAAAATAAGACCGTAAAGTTAGCCCAATTTTTTTTATATTGTGAAAGATAATGTTACGCTGAGTAAATTGATAGCCAACATGTCACGCTTCAAAATTGTGCGTGCTTGTGGAATGGCGACAAACTTTTGCCCTTAAAAAATCTCCATAGGCGATGTTTAAAAAATTCTAGAGGTTGCAAGTTTTAAGCTACAGAGGATGTCTAGGGCTAGAATTGTTGCTCTCGCTCTACCAATCGCGGCGATACCTCATGTGTGGTTTGAACACAGTTTTCATATGCGGGCTCTACTCACGTATGCGCTCGCTTCTGCACGCAAGCTTGTCGGGACGGTGCGCGTTTAAAAAATAAATAAATTTTCTTCTTTATTTTACCTTCTATTTTTTATTTTTACACCATTTAAAAAATAAAAAAAAATTGTCACTTTTATTCCTATTGCAAGGAATGTAAACATCCCTTGTAATAGAAAAAAAGCATGACAGGACCTCTTAAATATGAGATCTGGGGTCAAAAAGACCTCAGAACTCTTTTAGACTAAAATGCAATAAAAAAAAAAATTGTAATTTAAAAATAAAATGGCCCTTTAAGAGCTGTGGGTGGAAGTGACATTTTGACGTCGCTTACGGCCAGCAATTGTATGGAGACGGGTGGGGGCCATCTTCCCCTCACTCGTCTTCATACCCAGCTAGTGACAGGACCCGATCGCCTCCGGTAAGCGGTGGAGCGCACCAGATTGCGGCGGGGGGCCCCTCTCCCACCGCCAATAAAAGTGAACTTGCAGCGAATCAGCCGCAGAGACCACTTTTATCTTGTAGCGGACTGCCAGCTAAACAAGGTGATACCGGGGTTATGGCAGCTAGCTGCTGCCATAACGATATCCTCCTTCAAACAGCCGACGTAAAACTGTGGCGGGCAGTCCGTAAGTGGTTAAATGACCCCTTTTCAAAAGTCTGCATGTCCTTAGTTCTTAATAGTGTGTATTTTCCCCTTTAGCATCAATGACAGCACGCAGTTCTTTGTCATAGTTGTCCATGAGGCCCCGAATTTTTTCAGATTGTATAGCTGCCCATTATTCATATTGCATGAACCTCACATTTGAGATCTGAGTGGCTTGATAAAGTCAGGAGACGGATAGCCACTTTTTTCTGTTGTAACCACTGGAGTGTCAGCTTGGCCTTGTGCTTAGAGTCACTGTTGTGCTGGAAAATGCAAGAGCGTCCCATGCGCAGCTTTCATGCAGAAGAATGCAAATTCTCTGAATTCTTCTTGCCATCAATTTTTAAAAGATTCCTGTTCCTTTAGAGCTAATTTTTTTTGTTTGCCAGTGTACAAACCTCCTGTAGGCAGAAGCATATAACCGGATAGTTTCAGAATTTCTGTGTCCCTCAATGGATTAAAAAAAAAAAACAGACAAATTGTCTTTATTGTCCTGATGTGTGAAAAAAAGCTAAAATTAAAGGATAAACCCAATCAATGACTCATGAATTAAGCACTTTATTGAAGCTTTAGGTTGTGGTACAGAATTTCAATACAGGTCCAATGATTAAACAATGTAGAGGAAATAAAGACACCAACATTTCCCCTCATCCTACTGAGTTAGAGAACCTAAACACAGTGATTGATCTTATTCCACCCAAAAATAGGTCTGCAGTATCATTTGGTATGCTTAGGTACTTTACTTGTGCCTAATATACAGTAACAGGGTGTGGGGGGGGGGGGGTTGCAATAATTTAGACATTAAGGCATTTCAAATATTGGTCCTCAAAATGAACACATGTTCAAATACCCTATTCAAGCAATAAACTGCTTGGAAACATCTGGAATGAAACCTCCAAATGCACAGACATTTAACAGTGTCTAACACCACCAAAGCTAGTGCTATATCATATCCAGAATGGATATATAAATATTAGGATGTAGGGTCAAAAGCAACAAATGTCACTCCTGCAATACACTTGTTTCAAAAAATGCAGCCACTTTCTGAAAAGCTTAAAGCGTAAGTAAACCCATCGATTTAACAGTCAAAAAAAAAAAGGCATGCCGTGAATGCTAACTGCACATTGGCTGTGCTCTCAACCAAACAGTCAAACCATCCAATGGCTGGTGTCATAACGGATCACATGTGCAGCACTGTGGCAGTTGAAGATTAAACAGAGGCAAAGATGGCAGCTTCCTTGGCTGAAAACGATAGGAAGGTTTACTTCCACTTTAAGTTGATCCTAATAGAATTTCCATTATGCTTTAAATTCTTCATTTAAATATTACCAGTCCAGATTTCCCAGTTACTTCTCAAATTACATGATGTTTATTATGTATATAAAAAAGGTAAATCACTACACCATTTCACAAAGCTGATTAGGTCACAGCACTGTCAAATACAGAAGAGTAGTCACATGCATAATGTCACATGGTTCCTTTTTGAGTGACAAAAGAAAAGGCAATATCTGGACTGGTTTTACAACATATTGTACCTGCACAATCAGAAATAGTTACTGAGTATTGTAGAGAACAATCCAGGCCAACAATGTCACAGCATTGAGACTGCAACTCCCAAGTCACATGTAACTAATACCTTTATTACATGAACCAGATATTTATGCAACACATTTTAGAAGGACCAGAAGAGCCAAGTCCCAACGCTGCATCACCAGTAGGCTAGTTAATAGCCTTCACCTTTATTCAAGACCTGTCACCGGATGCTATGCTACGGCAGAACTTTGTGCGTCATTTGCTTAGGTAGAGGTTTGCCTACAGGGGGACCTTCTGTGCACCATTTCTTAATTTTCTGCATTCTGAACGAAAACCTGCTGCTTACATGTGGTGCATGTATTTCAGTATACAGGTGATTAGTGTTATACAAGAAGCAACAGGGCATGTGCTATTGCTATCAATTCTGGGCAGACAGCCTGTGTAGACTTACAAGTGCATATCTATTACCAAATAATAACAAAGCTCCTTTTTTACAATCCAGTGAAAGAAACCCTACAGAAGGTGGAAAAAAGATGCCCATAACCAAGTTGGATATGAGGAACACGCTAAGTTACAAATGAAACCACCCAAAACATGCAGAGTTCTACAAGGAATGTAATATGGGGAATTTCAAGGACACTCCCCATCAAGGCAGTTACCCTCTTACAAGATGCAGTTCAAGCAAACTGGTCTGACAGCACAGAGCATAAAGCCTTTATGACCAAAAAACAACTCAAATAGTGATTAAGTGGCAGACCCCTCCACCACTCTGACCAAAAGCACCTGCCTACAGTTTAAATTTTGCAATTACAGCAATCATCCACTACCTTGTCAGCAGATTACGGAACTCCAGAATGTAGGTCTGCCCTACCAAGCTTCTGCCTACTTCTCTCAAGCCTACCATGAGCTGCTTGCTCCTCCACAGGCTGTTTGTCAAACGGCAGAAAGGAGACTTTCCTTTTATCCATGCATTTGTCTAGGGTGAATGACGCCAGTAACAAAACATCTACATTAGCATAGTACAAGTATCTTAAAGATTTTATTTTGTGCAAACTGATGTATACATTGCAGAGAATTCAATCCTTTTAGCAGGCAAATGCATTGTAGTTGGGCACTTGTAAAACTAGTTGTGTACTATTCTAAATGATTGTACATTACTTGACCTAAAAGGGTGTATGACACAAAGCAAAACACCTGTATCAAAACCCTCCAATGGAAGCTGCAATAAATGAACAGTCATCTTAAAAGCATACCTAATCTCTGAAGTTAAGTATTTTATTCAATTAGGCAGGCATTGAGAGTGAGGATAGAGAAGAAGTTTCCTTGGATGCAGAAAAGCAGAACTCATTGCATTCCAGTTCACATAATCTGGAGCTGTAGCAGCAGTGCACCAACCTCAGCTGAGTCTTGGAAATAAAAATAGACGCCGACGTTGGTACCCTAATGTAGAGCTGATGCAGATCACGCAACCCAACATGTTGGGTTTGGATTACATGATCTAGATTGCTGTGGAAACTGCTGATTGCGACCAACAAAAACATGGGCACCGATATCCCCATTCCCTACCCAACTTTATAAAAAGTCATATAACTTAAGAGTTTAAGTCCACTTTAACACTGACTCCAAGACTGGAAACGGCTGTCACCAAAAAAGCTTTCATACACATTGTGCAAAAATTCACTTGCATTACAATACTTCATCTTCCTGTTTATTTTTTAACATTTAAGCCCCTTTCACACTAGCGGACTGATAGGACCCTCCAGTCTCCTCTATAGACCAGCGAGTGTAAACGAACATGTGTGTTTACACCAGTTGACATCAAAAAACCCCCAGAAGGATGGGGATCTGTTCCCTATCCAGATGGCAGTTGCAAGTAAATGGACAGGTGGTCCGTTTACATTCGACCACCCATAGAGGAGAGCAGACCAGCCATACGCCTACCAAGCAGGGATCAGCGAACAGATTCCCCACTGAGCAGGTGGACTCCAACGGAGCCCGCTGTGTGTGGAAGGGGCCTTATTTTGATCAAAGTTTCCCTATGGTCAGCTGCCCAAGTAATGCAAGATATAGTTGTAGGCTGTACCTAAACCACTAGTAGAGTGCTCAAGGAGGTGGGCATTTGTATTTTTATGATAAATACAAAAATATGGTGATGTCCTCTACAGTTTCATCTAGGTTCTATCCGTATTAAAAAACAGAAATGTAATTTGTGAAAAAAATAAAAAGGAATTACATATAGCCAGAAAATGTTCCCAGTGAAAATACAGCACACATGTAACTCTACAGTTAAAGCACAAGTCAAACAAGTTATGTGGACACAGGACAGACTAATGGGGACGAAAGCCTTGTCTGTGGGGAATTTTTGGCGACACCTGTAGAAAACCTATGCTGTCTGTTGAACTATGTGCATTTTTACAATTATGATACAGTCTAGTACAGTATGCATTTAACTTCTCTACATGCACTTCAATTTCACAGCAAGAGTGGCATAGAATACCTACACACAGGAGAGAGCATTCATGCAAATTATCTAACTCCTTAATATAATAATGGTTACAATTCAAACTTCTAGTAGGATAATAGTCAAGGCTTCCAGCTACTAGGTGATGGTTGTGGAAAAGATGGATCCTGGCAACATTAGCTAGCAAGCACCCACCACCTGCTTTATTGGTTTTCTTTTTACGCTTTCTCATATTCTCTAATCAACTCTGTTGTGGCTGGCACTTAGCAAAACTGGTAAACACAAAATTGTAATCATTAAACTGAGCAAACTGGCGATCAAGCTGCTTGAAGCCATCAATCTTCTGAGCACAAGTGAATGAAGTACGACATTTGGAGCTCTAGGGGGGAGAGAAAAATACAGTCAAAGATCATATCCTTCCTTATACTGAACATTACAAGAGCAGTTTATATGAAAAGTCAGATGGAACTACCACATGGAATTAAAATACAAGAGACTAAATTGCTTTAAGCCGGTCAACATGGATCAAAATTCAGCCATTTCAGTAGGGACCAGCCAAATTTATATGAATGTATGGGCTAGCTGGTTGTACACAAGTCGATCGACTGACCTGTGTACAACCAGCCTGTCAGGTTTTTCCCAAAGGATCAGTGTTGCCGACTATAGCTAGCAACACTAATCATTGTATTGGAGCCTTCCCTGCCGGCAGAATACAAAAGCGCACTTTTTGAGAGCTCCCTGTGACATTAAAATTGGGCAGCATACCCTTTAAAACTAAGGCTGAATCCTATATGGCCAATACAGGATTCTTTTTTTTTTTTTATTCAATCAGCAGGAAAAAAAACTAACAAAAAAAAAAAACGTATTTCCCCCACCCACACATTCGATGTGGAATTTTTTTTTTTGCGTTCAACCTGCTGATTGAACAAAAAATGAATCCCGTATGGCCAGCCTAATGCCACGTACACACGACCGGGCTTTGACGGACTAGGTCCGACGGACTTTCTGACCGAACGGACTTGGCCGCACACGGCTGGACTAAGTCCGTTCGAAAGTCCGTTTGTTTTGAACGTGATGACGTAAGCGGGACTAAGGAAGTTCAATAGCCAGTAGCTGCCCTTGCGTCGTATTTGGTCTGTCAGACTAGCACACAGACGAATGGTTTCCCGATTTTTAGTCCGTCGGATAGATTTGAAACTTTTTATTTCTAGGGCCATCAGACTTTTGGGGGGAAAAAAAAAAGTCCGCTGGAGCCCACACACAATCCATTTGTCTGACGAATTCTGGTCCACCGGACCAAGTCTGCCGGAAAGTCCAATCGTGTGTACGCGGCATTAGCTTTAAAAAAATTGCATATGCTGCTCAATCCTAATGTGGCATGGAGCTCCTAAGCTTATATTAAAGCTAGAAGGCCTCCGCTACAAGTTTGATACACAAATGTCTCAGTTTTCGATCTTGTAAATTAATCTTAACCACTTCAGCCCTGGAAGGATTTGCCTCCTTAATGACCAGGCAATTTTTTACGATACGGCACTGCGTCGCTTTAACTGACAATTGCGAGGTCGTGCGACGCTGTACCCAAACAAAAATGGATGCCTTTTTTCCCCACAAAGAGCGATCTTTTGGTGGTATTTGGTAAAAAAATATAAAGAGCGCCAATTTTGAGAAAACAACAATTTTTACTTTTTGCTATAATACATAACCCAAAAAAAAAAATATAGAATTTTTTTTTATTTTAACAGTTTAGGTCAATATATACTCAAAAAAAAAAAAATAACGCAATAGGTGTATATTAATGGGTTTGCGCAAAACTTATCACGTCTACAAACTATGGGATAGATTTAAGGACTTATTTTTTCTACTGGTAATGGCGGCGATCTGCAATTTTTAGCGGGACTACGACATTGTGGCTGACAAATCTGACCCCAAATTAGACTTTTTGGGGACCAGTGACATTACATTTATCAGTGCTATAAAAAATGCAGTGATCATTGTAAAAATGACACTGGCAGGGAAGGGGTTAACAGTAGGGGGGTGATCAAGGGGTTAACTGTGTTCCCTGGGTGTGTTCCAACTGTAGGGGGGGGGGTGGGCTGGCAGGGACATGACAGATCACTGGGAACAGTAGATCTGTCATGTCTCTTGTCAGAATGGGGATCCGCCTTGTTTAGTCTGTACTAGGCGATCGTGGGTCGCCGGCGGACAAAGTATGCCTAGGCATACTCCTGCAGGGTGCACGACGACGCATTGCCACGCCATCGTGCCTGCGCGAGCCGACGTACAGCTAAAGCTATTTGCGCAGGAGAGCCAACCTGCAATTTAGGTTGGATTTACATGTATGCATTGCAACAAGTCCTAAAGCGAAGTTCCGGCAAAGGCTGATAGTATCTCGCTGTATGATTGCATTACCATTTTCGAATGGCATCCCACTGCGCACACAGTATATGGTAAGATAAATCATCTATATTACAGCACACAGCAATATAGATGTTAATGCTTTGCCACAGCGCAGGTGCTCAATTTCATGTGTTGAGGGTCCATTAAATGGTCCACCTTAACATGTGTCAATGTACAAAAGGGTGAGCAAGAACGGGTCTGAAAAGTCTTCCGTTTAGAACATTTGAATAGTTTATTTGCGTGTTCAAGGTCACAATCAAGCCATGTGCTCACATTTTTGAGCAGTAAACTAATGCCTCTCAAACTAAGCATTTAAGAGTTATCAAATAACCTGTTCTGATGCTCTTTTCAGTCTCAACAGTTAAACAAAGCCTTACCTGATTAACAAAGAGGGTGGTCACAAATTTCCTTGGCTTGAACACATCCACAACTTTACTAATCAAATCATCATAGCTTGTCCGCGACACATTAGTTTCAAAGCTAACATAGGAAAATTCTGGCTCTGGAGTGATGTGAATAGTCCAGTAAGTTCCCTAAATTAATAAAATGTACATATTAGCAAGCATTAACACAGATAATGAAAGTGGTAATCCAATCCATTCTGAAAATACTTACATCTGATTTCATCCCATTCATTGAGTAACCACAAGGACTAAACATTGTAGCATCAATGACAGAACCTGGTATCAGGTCACGAATTCCACTCATCTGAAAACAAACAGGTTTTTTTTTTTAATATAAAAATGCTGTAAAAACTGCTGTAATTTTAAGGCATTATTGGTTAAAGTGAAATCTGTGGGCTCACTCTACCTTTCATTCTCTACCCTGTTACAAAAAACTGGCACTTTCAGATTGCTTGGTAGCATCCTTGGATTGTTTTCATTGTCCAGGGATCCCCAAAACCTGTGATGCCATTTTGCATACTGTATATTGATCACGTCTTCTATCACTTTGTTCTTTCCTACCTTCTAGTACAACTATCCTACTGGTCACTGAGCCCACCCATCACTGCACTGGGATTGCATATCCTGCTACCATCTGTAAATCACTGTTTTAAAGAAAAAAAAGAAAAAAGAAAAGAAAACGTGCAAGGCAATGGCATAATGTGCTAGTATGCATCATATACCATCATCCACCAGATCACCTAAAGCTGCTTCCAGACAGTTTCCCCCATATGTCTAGACTGTATTCTTTGCTCTTGCTGCAATACTCCAAGTACTTATGTGAGGCCCAGAAGCATAGCCTGACTTATAGCTGTAGTATTTTTTTCCTAGAAGTATTAGATGTGTAAGTGGGTATTTTTACTAAGCTGTATCCCCAATTACTGAATTCGTGTTACTGTCTGCTTTGGATTAGCTACATCCCACACTCAAAACTTAAATACACAGTATCGGAGCAACTTATTGGCAAGCCTAGGCAGTATGAATGTATGAGCCGAATTACTACGCCCTGCTGCATCAGTTCCTTTAATGAGGACTTCATGGCCAGGGCTTTTGCTGGATCCTTTGGGGTATTCATCACAAGAAATCTTCTTTGGGGGGTTCCGTGAACTCTATTGCATAGCCTTGAGAGAGAGTGGTCAGTATAAACTGGTTTGATGTTATGGCTGACCACTGCGGAAGGAAATTTTGCAGCCTTCCGCCAACACGCAGGGTCGAGTCATTGGGATTTTCCGGCTTGCATAGGAGGATGGAAAAGGATTCTGCCATTTCTTTTAGCTTTATGTGGGGACCAATTCTTCCTTTTCCCCTGGGACTTGTTGTCCTGCTCCTGAGCCCTTTGAAGTTGGGGAAAAAAACAATTTTGGGGGTTGCTGCTTTTTTTAAATCGGAAAGGATTTCTTCCTAATCGGCAGTCCTGTCTAGAATCTAGGTATCTAGATCAGGGCCAAAGAGAAGGTCCCCAGAAAAAGGAATTCTACAGAGCTTGCTCTTTGATGCCGCATCACCTGGCCAAGTCTTCAGCCATAATGCTCTTCTCGCTGAATTTGTTAGGGCTGCTGATCTAGCAACATTTTAATTGCTTCGGTTGAAGCATCCGCTGTATAGGCTACTGCAGAGGACAAGGTAGAAAAGGAATCCAAAATCTCCCGTTTGTGTGAATCCGCTATTATATGAGCTTTTAACTGGAATCCCAAGTAAAGGAATAGGCAGAATTTAAGCTGCTCCCCTACCTGAGCCTTGCTGGCGCCTGTCCCCACCGCTGTAGAGCCCGCCGAGTCCTCCATCGCAGGTGTGCAGCGTCTCACTCGTGGCTTTACACTCTGCTTCCGGAAGCAGAAATAGATGCCAGCACCAACCCTGCCTCTTCCCTCTGTTCCGGAAATGACGCCGACCCGCCCTTAAGTGAGGTCACTTCCGGCGCAGCCGAGACACTTCTCGGCCACCGAAAAATGGGGGCACTGCACACACAGCCGCCGCTTGGCCGGAGCAGAGCGGGCCGGCCGGATCCACTGCGGCTCTGAGGGCTGAGGTCCTAAAAAAAAAAAGGAAACTGGTGAGGAAACCCTTCCCCCCCAGGCACACCTGAGAAACCATGGCTCTACCCCCCCCCCCCCCACAGATGTTCCCTCACAAACAAAAACGAAGGTGTGGTAGGGAGTTGCCTCCCTTTAAAGATCTGGAGGAAGAAGGCGTTTCCTGTGGTACGGTGGGAGGAGTCACTATCTCAGGTGCTGTCCTAAAAAGACTCCTTTGGAAAAAGTGAATAAATGTACCAATAAAATGTCTATTTTTGTATTAGATCTGTAGAGCGTTGCAAACACAATCAGTGCAACCTTGGTGCAATGCAAAGGCTCTTAAAGCTTTTTCCCCACACCCTGCCCTGTTTTCCCCTCCCCTGCATCTTCTGGTGATGGGCAGTTCTCGATGTAGAGTGCAGCACTATTATTGTGACAACATAACTCAATTGTAGGGGTGATGGTCCTTCAGAAGGTAAATTCCATGACATCCTGTACTCACAAGTATGTCCTACTATTTGTAAAAGACAGATATCTTAATGCATTCCCTGCATTAAAGTAAAAAATGTGTTTTGTATCACCCCCATTATACTTATCAGAGTCCTTTCTTGATCCTGTACTGTGCTTGCCTGCAGCGATGCTGGTCTCTTTCCTCAAAGGACAGAGATAGCAGCGAGGGCCCTTGGCTACTGTCAAATAAGGGCAAGGCCGAGCCACAGTGTGTCTACGCATGCACACAGCATGAATTGGGAATCAGTCGGCAAGTGCTCCCATAGACTGCATCTTGCTATGGTGGCACGTGCAGAAGAGCTGTTGCATTGTGTGTGGTGGGGGTCCCCAGAAGAGGAGGCGCTCTATGCAATACTGCACAGGAAAGACAAGTATCACATGTTTATTATTTTTTTAAACTATACTTTATAACCGCTTCAGCTCTGAGGAACCACATCTAGTGACAAAGAGGTGATGAGTATGGTAGCCAGAGCTGCTTTCATTTTAAACCCTTGTTGGGGGGTACAATTAAAAAAATTGTCCAGAGTTGGGTTTTGCATTTAAAGCTCACCCAAGGGGATAGAGTGTGGAGATGGATTAGAACACTTGCTTTGCCTGTTATGAAGATTCACACCGTTTCCCCCATTTACCATTACCTCCAACGGTGAAAGTGAAAAATCCCAAATTTGAACAGGAATAGGTAGGAAATCTTTCAATGGTGACATTGGTGCTGTCGACAACTAGGATTCTCACACTCTGGAGAAATTTCCTTACTTCCTGTTTTGGCTATGGGACAGGAAGTAAAGAGAAATCCCCCTAATAGGACAAAGATGGCTAAAACACTGACAGGGTTTATAACCCTCCCTTACACTATCCATAATGAAAAAAAGTGTTGCCTTTAGTTCTACTTTAAGTCAGCCCACACATTCATCTCACAAAAGGTGAAGTGCAGTAGAGGATTTTACATTTCAAGTTCAGCTTACACGAGTGACATCATTTGCAGTAACACCATCTTTCATGTAGAACTGGTCCATTATTTCTGGGTCAAGCTCACTCATCAAAATTTCCAGTGTTTGGTCTGGCTGATTGATGACAAAACCCTCTGGGACATCCAGAGTATACAAGTACCTATCAAAAAGAAAACAAAGAACAGTAGTTTGTTACTTTTGTCTCTAAGGTTTGACCTCAGCCTGTGCTTAAAGAATAAGTTAATCTTTAAAAAAAACAAAAGCTCATCTTTTTGCAGGTTTTTTTTTTTTTTACTTGGGAGCCTGAAAAGCATTGCACCAGCAATCAGCAGATCACAAGTTCCATGTAGGATTCCTGCAGACTTGTCCGTGTCGGTCTATTCATACAGATACACACTGACAATTAGACACCATGGCGCCATGGTAGTTCATTGAGAACTACAAGCCAGGCTGTCAGGATTTATAGTTTCCCATTCACAGCACTCTGAATGAATGATGCCCAGCCATGTTGTCTTCAAATAGTGACAATGTGTGCCTGAAGATGACTGCTCGCTGTCACTGGGAGGGAAGGAGAGGCGGCATCTGCTGGAACATGTAACATGTTCCAAAAGGTGAACTAATCCTTTAAACTGTAATAGTGGCAAACGCTCCAACTAAACTACATTTCATACTGCACATTATTAGGCTGAATAAGGCCTTTGCTACAGGGCAGATTTGAACCTTTCCCCAAAAGTAGTGCAAACAATGTTTAACAAGCTACAGCAACCAAATTTTACTTTAGTTTTGTCAGGTCATTTAAAATTACTATGGGTTACTGTTCTTTGCATAGCTTTGAAGAATCAAGTTTATCCACAAAATCTAGAAAAGTATCCAGCAGGATCCCCAAATTGGAAAACAAGTACACAGGATGCCATATTTGAGGTGTATTTTGCATGTAGAGTTCTTTATAAAGAAAATGAATACCCAACTCGAGCCAAACTTTTAACTTAATTTCAGCTGTTGGGGTGATTTTTCCCTATTAGGTGCATTTGACATTCTGACCTGCAAAATGACCTAAGCTGCATAAAAATGCTTTTGTAATCACATTAACTTGTATAGGGAGAGAAACTATTTAGTGTCAAACAAACTGTCGATACAGGGAGATTTACTAAACTGGTGCAAACAAACTGGTGCAGCTGTGCATGGTAGCAAATCGGCTACCAAATTCAGCTTGTTCAATTATGCTTTGGCAATAAAACCTGGAAGCTGATTGGTTTCTATGCAGAGCTTCACATATTCAGTTTTTTTTTTTTTACTAAAACAGACCCCAATACAAGTTGTTTAAAGCATATACAGCCAGGTGTGCTCTCCACTCTGATCTAGAGCCAATACCCTCTCTTTTCCTAAAAACCTCCCAACCAGAAAACTCACCAGCAATCAGAATTCATACGTCCCATGCAATAAGCTGCTCCATCTAAAATGGGAGGGGAAAAAAAAAAAAAGGTGTAAAAAACAAAAAATCATTGCTTCAGAAGCATTATCAAAGTCCTAGTCAATGCACTGCCCAATAACGATTATCCCATAGAAATCAAAAAAAACGATGGGCATCATGTTAGAAAACATTTACAAATAAAGAAAATGACAAATGAGAACGAGTCTGAAGTTCAAAGTGTTGCACTCTGCTCCAAGGCCAGCCATAGAGCGAATTTCTGCAACCTGTGGTTGCAGGAAAGAAATTGGCTCAATTCCCCCATCAACAGACAGTGCTGAGGGGAATCCCTCTTGCCAATCCATTGTATTCTCCCTGTCAGGAAAACTGTCCCTGCCAGAAGACAGTGAATATTGCTAGTGGCTATAACAACTGCTAGCAATCGTATGTAAAATCGGGCAGGCTGGTTGTACCCAAGTTGATTGTTCAACTTGGTACATTCAGCCTGCCCATACATGGTTTGAAATTCGAACAGTCTATGGCCGGCTTAACACCATTAGTCACTAGTCACAACAATCATTCTCATGGACAGACATACAACTTACTTGGAAAGATTTCATTTAGGAATTCAACTTCTTCCTGGAAATTTCTGTGCGGGTATTCCTGGTGGTCTGGTTTCATAAAATTTTTCCGTGAATAAAAAAAGTTCTATAAAATAAGACATTGAACCATTTAAAAAAGGATTCGGACAAACAAAATGCCAGACAAAAAAATGTCTTACAAAAATTCAGGACTAGACAGCAGAAAAGCTAGGGTAGAAACCAGCAATATTTATAGTATCTCACAAAAGTGAGTACACCCCTCACATTTTTGTAAATATTTTTATTATATCTTTTCATGTGACAACACCGAAGAAATGACACTTTGCTACAATGTAAAGTAGTGAGTGTACAGCTTGTATAACCGTGTAAATTTGCTGTCCCCTGAAAATAACTTACACAGCCAATAATGTCTAAACCGCTGGCAACAAAAGGGAGTACACCCCTAAGTGGAAATTTCCAAATTAGACCCAATTAGCCATTTTTCCTCCCCAGTGTCAGGTGACTCAGTGTTACAAGGTCTCAGGTGTTAATGGGAAGCAGGTGTGTTAAATTTGGGGTTATCGCTCTCACTCTCTCATACTGGTCACTGGAAGTTCAACATGGCATCTCATGGCAAAGAGCTCTGAAATATTTTTTTTTTTGCTCTACATAAAGATGGTCTAGGCTACAAGAAGATGGCCAAGACCCTGAAACTGAGCTGCAGCGCGGTGGCCAAGATCATACTGCCATTTAATAGGACAGGTGTCAATATTTTGTGTGGCCATTATTTTCGAGCACTGCCTTAACCCTCATGGGCATGGAGTTCACCAGAGCTTCACAGGTTGCCACTGGAGTCCTCTTCCACTCCATGACATCACCGAGCTGGTGGATGTTGGAGACCTTGCGCTCCTCCACCTTCCGTTTGAGGATGCCCCACAGATGCTCAATAGGATTTAGGTCTGGAGACATGCTTGGACAGTCCATCACCTTTACCCTCAGCTTCTTTAGCATGGCAGTGGTAGTCTTGGGGGTGTGTTTGGGGTCGTTATGTTCGAATACTGCCCTGCAGCACAGTCTCCAAAGGGAGGGGGATCATGCTCTGCTTCAGTATGTCACAGTACATGTTGGCATTCATGGTTCCCTCAATGAACTGTAGCTCCTATGCAGCCCCAGACCATGACACTCCCACCACCATGCTTGACTGTAGGCAAGACACTTGTCTTTGTACTCATCTGGTTGCCGCCACACATGCTTGACACCATCTGAACCACATAAGTTTATCTTGGTCTCATCAGACCACAGGACATGGTTCTAGTCCTTAGTCTTCAGCAAACCGGTTGGGGGCTTTCTTGTGCATCATCTTTAGAAGAGTCTTCCTTCTGGGACGATAGCCACACAGACCAATGTGATGCAGTGTGCAGCATATGGTCTGAGCACCGACAGGCTGACCCCCCCCCTTCAACCTCTGTAGCAATGCTGGCAGCACTCATACATCTATTTCCCAAAGACAACCGCTGGATATGACGCTGAGCACGTGCACTCAATGTTTTGGTCTACCATGGCGAGACCTGTTCGGAGTGGACCCTGTCCTGTTAAACTGCTGAATGGTCTTGGCCATTGTGCTGCGGCTCAGTTTCAGGGTCTTGGCAATCTTATAGCCTAGGCCATCTTTATGTAGAGCAACAATTCTTTTTTCAGATCCTCAGTTTTGCCATGAGGTGCCATATTGAACCTCCAGTGACCAGTAAGTGATAACACCAAATTTAACACACCTGCTCCACATTCACACCTGAGACCTTGTAACACTAACGAGCCACATGACACGGGCGAGGGAAAATGGCCAATTGGGTCCCAATTGGGACATTTTCACTTAGCGGTGTACTCACTTTTGTTGCCAGCGGTTAAAACATTAATGGCTGTGTGTTGAGTTATTTTGAGGGGACAGCAAATTTATACAGTTATACAAGAGCTGTACACGCACGACTTTACATTGTAGCAAAGTGTAAATTCTTCTGTTGTCACATGAAAAGATATAATAAAATATTTACAAAAATGTGAGGGGTGTACTCACTTTTGTGAGATACTGTATATAACAGCTTACACAATAAAATTTGTATTATACTATACAAGATTTCTATAGTTGGCTGGTGCAGCACTTTACAATGTGGGGGGGGGGGAGCACAATTACAATACAGAAGGGATGGAAGTGCCCTGCTCGTGGAGCTTACATTCTAAAGGGAGGGGGAGGCGGTACGAAAGGTAATAGCTGTGGGGGGGGGGATGATCTGATGGGGGTGGCTAAGGTACAGTTCTTAGGTGAGTGTGGTATAGGCTTCCCTGAATAAATGAGTTTAAGGATTTCCTAAAGGTGGACAGGGTAGGCGCTGACCGGATATACAGGGGGAAGGGAGTTTCAGAAGATGGGAGAGGCTCTAGAGAAGTCGTGGAGGCGAGCATGGGAGGAGGTTACAAGGGAGCTAGTGAGCAGGAGGTCTTAAGGAGCGGAGAGGACAATATGAGTGATGTCTGCCGATAAGGTTGGTAATGTAGCTGGGGGTGATATTGTGGATGGCCTTGTATGTTGTGGTTAGTATGTAGAATTTTATACGGTGGGGTAGAGGAAGCCAATGATGGTATTGTCAGAGAGGAGCAGCAGTCACGGTTTTCAATTGGTACTAAAGTTGACCAAGAATAGCTTTAAAGCAACATTAAGCCCAAAACCTAGAATACCATATTGCAGCCAACCAATCATTCGATCGTGGTGGCTGCATTCGTTTTAGGCTCCCCCTCTTCATGTTCACCTGGTGATCTGGCCAGTAACACCTCCTGTATTAGAGAGCCCCCACTCTGGATGAAGGAGTAACGACACCTTTGGACAGCAGCATTGTGAGTCTGGGAGGAGAGGAGTGAGATGTACTAGCAGATTTAAATACACTAACAGATACAAGCCAAGCTCCATCTAACAATTTTTAAGCAGTTACAGCAACAGTTTTGTTCCTTTTGGGATAAAATGTTTTCCATAAATATATAAAAGCTGATCATTGTAAGCACCCTTGTTCGGTGGGGAACTGTAGTCTTTAATGTTTTTGCTATACATGTAAAAGTCACTGCGTGTTTGTCTTTAAATACAATGTTTCGGTGTATGGCTTTTATTTTACCTGTATATAGCACAGCCAGGTTTACCAAATACACATACAAGCTGTGCTTTTTTTGTACCTTGCTGATTATATAACTGCAAATCAACTGGCAGGTCTGTCTGAAAACTAACTATCCTGCTTAATGATTGGTAACTTAGTACCGTTCAGGAGTCAGCACTGAAATTCTGTAATCCCCAAAATAAATCCCAGTTCAAGACTTTGTAAAATCATGTAATCTGTTCTGTAAAAAAGTTATATAATGTGCAGTGTCTCCTTGTGTAACTTTATTGTGGAAAAATAGGATTTTTGACTTACTGTAAAATCTGTTTCTGGGTTCATTGACAGACACAGCCTTCTCCATTCAGAACCATAGGGTTATATCACCCCCTACAGAAGTAGGACACTAGGCAGAAAAAAAAGACTTGGCTACGCCCATGGGCAGTCCTAGGCGATATACACCCACCTCTCTGCTATAGGCCTTCAGTTATGTAACAAGCAGGATCAGAAGTATTAAAACTCCATAGAGGGACGGGTGCTGTGTGTCAATGAACTCAAACGGATTTTACGGTAAGTCAAAAATCCCATTTTCTCATTCGATTGACACAGCCTTTATTCAGAACCATGGGGATGTCCCAAAGCAGGGCCAAACATGAGGGGTGGGGCAGCCAACAAAAAAACCAGGCCAACCAGACAACCTGTAGCTCAGCAAGAACAACCTGGAGCCCACCTGCCCAGAAAAAAAAAAACCTTTGCGAGGGGAAAAAACCCTAGACCGCAGCCTGCAGAACCTTGTGGTCAAAAGAAGCATCCGCAGATGCCAGTACATCCACCTTGTAAAATTTTGTGAAAGTGTGCACCGACGACCAGGTGGCCGCCTTGCAAACTTGCGTTACTGACGCCCGATGACGGAAGGCCCAGGAGGCACTCAGCACCCAAGTCGAGTGCGCCTTCACTGGAAGGGAGGATCCCGACCCTTGATAGAATAGGCCTGAGTCACTGTCTGCCTGATACATCTAAAAATAGTTGCAGAGGAAGCAGATTGCTTCTTCTTTGGTCCGTCTGATCACAAACAGGGAGTGACTTTCGAAAAGACTCAGTGGCCGCCAAATACACCCTCACAGCCCATACCACATCTAAGGTGTGCAAGGCAAATGCCCTCGGATGTTGCGGCCTGGGACACAGAGAAAGCAACACGATGTCTTCTTTTAAATGGAAATCAGAGACAACCTTTGGAAAGAAAGAAGGACAAGGACGAAGCACCACCTTGTCCCTATAAATCACCAAGTAGGGCGTGCGACAGGATAGCACTGCCAACTCTGACACCCTGTGAGCGGAAGTAATAGCCACCAAGAAGGCCACCGTCTTGTGATAGCGTGAGCAGGGGATTTTCTCAAATATTTTCAAACGGAGATCGCACCGGTGGAACCACATGTCGCACTCCCTGAATGAAGGTACGCACCAGGGAATGTGAAGCCAGGAAGCGTTGAAAGAAAACCGCCAAGGTCGACACCTGGCCCTTGACAGTACTCAAGGCCAAATTCTTTTAAATGCCCCTCTGAAGAAAACTCAAAATCCGAGTCACAGAAAAAGGAACGTGGGTGAAACCCCACTGACTCACACCATGAAATGTACACTTTTCAAGTCCGATAATATACCTTACTGGAAGTAGACTCTCTAGCTTTGAGCAGCATCGGAATCAGCGATGCAGATAAGCCCCTAGCCTTCAATACCTGGCTTTCAATAGCCAGGCCGTTAAAGCTAGCGATGGTAAAGCAGGGTGGAAGATCAGCCCTTGGGATAGCAGATCCTCCCTGAGAAGAAGTCGCCACGGGGTGTCTGCGACAAGACGCACCAGGTCGGCTTACCGGGGGCGACGAGGCCAGTCTGCGGCCACTAGAATGACTGGAATTCCTACGGCCTCGACCCTGCGCAACAGCCGTGGCAGAAGCTTGAGGGGAGGAAAGGCGTAGATCAGATGATACTAGCCCCACGGAGCGACCAGAGCATCTGAGGCGTCTGCCAGAGGGTCCCGAGACCTGGCCACAAACCTCTGCACCTTCCTGTTGATTAGGGATGCCATCAGATCTACCTCTGGAGATCCCCAGCATAGACAGATCTGTTGAAATATCTCCTGATAAAGCGACCACTCCCCTTGGTCCAATACTTGACGACTGAGGTAATCTGCCTGCAGGTTGTCCACCCCTGGAATGTGAACGGCGGAGATGGCTAGGACGAAACACTCTGCCCACCGTAGAATGCCGGCTACTTCCAGGCTGGCTAACATACTCCTTGTTCCTCTCTGGTGGTTGACATAGGCCACCGCCGTGGCATTGTCTGACTGGATCCGTATCAGGAGCCCCTGAAGTCGATCCGTCAATTATCTAGACAGTCTGATTGCCCAGAGTTCCAAGATGTTCACAGGTAGCCTGGATTCCTCCAGCGTCCAGTGACCCTGAGCCGAGCTCAGGCCCAGGACTCCTCCCCACCTGAACAGCCTGGCATCGGTGGTGACCACTGTCCAGTACAGCGGGAGAAAGGCTTTTCCATGCCGAAGAGCCAGGGAACAAAGCCACCAGGATCAGGGACCCTTTGGTTCCTTGACTCAGCCGAATCTGACTGTCTAGAGACTCGGAACATTTGTCCCATTTTAACAAGATCTCCCTTTGCAAAATGGCCGCGCTTCACAAGACTACCACAGATGCAGGAGAACCCTGTAGCGAGCGAACGAGAGAGACCCAGTGTCTCCCACCACCCCCCCGGTAAGCACAGCACCTAGGTGGCACGCACCCCCAGCCCACCAGTACTCAACCCTATCCCCCAGGACCCACTACAGGCAAACTACCCCATATGGAGGGAGCACAGCATCTAGGCGGTGCGCACCCCCAGCCCACCAGTACTCAACCCCCGTCCCCCAGGACTCACTACAGGTACACTACCCCATATGGAGGGGGAGAAGGGGGTTACCAAGGGACCTCCAGGGCCAAGAAAGGAGGGTGTAGGGACAGAGGGGACCCGCAGTATCGACCCAGGGAGGGGCCCGCGTCCGCCACAAAAACCCCCTAAGGGGAGAATAAAAAAAATTGCCAGGACACGAGATCCCAGCAGGGAACTAGGTCCTTACTCCTGACTAGGCAGAAAAAAAAAAACTGAATGCCTATAGTAGAGAGGGGGGTGTATATCACCTAGGACTGCCCATGGGCATAGCCAAGTCTTTTTTCTGCCTAGGGTCCTACTCCTGTAGGGGGCGATATAACCCTATGGCTCTGAATAAAGAAGGCTGTGTGTCAATGAACGAATGAGAAATACCTTATTTACAGAGCCGCTGGGCGTTCACGTGACCCGCCAGCGCACTTTTTTCCTGCTCCGAATGCTGCAGAGGGAGGGGCTGCCAATGTCAGCTAGGAGGCGAGGAGAAGATCTCCAGTGGGTCACGTGAGGGCCCAGCGGCACTGTGAATAAGATACTTTCCACAATAAAGTTACACAAGGAAAGACACTGCACACTATATAATTTTTACAGAACGGACTACAAGATCTTACAAGGACACTATTGTGTTCTTTATTAACTTAAGTGTATTTTTTCAAAAATATTTGTGTGTGCAAAACCGCAGTTCAAATACTGAGTGACAAAACTGCAACAATCGCCATTTTATGCCCTAGGGTCTGTTAAGAAAAAAAAAAAAAAAAAATGTATAATGTTTGGGTATTATAAGTAATTTTCTAGCAAAAAATATGGATTTAAACTTGTAAAAAGTGTTATAAAAAGCCTGGTCAGCAAATGGCAAGAAAAAAAAAAAAAACTTGCAAGTAATAAGCAGCAAATCTAGGTTAACAATTATTCACATCCATTTGTGAATCTAGTAAATGTCCCTGGACAGTAAACAATCACTTCAGGTCTGAACGAGAAAAGAACTCAACTTACCTGAATGGAATCAAACCCGCAATACTCCCTAGCGAGCTCTAACAGGGGAACCAGTGCTTGCAGTAAGAGGGTGGTACCACATGTCTTCAAAATGAAACGTCTCTTGGAGACAAACATGCTACTCTCACTGTATATATAATAAAAAAATAAATTAAAAAAAGTTAAGACTTTTTGCAGTTGAGAGCAATAAGAAAATACACATTTACTAAATGCTTGCAAGTGGTAAGAGCCAATGTACACTGGACAGACTAGGGTCCCCTCATATGCTGACTTAGGCATAAAATTCAAAGAGCAGGGCAAACAGGATCAGTTGATGCAGACCACCGCAATCCTACTTTCCTTTTTACTCTTCTGCTGCTCCATTCAGCTATCAGAGAAAGAAAAGCAAAGACTTATGTGAACTACAAATCTAAGATTTAGCTCACATAGGGCTATAAACTACCGTTCTCTATACCCAGAGTTAAAATTCGAAACTTCCCAGCTCCTCAAACATTACATAAAAAAAGGAAGCCAAGCAGGATTTTCCAGTCCTGGAGTTTTCAGAAAAATGCATTTAAAAAAAGGTAAGCAGCAAATTTAATATATTTTATAAAGTTATACTATGTGAATGGGAACATGTAACAAATATAAAGTAGTGGTTATCCCAAATTGGCTATAAAGTGGACCACCAAGTATGAGCCTAGTGACAAGGAAATTTCCTACACAGAGCCATCTGTCTTGGCAAAAAGTTGCAGGTGAAAGTCAAATCATGGACTTTATACTGGGGTATTGAGGCAAGATACATCAGGGATTCCTCCAACTCCTCAAATACAAAAAAACTTTAAGGCCTCATGCACACTGGACATTAAACGTTATGAAAACAGTAGCTTTGCAGCAAGTTTTTCAACGTTTTCTCAATAGCGGTTTTACGCGTTAGCTGTTTTTTATTTTTTAAGAAAAAAATAAATAAAATTTTCTTCAATGGATCAAAAGACGTTTAAAACGCTGGTGAGCCACGTTTGAGTGTTAATCAGCATTTTTTGTGGTAAAAAAATAAATATAAAAGCTCCTGAGAGCGATTTTAGGGCCTTCAGACAACAGCCCATAAACGCCACTGCTGATAAAGGTCTAAAAACGCCCATGTGTGCAAACTCCCAAAAACAGCCATTTATGAGCTTCAGTGTGCATGGAGCCTTAATGCTTTTACGTAAAATATGTAAACTGAATTTCTGTCACACTGGTCATTTTAGAAGTTAAAGCGGAGTTCCACCCTAAAGTGCAACTTCCACTCATCAGACCCCCCCCCCCCCCGGTGCCACAGTTGGCCCCTTTCAGGGGGGAGGGGGTGCAGATACCTGTCTAAGACAGGTATTTGCACCCACTTCCGGGCATAGACTCCTACAGGAGTCTATGCCTCTTCCTGTCCCGCCGCGCTGTCTGCTGGGACACACACGGGTCCCAGAGACAGCGTGGACGATTCCCATTGCACTGCGCAACTCACGCATGCGCAGTCGGGAACCGGGAAGTGAAGCTACAACGCTTCACTTCCTGATTCCCTCAACGAGAATGGCGGTGGCAGCAGCCGAGAACCAAAGGACTTCTCGGCTTCGGCTGCCAACATCGCTGGACCCTGGAAGAGGTAAGTGTCCATTTATTAAAAGTCAGCAGCTGCAGTATTTGTAGCTGCTGGCTTTTAATTATTTTTTTTTCGGGGCAATCCCTCTTTACCTACCAAGCTAATCAAAATAAACTTCTATAACATAATTACCTGAGTACATAAGCTTCCTGCTTGTCAGTTTTTGTCACACTTATGATCAGACAATGAACATTCTCCAAAAGTTTGTCCCACTCAAACCTGAAACAGAAAACATAGCAAATATATTACATAGGTTGGGAAACCAGTATTCAAACCACAACATATCTTTAAATCAGGATGGATTTGCTTTAAATCACAAGTGAAAAGGCTTGATTTAAATCATAATTTTTAAAGAGCAACTGTCATCTGTCCCTCACCGGCTCCTCCTCTGATCCGCTGTTGACTAACAGACAGTCCCATTCACTTCATTGGGACGACTGTTAATGTGGCTTTTAACCCCCGCTAGCGGCCGAAAAAGGGTTAACCCCCCCGCAAAACGCCGCCCCATTGATTTCAATGGGTAGGAGCAGTATAGGAGCAGTGAATACACCGTTCCTTCACCGCTCCAAAGATGCTGCTAGCAGGACTTTTTTTTACCATCCTGCTAGCGCAGGACACTGGAGTTAAAGGACCCGCTTTTTTCAGGCGCTACAGGAGGCCTTAATATTTGCAAACAAAATGAAGGTTTTCCATTTAGAATAAGCTGTCAGGTTAGTAAAACAGCGATATCTGAACCGATTTTGGGTTATTATCAAATTCTTTAATTAAAACAACAACATTGTCAGTGCATATCTCAGCTTACATAGCTTAGATCCAAAGAGTTTACCAAAAATGTAAGTATTGCATAATATACAGCCCCACGACAAAGCTCCATTTCATGCTGACGTAAGTTCGTCTCGAACATCGGGTGTTCGCCGAATAGCAAACAATTTGGGGTGTTCGTGGCAAAATTCGAAAGCCGCGGAACACCCTTTAAAAGTCTATGGGAGAAATCAAAAGTGCTAATTTTAAAGGCTTATATGCATGTTATTGTCATAAAAAGTGTTTGGGGACCTGGGTCCTGCCCCAGGGGACATGTATCAATGCAAAAAAAAAAAAAAGTAAAAAAAAAAAAGGAAGTTTTTTTCGGGAGCAGTGATTTAAAAAATGCTTAAAGTGAAACAATAAAAAAAAGTGTAATATTCCTTTAAATATCGTGCCTGGGGGTGTCTAAAGTATGCCTGTAAAGTGGCGCATGTTTCCCGTGTTTACAACAGTCCTTGCACAAAATGACATTTCTAAAGGAAAAAAGCAATTTAAAAAGTACTTGTGGCTAGAATAGTAGGTCCCGGCAATACACATCAAAGGCACTGAAAAAAACGCCATGGGATTTCCCCACAGTCCATTACCAGGCCCTTGGGGTCTGGTATGAATATAAAGGGGAACCCCGAACCAAAAGAAAAAATTGCATGGGGTCCCCCCAAATTCCAAACCAGACCCTTCATTTTAAGGGGAACCTGGCACCAAAATAAAAAAAAATAAATGGCGTGGGGGTCCCCCCAAAAATCCATACCAGACCCTTAGAGCACACAACCTGGCAGGCTGCAGAAAAAGAGGGGGGACGAGAGAGCACCCCCCCCTCCTGAACCGTACCACATGCCCTCAACATGGGGAGGGTGCTTTGGGGTAACCGGGTGGCCCCACCCCCCTCTGACGCTACGGGGGAAGCCATAGGGATGTCCCCCCGACGATGTCACTGTGTGGCCCTGCCCGCAGTTATAAAAGAGCTGTCACCTGAGGACGGTCATTATGGTGGGTGCCTCCCATGGAGGCAGATCGGTGGTGGCATGCAGGTTTTTTTTTTTTTTTTTTTTTTTTCCTTTTTCGGTCCGTCGGTGGAGCAAAAGAAGACTTCGTGGGACAGTTTTATTTTTTATAAAGGACTTGTCCCCAAGCCGTGTCATGTCATTTTTACCATTTTCACACTTTTTTGTGAAATGGTAGGGGTACCCCGTTACCATTTCACACAGGTTGGGGAGGCCGGGATCTGGGGGTCCCCTTGTTAAAGGGGGCTTCCAGATTACGATAAGCCCCCCTCCCGAAGACCCCCACAACCCCTGGGCAAGGGTTGTGGGGATGAGGCCCTTGTTCCCATCAACATTGGGACACAATGCTTTGGCTACCCCAAAGCACCCTCCCCATGTTGAGGGCATGTGGCCTGGTACACTTCAGGAGGGGGGGGGGGCGCTCTCGTCCCCCCCCCCCCGTTTTTCCTGTGGCATGCCAGGTTGCGTGCTCGGATAAAGGTCTGGTATGGATTTTGGGGGACCCCACGCCATTTTTTTTATTTTGCCGTGGGGTTCCCCTTAAAATCCATCAGACCTGAAAGGGTCTAGTATGGATTTTGAGGGAGACCCCCCACGCCATTTCTTTTACATTTTGGCACGTGGTTCCCCTTAATATCCATGCCAGACCTGAAGGGCCTGGTATGGTATTTGGGGGGACCCCCCCCCCCACGCAATTTTTTTTTGGTTCGGGGTTCTCCTTAATATTCATACCAGACCCAAAATGGACTGTGGGGGAATCCCATGCAGTTTTTTTTCAATGACTTGTGTATTGCTGTGACCGACAATTCATTATAGCCGAGAGTACTTTTAAATTACTTTTTTTTCCTTTAGAAATGTCATTTTGTGCCGGGACTGTTGTAAACATGGAAAACATGCGCCACTTTATAGGCATACTATAGACACCCCCCCCCCCCCCCCCCCGTACGAATTTTAAAGGAATATTTCACATTCTTTCACTTTAAGCATTATTAAAATCACTGCTCCCAGAAAAACTTCTGTTTTTAAAACTTTTTTTTGCAGTGATACAAGTCCCCTGGGCAGGACCCAGGTCCCCAAACACTTTGATAATAACTTGCATACAAGCCTTTAAAATTAGCACTTTTTTCATGTTCCTGTCCCATAGACTTTAATGGTGTTCGAACAAATTTTTTGCCTATCCGCATGTTCTGCTGCGAAAAACCGAACCGGGAGTGTTCGGCTCATCCCTAATGCTGAATAAACTAAATTAGTAATGTATCTTAAATAAAAAAAAACATCTTTAGATGGATACTTCAAAAGCATTTTAGTAAAATAAATTTGATTAAAAAAATTAAAATCAGACTTGATTTTATTTTTTTTAAATAGTTTATTCACCCTGCTTTAAATGCACAAAACTTCATTCAGTAACTGCAACATACACCATGGAAAACTGAATCAAAGCCTTGCTGCTAGGGTCCACATAAGGAATTTACAGAGTTCTGCATAATTTAGTTGATAAACCAAAAGTGAGAAGTTAGTTAACCACTTGCCGACCGCTGTATGTACATATACGTCGGCAGAATGGCACGGCTGGGCAAACGGGCGTACCTGTAAAACCCTTTGAATTTGCCGTGTAGTCACGTGCGCATGACCCTGCCACAAGCTGCGCGAGCAGGCTCATGGGTCCCGTGGACGCTATGTCCGCGGGGATACCCGCGGTCGTCTCACAGAGGAAAAATGGGGAGATGCTAATTTAAACAAGCATCTCCCCTTTCTGCCTAGTGACACTGGCACTGATCATAGCTCCCTGTGATCGGGAGCTATGATCAGTGAGGTGTCACTCAAAGCCACACCCCCTAACAGTTAGAATCACTCCCTAGGACACACTTAACTCCTTCCTAGCCAGCTAGTGGTTAACCCCTTCACTGCCATTTTTACAGTAATCAGTGCAGTTTTATAGCGCTGATCGCTGTAAAAATTACAATGGTCCCAGAAATGTGTCAAAATTGTCCGATGTGTCCGCCATAATGTCGCAGTCATGATAAAAATCGCAGATCGCCGCCACTACTAGTAAAAAAGAAATAATGTCATAAAACTAACCCCCATTTTGTAGACGCTATAACTTTTGCACAAACCAAATAAACGCTTATTGCGATTAATTTTTTACCAAAAATATGTAGACTACACATCGGCCTAAACTGAGGAAAACTTTTATATATTTTTTGGGGATATTATAGCAAAATTTTTCAAAATTGTCTCTCCATTTTTGTTTATAGCGCAAAAATAAAAACCGCAAAAGGTGATCAAATGCCAAAAGAAAGCTCAATTTGTAGAAAAAAACAAAAAAACACGTCAATTTTGTTTGGGAGCCATGTCGCACGACCGCGCAATTGTCAGTTAAAGCAACGCAGTGCCGAATCGCAAAAAGTGCTGTGGTCTTTGGCCAGCCAAATGGTCCGGGGCTTAAGTGGTTAAAGCAGACCTTGCCTCCCCATCAACGTGCTCCCATTGCCTTCTTACCCTTTCAAACAGTTGGATATTTATGACTGAGGGAAAAGAAAAAAAAGGCATGACAAACTTAAGGACCCTTATCCTAATATTTTGTTGTACAACCTTTAGGCTGGCCATACTTGGATCGACGATGCCAATTTTGTTTGGGAGCCACGTCGCACGACTGCGCAATTGTCAGTTAAAGCGACGCAGTGCCGAATCGCAAAAAGGGGCCTGGTCCTTTGGCTGCGAATTGATCCGGGGCTGAAGTGGTTAATATGTAAGGTTTAAAATAAGGCAACTTATTCTTAAATCCCTATACGCAGTGGTAAAGATAAACAATATGGTCTAAAATCCACTGAGAATGACAGAAGAGATATAATGTATATATGGATTAGAGGTTAAATCTGGTAATTATCAGACAGATCACATTTTCATTTAAAGAAAAATAAATAAAACATTAAAGACTGTTTTGCAGATTTAGACAGAACTGTTATATATTATGTATGGCAGACTACCTTGTCATAGGCAGGTGGCTTCATAAATGCTGAAAAAACCTGTGTCTGCTGTCACTTATACTGGCCATACAAAATCTATGTCTTCATGCAAAGAACATTTGAGCTCTGAAGAGGGGACACCTCGAAACATGTCAGCTTTCTTTGGACTCCACATCCCACAACTGTTACTGGCCAGAAGATCTTGCTAGATGGAACTAATGGTGGATTTATACAATTTGCTTGATTTTATCACTCGTTTGGGAGTATTTTTAACTTTTTGCAATATTAAAGTGTCGCTAAGGTAATGTGCTAAGCTAAGCTGGTGCGCCCCTTTTTATTTTAGAGTTTTTTTGGGTCTCCCCTGACCTGTGGAGAGTGGCAGCACAGCTGATGTGGTGGCTCAAACAGCAGCACAGTTATTTCTTAACCACTTCAGCCCCGGACCATTTGGCAGCCAAAGGACCAGAGGTCTTTTTTCAATTTCGCACTGCACTACTTTAACTGGTAATTGCGCGGTCATGCAATTTTGTAACCAAACGAAATTTGCGTCCTTTTCTTCCCACAAATAGAGCTTTCTTTTGATGGTATTTGATTGCCTCTGTGATTTTTATTTTTTTGCGATATAAACGGAAAAAGAGCGAAAATTTTGAAAAAAAAAAGAGATTTTCTACTTTTTGTTATAAAAAAAAAAAATCTAATAAACTCAATTTTAGTCAAACATTTGGGCCAAAATGTATTCAGCCACATGTCTTTAGTAAAAAAAATGCCAATAAGCGTATATTTATTGGTTTGCGCAAAAGTTATAGCGTCTACAAACTAGAGTACATTTTCTGGAATTTACACCGCTTTTAATTTATGACTGCCTATTTCATTTCTTGAGGTGCTAAAATGGCAGGGAAGTACAAAACCCCCCCAAATGACCCCATTTTGGAAAGTAGACACCCCAAGCTATTTGCTGAGAGGCATGTTGAGCCCATTGAATATTTTTTTTTTTTAGTCCCAAGTGATTGAATAAAGACAAAAATAAAAAAGATTTTTTTTTTTTTCAAAAAGTTGTCACTAAATGATATATTGCTCACACATGCCATAGTTATATGTGGAATTGCACCCCAAAATACATTTTGCTGCTTCTCCTGAGTATGGGGATACCACATGTGTGGGACTTTTTGGGAGCCTAGCCGCGTACGGGGCCCCGAAACCCAAGCACCGCCTTCAGGATTTCTAAGGGTGCAAATTTTTGATTTCACTCCTCACTACCTATCACCGTTTCGAAGGCCATAAAATGCCAAAATAGCACAAAACCCCCCCAAATGACCCCATTTTGGAAAGTAGACACCCCAAGCTATTTGTTGAGAGGCATGGTGAGTATTTTACAGCTCTCATTTGTTTTTGAAAATGAAGAAAGTAAAGAAAAAAAAATTTTTTCTTCTTTTTTTCAATTTTCAAAACTTTGTGACAAAAAGCGAGATCTGCAAAATACTCACAATACCTCTCAGCAAATAGCTTGGGGTGTCTACTTTCCAAAATGGGGTCATTTTGGGGGGTTTTATGCCATCTGGGCATTCCATGGCCTCCGAAACTGATTGGCAGTGAGAAGTGAAATAAAAAAAATTACACCCTTAGAAAGCCTGAAGGCGGTGATTGGTTTTTGGGGTTCCGTACGCAGCTAGGCTCCCAAAAAGTCCCACACATGTGGTATCCCCGTACTCAGGAGAAGCAACAGAATGTATTTTGGGGTGTATTTCCACATATGCCCATGACATGTTTGAGCAATATATCATTTAGTGACAACTTTTTGTAAAAAAAATATATATATTTTTTTTTTTTCATTATTCAATCTCTTGGGACAAAAAAAAAAAATATTTAATGGGCTCAACATTGCTCTCATCAAATAGCTTGGGGTGTCTACTTTCCAAAATGGGGTCATTTGGGGGGGGTTTGAACTGTCCTGGCATTTTATGCACAACATTTAGAAGCCTATGTCACACGTCACCCACTCTTCTAACCACTTGAAGATAAAGCCCTTTCTGACACTTTTTGTTTACATGAAAACATATTTTTTTTTTGCAAGAAAATTACGTTGAACCCCCAAACACTATATATAATGTTAAAGCAAAGGCCCTACAGATTAAAATGGTGGGTGTTGCATTTTTTTTTTCCACACAGTATTTGCGCAGCGATTTTTCAAACGCATTTTTTGTGGAAAAAATACACTTTTTTATTTTAATGCACTAAAACACACTATATTGCTCAAATTTTTGATGAAATAAAAAATATGATCTTAGGCCGAGTACATGGATACCAAACACGACATGCTTTAAAATTGCGCACAAACACGCAGTGGCGACAAACTACATACATTTTTAAAAGCCTTTAAAAGCCTTTACACGATACCACATTAGATTCACGGAGGAGGTCTACTGCTAAAATTACTGCCCTCGATCTGACCTTCGCGGTGATACCTCACATGCATGGTGCAATTGCTGTTTACATATGACGCCAGACCAACGCTTGTGTACGCCTTTGCGCAAGAGAAGGGGGGGCAGGGGTGCTTTTTTTTTTTTGTTTTTTTTATTTATTTAGCTTTTTTATTTTATTTTTAAACTGTTCCTTCCATTTTTTTTCTTTGTTATGATTTTTATTGTTATCTCAGGGAATGTAAATATCCCCTATGATAGCAATAGGCAGTGACAGGTACTCTTTTTTTGAAAAAATTGGGGTCTATTAGACCCTAGATCTTTCCTCTGCCCTCAAAGCATCTGACCACACCAAGATTGGTGTGATAAAATGCTTTCCCAATTTCCCAATGGCGCGGTTTATATCCGGGAGGGGGGACATTCCCTCCCACTGCTTGTAAAAGCTGTCTAGAGGCTAATTACCCGCTAGAATTGCTTTTACATGAAAGCCGATCACTGGCTGAAAAGAATGATACCAAGATGATACCTAAACCTGCAGGCATCATTCTGGTATAACCATTCAAAGTCCAGCAACATACTGGACATATATTGTAATCTTTTTTTTTTCATGCAGCCTCTTGGCTGAACGAAAAAAAAGAGATTGATTGGTGGGTGTGCCCACCATTAGAATACCTCCCTTCATCCACCCACTTCTAATGATGGGCATACATGCACCATTTATATATGCCGATGCATGGGGGCATCCTCCCGCAAAAGTTATGCCGTGTACACACGGTCGGAATTTCGACCGTATGTACGTGGCATTAGGAGCCAATCGCTCCTCCCCCCCCCCTGCTGCCCCCATGCTTCGGCATATATGCTCTTTTTTTTAACTGTGGTGGTGAAATCACCTCCTACAGCGTTGGAGTCGCGGCTTTATGTATCGTGGGAGCAAACGCTGTTGCTGTCAAGATAAATAAATCCGCGTTGCAACTGAATGGCGCACCTGAAAACAAAAAAATGCTTAACACTAAAACACAGTAAACAAAATTACATACCTGAAAAGCAAGCATGATAAAACATGATAAAACATAATAAAACATTGCAGAATAGAATGGAGTAAAAAAAGAGCAACAATAGAGAGAGAGAGAACAATAAAACTACAACTATTTTATTTTTTTTTATTTTTTTGAGATTCACAGGTAAAAAAGCTCCTGACTGAAGCGACTGAATCAAAACGCTACCACAAAAAAAATGTTAGCGATCGCAGGGATCAGGCCTGACTCTGCGAATGCTGCAGTTATGTGTGCTTAGTGTTTTGTAAGTGACAGTGATCGATCGATACTGCACTTGGGTGGGCTGGGCTGGGCGGAGGGGGAAAACGCAGGTGCTAGCAGGTGCTAGCAGGTATCTGGGCTGATCCCGCTAACAATGCGTTTTTTTTTGGAACCCTAAACTGCTGGGACGCTAGTATAGATCTGATCAGATCAGATATTGATCTGTTCAGATACTGTGCCACTAAGGGAGGTGTATGCTTTGCGCGTGGGTGTTTGCGGTACTGGCACTAACCTGGGGCGACGCAGACCTTATTAGACCCTAAAACCTAATTGATATCACCCGCCGGGCGATCAGGGGGTTAAACCGTTATTGGGTAATAAATGGCGGGTGCCCTGACAGTATAAAAAACAAGCTAACTAACCAGCGTCACCCGTAACAGTAATACAAAAAAAAACTGGTTACCTAGCGACACTAATGCAGCGATCAGAAAAACGATCGCTTAGTGACACTGGCAAAAGGGGGTGAAAGGGTTAACTAGGGGCAATCAGGGGGTTAAAACCTTTATTAGGTAATATATGGGGGTACCTGACGCTATATAAAAACCTGACGGGGAACCTAAATAACTAACTGACTGACCAGCGTCACCAGTGACATTTATACAGTGATCACTGGTGAAAGGGTTAACTCTAGGGGCAATCAGGGGGTTAAAACCTTTATTTAGGTTGTAATATGGGGGTACCTGACCTATAAACCTATTTATGAACCTATATAAACATGGCGGTTAAAAAAAAAAAAAAAAATGGTTTACCTAGCGACACTAATGCAGCGATCAGAAAACCGATCGCTTAGTGACACTGGCAAAAGGGGGTGAAGGGGTTAACTAGGGGCAATCAGGGGGTTAAACCTTTATTAGGGGGGGGGGGGGGGGTAGGGGGCTACCTTGGACCTAAAACTAACTGCCCTGACAGTTATTACAGTCACACTGACACTAAATGCAGTGATCAGTAAATAAATGATCACTGCAATTAGTGACACTGTGACTGGGGGGGGAGGGGGTGATCTGGGGGGTGATCAGGGGGTGACAGGGGGGTGGAATATGTGCCTAACTGTACTGGTGTCAGTGTACTGTTGTGCACTAACCTTTACATGTTCACCGCTCGGCGTCTCCGGTCACATAGACTGGCGCACCGAGCGTGACATCACTTCCGCCTTCCTGTCTATACAATAGACAGGAAGGGGAAGCTTTTCATTGGCCAGGAGCGATCGCGAGGGGGTGGCCAGAAACCACTGGCCGTCCCCTCGTCCCGGATCGCTCCTGACACGATCCCGACCGTCCCCGCCGGCGGAGGGGGGTCCGATCGGACCCCCCAACCGCCGGAAGAATGTCACGTACAGGTACGTGATTCTGCCTGTACGTGCCATTCTGTTGACGTATATATACATGGGGCGGTCGGGAAGTGGTTAAGCACAGCAGCATTTGTTTTTTTTTTATAGTATAGCGTGCCCCTATAGCAAAGAAAAAACCTTCCTTAGATTACTTAGAACCCCAAACATTTTTTTCTAACACCCTAGAGAATAAAATGGTAGTCGTTGCAATACTTTGTCACACCACATTTGCACAGCAGTCTTACAAGCGCACATTTTTATTTTTTTTAAGGGGAAAAAATACACTTTTTTGAATAATAAAAAAAAAGTTAGCCCAATTTTTTTTTGATATTGTGAAAGATAGTTACGTGGAGTAAATTGATACCGAACAGGTCACGCTTCAAAATTGCGCCCGCTCGTGGAATGGCAACAAACATTTACCCTTAAAAATCTCCATAGGCGATGTATAAAAATTTCTACAGGTTACCAGTTTTGCATTAGAGGTCTAGGGCTAGAATTATTGCTCTCGCTCTAATGATCGCATCAATACCTCACGTGTGGTTTGAACACAGTTTTTATACGTGGGCGCCACTCACGTATGCGTTCGCTTCTGTGTGCGAGCTCGTCAGCGAGGGGCAATTTAAAATAAATCGTATTTTGGCACTGCCTTACTATTATGAGTAATAAACATCCCTTTTAATAGAAAAAAAAATCATGACAGGAACTTTTTAAATATGAGGTCAAAAAGACCTCAGATCTCATATTTACACTAAACTGCAATAAAAAATAAATTCTCCTTTCAGAGCTATGGGCGGAAGTGACGTTTGGAGGTTGCTTCCGCCGTTCCATGCTATGGAGCCAAGTGGAGGCCATCTTCCCCTCACACTGCAGCCAGGCATCCACGGGAAAGGATTCGATAGTTTGCCGCTACCGGTGGGTCCGGTAAGCGGCAGAGACAACCGAAGCGTGGCAGGAGGGGGGTGGGCACCCCTCTCGCCACTGATGAGTGATTTTGCGCAAATCCGCCACGGAGGCCACTTTGATCTGAAAGCGAAACACACTGCGTTTCCAAAAATACCAGAGTTATGGCAACTAGCTGTTGCCATAACCCCAGTATTTAGCTTCAAAATACTGACGTACAGGTATGTCGTTTTGCGTGAAGTGGTTGTAAACCCTTACATATAACAAAGTGAAGAGGCTGGTTCCCGAGCCCCGCTGCCTGTGTTTATAGACAGACAGCTGCTGGCGTCAACAGTTCCTCCACCCTGAATGGGGACCACAGCGCACGAGAAGTGCGCTGGTGCCCAGAACTGGTAAGCATTCTCCAGGTGTGGCCAGACCAGAGTCTTGTAGAGTGGGAGAATTGTTTTATCTCTGGAGTTTATCCCCTTTTTAATGCATGCCAATATTCTGTTGGCTTTGCTTGCAGCAGCTTAGTATTGCATGCCATTGCTGAGCCTGTCATCTACTAGGACCCCCAGGTCCTTTTGTATCCTAGATTCCCCCAGTTTCTCCCCCTAGTGAGTAGATTGCATTCATATTTTTGCCACCCAAATGCATTTTACATTTTTCTACATTAAACGTCATTTGCCATGTAGTTGCCCATCCCATTAATTTGTTCAGATCTTCCTGCAAGGTTTCCACATCCTGCAGAGAAATTGCCCTGCTAGGTATCGTCCCCAAATACGGAGATTGAGCTGTTTATCCCATCCTCCAGGTAGTTTATGGATAAATTAAAAGAAGACCTCCATCCTGAAAGAAATTTATGAAAGCGTGGAAAGCATGGGCCATTCATAATTCTGTTATGCAACTGGACCGCTTTTTACTTTCACCTGGAGGTGATTTATGATATGCACGTTGTGGCTATGTGATGTCTGCCACAGCACCCTTCTTTCTCCTCTCCCCCTACCCCCCCCCCCCACTTTCCTCTGCTTTTTTTGGGGGGGGGGCCTTCATTTGCCAGTTTGTTCAGGTGTGAATACTTGCTTCTCCATAAGGGTGTTGGTAGCCCCAATCAGCTGAGATGCAGACCCTGCGAGTTCACAAACTCCTATGCGCAGATGTATATCTGAAGTTGTCATGTGGCCTTTTTGGCTGTTGTATAAATAGCCATCTTCTCTTGCACTGCTCTCATTACTGATCCACTGGCCCATAGTGTATGTTTTTATTCTTTTTTATTTAGGCATTACCTGTTGTATTGAGATCTTGTGCTGTACATTTTTTTCTAAAAATCTCAATACATTGTAAAAGACAGATAGCTTGGCTCAGCCCGACCTCCACACCACTGGCTTTGATCGACACTGGGGCATTGTATTCTGACACTGACAGGGTACACTGATCAGTGGTTGTAGCAGCTGACTGACAAGAGATTTCCAGCATGTCCCTTGAACAGAAGTCAATCACACGATCGACTTCTGCTGAAGCAGGCGAATTGCGATCAGTCTATGGCCAGCTTTATCCAGCGTTTCAGAATACTATTCTGCCTACCTTAAATACTGGGGGCAGAGACCATGCAAAAACACAAAATGAAGCTGTCAAAACAGTAACAGGCATTTTTTTTAAGCAACTGTTGGCAGTCAGTAAAAATGATCTTAGTAATTGTTCTTTAAAGCAACCATGTCAGGTAAGCACAGCTGCAGCTGTCCCCACAAAGGAATAGAGTAGGGGCAATTCACACCTTTCAAGTGTAGTGCGTTGTGTGAATTACCACATTGCAAGTCACATGCATTAGCATGTTTCAGTGCCATTTATTCTCCGTAGAATCTTAACACAGCTCATGAAAAAATGTTGCATGTTTTTTTCATGTTAGTGTTCACTCATTAATGCAATAGACAAAGTCTAGTGTGAATAGGTCCTAAATACATCTCTTCTGCTGGCTCTTCTACTGAAGGCTGCTCAGCTGAAGACTATACATTTTCCTGTGAAGTCAGCTGAGAAAACAGACACCATCTAGAGTAGTAGCCAACAGCTCGCAGACCTCCACAATACTATGTTCTGTATTGAAATTAGGGTCAGCAGGACTACTGAGTGGGTCGGGAGACTTTCAGTTTTGGCTTCTCAGTAAACTTCACAAATCTATTGCTCTACAATGAACAGCGGAAAGGGTATTTTCCATTCTACACTACTGTGCCCTGACAGGGTAACCAAGGTTAAAGAGTGAGTCCGGCAAAAAAAATTTTTTTTAAAGTCAGCAGCTACAAATACTGCAGCTGCTGACTTTTAAAATAATGACACTCACCTGTCAGGGTCCATCAACGTCGGCACCCGAGGCCGAACCGTCCCTCGGATGCTGCCGCCGCCATTTTGGGTATGGGAATCAGGAAATGAAGCCTTGCGGCTTCACTTCCCGGTTCCCTATTGCGCATGCGCAAGTCGCAATAGGAATGCTCCGCGCCGTCTCTGGGACCCGTGTGTGTCCCAGCAGACAGCGGGGTGGGACAGGAAGAGGCATAGACTCCCGTGGGAGTCTATGCCCGGAAGTGGGTGCAAATACCTGTCTTAGACAGGTATCTGCACCCCCCTCTCCCCTGAAAGGTGCCAAATGTGACACCGGAGGGGGGGAGGGTTCCGATGAGCGGAAGTTCCACTTCAGCTTTCCACTTCCGTGGAACCCTGCTTTAAATCATGGATGGACAAAAAAAGAATAGCATAGCATAATCTTTTACTCTATAGAACGTAAAGCTGCAAGGCAATGTCATAATGCATACTAGCACATTATGCAAGATCTACCTTAGAACGAAGCCCTCCAGGGCAGCAATGTCACCGCTGACATCTTCCCCCGGTCATCCTTCTGGGTTCACGGCCCCTGGCTACATGAGTGGCCTGAAGCCACAATGACATCACTCCCGCTCAAGCACTGAAGCTGGACCTTCAGAGCACACGCCCCAGGGATGTCATTGGCTGCATGCTCTTAATATCTCCTAAACTGTGCAAGCTAGATTGTAAGCTCTAACAAGCAGGGCCCTCTGATCCCTCCTGTATTGAATTGTATTTGTACTGTCTTCCCTGATGTTGTAAAGCGCTGCGCAAACTGCTGGCGCTATATAAATCCTGTATAATAAATATTTACAGTACCTACAGGTAAGAGCCTTATTATAGACTTACCTGTAGGTACTAGTGTAACAGTTTACTACCATTGCAATACAGGGCACTTCCCCCCTTCCTGCCCAGGCAAATTTTCAGCTTTGTTGTATTTTGAATGACAATTACACGGTCATGCAACATTGTACCCAAATAATTTTTATCCATTTTATTCCCACAAATAGAGCTTTCTTTTGGTGGTATCTGATCACCACTGGGGTTTTTATTTTTTGCGCTGCAAATAAGAGACCGAAAATGTAAAAAAAAAAAAAAAAAAAACTTACAAAAAAATTTAAATAAATAAAGTTTTCTCCATTACCGATGAGGTTGCAGTGACTGGCACTGATGAGGCAGTACTGATGAGGAGTTACTGAGGAGGCACTGGCAGGCATCACTAATTGGCACCTGGGTGGACACCCCCAATGGGTCTACACTGATAATCAATGCGTCGATTATCAGCGCAGAACCCCCCCATCCGGAGAGCAGCTGATCGGCTCTCCTCTACTTGCGCCTGTCAGTGCAAGTGGAGGAAAGGCTGATGCACGGTTTACACTGATCAACTGATTGGACACAGCTGATCATGTGGTAAAGAGCCTAAGTCAGAGGCGTTTTACCAAGATCGGAGATGGTGTGTCAGACTGACACCCAATCAGGATAACTGAACCACTTTCCTGCCGTCATTTTGCATACAGCTGGCAGGAAGTGGTTAAAGATTATTGTTAAACGCTATGTCAGCTATACTCTTACAGTACTGCCACCTAAAACTAGACATGAAACTGACCATAGATGGCCTATTTTGATCAGCCAGTGTGCTGATGGGGGAAAACCCCCCCAAAAAAACAATGGATTCCTTCATCCACACAAGCGAAGTGGATAGAGGAATCCTGGCTAGGACATTGTATTCTGACAGGTGAAGTGCTCCGCTGTCAAAATACAATTAGCCGTAGCTGATCAAGAAACGTTTTTCAACAAGCCCGAATGACAGAAGTCAATTAGATCAAATGCTGTTGAGTGGGAGTTGCCACACATGCATCAAAATTTGACTGGTTCCTGCTGAACCAGCAAATTTCATTCCATCTATCCAATCCAGCTTGACAGGTCATGATGATTTTATCCTGCATAAACAACCACTGTGAGCATGCCACTTTACTGCAGGAGAGACATGCTCATCTCTCTTCTGCAATGACACAAACCTACCTACAAAATGTAGTTTTCTACTGAATGAACACAGAGCAGCGCATGCAAATGCGTGCATTCTCCGCACACTTGGGCTGCGCTGGAATGACTGACTCCCACACACATGCAAGAGATGTCATCGGCCCCCAGCCAACCAAGAGGCCAAAAACCACCACCGGGAAGATAAGAGGCCAGCAAGGGATGTAACTGCTGCAACACTGGAAGGTGGAGGCGAATACTAGGGAGATAGTTCCACATTAAATTGATCAGCAGATGTTTGTGGAAAGTAAACTTGTTTGTTCACAGAGGTTCTTTTCTAAACAAATAATTTTCATGGAGATAAATATTTGTGAAAACCTTCCAGTGCATTTGCCTGCATTTAAAAAAAACAAACAACTAATATCTATTGACCACTATTCAATTGTCCTCAAGTAAAATATACTATGCATACAAAGAAACGTGATTAGCCTGACATCAAAACTCAATTCACATTCAGCAGCTTCTACCAGGTGTTCATTTACATGGTGCAATGCCCTGAAATAGAGAAGTCTTTATATGAAAGCTGAACCTTTAGTCAAGCCTATTCATATACATCTGACATATTTGCAAACTGTTTAAAGTGACACAAACTCTGGTTTAAAATAACACACACAATGTGTCCTTTCTACATCCCCAATGCCAATTAAGTTAGGACGTTGTGTAAAATCTACATAAAAAACAGGAATGCAATGATTTGCAAATCTACTAAGTCTGTATGTTTGCAGATGATACTCTCTTGACCCTTACTAATCCGATAGTAGCAAAGCGATTTAAGAGAGATTGTAGGTTAACTATCTCGGGGCTCCAGATCAATTCGCGCAAAACCACTGCGCTGAATATCTCTTCCGGATTCCCTGGCCTCACACCTCTAATCTACCTTCCCATAAATCGCTGGGCTGGCTCGACTACCTGGGTTTTAAGCCGACTGCCTCCTATTCCTCTCTTTTCCAACAATTTCTATACTTTATTGAGCTCCATAGTGCTTATGACATCCTGGTGTTTCCCTAACCCTTTCTTGGATTGGCTGTATTCACGCTGTGAAGATGACCATCCTTCCGATCTCTTCAACTGACACTGGGTCACAGTTGACACCTTCAGAAGACAGCCTTTGAGCCTACATTCCCCTGAAGCCCCTGGTACTATAACCTTAGTTTATCCTTCTCTCAATTCTAGTAGTACCCTAGCCTCCTTATCCTATGCCCGTAAGTGGGAAAAAGACCTGTCCCCCCCATTGATTTGGCAGATTGGAGCAAAGCCTAGTCCAGTATTGCTAATTTCTCCTTTAATATGATTACTCTGGAAGCCGCCTATAAGGTGTTATTACGCTGGTATTAGGTCCCGGCCCGTATTACGAGATCTCACTCAGTGATAGATGTTTCCAAAGTTGTGGCCAGCGAGGAGACAAAACTTCATAAATGGTGGTCTTGCCCTCACCTGGTGGGATTTTGGTCATATTTGGCCTTCTGTTTATGCTTTTTCATGTGCCCACTTGCAGAGACGCCAAAGGACATTGGCTCTCCCCATGAGATCCAGGGGCAGATCTTTCCACCGTTCAGTCTGTGTCTGTAGTTGTAGCTGTTGGGGGTGTAGATTGGCAATTAAGGATAGTGGAAAATCAACTATAACCCCTAGATATCTAAAAGAGGTAGCGACTTGCAGTTGAGAAAGAGAAAGATATAAGAGTCATATTTGAGTGGCTCATTCAGTGGTTTGCCATCCAAGCCTGGCGTCTTGAGTCGGGAGCTGCGAAATTGCCAGGGAGAGCTCAACAGAGAAACGTTCGTCCAATTCAGTCCGGTCTTGGTCAGAAAGTCGGGGGAATCACCATCTGGGTCAAGTAGTCATCCAGTTGGGCATCGGAGTAGTGGGCCCTAGTAGTGTTTAAATCACGATAGAAGGCGAGGAAGGAGTCTCGTCTCCTGAGGGACATCGTTAACCCTATCCTGAGAAGGTAGAATCTTAGGATTAGAGATGGTAGTACGGTCTGGCCTACTTAGATATGCAAGTAGCTGACCTGCCTTATTGCTGTGCACGAACAACCCTGAGTGACAGCATATGTTTTTTAGTGAGGTCCAAGAGGAAGCGCTCATATTCTCTAGGACTATGTAGCCATGAGGGCCAGGTAGCCGGATCAAGATTCACAGCATATGCTGCTTCTGCAGCTACCATCTTATTTTCTAGATCCTCCGTGCACTGCTGGGCGTTCTTGCACAAAATTCCGGTAATGGCCTTAGAGGCGTCCCAGGCAGTTGAGGACCCAACAGTGCCCTGATTCATACGCCAATAATCCACAATGTTCTTCCTACAGTCATTCTGTACCATCTCATCCTCCAACCAACTGGAGCTCAGCCACCAGACAAAAGTGCTCGAGTTTGACAGGAGGAGATCCACAAAGGGCAGCATGATCAGACACTTCAGGGAAGATAGGAAGCCGCCTGCACAATAGGGAGTACTTCATCAGTAGAGAATGCCATATCTATACGTGACAGTGTGGAAGGAGTCAGAGTGGCAAGAAAAAATGTCGCTCCTCTGGGTGCTTCCATCGCCACAGCTCAGTAAGGCCATACACCTGGGTCCAGTCAATGAGCGGTAGGGTCTACCCCCACCCACCAAGAAGTCCATGGCAGGATCGAGAACAGCATTAAAGTCCCTAATATAGAGCAGGGGGCCAGGGATTCTAGACAGCATAAGGGATAAAATTAGAAAGTAGGTCTGATGAAAATGGGGGAGTAACATACGTGTTCACTAGTGTAAATACTATGGAGATAATTTGGATAGCAAGTATAATGAATCTCCCCTCTGAGTCCATCTTAAAGCTGTCCTGCACACATTTCATTTAGTAAATCTCTTTGCCTTCCAAATCAGGCAAAGAGTACTAAAGTGTTTTTTTTTTTTTCCCCACTTACCTTGTAATTGCTGACGTTCTTTCCTCTGTCTCTTCGGCGGTGGGCGGGGTCTCTGCGTAGATCCTCGTCACGCCGCACTGTCTCCTGGGATCTGGTGTCATTGATCCCAGGAGTCAGTGCGGACATCTTCCGAAATCTCGCGAGATCTTGGCCACATCTTCCGAAATCTCGCGATATTTCAGCCACATCTTCCGAAATCTCGCGATATTTCAGCCCCATCCTCTGAATTCTCGCGAGATTTCGGAGAACGTGAGCTGCACTTTGCCGTTACTGCGCACGCGCGAGATCGGCGCAGTAACGGCGGTGCATGCTGGGCCATCTGAAGTGCCTGTGTGGTTTCACATGCCCACAGGCAAGATGGCAACCAGCAGGAAGGATTTTTCTAACTTCTTTTAGATGATGAAAACCGGCAGCAGTGAGTTAGAGAAATGGAACACCTGAGTACTTAAATTACATCTAATCCATTGCATAAAAAAAAAAAAAAAAAAAAAAAAAAAAGACAGTGCAGAACCGCTTTAATCCACAAGATTTCAGCCGGGAGGGATTTTGCTAGCAAGATAGAAACCCCACGGGAGTAGTTGGTATGTGTAGCCAGCCCAGGGCATTTAAGGGACCGCAGTTTAGCATTGGTGAGGAGAGTCTCTTGAAGGCAGACAATATAGGGCTTATGTTTAACCACTTCAATACCAGACACTTAAGACACCTTGCCGCCCAGGCCAATTTTCAGCTTTCAGCGCTGTCGCAATTTGAATGACAATTGCGCGGTCATGCTACACTGTACTTAAACAAATTTTTTATAATTTTATTCCACCAAATAGAGCTTTCTTTTGGTGGTATTTGATCACCTCTGCGATTTTTATTTTTTGCGCAACAAAAAAAGACCGAAAATTTTGCAAAAAAACAAGTTTTTCTTTGTCACTGTTAATTTTTTTGTAAATAAGTGCGTTTCCTTCTTCAATGACGGGCACTGATATGGCTGCACTGAGTGGCACCGATAGGTGGCACTGGTATGCAGCACTGATGGGCACTCATAGGCGGCACTGACGCATACATATAGGTGGCACGGATTGGTGGCATTGCTGGGCATCCCTGTTTTATAACATAAATTGGCATATATTGGGCATTTTTTTAGCATGTGGATGGCCATGGGGGATGTACCTGGCCATCCACATGCTGGGGGGCTTCCCTGGTGGTCTAGTGTGGGCATCTGAGGGGGGGCTGCCCTGATAAACAATCAGCGCATACCCCCCGTCAGGAGAACCACCGATCAGCTCTCCCTTACTCACGTCTGTCAGACGCGAGTGAGGAAAAGCCGATCAACGGCTCTTCCTGTGTACATCGTGATCAGCCGCGATTGGACACGGATGATCACGTGGTAAAGAGCCTCCGCGGCTGTTATCCTGAAGGACGTCATATGACGCCCATTCAGGATAACTAAACCACTTCCTGGACGTCAATTTGCTATTGACCGGGCGGGAAGTGGTTAAGGGAAAATACCAAGAGGTGAATTCAAACCCCTGATATTCCAAGAGATCAGTTTTAGCACATTATCCATATTCGGTCAAATACAACATAACATAGGGAGGATCGTGGAGAGATACAATACAACATAAAACATTGCTGCATGAGAGAGACACCAGAATAAATGCACTGTAGCAACAGAAATGAATCTGCAATAGGAGCAGAAAAAACAGCAGCAGAAAAAACCTTAATGTCCAGTCAGTCCCAACTAAAACGTGAGCGGGCCCAAAAAAGGAAAAGAAAAAAAAAAAAAAATGAAATCCCCTTTCCCCACTACCCTGCTCAACTATCCCAAACAGAGTGAGCTTTGGTTCCCTAAAGAAAACAAAACCATGTGGCCCCACCACCAACTGGAGTGGGGGAGGTAGTGGGTACAGAGGTTCTCCGTAAGAGCAAAGGTTCCATCGGGCAGGATATAACAGTAACCTGTAAAAGAAGGCACAAATAGTGGTAGTCATAAGACAAGGCAGGGGTTACCCGCCGATTAAGACAAGTGTTAGATGCCAGTGTAGGCTATGACAGTTCAGTCACAGGGGTAACATAGCAGCAAAGAAGGAAAGAAGGGGTGGATGCAGTCCTCAGGTCATCTGTAGCAATGGAGTGTAGGAGGCAAAAGGGATAGGGTGACCCATAGGTGCTCAAGCTTGCTTCAGGAGAGATGAGTAGTGAGGCAAAGAGGAAGAAAAAACTACAGGAGTACAGCATCAGTTGTGGCATTGTCTAGGTTGTTTCCCCAAAACGAGCATCTATCCCGGCCATAGCATCCTTTGGACAAGTGCAGATGTGAGCTTTACCCTCATGGATGATCCGCAGCTTAGCAGGGAAGAGCATTTCATATGGCAGGCCAGGTCTTTCGCAGCAAAGGATATGCGCTGGCGTTTAACTTCAGTCGAGCAATCTGGATATATGGAGATATTACCATTAAACTTGAGTTGGCCCTTTTCTCGAGCAAGGTGCAGGATGGTGACTGTCTTGAAAATTGAGGATGTTTGCAATCAGGGATCTTGGGATGGCCCCTGAGGGAGGAGAACGTGGGGGGGGGGGGGGGGGCGATCTCACAGCCAGGAGTGAGGGAGATTGTTCCTGTGAGAGCAGTTCTCTAAATCCTCTATTTTGGCTCTGAGGGACACCAGCTCATCAGTAGCTATACACACAGTGGCAGTTAAGGGGTGTACTGTGTCCTCCAGGTAGCTGATGCGTTCTTTTCCCCCCAATTTACCCCTCCCCCATGTTCGCGCCCTCAAGTTTTGCACATCTTGCTTCAATAGGGAAAAATTTATATGGATGCTTTCCATCTGAACTGTAAGGAAGGCGTTGCAGTCTTTTATAGCTAGCATGATTTCAGCCAGCGTAGGCTCCTCTAAAAGGAGGGCCTGGAGAATTACAGTCTTCAGAGCATGTAGGGGAATCTAATGAAGTTAGGTCAGCCCGAGTGTGGAACACAGCAGGCAGTGAGTCACTCACCCCTGATGTAGAGAGCCGAGATGGGAGAGGGCTGCAGCGTGGCTTCAGGCTTGGCTGAGGGATCGGCACCATCTTGCCTGCAATACTTTGCCAGTTGTTCCGCTGCTGACTGGGGCGCGAGTGGCCCGTATTTATTCACCACCATGCCTGCCTCCAGATCCCGCCGTCTAAGGAAGGAAGGATTCGGTGTCTTTTGGGAAAGGATCGGACACAGGACGTCTGTGTAGAGCCAGAGCTACAGATCTAAGAAGCCACACTCAGACTCCAAGCCACGCCCTGTTTTTGTTGCTTACTTCTCATTTCCTTATCCCCTTTCCCTTCCTTCTCCCCCCCCCCCCTTTTTTCTCCTCTTCCCACTCCATGGGGGGCCTTCGGAAGGATGCTACCACTTGTGCTTGTTCAATGCCCGTGGCTTGAAAAAAAACCCGCTAAGAAATCTCAGATACTATACAAAGTTCTGTATGCAGATGACCTCTTATGTTGCTAATCCACATCTCTATGCCCGCCATTGTCGAAACATTCACAGAGTTTGGCTTAGTAACTTAAAAAAAACTGAGGCCCTCAATCAACATATCTTTGCCCAAAACTACATTATCCCAACTTCAGTCTACATTCATGTTTAAAAGGCAGCAAAAGGCCAATACCTTAGAATCCAGGATGCCTACCTCCTTGTCTACCCTGTTGAATCTCAATTATATGCCCCTAGTGCAGACCATTCATACATGTCTTAAAACTTATGATAAACTGAACATCTCTTGGCTGGCCGTAAAACTGTCAAGATATACCTAGGATTGGCCCTTCCACTTTAGCGTTACCCAAGATTAGAGGTGTTGCTCTTCCTAACCTCTTGTTCCATTTCCATGCAGCGTCACTGATCAGGATAGTGGATTGGTACCATGGTAAATCCACTAAGCTGTGGACGTCTTTAGAAAAATTACCTGATATCTCCCGACCTCACGTTGTTACCATGGACAGAACCCCTAACTAACCTACTGCCCCTTACGCTACAAATCTGGGACAGTTACCTTACCAAAGGTTTACTGTCCAAGACCTAGCCCCTTGACCCCACTCTTTGGACTCCATTCTCTCTTCGACGAGTCTTAACCCTAAATTTATTTCATGGCAAAAAATCTGATGCTCCTCTTTTGAGCCATACACTGAGATAATAAACCAATTCCCTTATCTTGCATGCTCCCCGCCTGCCATAACCCAACTGGTGCCTGGCTTGAACATGCTCAATTGACACTTTCTGGACAAAATGCCGTACACCGCCAACTTGAATAGGCAGGTCACAAACAGCCTTTGAGTCATTGCTGTCCCAATCTAGCAGACCGGACCACGCACTATCCCAGATATATCAGCTTCTGGTTCAGATCTCTTTCTCAGATCCACCACCATTACTTACAAAATGAGAGAAATGTATCGCCTGATGATATGGAATGGGGAAAAACACTGGCGCTTTCCTTTAAATTGTCTCATGCTCAAGAGCGAAATTACCAAATTGTGTCTAGGTGGCATCGCTGCCCTATTAGACAGAAAATCGATCCTAACGTACCAGGCTCCTGGCACCATGACACACATATGGGGCACTTGCCCACAAATTATCCCCTTCTGGGATAAAATTCTCCATCTCTATAAAAAAATAAAAACTTGTGGGGGAAAAAATTCCCAAATGAACCTCGCATAACTATACTGTCTATGTTGCTGGGCTCCTATAAGCAAATCAAAATGATGAATTCGTAATTTGACAGCTGCTCAGTTATCGCTAGATTTTGGCACCAAGCGGCGATCCCTTTTATAGCTGATTGGGCTTGTGAAATGGACAGGAACACCTAGAATGTATGATTGCGTGGGATGCTGAGAAGAGCGAATTCCACACCATTACGTGGACTGTATGGTTGCACTTCCGGTTCTCCTCCAATTTTGATGATTTTATAGAAGATACAGTTCATGCCGCTTCTCCTGGGCCCTCATGTGTAAATGGCTACACAACCCCCCCCCCACCCCCCTCGTCCTGTTATTTACCTTTATCCTTCCTCCATTATCCCCCTACCCTACTTTCACTTTTATGTACGTAAGGTTATGGTTATTTTCACGGTAGCGCCACCATATTTTTCATGCCATATCTGTTGAGCTTGGTTTTCTGCTCATTTTACCATGCCTTAAAAACTATATTTTATCGTACCTATGCAATACTGGTTCTGTTATAATGATATCAATGTATACCTGTACATCCATTGGAGTTGGGTTAATACTCACATGCTTTCATTCTGTATTGTTTAATTTTGTTGAAAACTTAACAGATTCAAGATAAAAAGTCGAATACAGCTTATGAATATATATTTTTCTAAAAACCTGCATTTTCGGTTTTGGCACAGGAATTTCGGTGCATCACTAACATTCAGTGACCTAAAATGATTTCATCTACTACAAAAAAAAACTCCTCCAGACCAAACTAAAGCTTCCCCGATTCCCCTCATGCCATTTAAAGGATTCCACTTTTGTGGCAAAAAAAATGGTAAAGAAAATATAGTGTATACAATTGCGACAAAAGTCATATTGTAATTTAATGTTATTTAAAACTACCTTTCCTTTTCAATCTGCAGCTCTGTAATTTTCAGAAAATGCAATATGGCTACCTGGAGATGTTCTGTACACAGAATGTGTACAGAAAACCCCCCTGAAACATTTCCTGCTTGTGTGATTGACTCACAGATTTTCCCAGGAGTCTACACTAAGATACAAGTCAGATTTCAGGCATCCCCTTCGACAAAAATGTAATTTTGGTGAGATACTTCCAATAGGAAAAGGGACGTCTAAAGGGATGAAGGCCCAGCAGCTTTCCTCAGAGCCATGCGGGTGCACAGCTCACTGATAATTATGAAACCACTTCCATTAGATTCCCTTTCCCACATGGATACAGAAGCACACCGGGATTTCTTCAAAAAAAAAAAAAAAAAGGTAGGAATCTGAAACAGTTTGTTAACAAAATCTTGTAATTTACATAGATCACACAGAGGGGAATGTTTTTTTCTCACCAAAAGTGGAGTTATATTTTAAGCCTGCGTGGTCTGAATCACCAGTCCATTTACCTGATCACCTTATGCACCATTTCCAGGGTGTATCAACATCCTAGGAATCTTAAAGCATTACACAGTAGCCAGACTAGAAAGTTAGGCTTTTCACAGTTTAGGTGGACCCGATCAGACCATCCATTACCCTCCAGGGAGTGGCGGATGGGGGACCAGATCGGATGACAAATCGAATGACAGCGGATCAGATGACAGTCAGTCCCGTTTCCACCCGACCACCCAAGGAGAAAGCGGGCTGTGTCCATGGCTGCTCTGCATAAGCAGAGCGGACACGGACCTGTCATCCGCCTGCTCAGTGGGAATCAGCAGATTCCCAGCTGAGCAGGCAGACCCGCTGAAAGGAGCCTTAGTTGAATTCTGGTTCGTGGCATATTTTTTTGTAAATGGACAGGCTAGCTGAATTGCTCCCGTTTAGTTAAAAAGTCTGGCACTGTGCTGTAGGTCTGTTAATCTGGTGATCTGTTGGTAGGCAGCACTATTATATCCAGCAACAGAGGTCATCAATCACTCAGCTTATGAGAACTTTGGCAGTATGTACCAGAGCTGGCGCCAGGAGACCTACATTATCGAGTGCTATTGTATTACTGAAGTAAAACGGTTTCCGCCAGGGGGTTTATTACATTTTTAACCTCAAGTGCATAGTGAGGGAGGTTAATATCTAAAAATGCTTTTCTCTTTGGTCACTGAGCTTAGGATTAATCTAACCAAGTCCGGGGTGGGCAACCTGCAGCCCTCCAGCTTTTGAAAAACTACAAATCCCATCATGCCTCTGGGAGTCACGATTGCAACCATCAGTCTCGCAATACTTTATATGACATGTTGTTCAACAGCTGGAAGGCCGCAGGTACCCTCCCCCGACCTACGGAGTAATTGTCTGATTTTTCTGCGCTGGTTATTTTTAGGGCAAACTGTCCAATTTGGACAAAATTCAAAGATGTATTATTGTGAAAAGTAGTACTATTGGCACTCATTCTATAGGACAAATTACTTTAGGGCAGTTATGCATTTTCAACATAAATACGATATCTTTCACACTAACTTCATAGTACACAAAAATTGAATATTTGTGGAAAATTAGCTGCACATGCTTCTCAAAATTGAATATCTTCGCTATAGTAGAAGCTCAAGCGCTCTTCATATAAAGTAGGTTGCTTACACAAAACACCCAAAACCAACCGTGCAGTAAATAAAATAATGCTACATATTATGCAACACTAAAATCAGCAAAATAAATAACTCAAGCCTTTTTTCCCCCTTAGGAGTGGTAGGAGTTAAAAGGATCTGCTGTGGCAGCTGACAAATTCCTCATATCACCACCGTCATCCTATTGGATGCTAAAGACTTCAGTGTGGTTAGGGGCTGGCCTAATCTAACTCACGTGTAACTGCAGCAGGCACATGCTAGCCAGAATGAAGGTTTTACAGTGCTCTCTTAACCCAGCAGGATTTTAAATGGCTTTGAAAACCATACTAGCGGTGTTTACAGTTACCAATATTCTGTATACACTCAACTAATTAAAATGGTTTTATGGCAGTGTTAGATGCTACCTTACAGTAGGTTATATTCCTGTTTCATTTAGGTATTACAAAACCAGTATGAATAATTACAGCTCCATTCACGCTAGTACAATTTCAGATGCGACATGAGTCACAGAATCGAATACATTTTAATTTTTTTTAAATCACATTGTTTTCAATGGTGCACGTTCACATCAATTTGACTCAGCATGGAGCGATTTTGGAAAAGGTTCCTCTACTACTTTGGTGCAATTCCAGCACGGTTTTGCCCCCAAAGAAAATGAAATCCACTTCCAAGTTGCACTACAAAAAATAAAAATAGGATCGCAGCAGCGTAAACCTAATTATATACAAATTTCAATTTTCATTGTGCTAAATCTCCACTGCAACATGCATAAACCTGAACCGTTTCTCAATGTCAGGACTTTTGTAGGTGTTTCAAGGTTGGCCCATAAAATCCAGCGTACAAGTGCTTTTCAATGTCAGAACTGTTATCGAAATGGAATTTCCAGCAATCGCACTTACAATAATTTCCTTTCCCATGGAGAAAAGGACTAAGCTGCACACACGCCACTAACACCTGTCTGCCAAATTCAAAAGATGAACATAGAACCGATCTAAGGAGCAGGGCCCTCCAATTCCTCCTATATTGAATTGTAACTATACTGTCTGCTCTATGTTGTAATTCGCTGCACAAAATGTTGGTGCTATATAAAACCTGTATAATAATAAATATGGCCTAGAATCATTTATTGGTGGGAAATCTGCTCATGTATGCTATACCCTTTACAGTATCACCAGCCTGACATCACTATCACGTCTTGTGTTCAGGGCGAATCTTTGCTTGTCTAGGTTCTAAATCTAAAAAATAAAATCACTTGTGTCCAAATAGTGCCGTCAGTTTTTTTTTCCGCGTTATGAGGTGACAGGGGTGGAAAAAAAAAAAAAAAATCAATGAGGATAAGTCCCTTTTCCTGCAGAGGTGATATATCTTCACAACTGCCGCTAGGAGCACTGCGACACAACAGAGTTTCCTTCAACCACGTTGGTAACCACAGCAAATTATGCTACATTGTCGCCATATAATCTA